>JBBELK010000772.1:0-600000 GCA_037783545.1 Henricia sp. BOLD:AAB3569
CGGCAAATTTGAGGTCGAAAAATTTTCCGACGAACTTCAAATTTTGCCATGCTCCAAACATCTTTATAATTGCGCACTTGTCCTAAAAATTGACAGACTTTCAGGCCGGAAATGGCAGAGAAATTTCAGAGTTTTAGGAAAAAAAGGGGTTGCGCCTCCTGGATGCTCCCGCAACCTGTGGCTGTCTGTACACACCTCTTTGGTGTACTCCTGACTCGGTGCGCATGGCTCAGTCCTTCGGACTGTCGTTGACGCGGCCCAGTTAGGACGGATTTGTCAAAGTGTGGTCCAAACGTCGGCAAATTTGGAGGTCGAAAAATTTCCGACGAACTTCAAATTTTGCATGCTCCAAACACTCTATATTGCGCACTTGTCCTAAAAAATTGACAGACTTTCGCCGGGAAATGGCAGAGAAATTTCAGAGTTTAGGAAAAAAAGGGGTTGGCGCTTCCTGGATGCTCCCGCAACCTGTGGCTGTCTGTACACACCTCTTTGGTGTACTCCTGACTCGTGCGCATGCTCAGTCCTTCGGACTGTCGTTGACGCGGCCCAGTTTGGGACGGGATTTTGGTAAAAGTGTGGTCCAAACGTCGGCAAATTTGGAGGTCGAAAAAATTTCCGACGAACTTCAATTTTGCATGCTCCAAACACTCTATATTGCGCACTTGTCCTAAAAATTGACAGACTTTCGCCGGGAAATGGCAGAGAAATTTCAGAGTTTAGGAAAAAAGGGTTGGCGCTTCCTGGATGCTCCCGCAACCTGTGGCTGTCTGTACACACCTCTTTGGTGTACTCCTGACTCGTGCGCATGCTCAGTCCTTCGGACTGTCGTTGACGCGGCCCAGTTTGGGACGGGATTTTGGTAAAAGTGTGGTCCAAACGTCGGCAAATTTGGAGGTCGAAAAATTTCCGACGAACTTCAAATTTTGCATGCTCCAAACACTCTATATTGCGCACTTGTCCTAAAAAATTGACAGACTTTCGCCGGGAAATGGCAGAGAAATTCAGAGTTAGGAAAAAAGGGGTTGGCGCCTCCTGGATGCTCCCGCAACCTGTGGCTGTCTGTACACACCTCTTTGGTGTACTCCTGACTCGTGCGCATGCTCAGTCTTCGGACTGTCGTTGACGCGGCCCAGTTTGGGACGGGATTTTGGTCAAAGTGTGGTCAAACGTCGGCAAATTTGGAGGTCGAAAAATTTTCCGACGAACTTCAAATTTTGCATGCTCCAAACACTCTATATTGCGCACTTGTCCTAAAAATTGACAGACTTTCGCCGGGAAATGGCAGAGAAATTTCAGAGTTTAGGAAAAAAGGGGTTGGCGCCTCCTGGATGCTCCCGCAACCTGTGGCTGTCTGTACACACCTCTTTGGTGTACTCCTGACTCGTGCGCATGCTCAGTCCTTCGGACTGTCGTTGACGCGGCCCAGTTTGGGACGGGATTTTGGTCAAAGTGTGGTCCAAACGTCGGCAATTTAGAGGTCGAAAAATTTTCCGACGAACTTCAAATTTTGCATGCTCCAAACACTCTATATTGCGCACTTGTCCTAAAAAATTGACAGACTTTCGCCGGGAATGGCAGAGAAATTTCAGAGTTTAGGAAAAAAAGGGGTTGGCGCCTCCTGGATGCTCCGCAACCTGTGGCTGTCTGTACACACCTCTTTGGTGTACTCCTGACTCGTGCGCATGCTCAGTCCTTCGGACTGTCGTTGACGCGGCCCAGTTTGGGACGGGATTTTGGTCAAAGTGTGGTCCAAACGTCGGCAAATTTGGAGGTCGAAAAATTTCCGACGAACTTCAAATTTTGCATGCTCCAACACTCTATATTGCGCACTTGTCCTAAAAATTGACAGACTTTCGCCGGGAAATGGCAGAGAAATTTCAGAGTTTAGGAAAAAAAGGGGTTGGCGCTTCCTGGATGCTCCCGCAACCTGTGGCTGTCTGTACACACCTCTTTGGTGTACTCCTGACTCGTGCGCATGCTCAGTCCTTCGGACTGTCGTTGACGCGGCCCAGTTTGGGACGGGATTTTGGTAAAAGTGTGGTCCAAACGTCGGCAAATTTGGAGGTCGAAAAATTTCCGACGAACTTCAAATTTTGCATGCTCCAAACACTCTATATTGCGCACTTGTCCTAAAAAATTGACAGACTTTCGCCGGGAAAATGGCAGAGAAATTTCAGAGTTTAGGAAAAAAAGGGGTTGGCGCCTCCTGATGCTCCCGCAACCTGTGGCTGTCTGTACACACCTCTTTGGTGTACTCCTGACTCGTGCGCATGCTCAGTCCTTCGGACTGTCGTTGACGCGGCCCAGTTTGGGACGGGATTTTGGTCAAAGTGTGGTCCAAACGTCGGCAAATTTGGAGGTCGAAAATTTCCGACGAACTTCAAATTTTGCATGCTCCAAACACTCTATATTGCGCACTTGTCCTAAAAAATTGACAGACTTTCGCCGGGAAATGGCAGAGAAATTTCAGAGTTTAGGAAAAAAAGGGGTTGGCGCCTCCTGGATGCTCCCGCAACCTGTGGCTGTCTGTACACACCTCTTTGGTGTACTCCTGACTCGTGCGCATGCTCAGTCCTTCGGACTGTCGTTGACGCGGCCCAGTTTGGGACGGGATTTTGGTCAAAGTGTGGTCCAAACGTCGGCAAATTTGGAGGTCGAAATTCAACTTCAATTTGCATGCTCCAAACACTCTATATTGCGCACTTGTCCTAAAAAATTGACAGACTTTCGCCGGGAAATGGCAGAGAAATTTCAGAGTTTAGGAAAAAAGGGGTTGGCGCCTCCTGGATGCTCCCGCAACCTGTGGCTGTCTGTACACACCTCTTTGGTGTACTCCTGACTCGTGCGCATGCTCAGTCCTTCGGACTGTCGTTGACGCGGCCCAGTTTGGGACGGGGATTTTGGTCAAAGTGTGGTCCAAACGTCGGCAAATTTGGAGGTCGAAAAATTTTCCGACGAACTTCAAATTTTGCATGCTCCAAACACTCTATATTGCGCACTTGTCCTAAAAAATTGACAGACTTTCGCCGGGAAATGGCAGAGAAATTTCAGAGTTTAGGAAAAAAAGGGGTTGGCGCTCCTGGATGCTCCCGCAACCTGTGGCTGTCTGTACACACCTCTTTGGTGTACTCCTGACTCGTGCGCATGCTCAGTCCTTCGGACTGTCGTTGACGCGGCCCAGTTTGGGACGGGATTTTGTCAAAGTGTGGTCCAAACGTCGGCAAATTTAGAGGTCGAAAAATTTTCCGACGAACTTCAAATTTTGCATGCTCAAACACTCTATATTGCGCACTTGTCCTAAAAAATTGACAGACTTTCGCCGGAAATGGCAGAGAAATTTCAGAGTTTAGGAAAAAAAGGGGTTGGCGCTTCCTGGATGCTCCCGCAACCTGTGGCTGTCTGTACACACCTCTTTGGTGTACTCCTGACTCGTGCGCATGCTCAGTCCTTCGGACTGTCGTTGACGCGGCCCAGTTTGGGACGGGATTTTGGTCAAAGTGTGGTCCAAACGTCGGCAAATTTGGAGGTCGAAAAAATTTTCCGACGAACTTCAAATTTTGCATGCTCCAAACACTCTATATTGCGCACTTGTCCTAAAAAATTGACAGACTTTCGCCGGGAAATGGCAGAGAAATTTCAGAGTTTAGGAAAAAAGGGGTTGGCGCCTCCTGGATGCTCCCGCAACCTGTGGCTGTCTGTACACACCTCTTTGGTGTACTCCTGACTCGTGCGCATGCTCAGTCCTTCGGACTGTCGTTGACGCGGCCCAGTTTGGACGGGATTTTGGTCAAAGTGTGGTCCAAACGTCGGCAAATTTGGAGGTCGAAAAATTTCCGACGAACTTCAAATTTTGCATGCTCCAAACACTCTATATTGCGCACTTGTCCTAAAAAATTGACAGACTTCGCCGGGAAATGGCAGAGAAATTTCAGAGTTTAGGAAAAAAGGGGTTGGCCTCCTGGATGCTCCCGCAACCTGTGGCTGTCTGTACACACCTCTTTGGTGTACTCCTGACTCGTGCGCATGCTCAGTCCTTCGGACTGTCGTTGACGCGGCCCAGTTTGGGACGGGATTTTGGTCAAAGTGTGGTCCAAACGTCGGCAAATTTGGAGGTCGAAAAAATTTCCGACGAACTTCAAATTTTGCATGCTCCAAACACTCTATATTGCGCACTTGTCCTAAAAAATTGACAGACTTTCGCGGGAAATGGCAGAGAAATTTCAGAGTTTAGGAAAAAAAGGGGTTGGCGCTCCTGGATGCTCCGCAACCTGTGGCTGTCTGTACACACCTCTTTGGTGTACTCCTGACTCGTGCGCATGCTCAGTCCTTCGGACTGTCGTTGACGCGGCCCAGTTTGGGACGGGATTTTGGTCAAAGTGTGGTCCAAACGTCGGCAATTTGGAGGTCGAAAAATTTCCGACGACTTCAAATTTTGCATGCTCCAAACACTCTATATTGCGCACTTGTCCTAAAAAATTGACAGACTTTCGCCGGAAATGGCAGAGAAATTTCAGAGTTTAGGAAAAAAAGGGGTTGGCGCCTCCTGGATGCTCCCGCAACCTGTGGCTGTCTGTACACACCTCTTTGGTGTACTCCTGACTCGTGCGCATGCTCAGTCCTTCGGACTGTCGTTGACGCGGCCCAGTTTGGGACGGGATTTTGGTCAAAGTGTGGTCCAAACGTCGGCAAATTTGGAGGTCGAAAAATTTTCGCCAATTGCTGCTCCAAACACTCTATATTGCGCACTTGTCCTAAAAATTGACAGACTTTCGCCGGGAAATGGCAGAGAAATTTCAGAGTTTAGGAAAAAAGGGGTTGGCGCCTCCTGGATGCTCCCGCAACCTGTGGCTGTCTGTACACACCTCTTTGGTGTACTCCTGACTCGTGCGCATGCTCAGTCCTTCGGACTGTCGTTGACGCGGCCCAGTTTGGGACGGGATTTTGGTCAAAGTGTGGTCCAAACGTCGGCAAATTTGGAGGTCGAAAATTCGAACTCAATTTGCATGCTCCAAACACTCTATATTGCGCACTTGTCCTAAAAATTGACAGACTTTCGCCGGGAAATGGCAGAGAAATTTCAGAGTTTAGGAAAAAAAGGGTGTTGGCGCCTCCTGGATGCTCCCGCAACCTGTGGCTGTCTGTACACACCTCTTTGGTGTACTCCTGACTCGTGCGCATGCTCAGTCCTTCGACTGTCGTTGACGCGGCCCAGTTTGGGACGGGATTTTGGTCAAAGTGTGGTCCAAACGTCGGCAAATTTAGAGGTCGAAAAATTTTCCGACGAACTTCAAATTTTGCATGCTCCAAACACTCTATATTGCGCACTTGTCCTAAAAAATTGACAGACTTTCGCCGGGAAATGGCAGAGAAATTTCAGAGTTTAGGAAAAAAAGGGGTTGGCGCCTCCTGGATGCTCCCGCAACCTGTGGCTGTCTGTACACACCTCTTTGGTGTACTCCTGACTCGTGCGCATGCTCAGTCCTTCGGACTGTCGTTGACGCGGCCCAGTTTGGGACGGGATTTTGTCAAAGTGTGGTCCAAACGTCGGCAAATTTAGAGTCGAAAAATTTTCCGACGAACTTCAAATTTTGCATGCTCCAAACACTCTATATTGCGCACTTGTCCTAAAAAATTGACAGACTTTCGCCGGGAAATGGCAGAGAAATTTCAGAGTTTAGGAAAAAAGGGGTTGGCGCTTCCTGGATGCTCCCGCAACCTGTGGCTGTCTGTACACACCTCTTTGGTGTACTCCTGACTCGTGCGCATGCTCAGTCCTTCGGGACTGTCGTTGACGCGGCCCAGTTTGGGACGGGATTTTGGTCAAAGTGTGGTCCAAACGTCGGCAAATTTGGAGGTCGAAAAAATTTCCGACGAACTTCAAATTTTGCATGCTCCAAACACTCTATATTGCGCACTTGTCCTAAAAAATTGACAGACTTTCGCCGGGAAATGGCAGAGAAATTTCAGAGTTTAGGAAAAAAAGGGGTTGGCGCCTCCTGGATGCTTCCGCAACCTGTGGCTGTCTGTACACACCTCTTTGTGTACTCCTGACTCGTGCGCATGCTCAGTCCTTCGGACTGTCGTTGACGCGGCCCAGTTTGGGACGGGATTTTGGTCAAAGTGTGGTCCAAACGTCGGCAAATTTGGAGGTCGAAAAATTTTCCGACGAACTTCAAATTTTGCATGCTCCAAACACTCTATATTGCGCACTTGTCCTAAAAATTGACAGACTTTCGCCGGGAAATGGCAGAGAAATTTCAGAGTTTAGGAAAAAAGGGGTTGGCGCCTCCTGGATGCTCCGCAACCTGTGGCTGTCTGTACACACCTCTTTGGTGTACTCCTGACTCGTGCGCATGCTCAGTCCTTCGGACTGTCGTTGACGCGGCCCAGTTTGGGACGGGATTTTGGTCAAAGTGTGGTCCAAACGTCGGCAAATTTGGAGGTCGAAAAATTTTCCGACGAACTTCAAATTTTGCATGCTCCAAACACTTTATATTGCGCACTTGTCCTAAAAAATTGACAGACTTTCGCCGGAAATGGCAGAGAAATTTCAGAGTTTAGGAAAAAAGGGGTTGGCGCCTCCTGGATGCTCCCGCAACCTGTGGCTGTCTGTACACACCTCTTTGGTGTATTCCTGACTCGTGCGCATGCTCAGTCCTTCGGACTGTCGTTGACGCGGCCCAGTTTGGACGGGATTTTGGTCAAAGTGTGGTCCAAACGTCGGCAAATTTGGAGGTCGAAAAATTTTACGACGAACTTCAAATTTTGCATGCTCCAAACACTCTATATTGCGCACTTGTCCTAAAAAAATTGACAGACTTTCGCCGGAAATGGCAGAGAAATTTCAGAGTTTAGGAAAAAAGGGGTTGGCGCTTCCTGGATGCTCCCGCAACCTGTGGCTGTCTGTACACACCTCTTTGGTGTACTCCTGACTCGTGCGCATGCTCCGTCCTTCGGACTGTCGTTGACGCGGCCCAGTTTGGACGGGATTTTGGTCAAAGTGTGGTCCAAACGTCGGCAAATTTGGAGGTCGAAAAATTTTCGACGAACTTCAAATTTGCATGCTCCAAACACTCTATATTGCGCACTTGTCCTAAAAAATTGACAGACTTTCGCCGGGAAATGGCAGATAAATTTCAGAGTTTAGGAAAAAAGGGGTTGGCGCCTCCTGGATGCTCCCGCAACCTGTGGCTGTCTGTACACACCTCTTTGGTGTACTCCTGACTCGTGCGCATGCTCAGTCCTTCGGACTGTCGTTGACGCGGCCCAGTTTGGGACGGGATTTTGGTCAAAGTGTGGTCCAAACGTCGGCAAATTTGGAAGTTCGAAAAATTTTGCATGCTCCAAACACTCTATATTGCGCACTTGTCCTAAAAAATTGACAGACTTTCGCCGGGAAATGGCAGAGAAATTTCAGAGTTTAGGAAAAAAGGGGTTGGCGCCTCCTGGATGCTCCCGCAACCTGTGGCTGTCTGTACACACCTCTTTGGTGTACTCCTGACTCGTGCGCATGCTCAGTCCTTCGGACTGTCGTTGACGCGGCCCAGTTTGGGACGGGATTTTGGTCAAAGTGTGGTCCAAACGTCGGCAAATTTGGAGGTCGAAAAATTTCCGACGAACTTCAAATTTGCATGCTCCAAACACTCTATATTGCGCACTTGTCCTAAAAATTGACAGACTTTCGCCGGGGAAATGGCAGAGAAATTTCAGAGTTTAGGAAAAAAAGGGTTGGCGCTCCTGGATGCTCCCGCAACCTGTGGCTGTCTGTACACACCTCTTTGGTGTACTCCTGACTCGTGCGCATGCTCAGTCCTTCGGACTGTCGTTGACGCGGCCCAGTTTGGGACGGATTTTTGTCAAAGTGTGGTCCAAACGTCGGCAATTTAGAGGTCGGAAAATTTTCGACGAACTTCAAATTTTGCATGCTCCAAACACTCTATATTGCGCACTTGTCCTAAAAAATTGACAGACTTTCGCGGGAAATGGCAGAGAAATTTCAGAGTTTAGGAAAAAAAGGGGTTGGCGCTTCCTGGATGCTCCGCAACCTGTGGCTGTCTGTACACACCTCTTTGGTGTACTCCTGACTCGTGCGCATGCTCAGTCCTTCGGACTGTCGTTGACGCGGCCCAGTTTGGGACGGGATTTTGGTCAAAGTGTGGTCCAAACGTCGGCAAATTTGGAGTCGAAAATTTTCCGACGAACTTCAAATTTTGCATGCTCCAAACACTCTATATTGCGCACTTGTCCTAAAAAATTGACAGACTTTCGCCGGGAAATGGCAGAGAAATTTCAGAGTTTAGGAAAAAAAGGGGTTGGCGCTTCCTGGATGCTCCCGCAACCTGTGGCTGTCTGTACACACCTCTTTGGTGTACTCCTGACTCGTGCGCATGCTCAGTCCTTCGGACTGTCGTTGACGCGGCCCAGTTTGGGACGGGATTTTGGTAAAAGTGTGGTCCAAACGTCGGCAAATTTGGAGGTCGAAAAAATTTCCGACGAACTTCAAATTTTGCATGCTCCAAACACTCTATATTGCGCACTTGTCCTAAAAAATTGACAGACTTTCGCCGGGAAATGGCAGAGAAATTTCAGAGTTTAGGAAAAAAGGGGTTGGCGCCTCCTGGATGCTTCCGCAACCTGTGGCTGTCTGTACACACCTCTTTGGTGTACTCCTGACTCGTGCGCATGCTCAGTCCTTCGGACTGTCGTTGACGCGGCCCAGTTTGGGACGGGATTTTGGTCAAAGTGTGGTCCAAACGTCGGCAAATTTGGAGGTCGAAAAATTTTCCGACGAACTTCAAATTTTGCATGCTCCAAACACTCTATATTGCGCACTTGTCCTAAAAAATTGACAGACTTTCGCCGGGAAATGGCAGAGAAATTTCAGAGTTTAGGAAAAAAAGGGGTTGGCGCTTCCTGGATGCTCCCGCAACCTGTGGCTGTCTGTACACACCTCTTTGGTGTACTCCTGACTCGTGCGCATGCTCAGTCCTTCGGACTGTCGTTGACGCGGCCCAGTTTGGGACGGGATTTTGGTAAAAGTGTGGTCCAAACGTCGGCAAATTTGGAGGTCGAAAAAATTTCCGACGAACTTCAAATTTTGCATGCTCCAAACACTCTATATTGCGCACTTGTCCTAAAAAATTGACAGACTTTCGCCGGGAAATGGCAGAGAAATTTCAGAGTTTAGGAAAAAAGGGGTTGGCGCCTCCTGGATGCTTCCGCAACCTGTGGCTGTCTGTACACACCTCTTTGGTGTACTCCTGACTCGTGCGCATGCTCAGTCCTTCGGACTGTCGTTGACGCGGCCCAGTTTGGGACGGGATTTTGGTCAAAGTGTGGTCCAAACGTCGGCAAATTTGGAGGTCGAAAAATTTTCCGACGAACTTCAAATTTTGCATGCTCCAAACACTCTATATTGCGCACTTGTCCTAAAAAATTGACAGACTTTCGCCGGGAAATGGCAGAGAAATTTCAGAGTTTAGGAAAAAAAGGGGTTGGCGCCTCCTGGATGCTCCCGCAACCTGTGGCTGTCTGTACACACCTCTTTGGTGTACTCCTGACTCGTGCGCATGCTCAGTCCTTCGGACTGTCGTTGACGCGGCCCAGTTTGGGACGGGATTTTGGTCAAAGTGTGGTCCAAACGTCGGCAAATTTGGAGGTCGAAAAATTTTCCGACGAACTTCAAATTTTGCATGCTCCAAACACTTTATATTGCGCACTTGTCCTAAAAAATTGACAGACTTTCGCCCGGAAATGGCAGAGAAATTTCAGAGTTTAGGAAAAAAAGGGGTTGGCGCCTCCTGGATGCTCCCGCAACCTGTGTCTGTCTGTACACACCTCTTTGGTGTACTCCTGACTCGTGCGCATGCTCAGTCCTTCGGACTGTCGTTGACGCGGCCCAGTTTGGGACGGGATTTTGGTTAAAGTGTGGTCCAAACGTCGGCAAATTTGGAGGTCGAAAAATTTTCCTACGAACTTCAAATTTTGCATGCTCCAAACACTCTATATTGCGCACTTGTCCTAAAAAATTGACAGACTTTCGCCGGGAAATGGCAGAGAAATTTCAGAGTTTAGGAAAAAAGGGGTTGGCGCCTCCTGGATGCTCCCGCAACCTGTGGCTGTCTGTACACACCTCTTTGGTGTATTCCTGACTCGTGCGCATGCTCAGTCCTTCGGACTGTCGTTGACGCGGCCCAGTTTGGGACGGGATTTTGGTCAAAGTGTGGTCCAAACGTCGGCAAATTTGGAGGTCGAAAAATTTTACGACGAACTTCAAATTTTGCATGCTCCAAACACTCTATATTGCGCACTTGTCCTAAAAAATTGACAGACTTTCGCCGGGAAATGGCAGAGAAATTTCAGAGTTTAGGAAAAAAAGGGGTTGGCGCTTCCTGGATGCTCCCGCAACCTGTGGCTGTCTGTACACACCTCTTTGGTGTACTCCTGACTCGTGCGCATGCTCCGTCCTTCGGACTGTCGTTGACGCGGCCCAGTTTGGGACGGGATTTTTGTCAAAGTGTGGTCCAAACGTCGGCAAATTTGGAGGTCGAAAAATTTTCCGACGAACTTCAAATTTTGCATGCTCCAAACACTCTATATTGCGCACTTGTCCTAAAAAATTGACAGACTTTCGCCGGGAAATGGCAGATAAATTTCAGAGTTTAGGAAAAAAGGGGTTGGCGCCTCCTGGATGCTCCCGCAACCTGTGGCTGTCTGTACACACTTCTTTGGTGTATTCCTGACTCGTGCGCATGCTCAGTCCTTCGGACTGTCGTTGACGCGGCCCAGTTTGGGACGGGATTTTGGTCAAAGTGTGGTCCAAACGTCGGCAAATTTGGAGGTCGAAAAATTTTCCGACGAACTTCAAATTTTGCATGCTCCAAACACTCTATATTGCGCACTTGTCCTACAAAATTGACAGACTTTCGCCGGGAAATGGCAGAGAAATTTCAGAGTTTAGGAAAAAAAGGGGTTGGCGCCTCCTGGATGCTCCCGCAACCTGTGGCTGTCTGTACACACCTCTTTGGTGTACTCCTGACTCGTGCGCATGCTCAGTCCTTCGGACTGTCGTTGACGCGGCCCAGTTTGGGACGGGATTTTGGTCAAAGTGTGGTCCAAACGTCGGCAAATTTGGAGGTCGAAAAATTGTTCGACGAACTTCAAATTTTGCATGCTCCAAACACTCTATATTGCGCACTTGTCCTAAAAAATTGACAGACTTTCGCCGGGAAATGGCAGATAAATTTCAGAGTTTAGGAAAAAAAGGGGTTGGCGCTTCCTGGATGCTCCCGCAACCTGTGGCTGTCTGTACACACCTCTTTGGTGTACTCCTGACTCGTGCGCATGCTCAGTCCTTCGGACTGTCGTTGACGCGGCCCAGTTTGGGACGGGATTTTGGTCAAAGTGTGGTCCAAACGTCGGCAAATTGGAGGTCGAAAAATTTTCCGACGAACTTCCAATTTTGCATGCTCCAAACACTCTATATTGCGCACTTGTCCTAAAAAATTGACAGACTTTCGCCCGGAAATGGCAGAGAAATTTAAGAGTTTAGGGAAAAAAGGGGTTGGCGCCTCCTGGATGCTCCCGCAACCTGTGGCTGTCTGTACACACCTCTTTGGTGTACTCCTGACTCGTGCGCATGCTCAGTCCTTCGGACTGTCGTTGACGCGGCCCAGTTTGGGACGGGATTTTGGTCAAAGTGTGGTCCAAACGTCGGCAAATTTGGAGGTCGAAAAATTGTTCGACGAACTTCAAATTTTGCATGCTCCAAACACTCTATATTGCGCACTTGTCCTAAAAAATTGACAGACTTTCGCCGGGAAATGGCAGAGAAATTTCAGAGTTTAGGAAAAAAAGGGGTTGGCGCTTCCTGGATGCTCCCGCAACCTGTGGCTGTCTGTACACACCTCTTTGGTGTACTCCTGACTCGTGCGCATGCTCAGTCCTTCGGACTGTCGTTGACGCGGCCCAGTTTGGGACGGGATTTTGGTCAAAGTGTGGTCCAAACGTCGGCAAATTGGAGGTCGAAAAATTTTCCGACGAACTTCCAATTTTGCATGCTCCAAACACTCTATATTGCGCACTTGTCCTAAAAAATTGACAGACTTTCGCCCGGAAATGGCAGAGAAATTTAAGAGTTTAGGGAAAAAAGGGGTTGGCGCCTCCTGGATGCTCCCGCAACCTGTGGCTGTCTGTACACACCTCTTTGGTGTACTCCTGACTCGTGCGCATGCTCAGTCCTTCGGACTGTCGTTGACGCGGCCCAGTTTGGGACGGGATTTTGGTCAAAGTGTGGTCTAAACGTCGGCAAATTTGGAGGTCGAAAAATTTTCCGACGAACTTCAAATTTTGCATGCTCCAAACACTCTATATTGCGCACTTGTCCTAAAAAATTGACAGACTTTCGCCGGGAAATGGCAGAGAAATTTCAGAGTTTAGGAAAAAAAGGGGTTGGCGCTTCCTGGATGCTCCCGCAACCTGTGGCTGTCTGTACACACCTCTTTGGTGTACTCCTGACTCGTGCGCATGCTCAGTCCTTCGGACTGTCGTTGACGCGGCCCAGTTTGGGACGGGATTTTGGTCAAAGTGTGGTCCAAACGTCGGCAAATTTGGAGGTCGAAAAATTTTCCGACGAACTTCAAATTTTGCATGCTCCAAACACTCTATATTGCGCACTTGTCCTAAAAAATTGACAGACTTTCGCCCGGAAATGGCAGAGAAATTTCAGAGTTTAGGAAAAAAAGGGGTTGGCACCTCCTGGATGCTCCCGCAACCTGTGTCTGTCTGTACACACCTCTTTGGTGTACTCCTGACTCGTGCGCATGCTCAGTCCTTCGGACTGTCGTTGACGCGGCCCAGTTTGGGACGGGATTTTGGTCAAAGTGTGGTCCAAACGTCGGCAAATTTGGAGGTCGAAAAATTTTCCGACGAACTTCAAATTTTGCATGCTCCAAACACTCTATTTTGCGCACTTGTCCTAAAAAATTGACAGACTTTCGCCGGGAAATGGCAGAGAAATTTCAGAGTTTTGGAAAAAAAGGGGTTGGCGCTTCCTGGATGCTCCCGCAACCTGTGGCTGTCTGTACACACCTCTTTGGTGTATTCCTGACTCGTGCGCATGCTCAGTCCTTCGGACTGTCGTTGACGCGGCCCAGTTTGGGACGGGATTTTGGTCAAAGTGTGGTCCAAACGTCGGCAAATTTGGAGGTCGAAAAATTTTTCGACGAACTTCAAATTTTGCATGCTCCAAACACTCTATATTGCGCACTTGTCCTAAAAAATTGACAGACTTTCGCCGGGAAATGGCAGAGAAATTTCAGAGTTTAGGAAAAAAAGGGGTTGGCGCTTCCTGGATGCTCCCGCAACCTGTGGCTGTCTGTACACACCTCTTTGGTGTACTCCTGACTCGTGCGCATGCTCAGTCCTTCGGACTGTCGTTGACGCGGCCCAGTTTGGGACGGGATTTTGGTCAAAGTGTGGTCCAAACGTCGGCAAATTTGGAGGTCGAAAAATTTTCCGACGAACTTCCAATTTTGCATGCTCCAAACACTCTATATTGCACACTTGTCCTAAAAAATTGACAGACTTTCGCCCGGAAATGGCAGAGAAATTTAAGAGTTTAGGGAAAAAAGGGGTTGGCGCCTCCTGGATGCTCCCGCAACCTGTGGCTGTCTGTACACACCTCTTTGGTGTACTCCTGACTCGTGCGCATGCTCAGTCCTTCGGACTGTCGTTGACGCGGCCCAGTTTGGGACGGGATTTTGGTCAAAGTGTGGTCTAAACGTCGGCAAATTTGGAGGTCGAAAAATTTTCCGACGAACTTCAAATTTTGCATGCTCCAAACACTCTATATTGCGCACTTGTCCTAAAAAATTGACAGACTTTCGCCGGGAAATGGCAGAGAAATTTCAGAGTTTAGGAAAAAAAGGGGTTGGCGCTTCCTGGATGCTCCCGCAACCTGTGGCTGTCTGTACACACCTCTTTGGTGTACTCCTGACTCGTGCGCATGCTCAGTCCTTCGGACTGTCGTTGACGCGGCCCAGTTTGGGACGGGATTTTGGTCAAAGTGTGGTCCAAACGTCGGCAAATTTGGAGGTCGAAAAATTTTCCGACGAACTTCAAATTTTGCATGCTCCAAACACTCTATATTGCGCACTTGTCCTAAAAAATTGACAGACTTTCGCCCGGAAATGGCAGAGAAATTTCAGAGTTTAGGAAAAAAAGGGGTTGGCACCTCCTGGATGCTCCCGCAACCTGTGTCTGTCTGTACACACCTCTTTGGTGTACTCCTGACTCGTGCGCATGCTCAGTCCTTCGGACTGTCGTTGACGCGGCCCAGTTTGGGACGGGATTTTGGTAAAAGTGTGGTCCAAACGTCGGCAAATTTGGAGGTCGAAAAATTTTCCGACGAACTTCAAATTTTGCATGCTCCAAACACTCTATTTTGCGCACTTGTCCTAAAAAATTGACAGACTTTCGCCGGGAAATGGCAGAGAAATTTCAGAGTTTTGGAAAAAAAGGGGTTGGCGCTTCCTGGATGCTCCCGCAACCTGTGGCTGTCTGTACACACCTCTTTGGTGTATTCCTGACTCGTGCGCATGCTCAGTCCTTCGGACTGTCGTTGACGCGGCCCAGTTTGGGACGGGATTTTGGTCAAAGTGTGGTCCAAACGTCGGCAAATTTGGAGGTCGAAAAATTTTACGACGAACTTCAAATTTTGCATGCTCCAAACACTCTATATTGCGCACTTGTCCTAAAAAATTGACAGACTTTCGCCGGGAAATGGCAGAGAAATTTCAGAGTTTAGGAAAAAAGGGGTTGGCGCTTCCTGGATGCTCCCGCAACCTGTGGCTGTCTGTACACACCTCTTTGGTGTATTCCTGACTCGTGCGCATGCTCAGTCCTTCGGACTGTCGTTGACGCGGCCCAGTTTGGGACGGGATTTTGGTCAAAGTGTGGTCCAAACGTCGGCAAATTTGGAGGTCGAAAAATTTTCCGACGAACTTCAAATTTTGCATGCTCCAAACACTCTATATTGCGCACTTGTCCTAAAAAATTGACAGACTTTCGCCGGGAAATGGCAGATAAATTTCAGAGTTTAGGAAAAAAAGGGGTTGGCGCCTCCTGGATGCTCCCGCAACCTGTGGCTGTCTGTACACACCTCTTTGGTGTACTCCTGACTCGTGCGCATGCTCAGTCCTTCGGACTGTCGTTGACGCGGCCCAGTTTGGGACAGGATTTTGGTCAAAGTGTGGTCCAAACGTCGGCAAATTTGGAGGTCGAAAAATTTTTCGACGAACTTCAAATTTTGCATGCTCCAAACACTCTATATTGCGCACTTGTCCTAAAAAATTGACAGACTTTCGCCGGGAAATGGCAGAGAAATTTCAGAGTTTAGGAAAAAAAGGGGTTGGCGCTTCCTGGATGCTCCCGCAACCTGTGGCTGTCTGTACACACCTCTTTGGTGTACTCCTGACTCGTGCGCATGCTCAGTCCTTCGGACTGTCGTTGACGCGGCCCAGTTTGGGACGGGATTTTGGTCAAAGTGTGGTCCAAACGTCGGCAAATTTGGAGGTCGAAAAATTTTCCGACGAACTTCCAATTTTGCATGCTCCAAACACTCTATATTGCGCACTTGTCCTAAAAAATTGACAGACTTTCGCCCGGAAATGGCAGAGAAATTTAAGAGTTTAGGGAAAAAAGGGGTTGGCGCCTCCTGGATGCTCCCGCAACCTGTGGCTGTCTGTACACACCTCTTTGGTGTACTCCTGACTCGTGCGCATGCTCAGTCCTTCGGACTGTCGTTGACGCGGCCCAGTTTGGGACGGGATTTTGGTCAAAGTGTGGTCTAAACGTCGGCAAATTTGGAGGTCGAAAAATTTTCCGACGAACTTCAAATTTTGCATGCTCCAAACACTCTATATTGCGCACTTGTCCTAAAAAATTGACAGACTTTCGCCGGGAAATGGCAGAGAAATTTCAGAGTTTAGGAAAAAAAGGGGTTGGCGCTTCCTGGATGCTCCCGCAACCTGTGGCTGTCTGTACACACCTCTTTGGTGTACTCCTGACTCGTGCGCATGCTCAGTCCTTCGGACTGTCGTTGACGCGGCCCAGTTTGGGACGGGATTTTGGTCAAAGTGTGGTCCAAACGTCGGCAAATTTGGAGGTCGAAAAATTTTCCGACGAACTTCAAATTTTGCATGCTCCAAACACTCTATATTGCGCACTTGTCCTAAAAAATTGACAGACTTTCGCCCGGAAATGGCAGAGAAATTTCAGAGTTTAGGAAAAAAAGGGGTTGGCACCTCCTGGATGCTCCCGCAACCTGTGTCTGTCTGTACACACCTCTTTGGTGTACTCCTGACTCGTGCGCATGCTCAGTCCTTGGGACTGTCGTTGACGCGGCCCAGTTTGGGACGGGATTTTGGTCAAAGTGTGGTCCAAACGTCGGCAAATTTGGAGGTCGAAAAATTTTCCGACGAACTTCAAATTTTGCATGCTCCAAACACTCTATTTTGCGCACTTGTCCTAAAAAATTGACAGACTTTCGCCGGGAAATGGCAGAGAAATTTCAGAGTTTTGGAAAAAAAGGGGTTGGCGCTTCCTGGATGCTCCCGCAACCTGTGGCTGTCTGTACACACCTCTTTGGTGTACTCCTGACTCGTGCGCATGCTCAGTCCTTCGGACTGTCGTTGACGCGGCCCAGTTTGGGACGGGATTTTGGTCAAAGTGTGGTCCAAACGTCGGCAAATTTGGAGGTCGAAAAATTTTCCGACGAACTTCAAATTTTGCATGCTCCAAACACTCTATATTGCGCACTTGTCCTAAAAAATTGACAGACTTTCGCCCGGAAATGGCAGAGAAATTTCAGAGTTTAGGAAAAAAAGGGGTTGGCGCCTCCTGGATGCTCCCGCAACCTGTGTCTGTCTGTACACACCTCTTTGGTGTACTCCTGACTCGTAGGCATGCTCAGTCCTTCGGACTGTCGTTGACGCGGCCCAGTTTGGGACGGGATTTTGGTCAAAGTGTGGTCCAAACGTCGGCAAATTTGGAGGTCGAAAAATTTTCCGACGAACTTCAAATTTTGCATGCTCCAAACACTCTATATTGCGCACTTGTCCTAAAAAATTGACAGACTTTCGCCGGGAAATGGCAGAGAAATTTCAGAGTTTTGGAAAAAAAGGGGTTGGCGCTTCCTGGATGCTCCCGCAACCTGTGGCTGTCTGTACACACCTCTTTGGTGTACTCCTGACTCGTGCGCATGCTCAGTCCTTCGGACTGTCGTTGACGCGGCCCAGTTTGGGACGGGATTTTGGTCAAAGTGTGGTCCAAACGTCGGCAAATTTGGAGGTCGAAAAATTTTCCGACGAACTTCAAATTTTGCATGCTCCAAACACTCTATATTGCGCACTTGTCCTAAAAAATTGACAGACTTTCGTCCGGAAATGGCAGAGAAATTTCAGAGTTTAGGAAAAAAAGGGGTTGGCGCCTCCTGGATGCTCCCGCAACCTGTGTCTGTCTGTACACACCTCTTTGGTGTACTCCTGACTCGTGCGCATGCTCAGTCCTTCGGACTGTCGTTGACGCGGCCCAGTTTGGGACGGGATTTTGGTCAAAGTGTGGTCCAAACGTCGGCAAATTTGGAGGTCGAAAAATTTTCCGACGAACTTCAAATTTTGCATGCTCCAAACACTCTATTTTGCGCACTTGTCCTAAAAAATTGACAGACTTTCGCCGGGAAATGGCAGAGAAATTTCAGAGTTTTGGAAAAAAAGGGGTTGGCGCTTCCTGGATGCTCCCGCAACCTGTGGCTGTCTGTACACACCTCTTTGGTGTACTCCTGACTCGTGCGCATGCTCAGTCCTTCGGACTGTCGTTGACGCGGCCCAGTTTGGGACGGGATTTTGGTCAAAGTGTGGTCCAAACGTCGGCAAATTTGGAGGTCGAAAAATTTTCCGACGAACTTCAAATTTTGCATGCTCCAAACACTTTATATTGCGCACTTGTCCTAGAAAATTGACAGACTTTCGCCCGGAAATGGCAGAGAAATTTCAGAGTTTAGGAAAAAAAGGGGTTGGCGCCTCCTGGATGCTCCCGCAACCTGTGTCTGTCTGTACACACCTCTTTGGTGTACTCCTGACTCGTGCGCATGCTCAGTCCTTCGGACTGTCGTTGACGCGGCCCAGTTTGGGACGGGATTTTGGTCAAAGTGTGGTCCAAACGTCGGCAAATTTGGAGGTCGAAAAATTTTCCGACGAACTTCAAATTTTGCATGCTCCAAACACTCTATATTGCGCACTTGTCCTAAAAAATTGACAGACTTTCGCCTGGAAATGGCAGAGAAATTTCAGAGTTTAGGAAAAAAAGTGGTTGGCGCTTCCTGGATGCTCCCGCAACCTGTGGCTGTCTGTACACACCTCTTTGGTGTACTCCTGACTCGTGCGCATGCTCAGTCCTTCGGACTGTCGTTGACGCGGCCCAGTTTGGGACGGGATTTTGGTCAAAGTGTGGTCCAAACGTCGGCAAATTTGGAGGTCGAAAAATTTTCCGACGAACTTCCAATTTTGCATGCTCCAAACACTCTATATTGCGCACTTGTCCTAAAAAATTGACAGACTTTCGCCCGGAAATGGCAGATAAATTTAAGAGTTTAGGGAAAAAAGGGGTTGGCGCCTCCTGGATGCTCCCGCATCCTGTGGCTGTCTGTACACACCTCTTTGGTGTACTCCTGACTCGTGCGCATGCTCAGTCCTTCGGACTGTCGTTGACGCGGCCCAGTTTGGGACGGGATTTTGGTCAAAGTGTGGTCTAAACGTCGGCAAATTTGGAGGTCGAAAAATTTTCCGACGAACTTCAAATTTTGCATGCTCCAAACACTCTATATTGCGCACTTGTCCTAAAAAATTGACAGACTTTCGCCGGGAAATGGCAGAGAAATTTCAGAGTTTAGGAAAAAAAGGGGTTGGCGCTTCCTGGATGCTCCCGCAACCTGTGGCTGTCTGTACACACCTCTTTGGTGTACTCCTGACTCGTGCGCATGCTCAGTCCTTCGGACTGTCGTTGACGCGGCCCAGTTTGGGACGGGATTTTGGTCAAAGTGTGGTCCAAACGTCGGCAAATTTGGAGGTCGAAAAATTTTCCGACGAACTTCAAATTTTGCATGCTCCAAACACTCTATATTGCGCACTTGTCCTAAAAAATTGACAGACTTTCGTCCGGAAATGGCAGAGAAATTTCAGAGTTTAGGAAAAAAAGGGGTTGGCGCCTCCTGGATGCTCCCGCAACCTGTGTCTGTCTGTACACACCTCTTTGGTGTACTCCTGACTCGTGCGCATGCTCAGTCCTTCGGACTGTCGTTGACGCGGCCCAGTTTGGGACGGGATTTTGGTCAAAGTGTGGTCCAAACGTCGGCAAATTTGGAGGTCGAAAAATTTTCCGACGAACTTCAAATTTTGCATGCTCCAAACACTCTATTTTGCGCACTTGTCCTAAAAAATTGACAGACTTTCGCCGGGAAATGGCAGAGAAATTTCAGAGTTTTGGAAAAAAAGGGGTTGGCGCTTCCTGGATGCTCCCGCAACCTGTGGCTGTCTGTACACACCTCTTTGGTGTACTCCTGACTCGTGCGCATGCTCAGTCCTTCGGACTGTCGTTGACGCGGCCCAGTTTGGGACGGGATTTTGGTCAAAGTGTGGTCCAAACGTCGGCAAATTTGGAGGTCGAAAAATTTTCCGACGAACTTCAAATTTTGCATGCTCCAAACACTCTATATTGCGCACTTGTCCTAAAAAATTGACAGACTTTCGCCCGGAAATGGCAGAGAAATTTCAGAGTTTAGGAAAAAAAGGGGTTGGCGCCTCCTGGATGCTCCCGCAACCTGTGTCTGTCTGTACACACCTCTTTGGTGTACTCCTGACTCGTGCGCATGCTCAGTCCTTCGGACTGTCGTTGACGCGGCCCAGTTTGGGACGGGATTTTGGTCAAAGTGTGGTCCAAACGTCGGCAAATTTGGAGGTCGAAAAATTTTCCGACGAACTTCAAATTTTGCATGCTCCAAACACTCTATATTGCGCACTTGTCCTAAAAAATTGACAGACTTTCGCCCGGAAATGGCAGAGAAATTTCAGAGTTTAGGAAAAAAAGGGGTTGGCGCCTCCTGGATGCTCCCGCAACCTGTGTCTGTCTGTACACACCTCTTTGGTGTACTCCTGACTCGTAGGCATGCTCAGTCCTTCGGACTGTCGTTGACGCGGCCCAGTTTGGGACGGGATTTTGGTCAAAGTGTGGTCCAAACGTCGGCAAATTTGGAGGTCGAAAAATTTTCCGACGAACTTCAAATTTTGCATGCTCCAAACACTCTATATTGCGCACTTGTCCTAAAAAATTGACAGACTTTCGCCGGGAAATGGCAGAGAAATTTCAGAGTTTTGGAAAAAAAGGGGTTGGCGCTTCCTGGATGCTCCCGCAACCTGTGGCTGTCTGTACACACCTCTTTGGTGTACTCCTGACTCGTGCGCATGCTCAGTCCTTCGGACTGTCGTTGACGCGGCCCAGTTTGGGACGGGATTTTGGTCAAAGTGTGGTCCAAACGTCGGCAAATTTGGAGGTCGAAAAATTTTCCGACGAACTTCAAATTTTGCATGCTCCAAACACTCTATATTGCGCACTTGTCCTAAAAAATTGACAGACTTTCGTCCGGAAATGGCAGAGAAATTTCAGAGTTTAGGAAAAAAAGGGGTTGGCGCCTCCTGGATGCTCCCGCAACCTGTGTCTGTCTGTACACACCTCTTTGGTGTACTCCTGACTCGTGCGCATGCTCAGTCCTTCGGACTGTCGTTGACGCGGCCCAGTTTGGGACGGGATTTTGGTCAAAGTGTGGTCCAAACGTCGGCAAATTTGGAGGTCGAAAAATTTTCCGACGAACTTCAAATTTTGCATGCTCCAAACACTCTATTTTGCGCACTTGTCCTAAAAAATTGACAGACTTTCGCCGGGAAATGGCAGAGAAATTTCAGAGTTTTGGAAAAAAAGGGGTTGGCGCTTCCTGGATGCTCCCGCAACCTGTGGCTGTCTGTACACACCTCTTTGGTGTACTCCTGACTCGTGCGCATGCTCAGTCCTTCGGACTGTCGTTGACGCGGCCCAGTTTGGGACGGGATTTTGGTCAAAGTGTGGTCCAAACGTCGGCAAATTTGGAGGTCGAAAAATTTTCCGACGAACTTCAAATTTTGCATGCTCCAAACACTCTATATTGCGCACTTGTCCTAGAAAATTGACAGACTTTCGCCCGGAAATGGCAGAGAAATTTCAGAGTTTAGGAAAAAAAGGGGTTGGCGCCTCCTGGATGCTCCCGCAACCTGTGTCTGTCTGTACACACCTCTTTGGTGTACTCCTGACTCGTGCGCATGCTCAGTCCTTCGGACTGTCGTTGACGCGGCCCAGTTTGGGACGGGATTTTGGTCAAAGTGTGGTCCAAACGTCGGCAAATTTGGAGGTCGAAAAATTTTCCGACGAACTTCAAATTTTGCATGCTCCAAACACTCTATATTGCGCACTTGTCCTAAAAAATTGACAGACTTTCGCCTGGAAATGGCAGAGAAATTTCAGAGTTTAGGAAAAAAAGTGGTTGGCGCTTCCTGGATGCTCCCGCAACCTGTGGCTGTCTGTACACACCTCTTTGGTGTACTCCTGACTCGTGCGCATGCTCAGTCCTTCGGACTGTCGTTGACGCGGCCCAGTTTGGGACGGGATTTTGGTCAAAGTGTGGTCCAAACGTCGGCAAATTTGGAGGTCGAAAAATTTTCCGACGAACTTCCAATTTTGCATGCTCCAAACACTCTATATTGCGCACTTGTCCTAAAAAATTGACAGACTTTCGCCCGGAAATGGCAGATAAATTTAAGAGTTTAGGGAAAAAAGGGGTTGGCGCCTCCTGGATGCTCCCGCATCCTGTGGCTGTCTGTACACACCTCTTTGGTGTACTCCTGACTCGTGCGCATGCTCAGTCCTTCGGACTGTCGTTGACGCGGCCCAGTTTGGGACGGGATTTTGGTCAAAGTGTGGTCTAAACGTCGGCAAATTTGGAGGTCGAAAAATTTTCCGACGAACTTCAAATTTTGCATGCTCCAAACACTCTATATTGCGCACTTGTCCTAAAAAATTGACAGACTTTCGCCGGGAAATGGCAGAGAAATTTCAGAGTTTAGGAAAAAAAGGGGTTGGCGCTTCCTGGATGCTCCCGCAACCTGTGGCTGTCTGTACACACCTCTTTGGTGTACTCCTGACTCGTGCGCATGCTCAGTCCTTCGGACTGTCGTTGACGCGGCCCAGTTTGGGACGGGATTTTGGTCAAAGTGTGGTCCAAACGTCGGCAAATTTGGAGGTCGAAAAATTTTCCGACGAACTTCAAATTTTGCATGCTCCAAACACTCTATATTGCGCACTTGTCCTAAAAAATTGACAGACTTTCGTCCGGAAATGGCAGAGAAATTTCAGAGTTTAGGAAAAAAAGGGGTTGGCGCCTCCTGGATGCTCCCGCAACCTGTGTCTGTCTGTACACACCTCTTTGGTGTACTCCTGACTCGTGCGCATGCTCAGTCCTTCGGACTGTCGTTGACGCGGCCCAGTTTGGGACGGGATTTTGGTCAAAGTGTGGTCCAAACGTCGGCAAATTTGGAGGTCGAAAAATTTTCCGACGAACTTCAAATTTTGCATGCTCCAAACACTCTATTTTGCGCACTTGTCCTAAAAAATTGACAGACTTTCGCCGGGAAATGGCAGAGAAATTTCAGAGTTTTGGAAAAAAAGGGGTTGGCGCTTCCTGGATGCTCCCGCAACCTGTGGCTGTCTGTACACACCTCTTTGGTGTACTCCTGACTCGTGCGCATGCTCAGTCCTTCGGACTGTCGTTGACGCGGCCCAGTTTGGGACGGGATTTTGGTCAAAGTGTGGTCCAAACGTCGGCAAATTTGGAGGTCGAAAAATTTTCCGACGAACTTCAAATTTTGCATGCTCCAAACACTCTATATTGCGCACTTGTCCTAAAAAATTGACAGACTTTCGCCCGGAAATGGCAGAGAAATTTCAGAGTTTAGGAAAAAAAGGGGTTGGCGCCTCCTGGATGCTCCCGCAACCTGTGTCTGTCTGTACACACCTCTTTGGTGTACTCCTGACTCGTGCGCATGCTCAGTCCTTCGGACTGTCGTTGACGCGGCCCAGTTTGGGACGGGATTTTGGTCAAAGTGTGGTCCAAACGTCGGCAAATTTGGAGGTCGAAAAATTTTCCGACGAACTTCAAATTTTGCATGCTCCAAACACTCTATATTGCGCACTTGTCCTAAAAAATTGACAGACTTTCGCCTGGAAATGGCAGAGAAATTTCAGAGTTTAGGAAAAAAAGTGGTTGGCGCTTCCTGGATGCTCCCGCAACCTGTGGCTGTCTGTACACACCTCTTTGGTGTACTCCTGACTCGTGCGCATGCTCAGTCCTTCGGACTGTCGTTGACGCGGCCCAGTTTGGGACGGGATTTTGGTCAAAGTGTGGTCCAAACGTCGGCAAATTTGGAGGTCGAAAAATTTTCCGACGAACTTCAAATTTTGCATGCTCCAAACACTCTATATTGCGCACTTGTCCTAAAAAATTGACGGACTTTCGCCCGGAAATGGCAGAGAAATTTCAGAGTTTAGGAAAAAAAGGGGTTGGCGCCTCCTGGATGCTCCCGCAACCTGTGTCTGTCTGTACACACCTCTTTGGTGTACTCCTGACTCGTGCGCATGCTCAGTCCTTCGGACTGTCGTTGACGCGGCCCAGTTTGGGACGGGATTTTGGTCAAAGTGTGGTCCAAACGTCGGCAAATTTGGAGGTCGAAAAATTGTCCGACGAACTTCAAATTTTGCATGCTCCAAACACTCTATATTGCGCACTTGTCCTAAAAAATTGACAGACTTTCGCCGGGAAATGGCAGAGAAATTTCAGAGTTTAGGAAAAAAAGGGGTTGGCGCTTCCTGGATGCTCCCGCAACCTGTGGCTGTCTGTACACACCTCTTTGGTGTACTCCTGACTCGTGCGCATGCTCAGTCCTTCGGACTGTCGTTGACGCGGCCCAGTTTGGGACGGGATTTTGGTCAAAGTGTGGTCCAAACGTCGGCAAATTTGGAGGTCGAAAAATTTTCCGACGAACTTCAAATTTTGCATGCTCCAAACACTCTATATTGCGCACTTGTCCTAAAAAATTGACAGACTTTCGCCCGGAAATGGCAGAGAAATTTCAGAGTTTAGGGAAAAAAGGGGTTGGCTCCTCCTGGATGCTCCCGCAACCTGTGGCTGTCTGTACACACCTCTTTGGTGTACTCCTGACTCGTGCGCATGCTCAGTCCTTCGGACTGTCGTTGACGCGGCCCAGTTTGGGACGGGATTTTGGTCAAAGTGTGGTCCAAACGTCGGCAAATTTGGAGGTTGAAAAATTTTCCGACGAACTTCAAATTTTGCATGCTCCAAACTCTCTATATTGCGCACTTGTACTAAAAAATTGACAGACTTTCGCCGGGAAATGGCAGAGAAATTTCAGAGTTTAGGAAAAAAAGGGGTTGGCGCTTCCTGGATGCTCCCGCAACCTGTGGTTGTCTGTACACACCTCCTTGGTGTACTCCTGACTCGTGCGCATGCTCAGTCCTTCGGACTGTCGTTGACGCGGCCCAGTTTGGGACGGGATTTTGGTCAAAGTGTGGTCCAAACGTCGGCAAATTTGGAGGTCGAAACATTTTCCGACGAACTTCAAATTTTGCATGCTCCAAACACTCTATATTGCGCACTTGTCCTAACAAATTGACAGACTTTCGCCCGGAAATGGCAGAGAAATTTCAGAGTTTAGGAAAAAAAGGGGTTGGCGCTTCCTGGATGCTCCCGCAACCTGTGGCTGTCTGTACACACCTCTTTTGTGTACTCCTGACTCGTGCGCATGCTCAGTCCTTCGGACTGTCGTTGACGCGGCCCAGTTTGGGACGGGATTTTGGTCAAAGTGTGGTCCAAACGTCGGCAAATTTGGAGGTCGAAAAATTTTCCGACGAACTTCAAATTTTGCATGCTCCAAACACTCTATATTGCGCACTTGTCCTAAAAAATTGACAGACTTTCGCCGGGAAATGGCAGAGAAATTTCAGAGTTTAGGAAAAAAGGGGGTTGGCGCTTCCTGGATGCTCCCGCAACCTGTGGCTGTCTGTACACACCTCTTTGGGGTGCACACAAGTAAATAGGCAAGATCTGTGCGCCGAGCTCATGAATATTTTGTATGCCCTCAAATTCTTTTATATTAGAGAGAATTGCGAGCTGAACGAGTGTGGTCTTGTGTAGAATATGACTATCGCCGCGATGTGGGGTATTTTTTCTTCCAACTACAAACATTTTAGACACTGTAGCTCCTAAAAGTGGCCCTATTTTGCCAAGTAGCGTATGTGCCTTTGTTCCAAAATGGACGCTGGTCTGTTTAGCAATTTTCACTGTTGCAGGGATAGTTTTGTTTCAAGTGCAAATTAGGGAATAAAAGTGACGGATTACCCTCATAAAATTGAACAGAATTGAAAAGATGGGACTTCAATGAGTATTCTGGTTGTTGTCCTGAGAAGCTGAGAGAGTTGTGAGTATTTTTAAATGATTTTTGAAAATGGGGCATTTAGCATTGGTTCCTATGGGAGCACTATTTACTTGTGTGCAACCTGTAGGAGTGGCGGCCATGTTGTTTGTTGTTCATTACTCCACATGTATTTAAACACGTGAGTTTGTTTACATCGAAGGTAAAAGTTGAAATTACAGGAATAATGACATTTTGAAGTCATTTTAATTTGGTAAAAATATTTTTTATTTAATTTCTTCAGGTCTGGTGCAAGATAAATTCTGCCAATCACAGTGGAGAGAAGTTAGCCCAGAGCAAAACAGGTATTACATGTACTAATGCACCGGCTATCAAGCTTGTCCCCTCCCCCCTCCCCCCGGCTGCCCCACCTAAGAGGTGGGGGGGGGGGGGGGGGGTGGGGTGATTGTCGAGTAACAAAATCCCCACCCCTGGGGCAAAATTTAGGTGACAAACTATTCCAACCCATATGCAAAACATGCATGTTTGCTCCTAGATGCCATACAATTTGATTTATATATGCATCAAAATCCCCACCCTGGGGCATGAAAATAGACCGGTGGGGTAGCTGGGGGGTGGGGTTTGGGGCGGGGGGGGGGGGGGGGGGTGGGGGGTGGGTGGGGGTTAATGGAACAACATATGGTAGATATGCATCAGTATATACATGTACAATTTACTTGACTTGATTTGGAAGAGTTTTAGCAATACTCTCCTCTTTCTAGTGCCCCCGCCCCCCCCCCCCCCCCCCCCCCCCCCCCCGCCCCTGTCTTGCCCCATTACTACAATATGGGACAGCAGAACACGACAAATATCCCAAGACTGATGACATTCCAAAATTCAGGTGGAATTTGAAGATGGACTTGTGAGGGAAAAATCTTAGAGAGTCCATGTGCATTCAAGTCCATTCATGCAGCAGTGTACGAAACATCATGGGCGGGGCCCTATCTGGGTGGGCTTGTCATTTGTCCTCCAATAAATTGTTTTCAATTTTTTTTGCAGAAATGTGATCAGTAATGTTCATTCTATCCCACAAGAGTACTTGTTGGCCAAGTTTCAACAACCCGGGTTATTAAAGGGTGCACACAAGTAAATAGGCAAGATCTGTGCGCCGAGCTCATGAATATTTTGTATGCCCTCAAATTCTTTTATATTAGAGAGAATTGCGAGCTGAACGAGTGTGGTCTTGTGTAGAATATGACTATCGCCGCGATGTGGGGTATTTTTTCTTCCAACTACAAACATTTTAGACACTGTAGCTCCTAAAAGTGGCCCTATTTTGCCAAGTAGCGTATGTGCCTTTGTTCCAAAATGGACGCTGGTCTGTTTAGCAATTTTCACTGTTGCAGGGATAGTTTTGTTTCAAGTGCAAATTAGGGAATAAAAGTGACGGATTACCCTCATAAAATTGAACAGAATTGAAAAGATGGGACTTCAATGAGTATTCTGGTTGTTGTCCTGAGAAGCTGAGAGAGTTGTGAGTATTTTTAAATGATTTTTGAAAATGGGGCATTTAGCATTGGTTCCTATGGGAGCACTATTTACTTGTGTGCAACCTTTGGTGTACTCCTGACTCGTGCGCATGCTCAGTCCTTCGGACTGTCGTTGACGCGGCCCAGTTTGGGACGGGATTTTGACCAGAGCGGACGTGTTTGTCCTCTTCGTGCTGCGGACGGCACGCGGTCTTTGTCCGCGTGGCCTCCACGCCCAAATTCGACTTGCAACGATGGTGTTCCAAAACCGCACCGTGGCTCTTCACCTGCAAGAGGGGACTTCGCCCGGCAGTTTGTTTACTGTGATCGGTGCGTCGGTTGAAACTGGAGACGTTGAATGTGTGCAGAATATCAGTGAACGTAAGTGGCTAGTTACTGGGGAAACGGAGGTGATTGCAAACCAGATTTTTCGTGCTTCAATGGCAATTGATGGAAAACGAATAAATGCAACAACGGCGGGTGGAATGTACACCTTTGTTAACGTATTATACGCCCCACACGAGATGCAAGATGGACCGGTAATAGCGAAACTCAGCCAATATGGCCGAGTTATTAGCAGTCGGCGTGGTCGTTGGCAGACCGTGCCCCAGTGGTGCAACGGCATCAGGCACTTTACCATGGAACTGGCGGCGGCCATTCCAAGTTACATTCGCGTTGGAAGTAACCAATTAATGGTAAGGTACAATGGACAAGTACAAACGTGTAGAGTGTGTGGCGAGGCAGGCCATATCGGTGCAAAGTGCCATAATATCACCTGCAACAACTGTCACCAGAAGGGACACCGCGTAGCAGATTGTCCGGAACCAAAGCAGTGCCACATTTGTGGTGAGACCGGCCACATCGCCCGCGGTTGCCCGAAATCGTGGGCCAATGTCTCCCGACGTCGGGGAGCACAACATGACGCGGACGATTCGAACTCTGATTCGGGTAAGCCACCGGTGCCAGCTCCCCGCAAAACACCGGCAACGATGACGTTCCCGCCGCCACCTGAGGGGGTTGCCAGTACGTCTGATCTCATCCCTCCGGTCATTAAGAAGAAATCTGCGGTACAACCAGCTAGAAACGACAAACCAAATCCCCCTAACGACAATGGAAAGGACACGATAAATCAAGAGAAAAAGCCAAATCCCGACAAAGACACAGCAACCACAAGCAAAACGGGCAAGAATGCTCCTGATGACCATGAAGCGGCAACGGACAGTAAGTGTGGGAAAACAGCGGGCGGGAAAAAGGGCGGGATACACAAACCCACGAAAGGCAATAACAAGGCGACCGTGGAACCATCTCCCCCTGCGCCCGAACCGTCAACGCCCGAACCGTCAACGCCCGAACCGTCAACGCCCGAACCACCCCTAGAATTCACGAAAGAGGCAGCACAGAAACTGACGCGAGACTGGGTGACTGGTATTCCTGTCATCAGTCCCAATAGATTTTCAACGTTGGAGGATGAAGTTCGACAGGAGGCAGAGGGGGTGTTTGAGAACGAAGATTCGTCTGATTCGGACACAGTCAATTCAACAATTAGTATGACCAGCATCCATAGTCATAAACGCGGACGTTCGTCTGGGGATGAAGACTATACGAAAGTCAAACGAAAGGAAAGGAAGAAGTCTTCAAAACATTGAACAATGAACAAGAGACTGTATTTTGTTTGGAACATTACGGTAGTGTTGCAGTTCATTTTAATTGCCCTCATGGTTAATTTAACTATCGGTTCATTAAATGTACGTAGTCTTAGAGATCAAATGAAACGCCGTCAAATTTTCGAGTTCTGTAATGAACGCAAAATTGATATTTTGATGCTTCAAGAAACCCATGCCTCGGGTTACTTTGAAGCTAGACAATGGGCTCGAGAATTTGACGGCACGGGTTTTTGGTCTTTTGGCACAAGGTCTAGTAGGGGCTGTGCTATTTTACTCCACCGACGCCACTCGTGGAGTCCGACCGATTATTTACGGGACAATGAAGGTAGAGTGGTTTCTCTAACAATCCGCATTCCAGACACCCAAGTGAAAGTTAGAATTGTTAATAATTATGCACCGAATGAACCTGATAAGCGTAAGAAATTCTTTGCAAGCGACCTTGACAACCACTGCCATGGCGCTGCTAGAATAATTTGGGGTGGGGATTTTAATTGTGTGGATGATTTGAAATTGGATACCAAGGGGGTACACCGCAATTATCAGGGTCACATGGGGTCTAAAGAAATACAGAAAACAGTCAAACGATTTGTCTTGTATGATTGCTGGCGGGAACAACATCCTTTGGAAAAGCGTTTCACATGGCATTCGAAAGACAGCAATACTGGAACGCGTATAGATAGTTACATGTCCCGTGAATTATCGGTTGGCTCAAAGAGTTCGATTGTTGCGTGCCCATTGTCTGATCATGACTTGGTTACTACGAGCGTCAGTTTAACTAAGCGGCAAGACGGAAAAGGGCACTGGAAACTTAACACGTCGATTCTCAAAAATGACAACTATTGCAAAGTTATCACTTCTGAATGGGCAAATTGGCAGAAAAACAAAGACCAATTTGATAACATTCTCGAGTGGTGGGACCAGGGCAAGATCAGACTAAAGGCCGTATCAATAGAATTCTCTGTTGGTGAGGCTAGGCGACGTAATTCTGAACAAAAGGAACTCTTGAGACAACTCAATTTTCTTCAGCAGAAAGTTGACCAGGGCAAGTCTAAATGCATCGAACAGCTGCAATCGGTCAAAAATGAATTTGAACAAAGGTTCAAAAACAAAACCAGTTACCCCTCAGCGCAGGCCATTCACGGGGAGTACAATTGTTCTCCACCCATGAATGGCATTGCAGTAGACAACCGCATGCAGAGTTTAAAGCTGAATAACGGTAGAATAGTCACAGAGCCGAGCGAAATGACACAAGCTTGTAAGGAATTTTACGAAGATCTATATACGGCGTGTGATACGGATCAAGAAGAAACTGAGTTTTTCAAGAGTTCCATTGACAGATCACTAAGCTCCGAGGAGCAATTGCTCCTCGAGGGCCCCGTGACTTTGTCGGAAGTGAGGTCGGCATTATCCGAAATGTCAGCGGGCAAAACTCCATGCAGGGTCGGATGGTTTTCCCGTCGAATTCTATCGACATTTCATCAGCGATATTGGCGCAGACATCTGTGCGGTTTTAAATGCAGTCTTTGAGCACGGTCGATTGAGTAAAAGCCAAAGAACCGGGCTGATATCTTTACTGTTCAAGAACAAAGGGGACAGGAATGAACTTAAGAACTGGCGTCTGATATCGCTGTTGAATGTCGATTACAAAATCCTGTCCAAAATACTTGGAACAAGAATGAGGAAAATTCTTCCAAGCATAATCAACATAGACCAAACATGTTCGGTCGTAGGACGCTCCATTTTGGATAATGCCCACCTCCTCCGAAATATTCAGGATTACGTTGACCAAAAACACATGGGGGCCGCGTTCGTATCTCTAGATCAAGAAAAGGCGTTTGACAGGGTCGATTGGTGTTATCTGCAACAAGTTCTCGAAACATTTGGTTTTGGACCCGGATTCAGGAAGTGGATCAATATTTTGTACACAGACATTCAAAGCTCAGTCATGTGTAACGGCAATATGTCAAAGACCTTTTCGCTCACCCGTGGGGTAAGACAGGGTTGTCCCTTATCGCCCTTGCTCTATGTCCTTGCACTGGAACCCTTGGGGTGCGCGATGAGGTCAGACAAGACTATACGAGGGATTAAGTTGCCCGGGGGTGGGGAAGCTAAAGTTTCTATGTATGCAGATGACACCACTCTGCTTTTGTCAGATGAACGATCTATCCGTAATTGTTTTAACCTGATTGGGAGATACGAGCGGGCCTCTGGTGCTAAGCTGAACCAACAGAAAACGAGTGGCGTCTTCCTCGGGAAATGGAGGGGAAAAACGTCGGGTCCGGTTGACATTGCTTGGGAAAGCTCGGCTAAAATTGTTGGGGTTTGGTTTGGATATGGGAATAATGCGAAGAAAATGTGGCAAATGAAAATAGACGAGCTACAAACTGCTATTGAATCGTGGGAAAATCGTGACATTTCTATGAAAGGGAAAGTGACCGTGATTAACACGTACATCCTGTCGAAGATTTGGTACCTTGCAGAAATTGTTCCGCCTCCCAAAGATATGGTCAAACAGATTAATCGACTTATTTTTCGTTTTCTTTGGGGGCAAAATATAGAATTTGTCAAGCGGAAAACAATGTGTCTCCCTCCTTCTCGAGGAGGGTTGGGGGTAATTGATATAGAAACCAGAGTGTCCGCCATACAATGTGCACACGCCAGTGATATCACTTCGGAAAAGCCGGGCAAGTGGCGCGTTCTGTCGCGCTACTGGTGTGGTCTTTCATTGCGGGACATTGAACCCAGTCTAATGAGTTCCATGGTACCACATTGTGACACCAAGACCCCCTTTTATTGTTTAGTTGTGCAAAACTTCTGGAAATACAAATCAATTGTCGCTGATTGGAAAAACATAAAACTGAAAACTCTTTATGCGATTTTTATTGATCAGAACGAGGCTAAACCCAATGTAGAAAAGAACTGCCCAGGTAAAGATTGGTCTACTGTTTGGAAAAGAACGTTGTGTTCTAAAATGTCGAACAAGAAAATATCATTCAATTTTCGAGTTGCACACGGTGTTCTACCCACCGGAGATAGACTTCTAAAATTTAGCAGTGGAAATGGTAATTGCCCTCTGTGTTGTCGGTCACTAGAAACACCAAAACACCTTTTTACAGAGTGCCTTGTTGTAAAACCAGCTGCCATTTGGCTTGGTAATTACCTGGGTCGTATGAACAGGGTCAAACCATATGTACCTAGTGTAGATATTTTAGTGTTCTTTCTTTTTGGAGTAGCTAATTCTAGACCAGTTGAGCAGAAAATGGTTGAAACTGTTACACAATTCAAGCTAGTTATTTGGAAAAAACGAAACGAAGCAAAATTTGACGAGAAACGCTTTACCCCCCAACAAATAGTTGAACAACTAAAAGCACAATTCCGGTAAATATAATGTAGAACCCTTTCTTGAAGTCATTGTTGTAAAGAACCACTTTTAGTTAATTTGTATCAAACGGCTTAAGTTGAAATTTCCTTGTTTACTCTCAGAAGTATTTTGATGACTGTCAATGATGCATTGTAAAATGTTTTATTTTTAATTGTGTAAATTTTGTATGGCTTATTTGGAAAAATAAACCATTTTATAAAACGAGACGGGAATTTTGTCAAAGTGTGGTCCAAACGTCGGCAAATTTGGAGGTCGAAAAATTTTCCGACGAACTTCAAATTTTGCAGGCTCCAAAATATATTCCGCACTTGTCCTGAAAAATTGACAGACTTTCGCCGGGAAATGGCGGTGAAATTGTGGCTCACAATGAAGCTCTTTTGAAGTACAGCATAGAACGGTTCCCTGCGGGCATCGGCCGGTACAAGTTAGAATGAGCGACTCATTTGTTGCTCTCTTTTTTTCATAGTGTCTGGTAAAACATACAACCACATAATAATGCACAGCTACTGGGCATATCTCTGGCTTTTTGGACAAACAAAATTCTTCAAAAAACACCATCTAACAGAGACGATTTTCCAAGTTTTTTGCGTGTAAACGTATGGAGCCAACAATCGTGTTGACTTCTCTTTCTCAGGATTGCGTCACGGGGTCACGCGCATATCATGAGTACCTAATGAGCGTTTCAGAAATCGCGAAAATCTAATTTTTGAAAAGCGCACTTTTGCTTGCAATTTATCCACTTAAAACCGACAATTAAACAATTATAAAAATCCACTTCGGCAAGATGGATGTTTGGACTATCGAAAAAAGCCTAAATGCTGGATTTTCGTCAAGGGGGATTCTTCCTCTTTAACAAAAACTTTCTTGCGTGCGCTTTCAGTGCGTTTATATATCTGTGGTCGAAACTAAAAAACATGAAGAGCGCCATCTTTCGGTGATTCTATTTTCTGTTTGGAACCCAACCTGAAACAATATTCTCGTAGGGGGTTTTTGATTTTTTTTCCCAAAGCACCAGTCTACACGTGTTAAACACGCTTGCGCATTTCCACTTGCGAATTCACTGCTTGGAAGTGTCAGGTTTTTTTTTTAGTAGCCGGGAAAGGTGCGTTTCTCTTTATTTTCCCAAAAATATTTAACAAATATAGGTACGCGGATTTCTACTGTTTATGTAGGTCTAGGTAGACTACTTACTTTGATTTTCTTTATTCTAATTCTGTTATCAATACAACTAGATTAACTATATTTTTATGCACCTATCAATTCAATTGACAATTGTTTCCCCCGGCCCACCCCTCACCCCCGCTCTGCCCCACCTCCTCTCTGCCCCACCCCCTAGGTGGGGGTTTGGTCAAATTTTGCATGCCCCAGGGTGGGGCATTTGGCCTTTTTTCTGTGCATTTTGCGCATGTTTTGCGCAGGAGTGGGGATTTTGTCACGCAAAAAGTGACAATCCCCACCTCTTAGGTGGGGTAGCCCGGGGGGGAGGGGTGGGGGAAACAATTTATAGGTGCATTAGTAACTTGCACTCGCGCCCGGGACAACTCGCGCCCATTTTGTTGTTATCATTTTGTTGTAAATGTTTAAACGTCCTGCGAAACACCAACCCAGCACCTACCCCTAGAAAAATGGGGGATACAGTATCCCCCATAGGTTATGTTGTTTTTTTCCAATATGGCGGCGCCTGAACTTTAAGATCGGACCGATACGGTTTAAGCTAGCGCAATAATCCGCTCCCCAATCGCCACCAAACTCCGTCTGATAGTTCTTGAGACACTCACCTTGCGTGTGTCTACGGAATTTTGGTACCATTTGTCCACTAAATTCTCCGAAAATAATGTTGGGAAATGAACGGGAACATGTGCGATGCACCCACATGCATGATTGAGGCATTCGGTAAAATGCATGTGGATGCATCACACATGTTCCCGTTCATTTCCCAACATTATTTTCGGAGAATTTAGTGGACAAATGGTACCGAAATTCCGTAGACACACGCAAGGTGAGTGTCTCAAGAACTATCAGACGGAGTTTGGTGGCGATTGGGGAGCGGATTATTGCGCTAGCTTAAACCGTATCGGTCCGATCTTAAAGTTCAGGCGCCGCCATATTGGAAAAAAACAACATAACCTATGGGGGATACTATATCCCCCATAGTTCTAGGGGTACCCAGCACCCACCCAGCACCCTAGCCCTAAAGTTTAATAGGGCTGTAAATTGCTCGCTTTTCAAATCTTTTCAAAAACTAAAAGGCCTGCTGTACTTTCAATAGAATCTTTTTTCTTTTTCTATCAAAATCGTTGCTCAAAATGGAATCTTTAATTTAAGCAAGTCTTTTTACAGGAAATTACAATTTTGGTTAAAATCAAATTCTCTACAAGTTCTACAATGTACATACCTCTCTGGCCGTAATACTCTTAAAACTGAGAGTAAAAAAACCTTCGTTTTTAACAAACAGGAAAAATTCGAAGTTTTTCCATGACCAAATCTTTCGGGGCGCTTATAAAATAAACTTGAGGATATTCTTTACCGATTAGAAGAAAAAAATTGTGGAATTTTTCCTTTTTACGATTTTACAAAATCATTTGAAAAGCGCGGCATCTGTGCGTAGAATTGTGCCTAACTTTCCATCGACCTTTCGAGCATTTCCGGAAGCCGTAAAAATAACAATATGTACAAAATCCGGCCAGCCGAAATTCCGGCCCGAGTTTCGTGCTAGGTTCCGGCTGGTTCTCAACTCCAGAATTATTAACACGTCAACGAGGAAATCTGTCGGTCAGTTTGCATTTGGGAGAACATTTTTGCTTCAAAAACGGTGTTGTATTTTCTTTCAATCATTTTCCAATCATGGACATCTGAAACCACTGCAGGACACAACTAGGAGGAAATTTTTGGGTGTGATTCTAATTTGGAGGCAAAATGACAACAATCCACTGTATGAAAGAGGTACCTTCTGTCCCTACGGGAAATCCGTAGGGACAGAATTATTCTGTCTAGCATGGTTGAAGTTTCTTTGAACCCCGAAATTACCAAATTCAATATTATATCCTAGAATCCTGCCTCTGCGCTAGGGCGCTCTCGTATAACGGATTCAAGCACCAGACTACCCGTATTGTGACCCAGCACGTACCATTTTTGGATGAGGGGGGATTTGTTTTAGCGCGCCACCGTGCGGTCAGTGAAGGAAGGATTCACTCCAAATTACCACCAAACGGCCTTTTCTCCTAGTGAATGACTTTTCACTCAAAAGTTGCCATGCGGGTCGCTTTGACAAAATACCTTTCTCCAAACTGAAATTTCACCTTGCAGTCAAAATTAAACATTGAAAAATTTACCATGGAGGTCCTACCACTCAAGAATGTTGTGCACTGGTCCGTTTTCCCCGATGGTTCTTCTAAACAGGAGAAAAAAAACTAGTCCAACGTAATTTTACAGATGAACGAACATGGCGAATCACGGTCAAGATAGCCCGCCCTCTTGTGGTCACCTCATTGTATGACGTCACTGCAGTACAATGAGATGACCACAAGAGGGCGGGCTATCTCGGCAGTGATTCGCGATGTTCGTTCCTCTGTAAATATGAGTCCCAATGTAAACATCAGAAAATCACTTTTAGCCTTCTAAAAGTAGAGAAGAGCGAATCGTTTGTGACAAAGTCATGAGGCTCGCGTGTGGTTGTAACGGCTGGTAAACAGTGGTAAAGTGTATAACCCGTCTTGACCGTTTTTGTTAATCTTACACTCTTTAGTAAATTACGGGATATTTTTATGATCGTTTTTCACAACGACCATCAAAAAAGTATTGTCAATGTTGCACATCACTAAATCACGTAAACAGTGGGCCGGTGTGTACCTTTGACATAATTTAAATTTAATAATGTTGAGAAGATTTAGAGCGTTTTTTTTTTATGATGCGCAACTTCAAAAACTGCAAGAATCCATTGCGAATCAGACCAGTATAGTCTGATATCCAGTGTGCGCGCGATGACGTCACAGATAAATTTCCAAGTCCCTAATAGTGAAATTTTTTTATTTTACTGCAGCGCTTGGCAGTTTACTGTACACACTAAACTTGTAGTCTGGTTGAGGGCCTTTGCTTGGTTGAATGGCATCTAAGATGTCTGGTTCCGGTCTCAAACCTAGGTGGCCTGGCAGCGAATCCCATCTCAGTACAGGAAGTGATAGGTGAACAAACTTGCTGTTATTTGCATGAAATTCAAATCAAACTCTTGATTAATGCTTGGACGATGCATTTGAGCCTTTCCACGGTAAAGGGGGCATTTTGGCAACACATACCATATTTTCCAGAAAATACCTTTGTCTGGTCTCAAAATAAAAGAAAGAAGTTTAATTTATTCTGAAGAGATAACTTGGGCCCAAAAAGGGTTACAAATTGTGTGACAACATGCCTTTCTTAAAACCCTGTGTACAAATTTCCAATATATGTATACGCTCGTAACCAGGACGGCCTAAAATGTAACACAAGTGTCCGTCCCAGTTACGAGCCTCTATTGGAAATTTTTAGACATTGTTAGAAAGGCACGTTGACACATTATTTGTAACCCTTTTTGGGCCTAAGTTATCTCTTCAGAACAACTTAAACTTATTTTTTATTTTGAGACCAGACAAAGGTATTTCCTCGAAAAAATCGTCTGTGTTGCCAAAATGCCCCCTTTACCGTGGAAAGATTTTACAGTTAGTGTACAATGTACTGAAAGTATCAAGTATGGGATGAGAGGAAAAGGGCTCCTCATTAGGATTCGAACCCGAGACTTCTAACACACCGAGCAAGTGTTTTACCTGCTAAACTATGAAGAACTGAGCTATGTCATTGTTTGAGGGCATAACATTTATTCAATTTGACCCTAAAAAATTGTATCGCCTAATTCGTGTGGTGTCGGTCCCAGCATTTTCTACAATAGCTACTTTAGGTAGAAAGCAGTGATCTCTGCATTTTAATAAGTTCAAATGCACGTAAAACACTGTATAGATTTCATCAGCACCAATTGTCTTTGCTTGTCTACCAGACATGTGTTACTTAACCTTTTACAAAATTGAATGGAAATTGGAAGATGACGGTAGATGTGCATAATACATGTATTTCCATTTTTTAATTGTTAAACGTGTTGAAAATCGGAACAGTTGGTCAACGGTCGACTTGACCTGACCTGATGTGTTGTGTACCTGAAAACAGGTGCAGTAATAGGTCAACTTGACCGTTGTACCAACTCGACCGTTGCAAGTTTTACTGCAGTCCGATTTTTACTCGGCAATGTTGGCAGGTATGGGACATGCGTAGTGATGCGACAAGAGTGAAAACAAATTCATTCATGCCTAGATACAAACGGCTTTGTTCCTTCGCTGGCCACCAAGGTCACACACGTTTTTAAATTCCAGTCCTACCTGATGTGACGTGGCACCAATCGACAGAATACATGTGCCAATATTTTTGTTTTTATTTGTCTTTGTTTTTGAATTTTATTGTATGCACCCCTCCCCACCTCTCCAACTGTCACAGTGATGTGAACTTAACAGTGGACTCGACTCTTCCACAAGAACCAAACAGCAAATCCCCCAAAGCTGAAGTGCAGAAGCAGCGCACACCACAATCTAGCAGTCCGCAATCCAGGTTTGTGTGCATTCTTGTCTTGCAGTGTCGCGGTCGAGACCTGTAAATCCGAGACTAGAGTATTCAAGATCAAGACTGACACCAACCGCACTGAAAAATTTGAACCCCAAGACCGAGACCAAGGCTTCCGTGTGTGAATAAAATAGAGCTGTGAAATTTTCAATCATTAGCAGATTTCTACTTTTGGGCCAATTTCCCCAAGCATAGTGTCACAAAGCAGACTTGTGCAAGTCTACTTGCCAAGCACCATGCTATTTATTTGCATGCCTGCTACGGTTGTACAAATCTATCACAAGTCCAGGGCCGATAAATTCACAAGTCCGTGACAAGTCCCGCACAAGTCCAGTAACGAGAAGCAAAGGATAAGCACACACACACACAAAAGAATGCCTTTGTTGCAGTTCATTTGAATAACTTGTGACTTGAATTAAAGGAGAAGGATACCCAAGAAACAAAAGACCTTGTGCTCAAGAAGTACAACTCGTAAATTATTTTAATGCAAAAAAAATGAAATATTACCTACTGAAAAGCAGACACGAACTTCACAAAGAATAAAAATTTTAGCAATGCGTCGCACTATGGGCGCCGCCATTTTGTCCTAATACTGGGCAAAGAGTGACGTTTTCGCGTACAAGTCCTTCGTGCATTTATATGGCAATACACGAAAACATTGTCTGCAAAAACGTCGTCCGTTGACCAGTATTAGGACAAAATGGCGGCGCCCATAGTGCGACGCATCGCTAAAATTTCGATTCTTTGTGAAGTTCGTGTCCGCTTTTCAGTAGGTAATATTTCTTTTTCTTTGCATTAAAATAATTTATGAGTTTGTACTTCTTGAGCACAAGGTCTTTTGTTTCTTGGGTACCCTTCTCCTTTAAGACCCAGGGACTTGTGAATGCTTGTGGGAACTTGTGATGGACTCCACTACAACCCTGATGCCTGCAACAAATTTTGACCGCCTACTGACATTTCGTTTACTAGCCCATCTTTTTTGATAAACGATGTTGTCAATTACTTTTTATTGTTTACTCTATTTGACCCCACAGAGGATCTGCCGAAGCCTCGTCTTCTGTTTCTCTTTTGTATAGAATAATTGTCTCGAAAATTCAATATTTTTTTGTTAGATGAAGAGGTGTCAGTCACAACAGAAAATCTCTTCATTGAATCATTGCAGAATCTTCAAGTCATTACAAGGCTGTAATGACTTGAACTCAAAACTCGGACTCGAGTCGACTCAAGTCCCAATTTTCACTGACCTGACTTGATTTGAGACTCCAGCCTCAAATGACTTGACTTGAGACTCCAGCCTCAAATGACTTGACTTGAGACTCGAACCTCAAATGACTTGACTTGATTTGGGACTCGAACATCAAATGACTTGACTTGAGACTCGAGCCTCAAATGACTTGACTTGAGACTCGAACCTCAAATGACTTGACTTGACTTGAGACTCGAACCTCAAATGACTTGACTTGAGACTCGAACCTCAAATGACTTGACTTGAGACTCGAACCTCAAATGACTTGACTTGAGACTCGAACCTCAAATGATTTGACATGACTTGAGACTCGAGCCTCAAATGATCTGACTTGACTTGTACATTTTTTGACTCGGGTCTGCCAAAAATGAAATTGAACTCTTATGCATTTTTTTGTCATTTTGAGGACCGAACTGTATTTCAGCACTAAGCTTTCTTTTAACATGGAGTATTCTTGGCCATAACAACAAAAATACCCTACACGAACGTTTCAGCGTTTCGACTCATTTTGAAATTAGCTTGAACAAATTTATTGTTGTGACTACTTGACTTGAATCGACTTGACCAACATGCCTGACTCGACTTGGCACTCGAAGGCAGTTTGACTTGACTTGACTTGAGACTCGAAGGCAGTTTGACTTGACTCGACTTGGCACTCGAAGGCAGTTTGACTTGACTCGACTTGGCACTCGAAGGCAGTTTGACTTGACTCGACTTGGGACTCTAAGGCAGTTTGACTTGACTCGACTTGGGACTCGAAGGCAGTTTGACTTGACTCGACTTGGCACTCGAAGGCAGTTTGACTTGACTCGACTTGGCACTCGAAGACAGTTTGACTTGACTCGACTTGGGACTCGAAGGCAGTTTGACTTGACTTGGGACTCGAAGGCAGTTTGACTTGACTTGACTTGACTTGGGACTCTAAGGCAATTTGACTTGACTTGGGACTCGAAGGCAGTTTGACTTGACTTGACTTGACTTGGGACTCTAAGGCAATTTGACTTGACTTGGGACTCGAAGGCAGTTTGACTCGACTTGACTTGAGACTCGAAGGCAGTTTGACTCGACTTGACTTGGGACTCGAAGGCAGTTTGACTTGACTCGACTTGGGACTCGAAGGCAGTTTGACTTGACTTGACTTGACTTGGGACTCGAACAGAGGGAAACTCGTTATGTACAACCTTGCCAGCTCATGTTGCCAACTGCAGTTAAAAGTACTAACTATGTAAGTGATGGAAGATTGCTAGTTAAAAGTGCTCTTTATCAAATTTATAGTTAATTTCTTTCTTCACTGTGTATTTCTGACTTAAAAACAGATCCAAGAAAGACGTCACCATGGAGACGTGGAACCCGATGATGGAGGACTACAACGACAGGAGCTTTAACAGCTACAACAGAGGCCCAGGGGCCGGGCTCGCTGGAACGTAAGCTTTTAGGTTTCAGTTGCACATTTTTGCACTCTTAAAACTAGTGCACTAGGATTAGGTAATTTCATGCGGGGGTCGAGTAGAATCGATTTTTGAATTGGAGTCGCAATTTCAGATTTTTGAGCAATCAATTCCCAGTAGGAATTGATTTCCCCTTCATTATTAGGAATGAGTGCCACATTTGTTGGCCACATCTATTGGCCACATGTATTGGCCACATGTATTGGCCACATCTATTGGCCACATCTATTGGCCACATCTATTGGCCACATGTATTGGCCACATGTATTGGCCACATCTATTGGCCACATCTATTGGCCACATCTATTTGCCCCACCTCTATCTGCCCCACCTCTATCTGCCCCACCTCTATCGCCACAACTGGGTTCAATTTCGAGTGGAATTGCGATTCTTTTTTGGAATCGGAGTCCACTCCGAAAATGCTGGAGTCGCACAAGCCTTTAGTGCACATTATCTTTTTTTGGATTCAGTTCGTGTGGTTGAAATGTCATAGATGCAGAATTTTCTTCTTTCATTAACGTATCATCATCAGTATTCAGTATTTTGCATCAATATTCAGTTTTTTTTGTGAAAATCTATAGCAGGTTTCTATGCCTAATATTTTGAGTGTGGTTGGATTCTTATTATTTTTTTTACTGCTCCCATTCCTGAAAAATTATTCGGTGGAAAATAATTTCTTCTTTATTACTGGTTTATTTTCAGCGAATGTAATAGACCAACCAGCAAGAAACAAAACAAGTATTCCCTCTTTGTTGGAAATATCCCTACAGAGATAACTGAGGTAAAGTATTGATTGCTTTCCGTTACGTAGAACATCCGGGAATGTTTGGGTGTCACCAGTCACGATAGAGGCACATGCGTAAAAAATACTCACCAGCGTATTTTTATTGTATTTATTTTCCTCACCGCCAAAATCCCAGTCCGAGTATTAACTGGCCTGGTCCAGACACTAGAGAAATCGCTTTGTTCGACGAAGATCAGTTAATCATCGTTAGTTAAACGAAGATCGAACGAAAATTGAATGAAGAGCGGTACCATACACATTATAAGCGACCACTAACTAAGATCGAATGAAGTTGTGGGAGGTTGTACATGTGCATCGCACATCTAGATGCACTGTGTGGTTTTCCAGTGGCGCGTCAAAAACAACGCTTGCTGGGCGCTTGACACACAACGCGCTTGAGCAACCAGACCTGCCAAATTGTTTCGTCGAATGAAGGGAGCGTTCTCATTACAAATTTGCTATATCGAATGAAGCGATTTCTTCATAGAATGAAGCTATTTGCTTCATCGAATGAAGTGATTTCTTCAACGAATGAAGGGATTCTAATCATCGTCGAATGAAGAGGCGTGTGTTCATATCAGGAAAACTCTTCGTCGAATCATCGTTGAATCATCGTCGAACGAAGCGATTTCTCTAGTGAGAACAGCGGTCTTGGATTCCAACAGACTACAAGGAATTTTTTTTTTTTTCCCTCTTCAGGAAGGACTCTCTAACCTGTTCAGTCATTGTTGCGACATTCTGCATGTGAAGGTTTGTCAACCACGAGATGACAGCAGGGACACTACCTTTGGGTTAGTTGTTAAAACGTTTGGACTCGTTTGCAGGGTCTAACACCGTGTTTACACTCGAACCGGCAAAGGTGGACACAGACTCGGCATTTTTATTGTGACCGCAAAACTGAACATTTGCCCTGTTTACACTACACGTTGATTCGACTTCAACTCACCTCTAGAAACCGCAAAAGTCACCACTAATTGTAATTGCAGCAATTAAATCTAGTACACGGCGGGCACATCCCCAAGGACACTTAAATTGCCGAATCTGTATACGGGTAGCGTTTACACTACAAGCGACCTTGACGATTGCAGGGTTCAACCTCGCAATTGCAGGGTTCAACCCTACCCCAAAGGTGGCTTGAAAAAGGCAAATCAGACCCGGGTATGATCCGCCTTTTTTAATTCACCATTTGCGTTTACACTTAGTGCATACCCGGCTTCAACTCCACTTTTTAGAAATTGCGAGTTCGATTCGGCAAAGGTAAATCGAGTGTAAACAGCCTCTATTTTCCAAGACCGAAGGCCGAGGGAAAAAGGACCATCTTGTGGTCACTCACAGCCCTGAGTGACTGCATTTCAGCCAGTCAGGATTGAGAATCAGAAAGAGGCGTGTTATAATAAAGCCTTCATACCAGATTTGCAATGTTCCTATTGAAATTTAAATTAACTATTTGACCGGAAAACCTCACTCAACTTTACTCAAATTAAAGACAGAAGATAAAGGGTTCTCCCCACGTACAAACGTGCGTATCGGCCCGATACGCTGAAATTCCGACCCGATACGCAGGAAAAATTGCCGATCAAAAAAATCAGCTCCCGATACGCACAACAAAAAATCTAAAATATCACACATGGTGCTGCTAAAAAATACAATAAAATTACCAGACATAAATTCTCTCTCGTGGAAAAAGAACCACAGAGAATTCATGGCAAAAAATACTTCATTCTGATTCGCACGGCCGACCAAAAACAGCTCTCGATACGGTACGGCTGGCCCGGGCCGATCCCCCGGTGCTGGTCCACGGGCGCCGGAACGTGCCTAGTCTGGTTTCCGGACCAAAATATTGCCGACTTTAGTAGGGCGGTAACCAGTCCAACTCATGCCGATCACCTTTTGTTAACTTAACGTCATTGGCCAGAATTTACCAGCAACAGGTCATATTATTTTTATCAGCCAATCAGCATGCGTTTTACAACACGGGTTGGCCTCTTACTCTGAAGGGGAAATTCCCTGCACGTACATGTACGTACACATGGTACAGCTTGTGTGCAATATACGTGCATAGTAGGGCCAATGATTTTCCGCGATCGCGGAAAACGGACGGAATTCGCGGAATCTGCCCTTTGAAACGGAAAACGGGATTTGAGTTTGAAGTAAAACAAATTGTAAATATAGTGACAAAAACGTAGGTTTTTTTCATGTTATTAAGGCCAAACCTATTGAAATTGATCAAGCTAACTTAACACTGCATTCTTTATTAAGCTTCTTTTTGTTCAACTAAAAAAGCATCAGAAATCAGACCGTAAAAAGTTACGAGATTCACCGTTGACTCGACCAGATGTACATGTACATTGCAAATGAATACACGTTAGACGCGAGGGCAAAATCATCACATTCACGGCACGATCTTTACATTTTTTTTCACCCAAATTGCATTTTCTCCCTACCTGTTATCAACAATTATACTCAAACTAGCTTACCTACGCTCTATATGAACACACACATTGATTTTTCATCTCGGAAAGGTCTAAAATCAACCATAAACTTTCAGCATTTTGTCGCCAAAGCGAAAACAAAATGGCTGACAATTTGTTTCTGTGTGGAGGAGAAGAACACGGTGACGTCATGCAATGATACTGCAGTGCAACGGCTGTTACATGTTTCTTGTTTTTGTTGCAGCGATCAGTCAGTGAGTCAGTGCATTACGTTTTAGAAATTGCCAACTCCGGAACTGAATCGGCCGTTGATTTTAAAAAAATAATTTACGATCTGCATTTCAATATAATTCCGTTAAAAAGTTTAACGAAAGTTTTTACAATTGAGAGAAGATATCACAATGCTGGCTTCAAAAAAAAGGAAAGCTGCACCACTTGTGAATTTTTCTGCATCTGCGCGGGCAAAGCAGTTCAGTGGCGATTTGTATGCAGATGGAAATATTCTTTTCTGCAAATTCTGTATCACAGTGTAGATTTCAAGCGAGTTGACACTGTGAAAGACCACCTGGGGAGCAAGAAACATGTAAAAAACAAATCTTCCAAGGTTGCTGCTGCAGCTGCAAAAGCCAATACAGATGGACAACAGCCTCCAGCCATTAACAACCTTTTATCTATTAAAGAACATGAAACGGAATTTATTTTGTCTGAAACGGAATTTATTTTGTCTGAAACGGAATTCATGTTTTTCAAAAACGGAATTTGCCCTTTTCTGAAATGGAAAATCATTGGCCCTAGCATAGCCATACACACATCTGGTATCCGACTGCGGCCCCAGACTGGCTCGGCCCCAAACTCGGCCCCAGACCAACTCGGCCCCCATTGCCATGTGTACAAACTCGGCCCCAGACCAACTCGGCCCCCATTGCCTTGTGTACAAACTCGGCCCCAGACTGACTCGGCCCCAATTGCCTTGTGTACAAACTCGTACCCAGACTGACTCGGCCCCCATTACATTGTGTACAAACTCGGCCCCAGACTGACTCGGCCCTAATTGCCTTGTATACAAACAAGTTGAAAAAATAAAAAGATTTTTAAAGATTTTTTTTTTTAAACAAAAAAAAATTCATCTGCACAAAAACAATCTCAAACTGAGTTAAAGAATTCATAACAAGCCCTTCAAGTTCAGGACCCCAGGATAGCTCTAAAATGCACCAGAAAGCTTGTAAAGTCACAAATTTTCACGGGGCCCCTTAAGCACGCCCCGGACCCCACGCCGTGGCTTCGCAGTTGGGCCCCCACACATTTTCAAATAACCTGGGGAGAACCCTGGGCGTACTGTGGCTGAGCAGGTTCGATGCCTGGCCGTGGTACCCTGTGCCTTTGACCAAGGCATTTAAACACACTTGCTCCATCCTCCGGAAGAGATGTAAAGCCAATGTGTTGTGTAATGCACTGAAAAGGTCCAAGAGCATTCTTTTTGTGAAGAGTAAGAGAATTCCCCGTTGTCTCCATCCTCTTGCAACAGTGCCCCTTTAACGCACTCCCTAACTCCTGCGTACAGTGGCCCTGTTGACACAGGCGCCATTTCGCGGTGGAACAAGTGACATAAATCTTGTCGCCTCTGCTGGACCAATCAGGACGCTTGGCAGTGCATTGCAGACGATTGCAGGCATTCAAATGTAACGCGCGCAGATTGTAAACACCGTGCATGCATGTGATACATCGGTACTCGGTAATGCTGGCCATTGTCCGCGTCGGCGATTGGTTGCTATTTAAAGGATACTGGGGAATTCGTTCCATTACATTCGTCGGCATGCATCCCTGTTATTAATTTAACGATCGTCGTTTGAAAGTTTGGTAGGAATGGGACAGTCGTAAGGAACGGAACCCAATACAATTTCTGGAAAGTATAGAAATAGTTTCTTTTCGGCATAACATGACCGAATTGATTAAATTACATCAAAATGACTCGGGCGTGAGTTGGCTCAAGACAACAGCCGGCTCACTCCACAGATTTGCGTGTATTTTCTCAGGGTATTGTTACGTCGCTTTGCAGAGTGGAAATTCCCTGAGATCTCAGGATGCGTTGTCTCTGGCTGTCGGCTACCAATGGCGCCACCGACGTATGCATCTTGATGTTCATGTGCAAGACACTTAACTTCATTAATCCAATTTTTTAATGTGCAGCACACGTTAACATATCAGATTCAGCAAGATGACTCTTTCAAATTTGGTCACAGGTTTGTGGATGTTCCCTCAGTCAAAGACGGGGAGGAGGCGATTAGACAGCTTGATGGTCATGTTATAAGGAACCGTCGCTTAAAGGTAAGTACATGTACATATAAACTCCTCAAAAAAAGTTTGGAAAGTCATGTTTGATTGACTATTTCTCTCTTGTTGCAAACTAATTTTCCTTCAATTTTATATCATTGGAAAGCCCTGTTATTCCTCTTTACGATGATGTGTCATTTGTTATGATTAAGCAATTGGGGGATGTGCAGCACAGCTGAATACGGGGGCGGGTGTAAAGTGGAATGTCACAAAATGCATTGCTATTGTTAAAAAGTGCATTGACACATTCCCATCCTCCAAGCAAAAGGGGAATGCACTGCATGACAATAGCAGTGAATTTTGTGACATTTCACTTTCCACCCACCTCTGTATTCCGCTATACTGCACATCCCCCAATTGATTAATTATAACACATCACTGTAAAGAGGAATAACAGAGCTTTCCAATAATACCAAATTCAAGGGAAACGATTTAGTAACAAGAGAGAAATCGTCGGTCAAACTTGACTTTCCGAACTTTTTTTGAGGAGTTTACATTGTTATCACATGTAGTTTCAATAATGCAGAACTTGTCTTTGGCCAAAGCAGGCTAATTCGTTGCTGACACCATGAAGTGACTCCTAAGTGCACTTCTGTTGCAGTTCGTGAAAACCGCACAGTGGAGGATACAATTTTTTACGAACTGACATCCGAGTGTGCGCGCGCATTCCGTACACTGGACTAAAAACACGAATTTCGGTTTCCACGAACTGACACCCAAGTAAACGTTGATTTTATTCAAAAAAAAGCTTTGAAAATACTCAACACTAATGATATCCATATTTTGTGACATTTAACTTTCCATCCACCCCTGTATTCCGCTATACTGCACATCCCCCAATTGATTAATCATAACAAATGACACATCACTGTAAAGAGGAATAACGGGGCTTTCCAATGATACCAAATTCAAGGGAAATGATTCAGTAACAAGAGAGAAATCGTCAGTCAAACTTGACTTTCCGAACTTTTTTGAGGAGTTTACTTGTGGAATATAGTAAACATTTGACCGAGACACTCCCTAAAGTGTTAATTTATGATGTGTCAGTTCGTGAAAACGTTGGGTGTCAGTTCGTGAAAACAGTTTACGTGCTGACATCATTTTGTACCCAAGTGATTGGCCAAAGCTGAATCTAGTTCTTCAAAGTCATGGCTGAATGTTCATAAGGTGATAAAGATCTAATCCATACTTTGTATTTTAAAGGGGCATTTAGGGCCAACTCAGCAGGGCATGATGGCCGGTGGCCTTGGTGGCCTTGGTTAATGTCAAGGCCTGAACATGTCAGTGTTTTTAGTGGAATAGCATCAGTTTTATGTATGGGTTTGCGGTAGCACCATGTGAATCTCTTTTGTATATGTGTGGTTCTGAAAAGAACCGGTGAGTGTGAACTCAACATTTCGTGCAGTGTGCTCTGTTCGTTTTAAGGAAAAGCATCGGGTTTAATCTTTTTTTTTTCTTGAAAATAAGAGCGAAAACCAATTCTGTGTATTACCACTGAGCCTTTTTACTCATTAAAGGGACACACACGGCTTACTGTTTACATAATGTAGCAATCTAGTAGCATCCTTGACAATAATATTTTGATGGTCGTTGTGAAAAAAAAGTTATCAAAATGTCATGTAATTAACTATAAATTTTTTAAATTAACAAAAGAGACAAATGTTGGGCTATACGCTTTAACAGCCGTCGTGATGTATTATGTATCATGTGTTTGTAAATAAAGGTGGCGTACGATATGGGTCGACACGTGTTTAACCTCGATTCCTTGTTTTCCCCGACTCATCGAACCTTGCATGATCCCTCAGGTCAGCGCTGACTCGAGGAAGCACATCGAACACAACGTTTTGGTGTCTTTAGCGCCCTCAATAGGCCTATGCTGTTTTTTCTTCAGATATTATTTATCGCTGCGAACGCAAAGCGAAGACACGCAAATCTGAGAGATTCTCTCGTCCATATCAACACCTAGAAACCAACCGCGAGAAACCAACCGCGAATGACAAAAGCAACTCGCCCTTCCCGCTGGTTTCTACGGCTGGAAATACAACTAACTCACAAGACCACGTGACCTTTCGGAACCAGAATCTGGTTCCGAAAAGTCACGTGACCTTGAATTTTCGAAAAATGCTCAAAAACGGCAAAATTTGACAGCATCTTTTCAGGATATGTCTAATTTACTCTGGAAAGCGCTTCAGAATAATGTAAGGGTCTATTTCAAGCCCAACAAAGCCGGTGTGTCCCTTTAACACGTTGACTGCCGACTACGAGTTTTGCTCGTACCCAGCTGCCCTTACAAGGCGCTGGTACAGGCTAATGTGCCTTCACAGATTTCTGTGAAGGAAACACGTGGCGCAAATGTCACATAGGCTGCATCCGAATAAGTGGCTTTGGCTGTGGCTATGCCTGTTGCTATGCTATTGCTACAGGCGGACAATGACAGTCCTTAGAAACAGCCACAGCCAAAGCCACCAATTCGGATCCAGCCATATACAGACGTGCGTAGCATTGTGGGTTGCTTGCTTCCTTCCAGACGAATAATTAATAAATAGTATGTTAATGCTTATCCAGTGAAAACAAAAATCAAATTTACAAATAAAATGAGTGTACTGTGTATGCGAGACCTACCTTGCCTGCTGGAAAAAAATCGTTTACAAAAAAAGTTGTGACCTCGTGGTCATGTGTCGTGAAAAAAATTGACCAATGAGGAAACTAATACATTAGCCTGTCCCAGCGCCCTACAAGGGCGGCTGGGTACGAGCGAAACTACGAGTATACTTGTAGTAGGCAGTCAACGTGTTAATGCGCGCAAATTGGATGCACGACGTCACTTTGAGAAACAACAGGAGGGAATTTTATGTGAACCAATGGACTAAAAATAGAAAATTACAAAAAACCTTCTGACTATTATATTATGTGGGTTTCAGTGTTGCATTTCACTTTCGCGACCTTTTTTCAATTTATGCGCAGTTCAGCCTCAATGTTCATGCCTGATTTCATTATTGTGACAAACAGTTTTGAAAAATATCTTTGTCCCAGGTTTCCTTCAAGAGAGAAAAAGAAAGGACACCATCAGAGGCACCACCCATGCCACGTGAGTTGCCAGAAGAATGGGACCCGGCGCCCGCATCAAGGAAGACGCCCCCTAATTCCAAAATGACACCCACTGGCCCCTGGGGCGGCGGCGGCCGTAAGACATCGTCGGGCGGATCGGAAAGTGATGGGTCTACCTCTGAACAGAAAAGGTACGGTTGTCAAAACGTCACGTGAAATTAATGCCCCACTACATCATTTGCAGTGATTTTACTAAACAAGTTGACCCCGACTAAAAGTGTTGATATCAATAGTAACAAACACCACATGATTCTACCCGTGTAAAATTATACATTTGTGGGAGAAAGTGCCAATTTAAGATGCTTTAAAAACATTTCTGCAGACATTTTGTTTAGCAGTCATTCAACACAAAAACCATGCATGGGTTCAGCAGCATAGCTAGAGGGGGGGTGTGTGACATTATTTATGTTATTCCGCAAAACCATGGTAGTCAGCAAATTCATAAAGAATCATAAAGGCACGGCTATATCGGCAATGTTATGACGGAGGTGGGGGGGGGGGGTGGGGTCTGGGAGTCCTCTTCTGAATTTAGCTGCATGATCAATCTTTTGGCAGACAAGTTTTGAAAGTGTCTGATGGTGTTTGATGGGCAGTCCACACTGTCAGATTTGTGGCTGACAGACACGACAGGCATTTGTCTGTCGTGTCTGTCACAAAAAAACTCTGGTAGAGGACATGGAAAAGAATACATGTCTTCAAACAAGGTCTGACCATACACGAATGACTGGGGCACCATTGCCTGGTGTCCGGTTGGCCGGTAAATCACAAATGTGTTGCAAGCTTTATGTTGTACCAAACTATAGACCGTATCGAATAGCCGCCATTTTGTGGGGCACCTTTTGTTACTTAAACCATTCAACAATGGAAGCACAATATGTGCAACCATGCATGACCTCAAGGGACAAAGAAACTGACCAACGAAATGGCCGCTTTTCGATACGGTCTATAGACCCAGTAAATTGTCATGGTGGAGTTATAACATATGTGGTGTCCATGTAGCATCAGTAAAAACAAGAATCTCGTAATTGGTGGGAGATTGCAAAAATGAAAATGTGCATGCAGGGCACTGTACCATATCCACTGCAACAAAAATTTGAATGTACAGAAGTTTTTTTCAGTATCTTATTGACAAAAGTTAAACCAATATGCTACATGGACACCACTTTTCTGTGTCAAGGCTTGATGGTAGACCCATGTGCATTTTTACCTTGGGGAATCTCTCTCAAATATAGGCAGCCTGCACCACAACTGCGTAAGTTGGAAGATCGTTACGGCTCGACAAAGAAACATGTGTCATTTGAGGAGTCACAGGCCCTGAACCCAACAAGAACTGAATCGATAAACCAGACAAAAAGCCCAGTTCACGTACCAGAAGCACAAGGCGGTGGATCCGGCGAAAAGGCAACTCCGAGTCCGCTTAAGACTTTGCTTAAGAAGATAAGAAGCACTAAACAAGATGGTCGTGAGCGGGATTCTGTTGGCAATCGTATGCAAGATCAGGAGGTTAAATTGTCTGGAGGAAGAGGTCAAGGAGAGGGCTTTAGTAAAGAGAATAACAAGGTCGAAGAGCGAGTGTCTAAGATAAATGAGAAGCAGTGTACTGAGAAGGTCCCCGATTCGGCCGTGCCAAAGGAAGGACCAGGAGTAGAGACTCGGAAACTAGTCGAGGAACAGGTTAAAAGTGACTCGGATACGGAATCTTCTGATGTCCAGGATGATTTTTCGACTGGTAAGACCGGCAAATCGCCACAGGACCAGAGTGGAATCCTCGGCCCGGCTCCGCAGGGATTACTGCCCCTTAAGCCTCCAATCCTTCCCCTGGATGTGACTACGGGATACTGCGCTGAGTGTGCTGTCCACGAATACCATGAAACTAAAGGGTCGCCCCACTCATACCCATACCTGCCCCACCACCATGGCCCCCGGAATGGGCCCTATAATCCTTGCCAGTTCCCGTGCTCCTGTTGCGGTGGGGGTTATCCGCCCGTTGAACCCCGCCCGATTTTTCATCATCACGCGCATGCATACCCCCAACGAAGCCCGCCTTATCCCGCAGCTCCGTATGGACCAGCGCACTACGGTGCATACCCCCATCACGTCCACTACGGTCAAGCAATTCGCTACCCCCTCCCACTGCAGCACGGATATTATGAAGGACGAGACCCTCAACCGAGACCATATCGGGAAGGTCTCGGCTCAGCTGGGTACCAAAACAGTGGTTACCGGAGAAACAGATCCAATTTCACCACAGCTGGAGATATCAAACATGAATCTCAAAGGGCTGAACCCAAGTCACGAAAAGGTCTTCCTAGCCCAAGTCAACTTCCAAACAGTCCCAACCAAAATCAGTCATGGAAGTCTGCCCCTGAAGCAAACAAGGCTGCTGTAAAACCGTCCAAGAGCTTTCCTGGTGGCAGTCATGCAGACCACAACAAAGAACAGTTTGTCAAGTTTTTGTCCAAAGGTAGAGAACATACAGGACAGACAGAAAGCCCTCCGGATACAACACTACGAGACTTGACATCAGAGCAACGTAAGAAAGACTCAATGACCTTGCTTCCTCAACCCAACCAGGAGCCTGCTGCCCAAAACGGTACCTCTGCAGGGGTGGTCGTGACCCCGCCACCGGCCGTAGGTCAAAGGTCACTGGACAAGGAGCCTAAGGAAGGTCAGTCTGGCCAAAAGGAACCAAAGCAGTGTGTGAACTGCGGAAAACCAGGTACCAAATTACAGTCTTAGCTTGGCATGAGTGACCTCAAGCCAAGCGGCACAGACTAATTTTTTTTTTACTTCTAGTTGATAGGTTTTGATTCTACGCAATTTCTTTTGGTTCATTTTGGTTTGCAGAGCTCTGCAAAGGGAATTTGGGTCAACTCGTCCCCAGACCAACTCGTCCCCGGGTCAAGCTGTCCCCTGGTTAAGTCGCCCCATGGTCAAGTTGTCCCCAGGTAAAGTCGTCCCCTCATCAAGTTGTCCCTAGTTTGTCTATGTTTACATGTAGGTTGTTAAGTCATCCTGGTGCAGTCGTCCCCAGATAAAGTGTACAATGAAATGTGGTTAATAATGTGTAATAATAATTATACACTGTTTTCCTGATGGCGCAAATATTTCCCAGTCACGGCAAACATTTCCCAAACAATATCCACTGTTATATACCTCACTGTCATATACCTTCCTGTCATCTGATTGGTTAAAAGTAGGGCATTGAATCGGCGAGACCCGGCGCGTGTAGAATTCTGACTTATGCCCACCGGGTATAGTCTTTGCCATGCCCCGGGCATAGTCATTTAGCAGGTTCCGGATGCGCGAATAATGTGTGTAGCATAGCTGTGCACCAACTATGCAGCTGTGCGCTTCACGTAAACTTTCAGCAGGACAGTAATGGCGGAATCTCGACGAAGGCGTTTTGTTGTCTGTCGTAGATAAGATAAGAGAAGTGGCCTACAGTGAAAACTGTGTCAGGTGAAATGTGCTCATAAAGTGCCAGGTGATTATGCTACAATTGTTTGCTTTAAATATACAACTTTTCCGTCGTAGACCAGCTTTCAAAATTTAAACTCGAAGGATCATTGTCATGACTGTGACTGTGTATCGTTACTTTTAACCAACCAGATGACAAAAATCTACACGTTCGGTATATAAAACAAATTTTGACTGCTGTTTATTCGGGTCATGGTTAAGATTATAGGCCCTCTGTGATCTCGAAGACATGACTATGCCCCTCGGCTTCCGCCTCCGGGCATAATCATGGCTTCGAGATCACCTTTGGCCTATAATCTTAACCATGCCCCTCATTGCAGTCAATATTTGAATAATATTTCCCAATCACCAAAATATGTCTTGATCATCACAAATACTTCCCAGTAAGAAAATACCAGGAGACAACTTGACTGGGGAACGGGACCACATGACCAAGTTAATCTGGCTTTCAATTTTAGTGGGCAAGTTGACCCTGAGACGAGATAACTTGGGAAGGAGTTGACCCAATTCGCTAGCAAGATTTTCGTTCTTTTTTTTATATTTCTGTTGGAATGAGCATGTCATCAACTTGTTCTGTCATTGCTTTGGATTTATTTACTTGTAGCTGTTCTTGGGGAAACTTTGGGGTAGGCAAATATTGGCAGTTTGGTCATGGGCTAAATAAACAGAAACTGCCTTTATTGAAAAGCTTGTAAATGCCCAAATGCATGGCTTGAATGAAAATTCTGAATGTGGGCAATTCCCAAAATTAGGGGTCCAAAAGTGTGACATGCTTTTTAAGATTTCCAAGTGTTTTTAGTGATTGAAAGTGGTTTCCCAGTAAAAAACAAATGCCACTTAAATTTAATGTTTGTGTGTAAATATGGCACCAAGGTTAATACAAACTCATTCTACAGCCAATTTTCATTGGCGTAGTTAACGCCTATTCAATACATGGAACAAATTATAAGCCTTTACTGTGTTTTGTTTTGAATATTTGTCAGGAATCAGAAAACAAAATATTCAAGAAAATGATCCTGCCCTCTATAATCACAGGCCACAGTCCATCCTACGTATATGGGTAATTCCCAAAATTAGGTGTCCAAAACGTTTGGTGTCCCAGTTATGTACGACTTCCAGAGCTTCAAAAATCACCACTCATAATCACAAATTCTCAGTAATAGACTGTGGCCTGTGATAATGGGGGACAGCATCATTTTCCTGAATATTCAAAACGAAAGGCCATAAAGGATCATAATATGTTCCATGATATTGAATAGGAATGTCACATATGCCAAAGAAAACCTTATCCACACACAAGCATGAAATTTAAGTGGCGTTTGTGGAAATAAAAATAAATATTTCTGCTGGGAAACCACTTTCAATCACTAAAAACACTTGGAAATCTTTAAAAGCATGTCACACTTTTGGACCCTTAATTTTGGGAATTACCCACATGAAAATTGGGCATGTAAATCTTGTTCTTACTCCAGTTCTTAATCCAGAAATACTAAAAAAACAAAATAATAATAATAATGGAATGGATTGCATATCTGCCAACTAGTCCGATTTAATCGTATTTGTTCTGATTTTTAAGTGTTAAAAGTGTTGAAAATCGGAACAGTATGATTTTTGAAAACATGAGAGGAAAATAAAATAGCGAGAATACCGTAATTTTTTATCACACCGCATGTACACAGAACCACATGCACACAAAATTTACGGTCTATTCACCATGCATTGCGCGTGGCCGACGCTGACTGAGTCTAGCACTTATCCACCGACCGTACCGGTGTACCAGAAACAACCCAACTGTGAATCACAACTCCGATGGTATCGGGTTTCTGCCACACTGGCTGTGCGTATAGCATGCAGCGGCCGTGCACGGCGACCAGGCGTATTGCTATAACATCAGTACTTTCCAATTCAAGACGTTCTTAGCGCTGTCATAGTAAATCACATAATATACCGTGCGCGCGTGCTGCACGAATGATGAATCTGATCGCGCACCACGAAAGGCATCTTTGAACCGAGACTAATCCACGCGTGATGCCGCTTGGGCAAAGTGTAGCCCAGGTTGGACTCCTTAATAATTACCGCATACTACATAGCGGATGGTCGTAATGCAGTGAAGACAACGGCGTCCAACCTGGGCTAGGCGAAGTGGTATTCGAGTCGAGTTGGTAAACGGTCGAATTGACCTGACTCCCCGCCTGCGCCGCATGTGTTGTGTACATGAAAATGGGTGTGTACTAGGTCAACTTGACCGTTGTACCAACTTGACCGTTGTACCAACTTGACCGTTGTACCAACTTGACCGTTGTACCAACTTGACCGTTGTACCAACTTGACCGTTGTACCAACTTGACCGTTGTACCAACTTGACCGTTGTACCAACTTGACCGTTGTACCAACTTGACCGTTGTACCAACTGGACCGTTGTACCAACTGGACCGTTGTACCAACTGGACCGTTGTACCAACTGGACCGTTACAAGTTTCACTACAGTCCGATTTTTTACTCGGCAAAGTTGGCAGGTATGGGATTGGTGAAGGAGTCTGGGGCATTGTTGGTCCTTGGGAGCTTTATTCATGCCATGGATGCTTTGACTAAATGCTAAAAAGGCTTCTAAAACCTTGGCCAAAAAAAGGACAAAATACTCTCTAAAAAAGAAACATTTTTTTAAAATTACATATGTATAAATTCTTGATCAGAACATACTTATGTAAGTTTGTTGAATACAGCGAGCTTGTGGACAACAAGGCGCTGATCGACCAACGACTTTAGGAATCGCTTTCAAGACTGTTCTGCTTCAGTCGTTCCGTCTACATTACGTTCATTTGAACCTGTTTAAACAAAGCGGTTCCCACAGCAATGAAATGTGACATATCTTGTTTTGGGAGAATTCTGTAGTTTAAAGGCTCCCAGAAAACCCATTTTGTTTGGTTTTCAACCTGATTAAACCTGCGTGAGATGAGCTGCGCCTCGCCCAAACGGCCCTAGAAGTGCAGGAACTCAGAGATGCACTTCCGGCAGAGTGGTACAGCCTGCCTCAGTGGCTTTTATGGAGGCTGGTGCAGTCAGCCTTTCCACAAGAGGTGTTCATACATGTACATGCTATTGACCGATAAAATGTGTTGCATGTCTCGGCGTCCTCAATCTTTTGGTCAGAATATATTTATCTTTTTTTTCTTCGGACTGCACAATGTATATCACATACAAGGACATTTGAAAGTTTTGTGAAATACAATATTTCTCCCTTCCTTTATCAATCCTAACAGGGTCTCTACGGTGCACCAAGTGCAAGTCAACTTACTGCTCTGCAGATTGTCAAAAGGAGGATTGGCCCAAGCATAAACAGCAGTGCCGAAAGGTCACGTTTCAAGATGAGTAAGTGCTATAAACTAGCCCTTACAAGAAACACCGGCTTTGTTGGGCTATTTTGGGCTCGAAATACACCCATACATGATTCTAAAAGTCTTTCCGAAATAAACTAAATAGATCCTGAAAAGAAACCATCAAATTTGGCCGTTTTTGAGCATTTAAAAAAAAATCAAGGTCACATGATTTATCCGAACCAGATTTCTGGTTCGGATAAATCACATGGCCTTGTGAGTTAGTTTTATGTAGAAACCGGCGCGAAGTGCGAATTGCGGTTGGTTTCACTTCTTGTTGAAATATAATGTCCTACGACCACTACATGTACATACTGTATTTTCCAATTTGTAGACAAACCTGCCAACAGGTTTCATTAGAAAGGTTTCTGGGTGTTGATATGGACAACAGAATCTCTCAGATTTTTGCGTCTTTGAAGAAACCAACTATACTCTCCAACAAAAGAAACTGTGCATGGTAAAAATTGCTGTATTTTTTTCAAGAAGGTGGAAAATAAACACCAAATTCACAGACAATATTCTCTGACATTGTTAGAAAAAGGTTATGCACTCAAAACCTGCTCATGGCATAGTGCAGGACTTAGGCATGCCTGGGTGTTGATTTCACAATAGGGGTCCTACAGGTTGTTATGTAACAGAATTCCATAAAGTTCAGGTCTCGTTAGCAAGCCGTATAAAAGGACTACCCAAAAGTCAATATTCTCTTTCATGCGCGTGTCATTGGCTCCATGAGGCGAAGATGCACAGCAGTGATTAATGCACAAGGGGGACACACTCGATACTGACTTTGTGACTTCAATATTGGCAAGTCAGTTTTCAGCAACCTCTGAGAACACGAAGAACACATTTTGTACATTTCAAGTTCGGTTAACCATTTGAAAGATTTCATGGACTTTCATTAACAGTTTATTCCAGCGAGTTATCTGCCATGGCTGAAAAAATACAGCAATTTTTATCATGCACAGTTTCTTTTGTTGGAGAGTATAGTTGCATTCAATGTATATCTTCTTAAAACGGCAATTTTGTAATGTGAACTCGGCCAAAATGTATTGTCCTCTTTTATCTGTCAGGTCTTCGAGCAAGAACACTTCAACTACCAGCTCTCAGTCTTCCACGCCCACGCAAAAATCTCCGCAGGTGATTCACGCTGGTGCTGAGGGCGTTTTCATGGCACGCAATCTGCCGTTTGAGACTCCAGTAAATGTAGAAATGCAGGTAGGTTCAGGCCAGCAAAGCTCGCTATCTCTTCAATTTAAGATGGTTTGATTCGGGAGTTGAATCTGCCATTGGAAAAAATGCTTACCTGTAGGTATATTGGTGTAGTATATTTTGGATTTTTTTTTCTTTTTTTTTCAAATGACTGTTTTTACCTATTCCTGTGACAAGGTGTGTCTGTCATGCAGATACAATTGTCTAATCATATACAAAATCATTCAAGCTATAAATATCTTTGTACACCCCACAATATCCCTAATTTATTATGAATAATGTACATGTATGTTGGCAGTTTTTTGGGGGAAAAGGACATTTTTGACGGGTCTGGGGTCACCAAAGCCGAAAGGGTCAAACTCGACCAAAAATTTCTGAGGAAAAAAAACAAAAATTCTGACAGTTTCGGGGTTGTCGACGCTGACAGGTCCGCTATGGTCAAACTCGACCAAAAACTGACTTTTTTGACAATGTTTCATAAATGATCCTAACAGAATATTTAGCTCGTCTTGAACCAATTTTGGCAGTTTTGAAAGTAAATTTTGGAAAACAATTTGTGACAAGTCCGTTATCGCCGACGCCAACAGTTCCACTATGGTCAAACTCTACCACAAATTGTCTTTTCTAAAAATGTTCCAAAAATAAATACCCGGTACTAAAGGAAAATTAAACCTGTTTCAAACCCATTTTGGCAGTTTGCATAGTAATTTTTTAAGGAAAAAAATTTCTGACAAAAAACCAACAAATTTCTGACAGGTCTATTATCGTCGACGCCGAGAGGTCTGGTATGGCCAAACTCGACAAAAACCTGATTTTTCTGAAAATGTCTCAAAATGATTCTCGTAGATCATTTTTGTTTCAAAATCATTTGTACAATTCCCCCCCCCCCCCCCCCCCCCCCTCCCTCTGTTAAGGGTGCTTGAAGACCAAGTTATCAAGTTCAGACAACTTAAACACAAAAATCATTGCACGTCCTCAAAGTCTTTTAAAATTATGTAAGGTTGCACACCAGTAAATAGGGCTCCCATAGGAACCAATGCTAAATGCCCCATTTTCAAAAATCATTTAAAATTACTCACAACTCTCTCAGCTTCTCAGGACAACAACCAAAATACTCATTGAAGTCTCATTTTTTCAATTCTGTTCAATTTTATGAGGGTAATCCGTCACTTTTATTCCTTAATTTGCACTTGAAACAAAACTACCCCTGCAACAGTGAAAATTGCTAAACAGACCAGTGTCCATTTTGGAACAAAGGCACATACGCTACTGGACAAAATAGGGCCACTTTTAGGAGCTACAGTGTCTAAAATGTTTGTAGTTGGAAGAAAAAATACCCCACATCGCGGCGATAGTCATATTCTACACAAGACCACACTCGTTCAGCTCGCAATTCTCTCTAATATAAAATAATTTGAGGGCATACAAAATATTCATGAGCTCGGCGCACAGATCTTGCCTATTTACTTGTGTGCACCCGTAACTCTGAAAATGTAACTCTGTCCAACTAGAGCGATATAATTTTGCTTTTTACGGCAGGTGATTGTTACCGAAGTGGAAAGTCCCAGCCTGTTCTGGGTTCAACTTCCACAGGAGAGCAGTATTAAGGGCTTGCTGGAGCTGTGCGAATCTCTCAACATGGTCTACTTAGACCAGTCCAGTGCAGCCAAGTTCAGCTACAAAGCACAGGTCAGACATGCTTTACACATAATTTGTTTTTCACTCAACATCGGCCAACTTGGTGGTCCAGTGGTTGACGTCTGTCAGGAGGTCAAGAAACCATCACATGTCCGTTCATTACATCAAAGTTTTCCATCTTTATTGAGTTAATTTGTCTGGAAATTTGCAAAAATCCCGCATCTTAGCGAGAAGAATCGGCAAACAAGGGGTTGCCATCTTGAAGATGTGATTCAATGCACGCAATCTGATTAGCGCTAGGTGGACACAGCGGCTTTTGTGGAAAAATGTAGTCCGCATTTAGTGGTTTTTTTGCAAAAAAATACATAAATGTGGGGTTTTTTTAATTTGGGATTTAACGCGTTTTGAAGCGCAACCATTTGATTATCGTATAGTAGGAACCAAAAGCTTTCACTTTAGGTGTGTTTGCTTCGGACGGATCTAGATTCAGATCTGCGCAGATCCAAGGTGAACCCGTTCACTTCGCGCAGATCCTGATCGAAATCTGTGATCTGTGGAATCCTTCTCGAGAGATTGTTCAGCGCTAGATCAAAAACGGCGACGTAAACATCGCGAAGATTTTTGTGCCAGTAAAACCGTGCCGTTCCAGTTTTCAGAGGCAATATACGCGATACAAACAAATTCAGGCTGCTTGTCGTGGATGAAATTCGGAACAGAAATTTGACAAATTTGTAAACAAAATGCAATTCACGTGACTTGAGATCCTAGTTTGTTTTTGCGCGGTAAAACAACTCGGGATCTCGATTTGGATATTTCATGAAACAAACACACCTTTGATATTGTTATCACATTTTTTATGGAAGTGGCGTTTAGCGGCTTTTGCGTCTAAACTCATCAATAGACCGATCCAGTAAGCTCCGCCCATTTTGGAATTGACCAATCACAGCCTCAGGTTGAGGTAACCAAAATGTAGATCTCCATTTTGGTTACCTGAGTCCTCAAAATGTTGTGCCCAGAGCTACGGCAAATGCAGCACGAGTGACGCAAAAACACCATAAACATCTTTTTTATCAGTGCAGAGGACCCTAGCCGGTTTAAAACGGATTGTATAAGACTGTCCTGACCTACTTTTAATCCCTTCATAAATGTGTTTTTGTGTAAACGTGAAAAACGTATCAAATTTAGCTTGTCGTTTTGCTAAGTTGTGCATTCACTTTGTTCTAGATGTGTGTCGAGATGTTTTTGTTCGATGGCGCGCGTTACGTGTATTGCAGGTGTGTTGTACGTGCACGCATATGACCGGATACTTATGTGCACATTTTGCTTTCGAGCGTGCAGTTTCTGTGTGCGTGTGCGTGTTTCAATACGCGCTGACCAGGGCGCGGATGCTGACGCACGGCACGGCCATGCGACTCTACTGCACACGTGCATCGCACGTGTGGCATGTTGCTAGGCAATTTCTAAATGGGTGGAGCTTACTGGATCGGTCTATTGTTCCTGGAGTTTGTTTGTAAAGAAAGTTTTATCTGCAAATGATAAAATGGGCCTTTTAACTTAGAAATCTCTAAATAATCATATGAAAAGATGGTTTATTTTGTTGACATTTCACTAGAGTATAACTAGTTTCAATCTCTCTGTGTAGGTCGGAGGATTATGCGCTGCCTGGTACGTGGCAGACAGTAGCTGGTACCGCGCCGAGGTGGTGTCCATCGACAATCAGAATTGTACTGTCCAGTTGATAGATTTTGGTACAATGGATGTCGTATCGGTAGACAGCCTACGAAGGCTGGAAGACAAGAACTTGAAAGTACCAAAACAGGTATCCAAGGAAGCTAGTACTACGTGTCAAAAAAGTCATACGTTTGATCCTAAATTACTTTGTCATTTGCCAACGGATTTAAACCAAAATTTTAGATTATGTAAATTTGATTGAGCAACTTGCTTCAGCTTTGTCCAAAGGGTGAGATTTGAAAGGCATATGAGAGAAGAAAAACAAAAAAAATCAATTTTAGATTCTGTCATTTTCGACTTGGCGTCCTCCAATGTTGATACATCGCTAGAGATGGTGGCGGAAAGCGCGTCCTGCAACTGAAATCTTCTGAAAGAATGCAGGATTACCCCTAATATCAGTGCAAACCATCTCGTGCAACCTTTTGCGCAACTCAAGTGGTCCAAAGGGACCGCTGACATAGATAATTTTCGATACAAATGTCCATATGAGTTTGGAAAATCTGGATGCAGTGAAAAGGAACTTGGCTCCACCGGGATTCGAACTGCGGACCTTCTGCTTAACGTGCAGACGCTCTACCAATTGAGCTATGAAGCCAACTGGTGGTCTCGAATCACGGTTTTGCAGTTGCTCCTCACTGATTGGGATTGGCTATCACGTGAGCTTAGCAAGCCCTACAGAGAGATAACCACCCCTCCCAGAGATCACTTAATATACGTCCCAAATCCTTGTGGAGCCAAGTTGCTTTTCACTGCATCTAGATTTTCCAAACCCATATGGACATTTGTCCACATTTGTATCAAATTCATTTACCCCGGCGGTCCCTGGGTCATAATCCCTAAAAAATAATTTTCTTGACTTTGGAGGATGGCAGTCAAAAGTGGCAGAATCTCAAATTGAGTGTTTTTTTGTAAACGAATAGATTATAAAGAGCTACTTTCCAGAAAGAGTAATTTGCCCAGTTGCACTCCCATGCAACACCGAGAGAAAATTTGGTCCATAGGGAAAACCTGAGCGAGTATACCAACTGTGCCTCATAGCTCATCTGCTAGAGCGTCTGCCCGGTGAGTCAGAGGGCTTGGTTTCGAATCCTGATAAGGCCCTTACAATTTATCTCTCATCCCAAGTTTGGTAATTTAGAGGAGAAAACATGTAATTTTACAAATTGTTTTTATAACTTTTTATTTGTGTACCTGTTTTTGAGGTTGGGAGAAGCCTGTGTTAAGCTTAGAGTGAAATTTCATCAACATTTTATCCCCACAGGCCCTGCGTTGCCACTTGAGCGGAGTCCAGCCAATTCTTGGAACTTGGACCAAGGAGGCTACTGAAAAGCTCAAGACTCATGTTAATAAACACGAAGGCTGTGTCATTAAGGCAAAGTTCATAGGTCAAAGGTCGGAGAGCCATGAGGTCGAGCTGTACAGTGGAGAGGATGGAAGTAAGTATGACTATGTCCAAACCCATTGGCTGTGTATTAAAATTACACAAGGTTAGTGGGTACACAGCCGTGCTCTTAATCATGGGTTTATGGGTTTGAGTCCCACTTGAGCCAACGTGTTTGTGTCTGTTGGCAAGACACTTAAAGATGTATTGTCCGTGGCACCTCGAAAAATAAAAAGTTTTTTTTTCTAGAAACAAAAGTTTTTTGCTACGAAATGAGACATCAAAGAAAAAATTGACCAATGTTTAGTTATCTAACAATTACTGTCAATATTTCAAATAACTTGACTCACGGTAATGCGTAGACTTGCGTGTTTGGTCCGCAACGCGCAGTGCACGGCGCGCCCTCCATTTCGGCGGACCGTCCAATCTCCTTTCTTCTGTTTCAGAAAGTCTTCTGTCTTGTGAGACAGAAGAAAAGAGATTCGACAGCCCAGAGGGCGCGCCGCATGCTGCGAACCACAAATCCAAACACGAAAAGTCAGACTTTGGCAAGTCTATAACGAGGTGCCAAAAAAACAGTCGTATAAAAATGGCATTTTTTACAGGGTTGCCGATGTCTAAAATACAAAGTAGGATTTTTTTTTTTTTCTCGCAATAAAGTAATCGTTTAAAAAAAAAATTGAGTTTGCTGAGAACCACAGACAATATAACTTTAATCTGTGACAACATGCCTTTCTAAAAACCCTGTGTACAAATTTCCAATATACGCTTGTAACCGTGACTGCCTAAAATGTAGCAAGTGTCCGTCCCGGTTACAAGCGTATATTGGAAATTTGTACACAGGGTTTTTAGAAGGGCATGTTGTCACACTATTTGTAACCCTCTTTTAGGCCTAAGTTATCTCTTCAGAACAACTTAACTTAATTCTTTTATTTTGAGACCAGACAAAGGTATTTCCTCGAAAATATGGTCTGTACATTTTGGAGGTCTGTAGTTTTGTTACAATGTGATGCAAATACTTTGATTGTAGTGTAACATGTGTTTCTTTATGAAATGAATATACTTACTAAAGTAGCTGGGCTGGAATGTTACTCATATTTAAAATCTGGTATGTCACAAAAAAAGTACCCAACCTCGTGGAATGACCAAAAGTATAATTTTGTTGCGATTTTTTTTTACCATATGGTTAATAATAATAATAATAATTTATTCATTTCTATAGCGCAAATTCCATACAAATATGTTCAAATGCGCTGTACATTTCATAAAATTACTAAGTTAAATCGTCTTAAACATTTCATTATTTAAACTACAGAAAATAAATACACCAACAAACCGACATCACAAAAGCAAAATTAATAAAAAGCCATCTTAAACAAGTAAGTTTTTAACAGCGACTTAAAAATGGTAACACTACTAGCTCTTCTAATGTTAACCGGAAGGGCATTCCAGAGTATAGGTGCAGCATTAACAAAGGCACGATCCCCAAGAGTAACTTTGGTTCGGCGAACAGGGTAACCCAAGAGAGTGCCATCATCAGAACAACGAAGACTGTAACGAGTAGAGGGCTTCTTGATAATAAGTTGGCTAAGATAGACTGGAGCTAATCCATAAAAACATTTATAAGTCAATAACAATATTTTAAAATTGATCCGAAACCGGACTGGAAGCCAATGAAGGCTAATCAACAATGGTGTCACATTACAAAATTTATAAGATTTACTAACAAGCCGAGCACAGGCATTGTGCACACGTTGAAGTTTGCTATTAAATCTGACAGTCAGGTAAGCCATATAAAAGGCCATTACAGTAATCTAATCGGCTGGAAATGAATGCCTGAATCAATGTTTCAGTAGATTTAGTGGTCAAATATTTCCTAATACGCCTAATGTTATGTAAATAGTAGAATGAACTTGAACAAACCTTAGTAATATGAGTACTCATGGACATATGCTGATCGAACCATGAACCCAAGTTTCGAACAATGGGAACTGGTGATACCCTGCAATTACCAACATGAATAGAATCAATATTAACTTTAGACAACTGCTGATAGGTCCCAATAATCATAAATTCAGTTTTACTGTCATTGAGCATTATATGGTTCATGTATTTTCATTTTTATACCAACAGCCCAGACTCTCTCCTCAATTCTCATCGCGGCCGCGCTAGCAGAGAAACCTAAAATCACTCCACAGAGCAAGCCCATTCCTATAAACGCGGTCAACACGGCCCCAGCCAAAGCCCCACGTCCCGCTACGGTGTGTGATAGCCTGGCTGACGGCATGTGCGTGGATGTTTGCGTGAGTCATGTGGACAACCCAAGCTGCTTCTATGCCTTTCTCGCAGAAAGCGCCGGTTCCCTGCTAGGTCTTGATGAAAACATGAATGGTTGCTACGCAGGGACAATGCCACTGATGGGTTTCGAGTGAGTTGTGGTTAAAATAATTATATAATATTGGATGGCTTTGAGAGTGATTTGAGAATATACCGCTTGAGGCATGAAAATACGGAACGAGCCGAAGGCGAGTTCGGTATTTTTATGACGAGTGCAGTATATTCACATATCACCTGAAATGACATGCAATATTATTAATGTTATATTAAATGAAGCTTATACCTTCTTTATTTTGTATGATTTCCGCAAGATATTTTTTACTGTTTGGTGTTGAAAACTGAAGTTAATTTGCAGCGTTTACAACTGAATATGCTTTTGTTACTGTTGTACAGTATTTTTTGATACCGTACTCATCCGCGCATTGCATACAGGCACAATGCATTCACTTGATGCATGACGCGTGCATGTGCTTTGGTGCGGCCAGCGTGGGTGCACATTGGATTGGGGCTCTGTGCTGCACAGTATCAGAAATGCACGATATACGCAAAAGCTTCATTTTATAATTTATCTTTCTAAGACCATGCACAAAGATTCTTTATAAAACCAGATTTTAAAATGCCTACTTGCAAGATGAAACTTTCTACAGAATAAGGCGATAACATATCTAAAGAATGTTGGTAAACCTGTGGCCGATTTCACAAAGCGCTAAGACGCGTCTTGGGAAGGGTCAGTCACTCTTATCTTGGGACGTTGGTATGGGAATTAGGACGCATTGAACTCGTCTTAACTTTTTTGAAATCGATCCCAGCCTCCTGAAATTTTAGCTGCATAGATGCATCAGTGCTTTAGAAAACCTTTAATATACATGAATGGTTTTGGTATTAAGTGAATGGTAAAGAAATGTGTGTGCACACACATTTTTTTAACCACTTTCATATGTTTATTTGAACTTATATGAACTTATGCCACATATCGTGCTGCACATAGATACCGTACCTCGGCTTCTCCACATGCCCTGAGATTGCGTAAACAAGTCGTCAAACATGGGTACAACAGATCGCACTGGTACAATGGTTTGTTGTTTACGGGTACAATCGCACTGGTCCCCATCAGACATTATGTTGATGCAGCGTTTTGTGTGGAACCAGTTGCCTTAAGCCCGCCGCACACCTTTGCGATTTACCGGCACATTGGACACCGTACCATCGGATCCGGAAAAATCAAACAAGTTTGACTTGCTCCGGTCTATAGCGTACGGTCAGACCGGCCCGAATTGTTTCAGCGCACACCTTTCCGGTAAGTGGTCTGGTGATCCGTTTATCCGGTAAATCACAAAGGTGTGCGGCGGGCTTAACTGAAAGCGTTCCCCCTTGATGTTATTGTGCATGTGTAATGTTGTGTAACGGTGACACTTTCACGTACACGTAGAACGTTGGCTGTTCAGGAAAGGCAGTGGGTTGTGGAACGGATGTACGTATAGACCTACGTTTGTGGGCTGTGCTGATAAAGTACATGTACTACTAAAAATTGAGGTGTCACAACAATTTTGAAAAGAAATTTATTTTTTTAACATTGATTATTTTGAATGGCCCCTAACTTGAATTTATACCCAAATCAAAAAGTGTACCCTCCTATTGTGTGTCCACCATACTTGAAAAGTCTTATGGATTTGTTTTTTTGTCTTCACAGACCTCAGCCAGGAAAGCTATTTGCTGCCAGATACAGTCTAAACCAAGCTTGGTACCGCGCCGTCACTAAAGAGCCGTACACTAAACAGAATCCATCGCTACTCGTGATGTTCGTCGATTACGGTAACAGCGAGACTGTCACCGTAGATGAATGTCGCCCACTGGAGGACAGGTTCTCCACGCTGCCTTGGCAAGCCATCTCGTGCGGCCTTGCTGGCATCAAGCCAAACACCGCAGATGGTCAGTGGCCGGAGGAAATGACCATGACGTTCCAGAATTGGTTGGTAGACGGTCTATCCAAGGTCGTCATCAAGGCTAAACAAGGAGACAAACTTTTGGTGGAAATCTTTTTGCACGACAATGAAACGTCCTTCAACACTTTGTTGTGTAATTCCGGCCATCAGGAGAACGCGAAAGACTCGACGTCCAATCAGAACAAACCTGTTTCTGCTGCAGCCTATCAGAATTCTGCCTTGACACCAACTACCCCAAGATGTCTTCCCGATGCTGAAATACCCCCGAGCGAGTTCGAGGGTTTCGTGACCGTCGCCAACAACCCCAATGACTTTTATCTCCAAGTCGCCAGCGAAGAAAACCTAAATGCCTTCAAGACTTTCTCTGAGCACCTCAACACCAGATACACGCTGCAGGACTTTACCCCTTACAAACCGTCCGTCGGAGACTGCTGCGCGGCCATTTTTGAGGACAGTGCATGGTACAGGGCCCTAGTGCTGAGCTATGTGGCCCCTGAATCGGCATTCAAGCTGCTGTTTGTCGACTTTGGCCATACTGTGTTGCTGCCCTCTGATAGAATCCGGCAGCTGGAAGACAGATTCTACAAAATGCCGATGAAGGCGTTACACTGCAGTTTGATGTGTGTGATAGCGCCCTCTAGTGGCAGCGACGGTGGATGGAATGATGCGGCTGTGAAATTTTTCAGAGATAAGGTAAGGCCCCAAGATATTGACAGTAAATAGACCCTTTGCAGCATCGGCCATGACAGGGGGAGGTTTTCATATTTAAATGAAGTGACATTAGATCCACAAAGTGCCCACTCGTGCATAATGCACAGTGATGATGTGATTGCCCCCTGTCATGGCCGCCCATGCACAAGGTCTATAGGGAATGATGGCACTGTCCAATCCAGTGACACCATAAATCTGTTAAAATAAATTTGAGATGGTTCTGCAGTTTTATGAGTAGGTTACTGGTCCGGGTGATGTAAACTCCTCAAAAAAAGTTCGGAAAGTCCAGTTTGACTGACGATTTCTCTCTTGTTACTAAATCATTTCTCTTGAATTTTGTATCATTGGAAAGCCCTGTTATTCCTCTTTACAGTGATGTGTCATTTGTTATTATTAATCAATTGTGGGATGTGCAGTATAGCGGAATACAGGGGTGGGTGGAAAGTGAAATGTCACAAAATTCACTGCTATTGTCATGCAGTGCATTCCCCTTTTGCTTGGAGGATGGGAATGTGTCAATGCACTTTTTGACAATAGCAATGCATTTTGTGACATTTCACTTTACACCCGCCCCCGTATTCAGCTGTGCTGCACATCCCCCAATTGCTTAATCATAACAAATGACACATCATCGTAAAGAGGAATAACAGGGCTTTCCAATGATATAAAATTCAAGGAAAATTATTTTGCAACAAGAGAGAAATCGTCATTCAAACTTGACTTTCAGAACTTTTTTTGAGGAGTTTATTTGAAAATGGTCTTTTATGTGAATATATTGACCAAATTTTCTGCTTTGCAGTGAACACAGATGGAAAAATTAAATTTGGTTAAAGGAAAAAGAAAACTTATGCAGACAGTTGCTAATTTCTCCAGAATACACCAGCATAGCAAAGTTTGTTATAAATCTAACACATGGAGGTTTATTTTTTCAAACTTTATCCCTTCTGGGTCAGGGCAAAACAAACACTAACATTGTCACCCAGACTCAAGCTAAATCGGTTTCTGATTAATAGTGATCCCTGTTGCAAAATTATACGAACCGGCCATTTAACACCGGCCATTTAACACCGGCTAACTCGTGGTCTAGTGGTTAAGACGTCTGCCTTGTTTGCAGGAGCTCGTAGGTTCGATTCCCACCCGAGCACGCTATGAAGTGTCTCGGGAAAGCACCGATATATACAGTGTTAATAATTACACGTACGTCGGGTCAGGGCAAAACAAACACTATTTAACATTCAATCTCTTCGACGCAAGCTAAATCAATATCCGAGTTTGGTTGTGGTCAGAAAAACTCTGCTCAGCTTGTGCGACATCATACTCATTTTTCTAGAGTACATGATAAAGTCGTAATAGACTATGTAAGTCTCGCGGTAAAGATCAAATCTGAGCTTCCGGGCACATCACGACTAAAACGTCTATTCCTATAACATGGGCGGGATTTTGTTTTTTGTATATAAATTTTTCTGTCCAATCTTAGGTATACAACCGACCCGAAAGTGATTCGGGTAACTAAAATGTTTTTTTACAATATATAATACATGCATAATTATCTCTAAAAACGATAAAAATTTATTAAAATTTCGTGACCTGAATAAATGTCTCTGCTAGCATATTCTTCATCCAATTTGGAATGGATGACCCAAGTGTGGATTCATGTGAAAATGAATGCTTCGAACTTGGGCACTCTAAAAAAAATAAAGTCTGCAAGCTCTACTTTTGGTAGATGGCGTTTCGCCTATCGCTAGCGAGGTCTGTATGTACACACATCTGTGTACACAGGGGTTTATGGGGTACTTGCATTGTTGTCCTATTTTCCCTTTTCTTTAGAATTCCTCTGTGGGGTACCACTGTTTCTCTTGAATTTCTTTATGGGGTACCATTGTTCCATTGTGTTTGGTACCCCACAAGTGTGTCCGTGTTAGACCACTGTAGGCCTACGTACGTCGGCTGCTGTGCGTGTTGCATATCTTTTGCTGCATGTAGTTTACGATCTTCAAAGATTGACTTGTCGGCTCAGAAAAGATCAGAAATTTTTACATTTCGATTGCTTTTGAATATATACCCCACTTCATCAATTGGAATGCAAGATTTTATTTAGAGATACTTTATTTAGAAATAATTACATGTACCTCGGGTCAGGGCAAAACATTCAATCTCCCCGACGCAAGCTAAATCAATATTCGAGTTGGGTTGTGGTCAGAAAAACTTGGCTCAGCATGTGCGACATCATACTCATTTTTCTAGAGTACATGATAAAGTCTTAATAGACTATGTAAGTCTCGCGGCAAAGGTCAAATCTGAGCTTCCGGGCACATCACGACTAAAACGCCTATTCCTATAACATTGGCGGGATTTTGTTTTTTGTATATAAATTTTTCTGTCCAATCTTAGGTATACAACCGACCCGAAAGTGATTCGGGTAACTAAAATGTTTTTTTACAATATATAATACATGCATAATTATCTCTAAAAACGATAAAAATTTATTAAAATTTCGTGACCTGAATAAATGTCTCTGCTAGCATATTCTTCATCCAATTTGGAATGGATGACCCAAGTGTGGATTCATGTGAAAATGAATGCTTCGAACTTGGGCACTCTAAAAAAAATAAAGTCCGCAAGCTCTACTTTTGGTAGATGGCGTTTCGCCTATCGCTAGCGAGGTCTGTATGTACACACATCTGTGTACACAGGGGTTTATGGGGTACTTGCATTGTTGTCCTATTTTCCCTTTTCTTTAGAATTCCTCTGTGGGGTACCACTGTTTCTTTTGAATTTCTTTATGGGGTACCATTGTTCCATTGTGTTTGGTACCCCACAAGTGTGTCCGTGTTAGACCACTGTAGGCCTACGTACGTCGGCTGCTGTGCGTGTTGCATATCGTTTGCTGCATGTAGTTTACGATCTTCAAAGATTGACTTGTCGGCTCAGAAAAGATCGTAAATTTTTACATTTCGATTGCTTTTGAATATATACGCCACTTCATCAATTGGAATGCAAGATTTTATTTAGAGATACGCGTTTTGGGCCGTCTGAGTTTATAAAAACCTGCGTAAACAAAATAATATAAGAATTTCGCTCGCGACGTGCGTTGAAGAGATAGGGTCTTGTGCCCGGAAATAAGTGGTCTCGCGCGGTCTTGTACGTTCGCGAGGTCAACTTACATAGTCTATTGAAAAAAAAATTTTCATTTAATATTTTTTCATAATTTTCATATTTTGTTTTCTTCTTGCAGGTGGAAAACGAGCAGTGTCGAGTCAGTGTCGTCCATTGCGAAGATGGAAAATGTGATGTTGAACTGTTGTACCCAGTAGGCAGTGCAAACAAGTTGGTGTCTGTTAAAAGAGAACTCCTTCAGAGAGGCTGGGCTCTCATGAAAGCCTCCAATTACAACAGTGCATCAAAATCAGATGATCACAAGTTGACCAATGAAACGCCTTCTGACAAAATCACTCCCACCATGAATGCATCAGGTGATGCCCCTTCAGCCAATCACGAGGCTCTGCATTCTGCATCCACCAATCAAATTTGTGCATTGTCGCCACCCAAACTGCCAGCCGAGGACTTTCAGGGATTGGTCACTGTGGTTGGTGACCGCGGCGACGTGTATCTTCAAATTGCAACTCGGGAAACTGTCGACGACATGCAGTCGTTGACAGAAGGCATCAACCAGCATTATGCGCTGGTGCAACAGCGCCCTCATGAGGCTGACGTGGGAGAACTTTGCGCTGTGCGATACAGCCTGGACAATGCGTGGTATAGAGGGCAGGTTGTCAGCCACTCAAAAACCGATAAAACCGCTAGTGTGCTGTTTATGGATTACGGAAACACCGAGAGGGTTTCTCTCGACGAAATTCAGAAACTGGAAAAGAGATTTACGGAGAATCCTTGCATGGCCTTACACTGCTACTTGAGTGGTCTTGCGTCGCCGTCGACGGGCAAAATGTGGAGCACGAATGCCACCGAACACCTCAAAAAACAAGTAAGTGATGGCATTACACTTTCAGTCACGATTTTGTGTCATTTGCTTTATTTCTTTTCCAACCCGTGATCAAAAATACTTGAAATGTAATTGGGTCTTTGCACAGTAATGGGGTACATTTGAAAAAAAAGTCAATAATTCCTATCAGATGTCTTTAGTTTATCTCAGAATTAAAGAAATGTCCTTGTTTTGTTCTCAGGAGAGAACTTTTGCTCGAAAAGTTATGAAATTGCTGCCACAACATACATTTTTGAAAAGCTTGTGTACAAATTTTCCTATTACGTATGTAACGTGGACAGACAATTTTGTGACATTTTTTTCCGTCTTTGTTACATGCGTAATAGGAAAATTTGTGAACAGGGTTTTCACAAATGTATGTTGTAGGACTATTTTTCTTACTCCTTGGTGAAAAAGTTATTTGCTCAGTTTAGCTCGATAATTTAAAGATTAAATTAAGACATTTGAAGTGAACTGGGACCTAAGATCTTGAATGTTACAGAAATGTACCCCATTACTGTGGACAGACCCACTTGTAATAATGGAAAAATGCCTTGTTGTCAGATTTGGGATGTGTCTTTGTTTTACGAAGGCTTAGAATGGACATATCGTTACTACTTTTCCATTGTTTTAAAGGCCTGTCTACACGATCCAACATCTGTTAGCCAACAAGGTCCAACATGAAGTTGGACGTTGTTGGATGCGCTCGTCCACACGATCCAACATTATCCAACAAATCTGGACTACAGTTGGGCGATGTTGGACACAAACGCGCGGGCTGGTTGCAAAAGCGCGTTGTGCATCGAACGCCGTGATCAACAACCTCACGTGACAGGTGCTCTTCTCTGCTATTGGCCCGTTTCCTCCAACAAGCTCAAACAAAGTCGGGCGATAGAAAACATGTTCCAACATTCTCCAACATGTTGGACGTTGTCTGGAGTGAGGTCCACACCATCCAACTTTTGGTCGGCTGACATCGTCAGACAGATGTTGGACCTTGTTGGCCGACAAATGTCGGGCCCCTGAGTAAAAGGTCTTAAAAGTTTTTGGTTTAATAGCCAAGTAAACTTGGAAATGGAACAGTAATTCTTTTTAAAAATTCCTGCTTGGGAGAGGAGAGGGTGTGGTTGCAAATTCTGTGGTGAATCACATATGGTCGGCACTCTAAATTTTTACGATGTTGCGAATAAGTATAATAAAAACAAGTATATTTTTAACATATGTGACCGGCTCCAGCAAAACCCAACACTTTAAGTTTTGGTATCAGCTTAGTGTGCATACAAAAAGGTATCTTTTAAAACATGTTTGAGGAAATTCTGATAATTTTTGGCGAAGTTATGACCAATTAAAGTATGACAGATCAGAAAAAGTGAAATGGAGCTATTGGTCTTTAAAGTTTGACAAACTAGTTCAATAGTTGATTATTTAAATTTTTGTCAATAATATGAGGAATTTTGAGACAGTTCAAACAACAAAACAAATCTTGAATGTATCCCGATGTTGATTCTGCCAAATTTTCAAGTTGGTCCCAGAGGCCATTTTTTAAGGTTGTGGGCCCATATCACGTAATGGGAAATGCCGAGAAGCGTCGGGTTTTGCCAGAGTGGGTCACATATATTAAACAGTATCACCTAAAAATACATGCACTGATAACTTATGATGAAAAAACCGGCGAATTTTGGGTTTTTAAAAATGACCAACTTTAAAAGCGATTTTCTTAAAACGAAGTATTACTACTACGTTCGCGGATTTGCCACTTCATAAAAATGCAGACGAATTGATTACCGCCAATTTTCTATCCCTTTTGTTTCAGGTGCTAGACAAACCCTGCCATATCCACGTCACGAAGCACGATGAAGAATTGTGCGAGGTCGAGATTCTTTACTCCAATGATGACGCCAACTGGCTTTCCGTTAATCAAGAGTTGATTGACATGGAGTTGGCTAAGCCAATCACAGGACAGAACTCGCCAGGGCCGTCAGGTGACAATGCATCCACCAATCAGAAACAAGCCAGTCCAGGAATACTCAATACTACGGAGAATAACCCGGAATCTACATCACTTGGGACGTCAGGTGACACAAATCCAGCCAATAGCAGCAATCCTGGTGTGGATGGCCCGGCTGGGCTAGTCAGACTTCCCGGTACTGTACCTCCACCGTCGGAATTCACCGGCGTTCTAACATCCGTCAACCACCCCTGCGATTTCTACCTGCAGGTAAAAAATGAACAGTACATCGAATTGAGCCAAGTTCTCCGGGCGGAGCTCAACCAGCACTACCCCCGACCCGGAGGGCACCCTCACGTGCCCCAATCGGGCGAGCTGTGCGCAGCCAAGTACAACGCGGACAACGAATGGTACAGGGCGTTGGCCTTGGAGCGTAGCGAGTCGGTCGCGTCGGCGTTCAAGGTCATGTTTTTGGATTACGGCAACTGCGAGGAGGTGCCGGTGGATAGACTGGAAAAACTCGAGGGTGATTTTCTGGAAGTGCCGAGTCTTGCGCATCATTGCTGCCTGAGCGGAGTGATGGCGCCCTCTGGAGACAAACAAGGACCATGGAGTGCTGAGGCGGCAGCATTTATTTCATCTAAGGTATGTGAGAAATTGAGAACAATTCTGAGTTATGGCCTACTGTCTAACTTCTTGAAGAAGCTTGCTCACATGTTTCCAGAAATTTTTTTTTACTTCTTACCTAAAGCTATAGTCCCACTTGAGCGATAACGGTTACGAACCATTGCGATCTTAGCATCACAATGATTCGCCTAACTTTAACAAATTTTTAACTTGACAGAGGCGAGAATTTGCGAAAGTTTTACGAATATTTACGACTAGTTGCAAAGTATTTTCGAACACTTGCGAAGCATTTGCGTCATTTTGCGGGTCTTTAGTTCTTTTTGGAGGCGATTATTTGCGAAGTCTTTACGAGCATTTACCATGCACTTACAACTGTTTGCGAAGCACTTGCGAATACTTGAGATGGTTGACGACGTGTTCACGAGTATTTGAGACACTGTTGCGAAAAATTTGTCGCGCAGCGCCACTTTGAGGTACTTCGTGTATGTTGAGAACGACGACGTTGATTCGTAATCATGGATTTTGCTCTTGTAGATTACTTGCGGTCATCTTACGAACATGACGACGGCATTACGATGCATTTACGAATAGTTAAGACATATTCAAGATTATTTACGATACAATTGCGAATCATTACGAAAAAATTCCATATTCACCTCGGCTTGCGAAATTTTTGAAATTGGCGGGCGACTCAGAGCGATGCGACGATCATTTTACGACTTCAAGCGATGGTTAACGAATAATTACGAATGTCTTTACGAATAGCTTGCGACTACCTGACGACTACGGGCGATCTAAAATCGTCACGAGTCGTAAAGACTTTCGCCTAAGTGGGACTGGGGCTTAACAATCGTGTAAAATACCTCCCCAAGATACTATCCATGGGAAGAAACCAGGAAATTTGCAATCTCTAATTTGGATGTGGAAGCAGAAATGTTGGTGTAATCACTGCAGTTAAATTAGTTTATAAAACATTGGTGGTTTTTTTATGATATCCTTGAAAATATGGATTGAGAGCGCCAAATTTCAAAATGGTAATGAGAAAAATATGAACAATTATATGGTATCAAAATCTCAAACTATGGATGCTAAGATAGGGCGACAATTTGTGTGTAAAAAAGGTATATTAGGGCGACCCGCTCAATAGGGCAACAATTTGGTGTCGCCCTAATATTTTTTTTTTTTAAATCATTTTTTTATGACAAAAACATTTTTTTTAAATCGAGAACCATTTTTATTAGGTCTAGAACCGTCTCTCTTAGGTCTGTAACCATCTTTGGAAGCTTTGGGTAGAAAAATAAGGTGTCATTTTGAGTGATTCTGGCCGAAATTTCGGTGGTCCCCGGGGAGAGTCTTCCCGAAATTTTGCCTATTGCTGCATCCAGAGTTCTTACAACACCCATGGCAAAAATGGGGGAGCTTAATAATGTGATCTGGACACGCTCCTTTATTATAAAGAATGATGCCACATTAATGAACACACTTGAGGAAGATTTGTTTGTTTTCCACATACAAAGGTTTTGTTTTCTTTGACAGTTGATTGAAAGGGACTTGGAATGCAACGTCAAAGTGCTGAAGCATGATGGGAAGGTTTGTGAGGTGGAGATTCATTACTCCAGTGATGATGGCAGCCAGACCTATAATCTGAAGGAAGAGTTGCTGAAAAGGGGATTGGCTGTGCCTGTTGCCGTGGCAACAAAACCCATTAGTGGTAAGACGGTTTTCTCCAACTTCTGAAATTTAAAAATAGCAGCAAGTCCCCCCCATGGAATAGACCAGCAGCCGGTTTCACGAAACTTTACGCAATTGCGCAAGTCCACTTACGCCATTACTTGCGCAATAATTTATGGCATAAGTGGACTTGCGCAATTGCGCAAAGTTTTGTGAAATCGGCTGCAGTTGCGTGATACATTTGCATAAATCCTAGAGTCACGCCTCATATTTGCATAAATGCTAGAGTCCTGCCTGCACTCTATATGGCGCTCGCGTACGAGTAAGTCGAGCACCATGCTATACCTGGCAAATCAGGCTATTTCCAGGTAGTGCACGCTGGTACATGGTAACTGTGCGGTACCTGGAATACCTCGCACATTACTCTATGTATTTTTAAGCTAGACCATGTTGATTGAACATGTTGATCAGCAACTTCAAACCAGTCACATAACTCAAAATCGTTTCTCTACTTTCTTGAATGCATCATTGCAGTTTGGAAACGTTCCAGCTTTCAAAGTTGACATCGATTTCAAGTTTTAAAAACACAATAATTTTTCGTTATTTTGACGAATATTAACGGTGAGTACATGTTTTAACATGTTCATTTCAACATGTAGTTTTGGATGGTCTAGCTTTAAAATGCCTAGAGTAATGTGCGAGGTATTCCAGGTACCGCACAGACTTTCGTGCAGGTTACTATGGACCAGCTTGCACCCACTGGAAACATCCCAATTTGCCAGGTAGTCTGGTGCTTGACTTACTCGCATGCGAGTGCCATAGCGTGAAGGCGGGACTCTAGAATTTATGCAAATCTATCACGCAACTGGTCTATTGGTATACTCCCTCGGGGTTTCCCTATAGACCCAAAAACTTACAATTTGTGAATTATTTTCTTGACAGCAGACACTCGACTTCTTGCAAGCTCCATAGTAAAGGCAACAATACCCAAGGACAGCATGGTCAATGTGATGGTGAACGAGGTAGTGAGCCCTCTAGAGTTCTACTGTCAGATAATCGACCTGGATGAGAGTAAGTAATTGACAAAGGTTTCGGATCATCACGGATACGGATATGTCATGACTAGTGCTGCGACCGTGTAAACGTTTAAACGACCGAAATGTAACTATCCGTTTAGAAAAATGCTAAACAGATATCCGAAACCAACTTGTGAAAAAACGATCCTCCCTTTTTCAAAGATCTAATGGCCGTTTTGCGCCGCCGGAAATTTCTAAAAAGGCAGTTTTGTTCTGAAAGAATCAGGCAGCATACCGCTGTGATGAGCCCAACGTTCGGTAACCTTTGTGGTTTCAAGCCGAAGATGTATAGTTGCGTTCGCGGGCGGAAGCGATTTTACTAATGGTTTTCGTTTTCACCTTGCAAGTTGAATTCAAAGCAGGGCGGTAAACACTGTGGAGCCGACGATCGTAGTTGTGTTGGAACTGTTATTGATTCCATTTTCTCATTGGTTGTTGACTTTGGGTTTGAGTGACTTCTCGAAAGTATTTAATTACAGCAAAGCCTAGCTGAACTTTCGTGGCCTACATCATGTTAGATTGGTTCCCGATCCCTATAGATTGGTTCGCTTATTGCGAAAATATAGGGATCGCTAAAGGGCAGCCATGACGGGCAGAATTCTGCCCGTCACGTGATTATTATTTTTATTTTTTTAGTAAGTGCGCAGATTTTGCATTGACATTTGTAACTTGGCCGTGCGTGTCGAACATATCCAATTATGTAAATAAAGTACATTGCCTAAAGCAAAGGGCTTGGCCAATTTTTAAATATAAAAAACACAATGCGCACGCGCGAAGACGACCAATTACAGATCAAGATGAAGTGCCCTTTACCTGTCCTTATATTCTCCTGTCTGGAATATGTGGACGGGAACCAGTCTAACATCATGTATGCTCCAATTCAATCAAGTGTCAGTGGTGCCGCACGAACGCACATGATACCAGGTCAAAGAACTTTATATTGCGAGCGCGGTAATAAGTTTTACTTTTTGGTATGTTTACTATTCGTTTAAACGGATGTTAAATTGATGTTTAAATGTTTAACTCCCAGCGCTAGTCATGACACAGATTGATAAGTTACATGGTACTGAGCAGAATAACACATATTGCCATTTCACCTTAAAATCATACATTTCTCATTTAGTCTATTAAGCTGTTTGATTATTCTTTGTCAGATTTGAAGCTTCGTTCATTGATGGAGGATATCAACAGCCACGCCCCTGACCATCCTCTGACTGCACCTCCCATGGTTGGTGACCTCTGCCTTGCCAAATTTACAGGTAAGCACCTCACCGAGAGTATAAATCAAATAAACGGTGCTGATACGGTTTGAAGAACACCCAGCAGCCGATTTCACGAAAAATTTCGTAGCTTACACAACTTTTAAAAATGGCATAAGCCCCATAGGCTTCCGTGTACTTATCACAGGAATGTTGCGCAGCTTACGCAATAAAAAGCTTGACAAATGGGCTTACGCAGTGCGTAAGGATTCGTGAAATCGGCTGCAGATAATTGTTAGATACTTTGGGAGTATCTAGTAAGAGTTGAGAATTTTTTCTTTAAAATGACTTATCAAGCATCGATAAGTGCAGATTTGATGGAAAAACCCAAATTTAGGAGCTAGAAATGTTCCAGATTTTGTGAGGAAATACTAAGAATTGTTTAGCTAGTCTCATATGTTTTGTGCATAGGTCTGAAGCTCGACGTCTCAATTTATGGCAGAGCCTTAATGCTTGTGTTAGGCATTTTAGCACAATAATTATAGTTCACTACTATTTTTTTTAAAAAGATGAGGGCATGAAGCTTTTAATAGGGATGCCAGTCTTCCGGCTATAGCCGGAATTCCGGCTTTTTCTTATTTTGGAAAAAGAAATCCGGCAAATCCTTTTTTCCAGGCCGGCAAAGTGAACGGCCGGAAATAAAAGGAGAATATATTTTAAACTTTTCAAGTCTAAAACATTTTCTCACTTACTGATCAATGATGTCCGGATATGCCATGTGTGTACACGCACGTAGCACGTTTTTCCAATGATTTGCAGACATGCAGTATGTCTGTATCCCGGCCATAATCATTCATGGCTAAAGTACCACGAAACCAGACTATTGATCAGAAGTACATAGAGGGCGCTGTATCCATACAGCAGTGGTTAGATCACATACATACTGACATCCATTGCATTGCACTCATACTGTTAATGTACATACTGTACAGTATACTGTGCTGGCGAGTCCATGTGCACACATACATGCAGTTATGATAGTGGATTTTTTTCCGGCCCTGAAGGTAAGAGCCACTGGCATCCCTGTTTTAAATATAAAAATATTTGCCAAAAAATGAAAGAGTACTTGTGAGTCCCAAATACAAAATTGATTTTTATTCCTTTCAATTGACAGTTGATGAGACATGGTATCGCACCGAGATCTTAAAGCTCAAGCAAGCAGACAAGAGGGCCCTTGTGTATTATTTGGACTTTGGCAATAAGGAACCGTTACCATGGTCACGACTTGCTGCAGCTAGCAGGAGGTTTACTGAGCTCCCAAGCCAGGCAATATGCTGTGGATTAGCAGGTCAGTTTTCACAGTAATTTTGTGCAGAGCGTAATCCAATAGACCGATCCAGTAAGCTCCGCCCATTTAGAAATTGCCAACCAACATGCCACACGTGCAGAGTTGCGTGGCCGTGCCGTGCGTCAGCGTCCACGCCCTTGTTAGTGCGTATTGAAACACGCACACGCACATAGAAACTGCATGCTCGAAAGCAAAATGTGCACTTAAGTATCCGGTCGTATGCGTGCACGTACAACACGCCTGCATTACGCGTAATGCGCGCCATTGAACAAAAACATCTTGACACACATCTAAAACGAAGTGAATGCACAACTGAGCAAAACGACAAGCTAATTTTGGTAAGTTTTTCACGTTTACACAAAAACACATTTATGAAGGGATTAAAAGTAGGTTAGGATAGTCTTATACAATCCGTTTTAAACCCGCTAGCCTCCTCTGCGCTGATAAAAATGGTGTTTTTGCGTCACTCGTGCTGCATTTGCCGTAGCTCTGTGCACAAAATTTTGAGGACTTGGGTAACCAAAATGGAGATCCACTTTTTGGTTACCTGAGGCTGTGGTTGGTCAATTCCAAAATGGGCGGAGCTTACTGGATCGGTCTATTCTATCCCTTACGTGAGGGATGGAAATCAAGAGACAAATGCCTTTCCTTAGTAAATACAGCAAATGAAAACTAAAGTAAACCCGTTTGTTTACCTGCTAATGATGTTAATACACACACCCAGTTTATCACATGTTGAAATTGACTTTACAGTTTTATGCAGAGGTTGTTTTTATGCGTGAGGGACGGACAATCAATAAAATTGACAAAAACTGCAAATGTTTACATGCATTTTCAACTATTTCTTGGAAATGTGATAGCACAGTGTGCCCAGCCAAAATTATTCTGTTAATTTTTGTAATATGATTGTAAAATATGGACATTTCTTTACTGTTGGAGGTATTATTAAGAAAATTTGATATTTTAATCCAGTGTTTACCAGTTTTGGATCACGCTCTGCATGGTATCCCATAGTGTTCACAAAGCACATTATTGCAATTTTGTAAACTCTTTGTGAACACAGTCTACCAATAAACAGATCATACACTGACTGAAAGATCGAGGAGACTGAATGTAGCTTATTTTATCAGTCGGCAATGTGTATGAACACCTCTTGGGGCAAGGTTAACTGCATCAGCCTCTGTAAGAGCCACTGAGGCAGGGTGCGCCACTCTACATAAAGTGCTCCCTACAAAACCTGGGGTCGATTTCACCAAACTCTTCATAAGTTTCGATTGTGGCTACGATGGGTGCTACGATGACCCATTGCCTCATCGTAGCTTACAGTGCATTACCATGGCAGATATACACCGCTACACTCATCTCAAGTTTCTTGAAATCATTCTTAGGGCGCAGCACGAGCTATGGAGCGATAACCCATCGCATCCCGAGTTACGACTGATCGTATGCATTAGTGAAATTGACCCCTGTACTTCTAGGGCTGTTTTTGAGATGCATCACTCCAAACGTCGGCTCATCCTATGCAGGTTTAAAGGCAGTATACATGATTGGTATCTCGAAGAATCAGAAAGTTCACAGATTTACACATAACTTACATGTTATAAACATGATGACGGCAGAAAACTTCCCTTAAAATGGTTTTGTCTGAAGTACTATAGTTTTTGAGAAATGAGCAAAACAATTGTTTCGTCTCGCAAGACGTAAATTCAATTCGCCCCAAAACCATTTCGCCCCCAAACCACTTTGCCCCAAAACCACTTCGCCTAAGTGCCATTTCGCCCCAAATCACTTCGTCCAAACACTACCTCTCCCAAATGCCACTTTGCCCCAAAACTACTTCGTGCAAAGGCCATGGTTCAGGGCGAAGTAGTTCCGGGTGAAGTAGTTTTGGGGCGAAATGACTGCAAACTCTTTTTTGACTTTTTTCTCAAAAGTTAGACTCGGTACGGAGCTGGTTTTTTCTCGGGTTTTTTATCATGAATATCTTTAATCACACAGGAGGATGAAACTACATGTATTTGTAACAGTTTACCAATCATGTATACTATTTTTAAATCTTTGCTATTTTTATACTATTCACTGGCAGGCATCCCACCAGGATGCACCACTGATGACACAATGAAGTCATTCCTACGTGAGCATCTTATCGGAGATGGTACCAATCCCCCTATAATCCTTCAGGCTACGCTGGACAGCACCGCGCCTAATGGAACGGCACTAATTCAGCTGGTACACCCAGACACGGATACCAACTTCAATCAGGTATGTTGGCAAGACCTGTTTAAAATTCTGCAGGTTGTCGTTTCTAAACCAGGTTGCACTTTCAGGCGCGCAATACTAAAATAGGGTTGGCAGCTTCGATATGCTGCATCCGAAATGGCTTAAGCCGGTCGTCCGTGATCCGATCACGATAGCGCATGTTGTGCAGTCGCATCACAAGGTGTACGGGTTTTGCGATGCGTTCCGATGGCTATGTGGTACCAATTTTGTGTACGTGTCCGTCGCAACGCAATCGCAATGGAGTCGGAACGCAAGGTGTACGGCCGGCTTTATTAAACGAATGCATTCCAAAACGTACGATCAAATATTGACCTAGCAACTAGTGTCAACTAATGTTTTTGGCAACTAGAAGCAACTCGCGGCAACTGGGAGCAACTGATCAGTAGCTTAAAGAGGTCGATGTACGCGCGCTTGCAACTACTGGCAACTGGAATAATCCCAGTTGCCACGAGTTGCTAATATTCTACTTTTTGGTCACTAGTTGTATCCAGTTACGGTCAGTTTCGTCGATGTACGTGTACTTAGTTGCTGTCAGTTGCAGGAGTGCATCTAATCACGTGCGCGCACATTGACAGCAACTGCAAGCAACCGTTGTTTCCAGTTGCGAGGTCAATGTACCCTAGGCTTTACCATTTTGCCGTGTCGATGTGCGCGTTCTGGAAATGTGGACATGGCTGGATGCTCCCAGTTGCCGCTGGTTGTGCAACTGATCAGTTGCCATCAATGTGCGCGCTACTGATCAGTTGGGTTGCTTCCAGTTCCAGATGCTAGGCTTCAAACACAAAGATCTCGACGATTACATCACAAATAAAAAATAATGCTAACTGTTAACACAGCTGGCAGTGGTCTTCCGCAGTCATTCAAAGAATAAATACTTGAAAATTCTGCTTGGCAGGCCGATCGTTGAAGCAAAATATCGACTTCAAACCCCAAGGTCGTAACCATAGTTTATCCGTCCGCCATCTTGGCATGTTAGGCGTACCTCCAACGAGTTGAGATTGACTGGGATGCAATACATATTTTGAATATCACGCGTTCAATGTTTTTGGTATGCTGCTTTGACTCCATATTGATCTGCATATTTTACCGTGCCCCAGGTCAGGGGGCACTGGTAAGAAAATTTCCAGACATCCACTACGGAGGTAGGTCCTGTCGTTTTTAGACTTATTTCAAGTCTGAGATCGCGTATACTTCACCAATTATGGGAAGTACCCTATGCATAACTGGTACATTATACGCAAAGTCGGACTTGAAATAAGTCTAAAAATGACGGGACCTACCCCCGATAGTGGATGTATGCAAATGTTCCTACCTAGTTTAACCCTAACACTCCTCAATCCTCCAAAATCAATATGATTTTGCATACACCCTAGGGAGTTTAAGGGATAAAGACAGATTACTTGATTGGAAAACTTTTAACAACAGGAACAACAGCATTAGGGAAAACACACAAATCTAACCTCCGGTACCGACAGCAGTACCGCTCGAGAACAGCAGTGCAGGCGGTACAGCTACAAACTGCCGGTACCGCAGATGGTACCTGCAGTTAGATTTATGTGTCTTCCCTTACATAACTAAAAAATAATGTTGATAAACTGCCTTGTAAAAATGGTATGACTTCCGTTCACTGGTCGCCACTGAGGCGCTGTGCATTAGGTCTATGGAATAGGGCAGAAAAAGTTTAAGTATTTTCAAGGAAATTGATGGATGTTTTTCACTCCAAAAATCACTTCCCTTCAAAATTTTAACATCTTTTCAAAATAATTTGAGCCTCATATAGTAGATACAGTAATCCATGCATGGTTTTTATGTGTTGAATGAATGGTAAAAAAAATCATTTGCAAACTTTTTTTTTTATAAATGCACTATTTTTATAAATGCACCATTTTGCACAGAAAAAAATAAATAATGTGGTGTTTATTACCATTGCTATCAACACATTTAGACGGGTTTTTCTTGCCAACTCGTGAAGTTAAATTTTGGGTAACTGCAAATGATGTATTAGGACTGTGAGCTAATCTTAATCATATCTTGTGCACCCAGGTCGTAAAGGACATGGTGGGCCCAGCGACAAGCCCGGCCCCATCTGCAACCGTCCACCCCACTTCATCAGCCTCCCCCGCCGCCCCAGTGCTATCACCCAAGGTTGCGGTGTCCGACCCAGCCAAACGCGAAGCCTTAAAACGCGAGATGGAGCTTAAGAAACAAAAACTTGAAGCCCAGATTGAGGCCCAGCAACGTGAACTCGCCGAAGTGGAGCAGCTACAAGCTAGCCTAGAGCAGGGTTTATGAAAACCGAACGGGTTTCCAAAAGCCAGTCTTGTAGAGCTTGTAAGTTTACCCTACAACTTTATTCTCAGGACCCTTAAATATACTCAACAAAAAATAAATGCCGTTATTGGAGCTGCCAATATTGGCCACCACGGCGCAGCGAAATTTAAATTGTCTAGGCTTGCGATCTTTACGGATCTGCCAGACATGTTAATTAACTTTTACGAAAGTCATAAATAGTTGATGATTTTTTAATTATTTTTATTTTTTAGTATAGGGAAAAAATTCCTGAATTTGCTGTTATAATTCACACTCCTCTTTCTTCCAAAAGTCCCACACCCTCTCCCAAATACTAAGGGTTTATCCCTTTGTAGGGCTTGTTAAGCCCACGAGATAGCTAACCTCAATCAGTGAGGAACAACTGCACTACCGTGATTCGAGACCACCAGTTGGCTTCATAGCTCAATTGGTAGGGCGTCTGCACGTTGAGCAGAAGGTCCGCGGTTCGAATCCCTTCAAACCTGCAGTTGCCAGTGCCATGGACCTTAGTATAAACCAGTGAAATTTGCTGTCGGTTTTCACAGATGGGGTTCATGTAACGTCTTAGAAATTATTTTTATAGACTGTTCAATGTTATCGATGAGGGTTTTTTAGCAGGGCAGGCTGCCTTGCCAAACTTTCATGCTGCTTTGCTAAAGTTTTTCCCCCCTAAATATTGAGTAAGAACTGAAAAGTTAACATATACTGTTTTCCTTAAAATGACCTATCAAGCATCAGTAAGTGCAGATTTGATGGGAAAACCCAAATTTAGGAGTGAAAAAAAAATGAATATTTGCAGTTTTTAATTTTTTTAATATTATTATTTAAAAAAAAGAAGAAATAATTCCCCAATTGAATTCCCAACTCGCAGGGTAGAATTACTCTTTTGCAGTTAAAGAGATCGGCTTTATTATTTCCCAAGATGCATGTGAAGAGCTGCCTCTATTTATGCAAAGTGTGTGCTAATATTTACTGAAGTCTCGATAGTTTGTGTCTTAGAATCCACGTTTTTGTAAATATATATCACTGAAAACAAAGTTTGACCACAGTGGTCATATGCATTACGAAAAGCAGTATTTATTTTCTCTTTCTTTTCCAAATAGTGTGTTTCACACAGCAGTCTGAATTGTAATGGGAAGGGGAGGGAAGGGGACTAAGTATCAACTGTTGGGTGCCTGAATTCTTTGGGTCGTCTTTGTATGGTTTGAGACTCATCCCCAGGGTTTGCTCACCCTGGTGAGACAAGATGTTGATCTGCCCTTGGGATGAGTTTCACAAAGTAAATCCAGACAAAATACATACACTTTCTTTAAACAATTAATATATTTTAATTAACTGGGCAGTTAAACAGGGAGCCCAATTAGTCCTGGAGGACGGTTCGTGGAGGATTGACCAGACACTCGGTGCCATTGTCCCCTCATCACCCGGAGGTTAGCGGACCTGTAAAAATACCAGCGGGGCCCGGGCCCTTAAACTGCAAGGGAAAACGGCCGGCCTTGCGGGACCCATTTAGACAGGGTGCCGTGTTTCTGGGGGATCGTCCATAGCCTGCCTCCCATGGGATTCTCCTGGAAAACTGCCCAGAATCAGTCTACAGTAATACTTCTATACAATGGTTCTTCAATCCTTTTGAAATGTCTCTTATTCTTTTCCAACGTGATAATTGTTTCTTCTGACTCCAAGTTTTTACTTACTCCACAATTCACAGGATTATTGTTGATTACTTCCTATTGTTCTATATATTTACATATTCCCGCCGTGAATATGGCCACTGATGCCGGCACGGCGCTAAACCCAAAACTCACTCACTCACTCACTGAATTCTTTGGAGAAATGTGTAGGAGCATTTTCAAAGAAAAATAATGTACAAATAATTGAGAACTTTTGAAATTGACAATTTTTGATTGGGTTGTATAATCAGATTGTTACTAAGCTTATTTGAATTTATCCAATCAAAATAAGGCCTTATTTTCTCAGTTGGCAAAAGGATTGAATATTGTCACTTCATTTTTGTTTTTTTACTTCTGACTGGCATGTCAACTTGCATGCAAGTTAATCCCATAAATTACTTTTAAAAGGTTGCCACAATGGAGCAAAGAAAATTGGCACAGTTTTTCCCGACTTAAAATCTTTTATTTTGAATGTGTGAGTCGAACACATTTGCAACAGTTTTACTAACGTAGTATTGAAATGTGTATATTGACTTTATTTCATTCTTTGTTTTTGTTTTGTTAATTTATTTCTTTTTAAATCAAATTTAATGTCAAAAAAATGTTGCAAAGAGCAATCGTTTTTTTAGGTAAAAATCACTGAAAGTAAAGATGACATTCCCTAATAATGCTAATATTGACAAATTTCAATTGGCACTGAGTGGGTTTTCTGCATTTGTAATGGTGAATTAAGTAACTGGAACTTCACTTTATTGAACAGTCTTCTTCTTCCGTGGACTCGGACTTCCCCATGGCTGCCTGGTATAGAGTACATGTATGTGTCGGAGTATAGACCGTATAAGTTGACCTCGAGAACGTGCAGGACTCTGCGAGACTGGTCGACTTCCGGAGACCTCGTATAGAAGCTTACCCACGTGTAGCAACTGGGTTTCTTTTTTCGGTACCATTTTGACACCACGTAAAAGTGAGTAATTTCACCTACCGATTCGGGGTCCACTGTAAAAATTCTTAAAATCCCATTTATTACTTGTGAGAAAAGTTAATTGAGCAAAAAGTTTATAAAATGATTTTTCCGTCTCTGAGATAAACTGGTAACCCTACACGTAATATAAAAACACACAGCTGTGACAGCGCGTCACTGGTAGTCCGCAAGTGGTGGGAATATTTTGGCGCAGTGTAGTTGGCACGAATACAGTGCGTTATGGTCGTTTTCTAAAGTTCTTGATTCGGTTTCAGACGGTCTTTGCAAATTCCGTCCTGACCATGTGTACTTTATTTGTTTGGGTTTTTCGTAGTGTAATTAATCGTACAATGTCTGTCAACTTTTGTTTACAGATTTTCAACACCTTTTGATTGTTCATGTACTCGCAGTTTGCAATACGTACAAAGCTGTGATTTGTTGTTTTGAACATTTGTAGAATATCGTGAAAAATTGCCACTGTTGTATTTTTGCAAGTCAAGGAAATTTCATTTGTAAATTGTTGAAATGATTTTCGTTTCCGATTCTTCCATCAATTTTAATTGCAGAAAAAGTGTTTATGTGATGAGTACAGATCATTTCCTTAAGAAAGTTATACTTTTCTGTTATTTTAAATGCTAAATACTGCCCTTTTCTTTTTGACATGACATAATTTGATACATTTAGACATCCAAAGTTTGTGTTTTACATATCAGTTGTGGAAATGCTGCTTTGACGATTAAAGATAGTATACATGATTGGTAAACTGTTACAGATAGTTTTATCCCCCTGTGTGATTGAAGATATGCATGATTAAAACCAACCTGAGCAAAAACCAGCTCCGTACTTCGTCTAACTTTTGAGAAAACAGTCAAAAAAGGGTTTGCAGTCATTTCGCCCCAAAACCGCTTCGCCCTGAACCATTTCGCTCTGAACCACGGCCTGTGCACAAAGTGGTTTTGGGGCGAAGTAACGTTTGGGCGATGTAGTGTTTGGACGAAGTGGTTTAGGGGCGAAATGATTTTGTCTCATGAGACGAAAACTAATTGTTTTACTCATTTCTCAAAGACCAGAGCACTTTAGACAAAACCATTTCAGGGGAAGTTTTCTACGGTCATCATGTTTATATTGTGTAAGTTAGGCGTAAATCTGAACATTTCTGATTTTCGAGATACAAATCATGTATACTGCCTTTAAGTTTAGGTTACACGTTTTTGATAAAAGAGAAAAAGCATCTCAAGAACTTTTATTTCTTTGAAATGAAATCAGGTTTTTTTTTTTAATGGTTCTTGTTTTGTATATAAAACTTTAAAAACTTTTCTCTTGTGTTCTGTAAAAGTCTAAATAGTTATTTTGCTCGGAAAATTTCAGTATTTTTCCAACTTTTGATAAAATAGAAGTATTACATGTATTCAGTAGTTTAGGCTTGTTAAATCTAGAAAAGTGCTTCACTTTTTATGAAGCATGGTTTAGACTAAATATTTTAAGTTGGCGTTTTGATAGCAGAAAATCAATCATGTGCCCCTCATAACCAAAGATTATAATAAATGTACTGTAGAAAAATATGCTTAGACAGAATGTACTGGTAACATGCCTTGCTTAAGGACACAAGCTGTAGCATGATTTCTGATTCATTGGATAATCTACAAATGGACAATCGTGTGGTAAATTGGTAAGAATACACATCTTCTGTGCCTACACTTACAAGCGTACTGAGGGGCCGTCCAAAGTTGTCAACATTTTTACATTTCTACAAAGCTTTTGTCTACTAACAATAACTCTTAAAACAAAGAATTGTACCCGAGTTAAAGATTATTTTTTGTCGTTGTTCACTCGTGTATTTATAATTTGTAATTTTGTTGTTTTCAATGTGCCATATACATTGGTATTAACTGCTATTAAAATGTTTGGCAGAAATTAGCTGAGTTTCAGCATGGTTTCAGTGAGTTTGTCCTTAATAAAATTTGTCCGGCCTTCTTGTTTTATACATGATCTGAATTTTCGGTTTTTAAGGAGTGTGTTCTATTTTCCCCATTTTGATGCCATTATCATTTGTCGTATTTTTCTCATTACCATTCTGAAATGTTGCACTTGCAACAGTCTCTGGTTTAATTACATAAAGCAGTGCAGTCATTACACCATGCAAACTTTTTGCTTCCACAATTATAGATTGGAAATTTCCTGTTTTCTTCCCATGATGATGGTATTTTTTGGGGGTATTTTATGACTCTTAAAGGCACAGGCTCGTCAGCAATGCATAGAGCTGCGTATTTCGTGGCACGAATTTGGCGCGCGCGCATTGCTGACGAGCCTGTGCCGTTAAGGTCTGTCTACACAAACCAACATTAATTTTGTTGGCCAACAAGGACCAACATGTGTCTGACCATAGAGCAAGGAACTTGCTCTATGGTCTGACGAAGTTGGTTGGTGTGGACGTCACCCAACATCATCCAACAAGCAAGTTGGTCAGTGTTGGATCGCCCGACTTTGTTGGAGTCCTCCATGGTTGGAGCTTGTTGGAGAAATGGGCCAATAACAGATTAAAACGCCTGTCACGTTATAGGCAGCAACCAACTGCAGTCGTGATATGTTGGAACATGTTGCGTCGAGCGGTCGAGCTCATCCATGTACCATCCAACTAGTTCCAACTTCATGTTAGTCCTTCGTGTAGACGGGCCTTTAAAGGCATGCGCGCGCGCCAAATTCGTGCCACGAAATGGAGCTGCGTATTTCAAGGCACGAATTTGGCGCGCGCGCATTGCTGACGAGCCTGTGCCTTTAATATGGGCCTTTTCCAAATCTAGACTTCGTCTCTATCTCCATGTGGTTTACATGGAGCCGGAGCCTGAGCCCAAGTCGAGATTTGGAAAAAGGCCTAGATTTGTGCACAAATTCCCAAGTTCAAAAATATCTGGCGCGAATTCCCAAGATCTTGGGAAAATTACAAGGACTGAAGGAAATCATTACTGCGTAGCGCCCTCTATAGACGGCAGACTGTCATATGTAGCGGGAAATTCAAGATGGCGGCAAACATGGCAAAGAGAGCGCTGTACAAGCCGGCGACGTTGGAAGATGGCCCTCATGAAAAAAGGTTTGCCTGAAATCTTTGGGAAGGATTGAGAGTAAAATGTTTGGTACAAAATCTAAGCGTCCTAGGAAAGATTTAAGTAGGCCTACTTGATCATGGCTTCAGATTAAATTAGACATTGTTATAAAAAACACATTTGAAAATTGAAAAGTCATGAGGCCAAACAAAATAAATGGTGCGTTTACGGTAACGGCCTAAAATAAATCCAGGTAGGTAGGTAGGAAAATAATTTTATTTTGTCATTTTGTTTTACATTTCAGTTCATGCATTTGCGGGTTGTTTTGCAGTGTTTGAAACTCACTATTAAAGGCACAGGCTCGTCAGCAATGCGCGCCCGCCAAATGTGTGCCACGCAATACGCAGCTCCATAGCAAAGGCATGGAGCTGCGTGTTTCGAGCACGAATTTGGCGGGCGCGCATTGCTGACGAGCCTGTGCCTTTAACACTATTAACCATGTTCATGTACAAGTGCAGAAAATGTTATGTTTGTTGTAAATTATTGCAAATAGGGCTCATTTAAAATTATCAACTTGAAAATTGGCAATAAAAAGTTTGAGGTCGGCAATTTGGCCTAAATAATTCCAGGTAGGTCGGGTTACCGTAAACACACTATTTATTTTGTTTGGCCTGAATTATAAAATAAGGTCTAGCCGGCTAGGCCTATTCCATGATTCGGTTTGATTTCAACAGGTGCATGGCGCTCTGCGCTGAGGCATGCTGGGCCTTAGCCCCGCGAGCAGTGCTTCGGAAACCTCAGCCCTGTCTTCTAATATACACCAAATCTGTGGCAAACTCACGCAAATGAAATTTGGCCCACGGCTCTGATATTTGCTCAATAGGTGCGCTCACCCCAGTTTATAAATATTCCGAAGAGTACGCATCGATCCGATGTCTAGTTTCGGTGAAATCTTGGGGACAGTTTGAGACCTTCCTTGCCATGAAATTCCCACTCTTTGACCAAAAATCAAATATGCGCATGCGCGAGGGCGGAGAGGTCAACATATTAGGCCAAAAAAAATAATAGTTCTGCTTCCGGTTTCCCGACCGACCCTATTTTTAGGCTGCGACCCTAGTTTTTTTATCGGAAAAAAAATGAAAAAAAAAAAAAAAAATGAAAAAATGCCATGTAATCGGAAGCAGAACTATTTTTTTTTTTGGCCTTAATAGCGCCATCTCGCGACGGCGTCGTCACGTACCAGCTGCACAGCGGCTGTTTCATGAGAGAGCACATCGACTCTATCGCGCGGTACGTTCTACACGTACAGCGCGCGCGCGCGCTGCAGGCGATGCCCATGCCGCCAAGCCAGACGTTTGATCATTTTTGACGAGTAAAAGAGGTACTGTAGTCCGTAGGTACGTAAATGCCGACTCACGTTTCGTTTTTTTTCTTCATATACATTGAACACGGATTTGGGTGAATTTATATATTGGAATCAATAGGAAATTTATAAAACCCGGAGGTCGGAGGTGGTTGGAGGTACCCGGAGGTAGATTGTTTTTGCTAACGTGTAGTTGGTGCGTTGACGGTGGCCCGGAGCTACACAGTATTAAAATAACAAGCCGGAGGTAGGATGTAGCATGTACTACACGGTCACAACAAATTCTACCTCCGGGTTACCTCCGACCTCCGGGTTTCAACGACACCCGTGTAGAACGTACCGCGCGATAGAGTCGATGTGCTCTCTCATGAAACAGCCGCTGTGCAGCTGGTACGTGACGACGCCGTCGCGAGATGGCGCTATTATGTTGACCTCTCCGCCCTCGCGCATGCGCATATTTGATTTTTGGTCAAAGAGTGAGAATTTCATGGCAAGGAAGGTCTCAAACTGTCCCCACGATTTCACCGAAACTAGACATCGGATCGATGCGTACTCTTCGGAATATTTATAAACTGGGGTGAGTGCACCTATTGAGCAAATATCAGAGCCGTGGGCCAAATTTCATTTGCGTGAGTTTGCCACAGATTTGGTGTATATTAGAAGACAGGGCTGAGGTTTCCGAAGCACTGCTCGCGGGGCTAGCTGGGCCTGGGTAAAGAAAGGGGGTATTTTTTTCATATACATTGAACACGGATTTGGGTAAATTTATATATTGGAATCGATAGCTTATTCAATTCTAAGATATACTTCCCACTGACACTTCCGTCGCAAATGTTGCATTTCTGAGATAAATAAATGATAAAATTACTGCATAAAGTAATGCACAAAATGACGCGGCGAGCGGTCTGTGCGTAAGTGCGACAACAGAGGGCGCTGCGCGCGTGCGTGAATGGTTATCTTGTGCACTAACTGAAGGCAATTTTTGAAGAAGAAAAGGTGATTTTTCTACAGAAAAACAACATTTGCGACAAAAGTGCAAGTGGGAAGTATATCTTAAAATTACATTATGTGTTGATTCCAGGAGGTAATTTTCTTAAAATCTTTGTTCAATGTATACGAAAAAAATACCAGAAAGGGAGCATATATTGCGCGTGTATGGTATGCTGTTGCTCCCTTTGCCTACCCATAATGCTTTGCGCTATTTTGGGATCGCGATCGATCAGCAATTGAATTATGCAATAGACCTTATGACTATGAGCGATGTCGATGACGGATGAGTCAACTGTGAGAGCTTGGAGCATGTCGAGACAACTCGTCACCAACTCGTACCTTCTTCAATTATGACAACTCGTACCTTCTGAGGCTGTCACGTCAAATTCGCAATCGCATTCATGTTCGCATGAAGTATGAAACTGGCTTTACCATGTTTACGCAAATGTTCGCCGTGAAATGTTTGACGTCTAATTTAGGCCTATGTCTATACATGGAGGAAGGAAACAGATTTCCTCCATGGTCTATAAGGCTATGTCGCATTCACGTCAAATTTGCATTCACGTTTGCAAGAACTTGAAGACCAAGCATGGAAGATTATGAAGTTAATATAGTTTCAACTTGCGCGAATGCGAATTTGTTTGCCGCGAATTATTTGATATTCGCTTTCGCGTGAAGTACCCCTAGAACTATGGGGGATACCTATCCCCCATAGCTGATGTCGTTTTTTTCCCAATATGGCGGCGCCTGAACTTTAAGATCGGACGTACAGAAACATTTTTGGCTAGCGCAATAATCCGCTGCCCAATCGCCACCAAACTCCGTCTGATAGTTCTTGAGACACTCACCTTGCGTGTATCTACGGAATTTCGGTACTATTTGTCCAATAATTCTCCTAAAATAATGTTGGGAAATGAACGGTTACATGTGCGATGCATCCACGTACATGCATGATCCAGGCATTCGGTAAAAGCCGGATTTTCCAGGACTCCCGGAGTTGCCGGAACTGCTTGGATTTTTTCTTGGTCTGTTGATTCCAGGAGGAAATTTCCTTAAAATCTTTGTTCAATGTATACGAAAAATATACCGTTTATTAAAAGTTTCGGCCAGTTTGTTGCTGTTCTTAGCACCCCCCCAAAAAAATCAAAACCCTGCCCTCTTTCAACAGAATTAACCTAATAAAATTAAGAAAGTTTAGTAGCACCTTCCCGTGTGCATTAAAAAAAGTTTTATTTTCTTATGGAATGGGTTAATTTCCTGAATTTTGTCGTTTTCCTGATCAGGCAAGGTTTGGCCCAGGGACGTCTCGTAAGCAAACCTGTTCTACCAGACACAATGACGGTTTTTGCTTCGCCACGAGATTTCAACTCAGACGTTACTCGGACGGACATTGGTAAATTTATATCTTTTTACATGTATTACTAAAATGTATACATTGTTGGTATTATATACAGTTGGGTGTCCCCAAAAAAGTCCAGTTCAAACCTGGTAACCTGTTTTAGGATGTTTGTGCCCGTTAAACCTCGATATTCTTGGGTTTCACTTGGCTTGACAACAGTTGTTATCTGCCATTTATACTATGGCACGTCAAAGCAAAAAATAATTAAACACTGATAATTTAATGTTGAGCATATTTTCGCAAATGTTGCGCAAGAAAAAAAGGTTGGCATGACTTTTAAATGTTGATAGACTGTTTGAAACTGGCATACCGTGCTTTTGTTGGCAAGTTTTTAAAAATTGAGACTTGTTTTTCGGGGTTGATGGCAAAATTGGAAGTGTTGAATTATTTTCGCTTTGGCGTGCCATAGTATGGACACAGTAATGATATTTTCTTGACCACGGTGTGGGCGCTGTTTATTGCTAGTCATGGAGGGAACCTTCGCTCTTACCCACCGCACGGGGACAGGCTGATGTGCCTTCACAGATTTCTGTGAAGGAAACTCGTGACACAAAGGTCACATATACAGACGCATGCGCGAAGCATTGTGGGTTGCTTGCTGCCAGATGAATAATTTATAAATAGTATGGCCTAGTGTATCATTTGCAATGACCCCAAAAAGTAATCGACGAGTTTACAGGGGAAAAGTTCTGAAAGTAAAGATTGAATTAATAGCAACTACCCAATGAAAGGTTTCCGCTCAAAATGATATAATTTTACCAGAAAATAATCCGTAAAAATGAAATTATCTAGATCGTTTGCAAACGATTTACTTATTTTTGCTTCGCATCTACGCGGTCCAAAATGCATGGGCGCTGTGTACACGCAGTATATGATGTGCGCCACAGAGTGCATGACGCAAGCCACATGGTACCCGATCAACTGAGAACGAATATTTGAAACACCCCGCCAAGACAAGGAAAACGCATATGGATTTTCAAGGTTTTTTTTAAACGTGGTACATTTGACAAAATTGAAATTTCTTCGGATGAGTTTGTTGATGTCTTTCTTTTGATTTATAATGGTTTTATTCGCAGAATCGCTAAAAAACGGATCATATCTACAGGGCCTTTAAAGCAAATGTTCAGTGCAAAAATCAAATTTACAAATAAAATGAGTGTGCTGTGTGCGAGACCTGCCTTGTCTGCTGAACAAATTGTTTTTACGTCCGTTTACATGAAAAAGATGTAACCTTGTGGTCACGTGTTGTAGACAATTTTGGCCAATAAGGGTGCAAACAGATTAGCCCGTCCCAGCGCCCTGTCCTGTAAGGGCGGTGGGTATGAGTGAAGGAGGGAACCCACAGTTAAAAAACAAAGAAAAAAATATTACATTTCAAACAGTAACAGTAGCCCAATGATCCATTTTTTACTCAAACTGTTTTTTACTAAACAAACTAAGTAAACTGGTGGGTCTGTCGGTCCACACTAACGGTTACAACTGATAACTTTGGGGGTGAGATATGGCAGGTTGATTTCAAATCAGGTTTTTTTGCAAATTTAAATTTTCTAGGCATTCCTGCATTATTCTTGAGTGCACTGACAAATAAATAGGCTGATCCACTGGATATGTAGGAAATTACTGGGTCATCTTTAACATGAAATGAACGATAATGTTCATAACATGGACAGACATTCTTGTATCATACTGGTATACCGGTATTGTTATTATAATTACTCTGGACCTTGTTCCATTATATTACTTGGTAAATATAGAATTGTTGTCACTCCAAACTAAAGCAATTTATTCATCATTTGTGAAATTAGGATGTCTCTTAAACAATAATCATATCATGGACAGATGTTTTGTGACAAATGTCTGTCCCTGTTATGAACATAAGTCTTGAAGATGTACACCCTGTAGTTTCAATAATACCGAGAGGTTTAACCTAAGATAGGCCAGTGATAGACCCTCAGTGTATAGCTTTGCATTAGGAACAAAATTTGGGATAATTTATGCATTTCATTTACTACTATTTACACTTTATGATGAAATGTCTGTCCACGTTATGAATGTTAAATCTTGCAGATGATCCTCTGTTGTTTCTTAAATACCAATAATTTTTTTCAACTTTTGGGTGGACAATGTTTTACCAAGGACATACCGGTAGGATGAGGAGACAGAGAAAACATGACAAATTCTTTGATGCATCGACTCCTGTCCTTGATTTTCTCAAAATGTCACGCTTTTGTAACCGTTAGTGTGGACAGTACTGATACAGTTCATGATATCAAGAAGCCACTGAAAATGACACCAACTTTTGTACACAAGTCTATATGAAGAATTCCTCTATTGTCCTGAAATGACATCACAACTTTGTCATGAATATGGAAATTCTCATCATTAGCATAAAAATCGAAAACTTGCATTTACACCAAAACACAACTATTGAATTCTCTGAAATTAATCGAAATATGTAAAACACATCCTCTACTATTATTTTACATATTAAAAATCCTATTTCATACGCCCTTTAAATAAAGGTGTCTTTCGCTTATAAAGGGGTCTTTCCACAGTAAAGAGGGCATTTTGGCAACACAGATCATATTTTCGAGGAAATACGTGTACCTTTGTCTGGTCTCAAAATAAAAGAAATAGGTTTAAGTAGTTCTGAAGAGATAACTTACCAGAGGCCCGAAACGGGTTACAAATAGTGTGACATGCCTTTCTAAAAACCCTGTGTACAAATTTCCAATATTCGTTCGTAACCGGGACGGCCTACAATGTAACACTTTGGAAATTTGTACACAGGGTTTTTAAGAAAGGCATGTTGTCACACTATTTGTAACCCTTTTTGGCACCACGAATGAATGCATGTTCTACACCACCAGAATGCAGCGTGTTCGCATAAGTGATTCTATTCTTGCAGTAATAACAAAATGCCATGCATTGCATCCATGTTCCTTACGAATCTACACTTATTGACAGGATGGCTTTCTGGCGCGTTTCTTTGTTCTGGATGGTGGAATGGTTTAAGTTGGAGAATAGCCTCGAAAGTGTAGATTCGTAAAAGAATAAGCTCGGCTTCGCCTCGCCCATTCTTTTCACGAATCTACACTTTCTCGTCCATTCTCCTTGACAGAACAACTGAAACTTATTTCTTTTATTTTGAGACCAGACAAAGGTATTTCCTCGAAAATATGGTCTGTGTTGCCAAAATGCCCCCTTTACTGTGGAAAGACCCATATCAAGTCTGCCTTCGTACACATGTAAAGCACATTTCATATCATTCACATTTTTTCATAAATATTATTTCCAGTTGAAATGGAGGGTATGTACCTTTTTTACCCTTCGGTTTGATAGGATATTTAGTTTCTAAAAAGGTTGTCCACAAAAACGTCATTCTTTGCCCAGTATTTGGACAAAATGGCGGCGCCCTTACTGCGAGGCATCGCTGCAGTTGCTGTTGTGATTCTTTGTGATACTTTGTGTTCGCTTTTCAGGGGATAGTATTTGTTCTTTACATAAAAATAATTTACGAGTTGCATGGTTTCCCCTAAATCGTTAGAGAGTAGTGCTACCACTACCCTTTCACAAATGGCCACTACTCTTTAGAAATCAGCCACTACCCCTTTCACATTCAGAGCTTCCCACAATATTCTCAGAGAATCCTGCTTTAAAATTGATACAAAAAGACAATGAAACTGATAAATGTACAATAAACGAAGTGAAAACTCTCCAGAAATCCACTGTTTGTATCATGGCAGTATCACAGTATTGATCACGTTCAAATGACATCGCTTCGTACAAATTGCCACGTGCATCATGATTTTGAGCGTATTTTTTTGTGACGAGCATAAGTTGCGCCGTATTTTTGAAAAATTTCGAGCAACACGCGTGCGTGTTTGGAACATGTTCCAGCGTGTGCGTGCGCGTACTTCATGCCGTTTAATACGCAGTAGCATTTTTTTCTACAAAGATGGTGTCTGTGAACATGATAAATTGGATGGCGAAAGGGAACAGACAACCTATGTCATCTTGAATATATTTTACCACTACGCTTTAACAATTTTCTGGGGAAACACTGGAGTTGCACTTGTTGAGCACAGGGTCTTTTGTTTCTTGGGTATAATTCCCCTTTAAAGTCTACATACATCTTTTCTGCAGGTGATCTAACAGTTACAGTACCAAATTCTGGCTCACCATTGGGAGGCACCCTCACACCTCCTCGGCAATCCTTGGCTAGAGTTGGCTACAGTAATAGTCGTCTTGAAGAGAACAGCATTCCGCACATGTAAGAGCTTAATTTTCTAACACTTTAACAAAGTACACGTAAATAATTTTTTGCAAGTACTCAAAAAAATCCTATAAACCCCTACACGAACTGGTTTTGTCCACAGCGCTGACGTCGTCACTAATTCGGTCTATTCACTACTTGCACGCAGCGGTCGTGTTGAAAACGAGCTTTTCTGGCATACATCATATTTTACAATGGACAAAAGTTAACGTCACAGCAACCGACACGGTAACGACGCGAGAGAGTCATTGTTCATGCAAGGAAATCCTCCCTGTTTCGACAATATGGCGGTTCTGTGCAAGTGATGAATTGATAAAAATGCAACGTAACTACCCATGAAATCGCCCTGAAAGTCTGCATTTATTGACGATACGAGATACAGCTTTACGGACCACTTGTCTGTGCTCTGCTTGAATGTACGTCAAAAACATGGTGCCGGTGAAAACGTGTGAAATGGGAATAATACACAAAAAACATTGCACTTTAATCTGTTGCTCTGTCGGTGTTCCAGTCGCAGCAAAGATGGCGCTGGACAGAATCATTGGCAGCCAGGCCAAGACGAAACAGGTGAAATTGACGAGAAAATATCGCAGTGTCTTGCGCTGAATGTGCGCTTTGCCTGGGATTGGTCGGGGAATCTGTGCGGGTGCATCTCCGTTATTCTCTGTGTTGTTTCTTGTGTGCAGCGAGATGGCTTCTTGTTGTATTTTACGCTGCTGGTTGAGAGCAATACGTACTAAAAGCGAACATAAGACACCAACAGCCAAAATACTCGGAACGCTGACAACGACAAAACAGATATAGAAAGTCGACACAAGAAACTCGTTCTTTATGAAGTCTTCAAACCGGATAGAACGCGTTACTTTAGGTACATGTATTTCAAGGCTGAACAAAATCGCAGCAATGATAGCGGAACCGATCGTAACCAATGTCCACGCCGCGCCGATAATGACCGCACATCTTCGATTCGTCATCAGTCGCAGATATTGCATCGGTCGCGACACTTTCACGTACATATCGGCCACAGCGACAACGGAGTTCAAGAAATAACACCCGATGCTGTAGATAAAAATGTTGGAAATCAGCAGATGATAGGTGACGTCAATTTCTTTCTCTAATATCATAATGGTTAGTGCGCACATTGTCGAAATAACCCACAGCAATTCGGAAATGCACAGGTTGGCGAGGAAATAGTTTGAGGGGTTACGGAGCGAAGGGCTGAAAGCTACGGACAGGATTATCCAGATGTAAAAAAAGCAGATCACCATTCCTAGCACTATTGTGGTTGCTAACATAGGGTAACCTGTCTGTTCAAATCCGTCCATCAAATTAGTACAATTTTGTACATCGGCACTTGCAGTTGTTGAATTACCTGATAGATCCATTGTCTAACAGTGTGTTTTTCAAATCGTTTGCATTGAAAGAACGGCTCAGACCAACGCACGGCTTTGTGGTCAGGTAGAGTTGTGTAGTTGCACTCGTTTTGCTTCCTGACGTCTGTTCAGCGAATTCATGCAAAAATGTATCGGTAAACACATCGGATTCGTTAATGCTGTACATGTAGCTGCAAACTTCAAGCCAAATTGTGGCGGGATAGTCACTGTCTGTAACCATTTATTGACGATAAAATATTGGTGAAGTTTTACAAATTGGGTATTAAAATGAATTGTTATTCACGTGACTTAAGATCCTCGTTGCGAGCAGTTTTGTATGTTTTGGCACGGTGACACATCTCGGGATCTGGATTAGGATCTGCTACGAAACAAACACGCCCTTTGTATCTTAATAGCAAGGCGTAATTAATTTTTCATTACGCATAATTTATTTGACCATTTAATAAATCTGCTTATTTTTAGTACAGTAACAAACAATTGCCTAACAAATTTTGGATGATGTGCTTACAAGTAATATGAATTATTTACAGTAAACAGATTTGCTTTATATGCCAACTTTAATTGCCAGTTTTAAAAATATAGAGAAAAGTGAATCAAAAAACAAATTCTTAAAAAAACAACAAAAAAAACCAACCTTTTAAAAAGAAATTCATCCATGTCCTTGGGGAGGAGCTCAAAATAATCTCCTTTTCTAAAATATCCAAGAATGTTTTCTTGCTTCAAATTTTAATATTTTCATTGTTGCATTGACCCATTTTTCTGCATGGATTCTTTTGTTTGCAATAAGATGTTTGGAGTGTACCAATTATTTCTGGATTACTGTGAAATATACTGCCTTGGTCTGTATTGATTTTTTACTTTGATGCAAACTGTGAAGATGCGTTTCCATGGTGCACAGTGACACGATGTTCCATTTAATCTTCATTTCCTTCTCAATATTTTCTCACTTGTGAGACTTCTCCCTGGTCCTCGGGGCATTTACAAAAATAACTTATTTGCACGGAAATACACGCCTCTCCCCCAATCCCCTTCAGTCGACCAAGTGATTTTACATGTCGCACAGCTTCTATCGATCTTCGTTACCGGTTGCCTAATGTGAACGGAACCGCTCTTAATGGCACTTGGGCGAAATGGTTTTGGGGCGAATTGAATTTTCGTCTCATGAGACGAAAACTAATTGTTTTACTCATTTCTCAAAGACTATAGCACTTCAGACAAAACCATTTCAGGGGAAGTTTTCTACGGTCATCATGTTTATATTGTGTAAGTTAGGCGTAAATCTGTGAACATTTCTGATTTTCGAGATTACCAATGATGTATACTGCCTTTAATTAAAATGATTAACTAATCATCGTGGAACTAAGTAATTTCCCTAATAAGAACGGTATCTTACTTATACATGTATCGAGCCTCAATGTTACAAAATAAAATAGCAGGCCGCAAATTTTTTATTTCCAAACAACGAGCATAGGCAGAGGATTCTGTGCCTTCTGATTGGTGAATTGTAAATGAATATTTATACTCTCTATAGCGTCCTCAAGGAGTTGTTGAAATTAGGGAATAAAGGAACGAAAATGAAAGGCTTTGGCGAGTTGCTTATAGTCTAGTGGTAAAGCATAGGATTATCAAACAGAAGGACCCGAGTTCAGTTCTCGCTGTGGTTATACCATTATTTTTTTCAGTAACTGAGGAAATACTGCAGTTGGGATTGAAGTTAGTGCATTAGTATGCATGTGATCAACCAATCAGAAAACAAGAGGTGCTATGTCGTTTGGAAATAAAAATAAATTGCGGGCACGCTACTCTGGCCTTGATTTTGTCTGAACTTCAAGCCAAATTGTGGCGGGATAGTCACTGTCTGTAACCATTTATTGACGATAAAATATTGGTGAAGTTTTACAAATTGGGTATTAAAATGAATTGTTATTCACGTGACTTAAGATCCTCGTTGCGAGCAGTTTTGTATGTTTTGGCACGGTGACACATCTCGGGATCTGGATTAGGATCTGCTACGAAACAAACACGCCCTTTGTATCTTAATAGCAAGGCGTAATTAATTTTTCATTACGCAGAATTTATTTGACCATTTAATAAATCTGCTTATTTTTAGTACAGTAACAAACAATTGCCTAACAAATTTTGGATGATGTGCTTACAAGTAATATCAATTATTTACAGTAAACAGATTTGCTTTGTATGCCAACTTTAATTGCCAGCAGTTTTAAAAATATAGAGAAAAGTGAATCAAAAACAAATTCTTAAAAAAACCCAACCTTTTAAAAAGAAATTCATCCATGTCCTTGGGGAGGAGCTCAAAATAATCTCCTTTTCTAAAATATCCAAGAGATTGTTCTTGCTTCAAATTTTTATATTTTCATTGTTGCATTGACCCATTTTTCTGCATGGATTCTTTTGTTTGCAATAAGATGATTGGTCTGTGCCAATTATGTCTGGATTACTGTGAAATATACTGCCTTGGTCTGTATTGATTTTTTACTTTGATGCAAACTGTGAAGATGCGTTTCCATGGTGCACAGTGACACGATGTTCCATTTAATCTTTATTTCCTTCTCAATATTTTCTCACTTGTGAGACTTCTCCCTGGTCCTCGGGGCATTCACAACAATAACTTATTTGCACGGAAATACACGCCTCTCCCCCGCTCCCCTTCGGTCTACCAAGTGATTTTGCATGTAATGAGATTGTGGTGTCACACAGCTTCTATCGATCTTCGTTACCGGTTGCCTAATGTGAACGGAACCGCTCTTTGTTCGATCTTCATTAAGTGAGATGTGAACGTACGCTTCATTAATTAACGATGATTAACTAATCATCGTGGAACGAAGTAATTTCCCTAATAAGAACGGTATCTTACTTATACATGTATCGAGCCTCAATGTTACAAAATAAAATAGCAGGCCGCAAAATGTTTATTTCCAAACGACGAGCATAGGCTGATTCTGATTGGTACATTGTAAATGAATATTTATACTCTCTATAGCGCCCTCAAGGAGTTGTTTAAATTAGCCAATATAGGAACGAAAATGAAAGGCTTTGGCGAGTTGCTTAGTAGTCTAGTGGTAAAGCATAGGATTATCAAACAGAAGGACCCGAGTTCAGTTCTCGCTGTGGTTATACTATTATTTTTTTCAGTAACTGAGGAAATACTTGAAAACATTTCCGAACTGCAGTTGGGTTTGAAGTACGTGCATTAGTATGCATGTGATCAACCAATCAGAAAACAAGAGGTGCTATGTCGTTTGGAAATAAAAATAAATTGCGGGCACGCTACTCTGGCCTTGATTTTGTCTGAACTTCAAAAGGCACTGAGGCCAACTAAACTCCTCAAAAAAGGTTCGGAAAGTCAAGTTTGACTGACGATTTCTCTCTTGTTACTAAATCATTTCCCTTGAATTTGGTATCATTGGAAAGCCCTGTTATTCCTCTTTACAGTGATGTGTCATTTGTTATGATTAATCAATTGGGCGATGTGCAGTATAGCGGAATACAGGGGTGGGTGGAAAATGAAATGTTACAAAATTCACTGCTATTGTCATGCAGTGCATTCCCCTTTTGGTTGGAGGATGGGAATGTGTCAATGCACTTTTTGACAATATTAATGCATTTTGTGACATTTCACTTTACACCCGCCCCCGTATTCAGCTGTGCTGCACATCCCCCGATTGCTTAATCATAACAAATGACACACCGTAAAGAGGAATAACGGGGCTTTCCAGTGATATAAAATTGAAGGAAAAAGAGAGAAATCGTCAGTCAAACTTGACTTTCCAAACCTTTTTTTAGGAGTTTAGAAGAGCACTATGGCCAATTTTGTTACAAGTGTGTACTGGTTATCAGTTTTAATTATAAAGCCTCATGAAATAGGGCATGCAGGCCAACTTGGCCCAAAAAACTGCATTGACATCTTTCTAATCGTTTCATTTCTTTTTATTATACAGAGTGAGAGTTGGCCGCAGTGTGAGTGCCCCTCCAGTGCCCCCTATCTCACCTGCAAAACCAACTCCCTCGCCATTCCTGGAACTGTCTGATGACACTGATACTGATCCGACCTCTAATATGTCAAGAGTACGTGTAAGTAGTTGCTGCTCCACACTTTGAGAGTGCAAGGTGTCACCCGTATGACCAATGCATAGTTCCGACCTGTCAATCAAGCCGAACCCGCGACCAATCACAACAGAGCTAGCAGACGGCGCCCACATAGGTCAAAGTGATGCAATCATCACACAATCACGCGATTTTCTGCCCATACAGTTTGTATGTTGTATGCGCCAGTGACCGGGTGAATTTTGGTTTCAATGTCGGGCGATTCGGTGTTCAAAGGTAGGAAAGCGCATTTTTATGAATATATGTCATCCCTGCATTACTAGCCCTTCGCTCAGTGTGTGCTACGGTAACTGTCGACCCCAAAACATAAATACCTTTGAGTTTTCTCCAATGAACCTGTGCTTTCCATGCCGAGTCCCGTTGCTTTGTACGTTGTGTCGCCATTTTTTGCGATGGCTTGTGAGCACATAGCAACAATATCTAAGGGGCGGGGTTAACTGGGCAATCTCGGAACTATGCATTTGTCATAACGTGGGTCTTGATCACTCACGGGGTTTGTTCAGACATTGATGTAACTTCGGCTCAACTGAAAAAGGTAGTTGTGTCTGAACAGCTTATGTGGACTGTTTTAATACCCGAAATGGTCTAATTCTGGTTTTCATACACCACTGACATACATGAACTGTTTTTGTCTAAATTTAAAGGTAGTTTACATGATTGGTAAACCGTTACAAATAGTTTCATCTCCCTGTGTGATTGAAGATATGCATGACTAAAACCAACCTCAGGAGTAAAAGTCAGCTCCGCACTTCGTCTAACTTTTGAGAAAACAGTCAAAAACTGTAGTTATTCTCCTGAACCACTTCGCCCTGACCCACGGCCTGCGCACGAAGTGGTTTTTGGCCAAAGTGGCTTTTGGGCGAAGTGAGTCAGGGCGAAGTGGTTTTGGGGTGGAATGACCGACATCGTTTGAAAAAATATTTTTCGTCTCATGAGATGAAAATTAATTGTTTTACTCATTTTTCAAAGACTTTAACACTTCAGACAAAACCATTTCAGGGGAAGTTTTCTACCGTCATCATGTTTATATTGTGTGAGTTATGTGTAAATCTGTGAACATTTCTGATTTTCGAGATACCAACCATGTGTATTCAATCCTGCGAATGCTCATCATGTGCCAAGAAATTTGTGACCCGTCACGACGAAATGAGCGAATAGTCACACTCCACTATTTCCTATAACGACAGTTTAAAGTCAAAAATTGAAGGAAGGTCAATTTTTAGGGTTTGTAATATTTGGAAAGTGCAACTCTTATTCTATTTGATTCCACATTTTTACCGTCATCCAACAATTAAAAACATAATTTTCAGACCAATTCTAACTATTGCTTTCTTCGTAACTCGTAAGAATATTTTTTTCTTCAGATTTGTAACATTTGTTTGAACACCACCACTTCTCCTAGCTCTGTTGCATTGGGGGAATAGTTTTACCTTATGGGTTGAATACATACCATTGGAAAGCTCTTTTTCTGCTGAATTCAAAAATATACCAAAATTAAATTTTCAGAAAATTTAGAATTTACGCCCATTTCGTCATGATGGGAACTTTTTTGACAGGTTAAAGAGGGAATTTCCTAACAAAATTATTAAAAAAAAAAACATTTGAGTTTCTGATTTTATTCGTACGACTATGTTCTCATGATTTATGTAGATTATTTCCATTTCGTCAAACCTTTAAAGACCCTTTGTACAAAAGAATATTTTCATCTTGAATTATTCTAGATTATGTTCTTTAACTTTTCTGTGTTTGTTTGCATGCAGTCACCTATACAACACGTGAGACACCACACCCCATCCCCCGTGCTCTACGTAGATGCTTCAGGCAGTCGTCTTGACCCGGAGAGGTCAGAGGTCGAAACCCATACGGACTTTGTGCTGTCACCTGCAAAGGTTGTATGCCATGCCCCAGCTGTGGTTGAGAGCGATCTCAGGTAGGGATAAAAATTTAGTTTGAAATTGAGTAGATGTCGCACAGTCTGGGGTGAATTGCAATATAAAGGAGCCTGACCAAATCACATTTTTGACGCCCCCATTTTTCCCATGGAAGTTAGGATTTTGATACCATATCACTTGTCATATTTATCTCATTACCATTTGAAATTTCACGCCCTCAATCCATATATTTCCAGGGATACCATCTACCAAAGTTGAGTAAACTGGAGCACCATGGCCGAGCGGTGTAGCGTGTTGAATCCAAGACTATGGTCAATCCACAGGTCGTGGGTTCGAATCCCATCCCGGCCTGTCCATGGTGCGTGTGCTCTTGGGCAAGGCACTTTGTCATGAATTGCCTCTCTCCACCCAGGAGGAAATGGGTACCTGTGAGGGTAGAGAAAGCTAATGTGTTTGATTAGTCCCTGTGCGCATAAGCTGCACGGGACTGTATACTCCCCAGGGAGCTGAGAAGGATTAAGGAATGATATTAATGAGCCCAATGACCAGGGGTAATAATGCAGAAAGCGCATTGAGAGATCCGTCGGATCTGTAATGCGCTATATAAGAACTGTCCATTATTGTTATTATTATTATTTATAACGTAGTGCAGTGATTACCAACCTTTTTGCATATTCCACACATCCGAAAATGGGGGTCGCAAATTTCATGTTTTCTTGTGTACAATCCTTCCTAAAACCACAATTCTTTTTGAAAAATTATCTTGAAGGAGCATGTTCAGGTTTTTTCAGGAAAATGGATTTTGTTTTAACCTAACAATCATATAAAATACCTCCCCAAAATACTATCCATGGGAAGAAAACGGGAAATTTGCAATCTCCAATTTGGATGTGAAAGCAAACAGGTTGGTGTAATCAGTGCACTGCTTTATGGACATGGAACAGATAAATTAGTTTACAAAATATTGAAAATATCATTGAAAATATACGGATTGAGAGCGCAAAATTACAGAATGATAATGAGAAAAATATGACAAATAATATGGTATCAAAATCTCAACACCCATGGGAAAAATGGGGGCCTAATAAAATCTGGACAATCGTCTTTAATGCACGACATTAATTGCACGACACAGAGACACCGGTTACACCCAGGAAACAGCGCGAATCAAGGTGGATGCTGTCCCAACAGTCAGCCTGCTCGGTGACCTCGATGTGACCCAGGTCAAAGGTGACAAATACTCTTCCAAGTCTGCTGTGGGGGTGTCACAGGGTGGGGCAAGAACACCGCTTGTTGTTAAAGAAAACACTCTTGCAGGTTTGATATTTTTTTCTTCCGATACTTTTTAGTGTCTAGTTTAGCCAGTGTTTAAAAAGTTCAAAAATAATAACCCCCCGATCCTCGGGTACCGCTGGATAGACCATGTGTTCAACCAGGAGGTGCTCGACAGGGCGCGGTTGGGGAGGCTTACCTGCTTCATCCGAGAGTGCCAGCTGCGGCCACGTGGTTCACTTCTCCCTGTCGGATCCGGCGAATCGGATCTTCAGTGCCAAGGACCATAAGGGGATTGGGTAGAGGCGACCTGTTGGTCGACCCCATGCGTCCCAAAACATACAGAAATAATGTTGATTTGCCAAAGTTTATGACAGGGAGAGAATATCAACTGGTGGGAAAGCCTTCCAAATAGGGAGGGGGCTCAAGAGGTCCCCTCATCCCTACAGCTTCCATGCTGGTTAACCCACTGTTTAACTTTACTCTATCAAGTGCAGAATCCTATTGATTATGTGTGGGGAATCTCATTAAGTCTTGAAGAAAAATAAAGCAGATGTGCCAAACTTGATTGCGACATCATGAACCTGTTATCAGCATTTTTGTGTCTTGTCACATGATCTGTCAGTTTCTAAGCCAATAGACATGGAAACCATGTAAAAAGTGCGTAAAATGTTGCAGAGCAACCTTTAGCCCATTACCCTTACTAAAATTGTTTCTATGTCCTCACTTGGTCAACATTTTTCACAAAAATACTTTTGACCCTTATTTTATTTTGAGGAGTGATACAATGTTTTGTATGGTTTGTATGATGAAATAATATTTGAGGCAGTGACGGCTCAAACATTTTTATTTGTATTTTTTGTTTGGGCCAGGTTTGTCCAAAGGCAAATCGGAGTCTTCCAAGAGAGAAGAAAGACCCAGAGAGAGAACTGAGAATACGCTAGTCAAGTAAGGCAGCCTCGTGTGTGTTTCTGTATTAGGCCGGGCATGACAAAACAGCCTACCTATTAAAAAATCGTGACTTCGAGGAAATCGAGGTCAAAGATACATTTGCCTTTTTGGTATGTGTAATGTCATCCACAACTTAATGCCTTTATTGTCTTGGTTTGGTTTCGTTTTTCATTTCTGTGGAAAAATCAGTTTGAAAACCAAATTTGTTTGGAAACGTAGGCATTTTTGTACATTAGGTTGTTTTGCCATAAAAAAGTGTTAGGTACAAGCGTATACTTTTTTTTTGGTAAACAACTTATTTTTAGTTACGTTTCAACTCAACAGAGACATTTTGCCGGCAAATAAACTTGATTACAATCGAATGATGAGAATTCTTGTTGTTGACTGATTCTGATACAATTACAAAAACTTCAGGGTCACACACATAAAATCTTGTAATCGTACTATAGTAATACCAAAATAAATTGGGATGTCGTAATTTGTGTGACCCTGGCCTGAGACACGTTTAATTAACTAATAGACTCTTTGCCAACTTGTGGGCAACTCGTACCAAACTCGTGCAACTCGTATTGTAACTCGTAGGCAAACTTTTATAGGGCTTAGGAATGTGATGTCATGCAACGTCACAATGCGGTGGTTTCCGCCATGTTATGTGGCAGTAACGTGCGCTGTGTAATTTCAGCTTGTTTTGTTCTCGCGCGTGCCGCGACATATGGAATTCAATGACTAGGTCGTTGTTTGCGTGATATGGAATCGAGCGGGCGCCGCATGCATATCCATTCTTGACGATGCTACACGCCAGTTCGCATAGCAAACACTCACTACCTTCAAGTATGGCGGCCCTTAGTCACCGAGAATGACGTCAATAATGGCGTCGTGACGTCGATTCCCAAACCCTATACTAGATCGTTTGATACAAGTTGCACAAGTGATCTACGATTTATAAGAGTTCACGCACAAGTTGCAAGAGTCAGTGAAAGTCCAGATGGTTTGGCGCCAAATCCCACGCAAAATTTTGAAGCGGAAGATAATTTTTCATCCGCAGGAGCAAGCTGGAATCTACTATGAAGGAAAAGAAGAAAAAGACCACCAAAGGTAGCATAACTAGATGACCGAACAATGTCATTTTTAAAAATTCAGTACTGTTCGTTTTTATTTGTTCTTTTGCGTCAACAAGTCGAGTTCTAGTTTCTTTTCTTGTTCTGACCAGACATGTTAAAAATGCGGCATCGGGGAAATTGGGCACACCTCACAATGCATAGTTCCGATTTTGCCCAGTTAACCCCGGCCCCCTTGGACATTGTTGCTATGGCTCGCACGCTATCATCAAAAATGGCGACACACAACGCACAAAGCAATGGGACTTTCAACGGAAAGCACAGATTCATTGGAGAAAACTCAAAGGTATTCATGTTTCAGGGTCAACAGTTATCTTAGAACACAGAGTAAAGGGCCAGTAATACAGGGATATCATCACGAAATATAGCTTTCGTAACTTTGAACAACGAAATGACCGGCCTTGAAACCAAAAATTCACCCGGATCGTCGCATACAACACTGTACAAATTGTATGGGGCCGGCAGAACATATCGCGTGATCATGTTGTTGTGAGCGTACAGTGCACTTTGACCTATGTGGATGACATCTGCTAGCTCTGTTGTGATTGGTCGGCGGGTTCGGTTGATTGACAGGTCGGAACTATGCATTGCCTTGGGACAATAGTTAGCATTATAACACACCTGTTTCTGATTCTCAATCCTGACTGGCTGAAATGCAGTCATGTGGTGTTCACTAATCAAGGCTAGTGCATAAAATTGGCGGCAACATGAACTAGACGTGCATATGAAGCTTCGATCGCGTGCGTCAAGACCTCGAGCGCGTGCGTCAAGACTTCGAGCGTGCGTGATTCCCCTGCTAGTATTTTTGACCGGGCACTAGTCTCAAAAACTAGTGACCGGTTACTGAGCCCTCTGAAGGTTTCCAACTGTGTCAGTGAACAGCAACCCAGAAACTGAAGCTAGAAAGCCAAACGGTTCCTTAAAGTTTAACCGACGAACTGCCTAGCTCCTGAAGTGTTTATTGTTGAAGTGTTCAATGTTCAAATCCGGCCTTTTTGTTCAAAAACCTACATGTATTGTTTAAATGCCTATTGTTAGATTGATTCTCAGCAAATTTCATTGCATTTAGATTTTGGCCACAGGCGTTTTATAAAACATACATGGACTGGCATAATTCGGTCATCAGTGCACACCTATGTGCCCCTTGGGACTGTGAGTGACCACAAGAGGGTCCTATTTCTCTCGGTATTTGGCCTGGGTAGTCACAAACAGTCCCTCGGGGCCCATAGACGTGCACTAGTGACCTCATTGCCAGTCCATATGTGTATACTATCTCCCTCATAAACATTCAATATTTGGATAATATATAGACCGTATCTAATAGCTGCTATCGTGTAGGGCAACTTTTGATATTAAAATTGGTCAACAATGTAAGCACAAAATGTACAACCATGCATGTCCTCAAGCAACAAATAAACTGCCATACAAGATGGCAGGTTTTTGCTTTCTGCAAAAGTAAACGCAATCTTGTCCCAAAATACCAATCATTAGACACAAACAAATTAATGCATGAGGTATATAAAACAAATAGATATACAGTATTGACTGCTTTTGATTTGGGTGATGGTGCAAAACTATTGCCTCTCAACGATCTTGATACGGCAGGCATACCGTCTCAAGATCACATTGGGACAATAGTTTGCACCATCACCCTCATGAGCAGTCAATATTTGTATGCTGCGTAACAATGACAAATCCCATTTTAAGATTGTGCAGACCAATGCAATAACTAACTTTATTTATTATAAAAAGTGTTATTCCATTTTCATTCAAATCATGCCCCTTCCAGTTAATGTGGTACCATCCCGCTACATGCAAGCTGCCAGCAAGGTAGCATCCACCAGCTCTGGTACCGCTGGAGACCCGGCATCCACGGTTCCCCCTCGCCCTAGACTTGGCTCAGCGTCCTCCAGCAGAGTCTCTGCCAAGAAACCTGTCCGCAAGGTAGTAACTTAGTCGGCACTTCCAGACCTCCGTAGTACTGCAAAAGGAGTACACGAAGGAGTTGTCCGCGAAAAAGTCATTCTTTGCCCATTTTCCGGACAAAATGGGGGCGCCCATGCTACACGGTGTCGCTGCAATTGCCATTCTTTGTGATGTTCGTGTTCGATTTTCAGCTGGTCAAATTCCTTGTTCTATGTATAAAAATAATGTACTTTTGTTTCTTGGGTGTAATTCTCCTTTATTAAAGATAGTATACAAATAACATGATTGGTAAACTGTTACAAATAGTTTTATCCCCTGTGTGACTGAAGATATGCATGATTAAAACCAACCTAAGCAAAAACCAGCTCCGTACTTCGTCTAACTTTTGAGAAAACAGTCAAAAAAAGGTTTGCAGTCATTTCGCCTCAAAACCATTTCGCCCCAAAACCCTTTCGCCCTGAACCACGGCCTGTGCACGAAGTGGTTTTGGGGCGAAGTAGCATTTGGGCGATGTAGTGTTTGGATGAAGTGATTTGGCGCGAAATGGCACTCGGGCGAAGTGGTTTGGGGGCGAAATGGCACTTGGGCGAAATGGTTTTGGGGCAAATTTAATTTTCGTCTCATGAGACGAAAACTATTTCTTTTGCTCATTTCTCAAAGACTATAGCACTTCAGACAAAACCATTTCAGGGGAAGTTTTCTACGGTCATCATGTTTGTATTGTGTAAGTTAGGCGTAAATCTGTGAACAAATTTGATTTTCGAGATACCAATCATGTATACTGCTTTTAAAATTCTCATTTCATGTTTTCTTTTTAGCCACCGTATTCCAAGCGGGCAGTTAGTACATCAAGCGTCTATCAACCCACACTCGCAATATCACAACAACAGCGCAGTCGCTCAACCAACCAACTACAGTACAGCTGCACACCGATGGCTCGTGGGATACGTGGAGCTGGTGGAGTCACCTCCACGCCCGCCGTGGGGGCCTCCATGATCCAGCTGCCTGGGAGTCTAGATGCTTCAGCCATTGCATCGTCCATGGTGCAGGGCCCTGATGTTTCCATGGGGATGGCCCCTGCATCAGGTTAGTAAGGAGATCACTTAAAGGGCCCCTTATTTGGGATTTTTATCAATGACATCTATGCTATAAAACCAATATACTCAGTTACAATCATAAAAGTCCTATTTGGAGCTTGTTTTGGGGGTTAAAACTAAGGTTTTTAGTTTTTATGCTAATGAAAATATGCATATTCATGATCAAGGTCACGATGTCACAAGAGGCAAACACAGGAAAATCACATTCAACTGTGCACAAAAGATTTCCCCTTTTTCTCAAACGTCCTGGAACTTTTGTAATCCATGACCGTTTGAGTTCGTTTTACATGTTTCCTGTTGTAAGCCGTGATAAAACTGCATGGGGGAGAAAACTGCAGCAATTTGCCACAAGTCCAACTTGAAGTCTTATGTTTTTTCTGAACTTTTCCCTTCTGTCTTCCTTGCGTGATGCACTTCAAACAGCGCCCTCTGTCTGTGGTTTATTGCAATGAAATCTTCAAAGTTGAAAAAGGCTAGCTTTTATTGATTTTACATCCCAACGAACAATATAGCATGTCTTGTTGAACAAGTAATCCATCATATGAAGCAAAGATTAGGCAAAAAGTTGTTTAGCACGTCAGAGGCCCTTTAAGCATTTTAACTCTGACACATGGTTATTAGTAGGTTTGGGTGACTCTAGCATTTTCAGAGTCCAATTTAAACAAATAATAATCGTGATTCCATTCGGAATCGATTCTATTTCTCATGGGAAAACATTAACTACACTTGGTGCATTATTGACAATACTACATATTGTGCAGACGATCATTGCTATCGACCCTTTTAGTGGGATTTTTCTTGTCAACTCGTGAAGTAAAAGTTTGGGTAACTGCAAATATTATATTGGGGCTTTAAAGGCCCTATGTATCATTTGCAAGATAAGACTTACAGATTCGTGGAATAAGAGTGTAACATATCTAAGGAAGAATGTTGGTAAACTAGACTTTTTAGCTACTTAGATGCATCAATGCTTCAGAAAACATTGAAAATCTACATATGGATTTTGTGTACAAGTGAATGTTTTTTTTTTTTTTGAAAACCACCCTTCGGTTGTCAATGTCCAACATGAAATACCATTTAGGACGGAAATCAATTCATGTGGTGTTTGTTACCATTGCTATCAAACACTTTAAGTACGGTTTTTCTTGTCAACTCATGAAAAACAAAATTGGTTCATTGCAAATGATACAATGGGCCTTTTAGACTAATGTCGTCATATCAGAATCCAGTGAGTAGAAATTGACCAATTTAAATTCTGTCTGACAGGCGTTACGATGTCCTTAGCTGGTAGACCAGAAGAACTTTCGGCTGCAGGTAAATCATACTCATAAACCCCAAGAGATTTATATTACCGGGGCCAAATTCATGGCGCAGCTTAGCACAAAAATTTGCTTAGCACAGATTTGATTTAGTTTATATTGCAAAAATGGGTTGTCAGCTAAAATCATATGTGATGTGTATTAACGCTGGAGGATGTGTAAATACGTTCTGGCAATGTATAGTCACAGGGGGGCGGTTCACGAGTTAAAATGTCAGTTTTGCCGCTGTCTTCCATAGTTGACGTGTAAACACACGCCCATTGTTCACCGTTCATTTGTACACACTGTGTTTTGAACTTGAACATGACAGCAGTAGACGGCCTGTCAGTGTAGCAAATCTCGCTCTGTGGCAGTCGCCTCGGAGTGTTGCAAAGTACAGTGAAACTTGTCTATAGTGGCCACCCTCGGGACCATATAAAACTGGCCACTATAAACAGGTGGCCTAAAAGTTACTTAAGCATTATACACATGGCATTTGGGACCAAAGGTGGGTGGCCACTATATGCAGGTGGCCTGTTTATCAAGGTGGCCTTAGTACAATGAATGTAGAAATGACTCTCGAGAGTTGGTATTTGTGGTGCTTAAACTGGGTCCTATTTCATAAAGGCCACTTGGAAACATTCATAAATAAACATTCTTAACTCACGTTTTTAAAGATATGAAAAATTATATTTTATTGTTCCTAAATCCAATTAAGAATGTTTTTAACTTTTATGAAAAGAGTACCCTGATCTTATCTTTTGGCCAATCATATTTGTCTTTTTTTTTTTTTATGGCATTTTTTGTCTAAAATAATCCTGGTGTTAACCGGTTAAGCAGCAATGTACATTCAAATTTTGCACACCCGCAGAGGTTATAGACAATGCAAATAATACACATACTTTATATGGCCACCATGGTCTCTAAATGCATATTTTGTTATTATGTTGGTAATCCCCAGACATTTCAGTCTTTCCACTAGCAATGTCAGCCTCGGGTGCTCAGGATTCGGCCTACGCATCACTGCCTATTGCACATAAGGTTAGTCTGGTTTCTGCCTGCCATTGGCTTGTTTATTTGTCCTTATTAAAAAAAAAAAATTCACTCTGAGAAAATGCAATAGGTACATGGATTTGGTATAATATTTAAAATGCGCTTGGGCCTAAGAGAGGGTTCACACTGCACTATTTTTGTCCATCAGACGTACGTTACATTCGCTCTGCGCCCGTCTGTCCGTCCTTCAAAATAAGACACTTTCCGTTCTGTATTTTTTTACCAGCGATTCACACTAGACGCGTGCGACCACATATGGAGGAATTGATCAAAATGCGCGATAAATTCACTGCCCGCGCTGTTTCATCCGATGATTTAGATGCCCATTCAGCCACACAGTCAAAAACAGAATACATCCATCGCAGGATTTTGTCCACCGAACTGCTTTAGAAAATCATCCTGTGGTGGATGTATTTTTATCGCGCTTTTGTACATACAACGGACGTGATGGAAAAAATTCGATGGGGAAATAGACCTTGGATCAACTCTTCTGTCATCCGTCGATTTGACATATGAAACGTTCATATACGTTGATTTTTTTACTTGACGTACGAAAATGGAGCTGATCTTTGAGACATTCCACATTGAAAACGCATCGATGGACCAAAAACTGACAGATCGGAGCTGAGGTACGTCAATTTTACGTACGTCTGACGGACGCAAAAATATTTCTCTCACTTTATATAAAAAAGGAGTCAGTCATTAGGAATTCTCAGCACACAGAGGCTTTATGCATATTGAAGCTGTTATGTGAATATTACAATGCCTACTTAATTACAAAATAAATTTTTAAATTTTTACTCAACTGAAAATTTGCATTTCTTTTGTTGCTTGGTATATTTAATGGACAAATATAGACTGGCGAAGGAAATACGTCATCTTTTGTTAATTGCCTAGGCAATGGCTCGACACTAAAAATCACTGAACTGTGTTTTTTGCAATGGTACTTTTTCCAACGGCCATGATGTTTACAGCCAATTACCATGGCAACCCATATCTATTAAGCCGGCCGTACACCTTGGGCGAGTTTGTTTCGGACGGATCCAGATTCAGATCTGTGCAGATCCAATTCACGTGACTTGAATTCCTAGTTGAGAGCAGTTTCGTTTGTTTCTGTGCGGTATTAAACTCGGGATCTGGATTCGGATCTGTCGTGAAACAAACACGTCCCTAGTGTTTCGTCCGTGATCCGATCACGATAGTGCATGTTGTGCAGTCACATCACAAGGTGTGCGGGTTTTGCGATGCGTTCCGATGGCGATGTGGTCACGATTTTGTGTACGTGTCCGTCACAATGCAATCGCAGAAAAATGAGCATGATCGAAATTTGGCGTGTCTGTGCAATCGCAACGGAGTAGGAACGCAAGGTGTACGGCCGGCTTTACAGATTTGACCCCCATGGTGTTTTCATGAATATTTAACAGAAGCGACATCCCACTGACATCACCCAGGATTATTTGGATCGGGTGTATGCCCGCTACACTCAGGCACTCTTCATTGATTCCAAGGTGAGAAAACGCTTCAGACTGCAGTCAAATTAGTGCAAATTAGTGGCCTGTCATATTAAAGACATACAGTCCGTGGTTCTCATCAAATTCAACAAATGTTTTCTCTGAACGAATTTACTTTATTTTATTAAAAAAACATCATACTCTAGACATCGGCAACCCTGTGACTGCAGACTTGGGCAAATTTATGTCTTGAATTATTTTGGATCGAGACATTTTGAAATATTGACAGTAATTGTTCGATAACTAAACGTCGGTCCATTTTGTTTCTGTTGGTGTTTCATTTGAAAGCGAATAATAATTGCAGTTTCTAGAAAATGTTCAATTCCAAAAACTTTATTTTTCGTGGTTCCACACCCAAAATGCACGGACTGTATATCTTTAAACGAGCTGTAAACACGCATGCTGCGTATGGGTACAGTTTGCTCCACGAAGTTGGGACACTGTGTGGCATTTATTTCTCTTTTCACAATGACAAATTAGCGATCTGCAAGTCGTCATGTGTATAGTCGTCATGTTGCATGATGTGGTTGCTTGATGGAGTTTAGCAATTTTGAATTATTTGACAAAATGATGCTCACTGATGTAACGGGGACGTCATGCCAATATTTTTCAAAGAAATATGTTGAAAAACACCAATTGTCACACCTACATTTGAAAAAAATTCCATTTGGTTATATGATGTTGCTATATTTTGTTACAAATAATGGATGTTCTCAACACGTTGACTGCTGACTACGAGTATACTCGTAACAGGTGTACCGGATTCTGCCACTACGAGTATAATCGTAGAAAATGGGAACGCCCTGTGAAACTATGCTCGGCAGTCAACGTGTTAATTTGTCATTCATCCGCTGGTATTTCTCAGCACTATATATTGTCTAATGAAATTGTTAAGTCCGAAAATATAGGGTAAAAAGGTCTCCGATGTAACAGGGGACACCATATCCCAACTTCATGGAATGACCCATATATGCAAGATTTTAAAAAAATTTAAAATGCATATACGATATTAAAAATACGATATTTGTTTACTTTATTTGAAAAGCTCAAAAGTAGAACTTGCATTCTGCAAAGTTTTGGAGTTTAAAAGATAGTATACATGATTGGTAAACTGTTACAAATAGTTTTATCCCCCAGTGTGATTGAAGATATGCATGATTAAAACCAACCTGAGCAAAAACCAGCTCCGTACTTTGTCTAACTTTTGAGAAAACAGTCAAAAAAGGGTTTGCAGTAATTTCGCCCCCAAACCACTTCGCCCTGAACCACGGCCTGTGCACGAAGTGCATTTGGGGCGAAGTGGCATTCGGGCAATGTATGTTTGGACGAAGTGATTTGGGGTGAAATGGCACTCGGGCGAAGTGGTTTGAGGGTAAAATGGCACTTGGGCGAAATGGTTATGGGGCGAATTAAATTTACGTCTCGCGAGACGAAAAATAATTGTTTTGCTCATTTCTCAAAGACTATAGCACTTCAGACAAAACCATTTCAGGGGAATTTTTCTGCTGTCATCATGCTTATATCGTGTAAGTTATGTGTAAATCTGTGAACATTTCTGATTCTTCGAGATACCAATCATGTGTACTGCCTTTAAACTGCCTTAAAATCAATAAATGAGGTGATAATTTGAGCTCATTGCTTAATTTTTTTAAATTAAAATTGTCATTTTATGTTTCTTTTTAGATGGAAAAAGCTTTAAAAGAACAAGAGAAAGAAGCAATGGTGCGTCTCCTTTGTCATTTCAGTCCTTTTATTGATAGATGCTTTCGTAGTTGTTTTAAGCTGGCCTCCCACTGTGGGATTTTGTTAGAAGTTTCCCACGATTTAGGAAAGATCTGTTGAGACTACGTACTTTGCCTACAATTGTCGACGATTGTTGCAATCCACTTTTCATTCATTCTGGCTCTTGTACACAACCAACAGTCTCAGATGTACGGTCTTTGGCACGAGAATGAAAAACTGAGGGACAGGAAGCATGAACTGGAAATGGAGTTAACACAAGCAAGACATGCAAACCATCTCGATCAGCAGTTAGACGTCCAGGTTTGCAATTAATTTGTTTAATGGGGTATATGATAGGATTGACAATTACAGATGAATTTAGAAACACGAGAAAATTGCAATGCCCCGACTGGGATTCGAACCCAGATCCTTGGCATACATGGCAAATTACTCTACCAACTAAGCTATCTGGGAATCCTGTCGGAGCATCACAACAAGAGAGGTCTTACCTCCATAGGAGGAGCAAATCCATGCCAACCCATTCACTATAGAGGTCATTATTATTATGTATAATGGGGTATATGATACATGGAGGTAAGACCTCTCTTCACGATAGGCCATCAGTGTAGCTAAATTGGTCGGCATGGATTTGCCCCACTGCATTGTTGGAAAAAGAGAGGCAAACACGAGATTGTTGTGATGCTCCGACGGGATGCCCAGATAGCTCAGTTGTTAGAGTAGTTGGCCATGTATGCCAAGGATCTGGGTTCGAATCCCAGTCGGGGCATTGCAGTTTTCATGTGTTTCTAAATTCCTCTCTAATTAATTTTTTTGTGCCAAAAACCTTATTTCCGATGTTTTGAGAAAATGACATTTTAAATTATGCACTTTTAAAAACCTACTTTTAGTGTAGTAGTTTTTCTGCTGTGTGTTCCTGAAGTGACATGCCCAAAACAGCACCCGTTTTTCTGTGAGTTTCTGTGAAGAAATTCCACCTTTTATTCATGGGGCATCAAAATGAACAGTAGTATTGTCTTTCTAAACAAGTAATCCTTCATAGGCAGCAGCAACTGTGCATCTATGTAGCATTTCAGGGGCCCTTATGCAACAAGGGACTAATCAGCAGCGTTGTAATATCTTTGACTCGAGACTCTGGACTCGAGTCGACTCGAGTCCCGATTTTCACTAACTTGACCTGACTTGAGACTCGAATCTCAAGTAACTTGACTTGACTTGATTACAAATGACTTGACTTGACTCGGACATTTTGACTTGAGTCTGCCAAAAATAAAAAAGATCTTTTATGCATTTTGTTTGTCATTTTGGGGACCAAATTGTATTTAAGCTGACTGGACTAGGCCCTGTGGTTGCTCATCTAAACCAACAACAGCGGCAATACAGCACCATGGCCAATGCACTGGACACAACCAGACATCAATTGGGCACAACTGGAATACATGTACCACAAGATGAAGATAGTTACCATGGTAAGAAGTAAAATAAAAATATGTTTGCTTTTCATAATAAGTTAGGAATACCGTGGGGTGTACGCAGATATTTTATTTCGGGGATATTCCCTTAAAGGAGCGTGACCAGAGTTTCTGGAAAATAGTTTTCGATGTAACTTACCAATATTATCAAGTAACTCCCATACACACCTCCCATGTCCCAAAAACCCGAAAACATTCGCAATTTTCAGTAAAAAATTGAACAAAACTATCGAGTCGGCTTTCAGCGGATAAACGTTGATACTGGAAAATTAGTTTACAAATAATTGGTGGATTTTCGACGATATCCTCGGAAATATGCGGCCTAGAAGCGCGGGAGTTTCAGTTTCGTAATCAGAAATATATAACGGATGATATGATATAAAAATCTCATGACCCATAAGGTAAGTCCCGTGGAGTTATGGGTAAAAAAAAGTGATCTGGTCACACTCCTTTAAATGATTTTGTATATGATCAGACAATTGTATCTGCATGACAGACACACCTTGTCACAGGAATAGGTGAAAACAGTCATTTGAAAAAAAATAATCCAAAATTGAAGCACACTAATATCACTTATTGTGAGTAGTGCATTTTGACTTTGAGTTTTTGAAAACCCATAATCATATGATGTTTCTATAATGATAAATTTAATATTTCTGAGATGCATCACGTCTGAGCCGGAGACAAAGCCGGACATTCGTAAAGGGTACTTGCAAACCGGAAACTAAAGATCAGATTTGTATATGTTTGTTTTTATATGTAGTGCATACTGTAACAAAGAATTTCCCCTCTCGTTATTTGACACTCGACACAATGAAGGAACACACAGGAAATCTTGTTCAGGAACGAAACTCTCCACGTTTATTTCCAACACGTCTCTTCGTGACAACAACTCAGCCAAAGATGGCGCAGGGATCGCGTCCCCACGCGGAACGGATATCCCGATCCTCCAGCAGGGGCTCACGCCACCCGGCTCCGTGGAGCCGTGATAGCACCCTCAGCACGTCGGGCGGACCCACCGTGAAACGGTGCTGGCGCCCTCAGCTGGTGGATCGGAATACACATTACAATACATTTTCCTCATTTTATTTGTTCTACGTGCCTTTCAATTTATTGCCATTTTGGGCACTTATAAAAGCAGTTACAGTAAAGTGAAAAATCAAGTCTGACTCGCTGCGAGTCGTACACTTTCTATAGACTAATCCGACGAAGTAAAACTGCGGTGTATCTCCAAGGTATTTACATGACGTCACAATGGAAATACACTGCAGTAACAATGGAATAATCGGCGGGCTCACTAAATGTTGCTCGGATTACACTATAGGTTGCTTTAAAGGACATCTTCAGTCAAATGTGTTACTTTGAAGATATTCCATTAAAAAAAATCATGTTTGCCTACCTATTCCCATGCAAATCATTAGATGTAAAAACGCAAAATCTGAGACATACCCATTCTGTTTTTCCATCCTCCACAGAAGCGCTCATGAATGCCTTAGCAGAAAGTGAATATCTCATGGGGGAAGTCAGCGCAGCTACTCGCACTCAGCAGCCTAAAATCAGCTCATTCAATAACGCCATACAGGCACTGCAGAAAGCTGTGGAGAATGAAGATAAGGAACTTAAGAGGTGAGGTGGGGGAGGGAGGGGGGTGGAGAGGGGAAGCTGAGAGCGAGAATCTGCTGGGATAAATCAGCGCAGCTACTCGCACTCGGCAAACTAGAATTAGCTCGTTTAATAATGCCTTGAAGGACCATGTTGAGATTTTTCAAAAAAATGGATTTCGTTTTAACCTACCTAAAGCCCGTCGCACACCTTTGCGATTTATCGGATCATCGGACCACATATATACCGGAAAGGTGTGCGCTGAAACAATTCGGGCCGGTCTGACCGTACACCATAGACCGGAGCAAATCGAACTTGTTTGATTTTTCCGGATCCGATGGTCCGGTGTCCGATTATCCGATAAATCGCAAAGGTGTGCGGCGGGCTTAAGAATCATATAAAATACCTCCCAAAAATACTATCCATGGGAAGAAAACAGGAAATTTGCAATCTCCAATTTAGACGTGGAAGCGAAAAGATTGGTGTAATTGCTGTACTCCTTTATGGTGGTTTTTTGACGGTATCACGTGTCACATGTAGGCGCGTCGCATGCATGTAATGGATGAGTGCTTTCCATTATAAAAGCAACACAAAACGCACAGTCCATGCACTAGACGCCTCCCAGCTATGGCGGATATACAGGGAAGGAGACCTTAGTTACCGGATTGGTCTATAGCTGCATACTGTATTAGCCATTGTAATTTGTTTCTTTCTGTTCTTTCAGATGTCAGGAGCTATTATCTGCAACATGTACATTGGCTGCACAAGAGAGTTCACTGCGATTCCAACAAATTGAGACCTGAAATTGTGCTGGAATTCTTCCAACACTTCATCATCATAATTAGGGAATAGAAGCGGGTTTGGCCAGTCTTTAAACACATGTTTAAAACCGGCTTTGGGCCTGGCCGCTGATAATGGTCCGAGTCGCAATGCTCAGTAAAACTCACCAAAATTAGCTTCCCGTTTTGCATTGTACTTTCTAAAAATTCTTACATGCATCGCATTTGTTCAAACTGCTGTGCGTCTAGTTGTTTTTGAATTTTGTTCGAGCGCACACGTTATACGAGTAATGCTGGCATGCTGTACGTACATGCACACGATACAACTGGGTACTTATTTTTGTTTTGTACGCGGTGACTAGAGCGCGGATGTGGGCGCGGCCGCGGGCAAGACCAGAAAGTGTTTAAGACTGGCCGGGCCTTTATCGTCCGTTTAAGACTGGCCACGTAACGTGCTCTTAGCCAATAGGGATCACTATCTAAGGTATTTATGAATGTAGCAATATGTGTTAATGTACTAGAACCATCTCTGTGACGTAATAACATCCACGTGGGAGGGGTCAGATCGTGCATAAATGCCAAGTAATTATTTGTCTTCAAATCTGCTGTTGTGAATTAATGCATGTTTAGATAAAAGTTTGTTTATTTTGTGCATATTTTCTGAGACAGCTTGAGTGTTTATTCTACTTGTTTCCCCACAAATTTCAGAGAAACGCGAAAAAAAAGCCGAAAAACCTATTTCCCGATGAAACTTGTTATGGATTCCTGAGCTTAACATATCTACGGAACACTGAAATTTCAGTTACATAGAGGCGTCATTGTGTTAAAAAACTACCTTAAGTTGGTAATTTCTCACAAAAAGGACAATACTGGACAGAAATAAATCTGTGGTGTTTGTTACAGTTGTTAGCGTTTTTCTTGTCAGCTCTTAAAGGAAAATGTTTGGGTCAATGCAAATGGTATAATAACCCTTTAAAGGAGACTTGCCCAAGTCTGTAATGCGCAGCGTACCGCCCGCCCTAGTGGCCTGTCTAATCCGTTTTCTTATTTTCGAGACGGAAGATTGAAAGCCGTATAAAACGGCGTTTCTCACAGGGTTCAAGTGCCGATGTCTATAATACAAAGTACATGTATGTTTTTTGTTAAAATAAAGTAAATGCTTTAAAAATACTGCTGTGCAGACAGAGTAAACTTCTTGAACATAATTCATTATGTATATCCCACACTGTCCTGAAAATTTGGCGAGATTCTGCCCAAAGATGGCCGAGTTATTGAGGAGCTTAAAAACTGCTTGACCCGCGTCCCTGACGTTCGGCCGGTTTTCGAAGCTATAGAAATTCCCGAACACCTTTCAATTTCGTCAGCCAAGAAGAAATCATAATCCTCACTGTTCGTGCAATTTTTGTCAAATTCCCATCTAAAGCGGCCGAGTCTGCCGGCATTCTCTATTTTCATTCTAGCGGCGGGGCCGCTCCGGAGTCAGGTCAACTCGACCGTTTACCAACTCGACTCGTACCAACTCGACCGTGTACCAACTCGACCGCAAACCAACTCGACCGCGTACCAAACCCAAAAACAGCAACCCGGGCGCCGGCAAAGACTTGCCAACAAACCCGCGGTCGACAGTCGCCGCAGACAGCAACCCGGGCGCCGGCAAAGACATGCCGACAAACCCGGCCGCGGCCGGCCGCGTGTCATGTTCAGTGTGCGATCGAGCCGACATTCACCGGCCGAATCTAGCGACGCGACACGGCTTCTCCTGTTTTGCATTTGTATGGTCGAGTTGGTTTGCGGTCGAGTTGGTACGCGGTCGAGTTGGTTGACGATAGATTTTTTTCCCGGTCGAGTTGGTACTCGGTCGAGTTGGTTGACGATAGATTTTTTCCCGGTCGAGTTGGTCCGAGTCGAGTTGGTATTCGGTCGACTTGACTGACATCCGCCGCTCCTCTCAGCCGGGCTAACGAATTTCCCGAAGAATTTCAAATTTTGCCGTAAAAATTTGACAAAATTACGCCCAAAAATGGCATATTTATTCGCTCGGTCAGATTAACCGTTCCTCAGGATTGAGGGACTCTGTGCGTCTCATAAGCTCTTAATTATGGACGTGCTCCAGCTTTTGGAGAAAATTTGGTCCTAATTTGCAAAGCTTTTTAAAAAGAAAATTTGTCAAAGGCGTGGTCTTATATAATATGCTCGCAACGAAAAAAATGAATGTTTAAACGAAATTTCGTGGCACGAATTTGGCGCGCGCTCATTGCCAGCTGACGAGCCTGTGCTTTTAAGTCGTCGGGTAAGAAACATCCTCTGGTGAATGTATTCTGTTTTTCCATCATTTTCGCGCGCGCGCTGGGTTAGTAACTTTCATTTTAGATTTTTGGGTGGTCGTCGCATCGCGCGCTGGATTTTCGTGAAGTTGTATTCAAACATTCAAAATGTTTTATTCTCACGACATTCTCCACAGGCGTGGCGGAAAATTTGGAATTGTGTGGTAAGTTCTTTAAAAGGAAACCGGCCTAGGCCTACGTCATGTACGTAGGCCTAGCCTAGGCCTACAAAAACAAGATTAATGAAATTCGGGTCATGTCGTCCGGCCGAGTAAAAAGTCGCTCAGTTCCGCCCCGTGTCAAGTCGCCCCCAGGTCAATTCGCCCCCGGGAAAAGTTCCCCCGGGTCAACTTCTCCCCCCCCCCCCCCCCCCCCCCCCCCACCCCCACCCCTCAACCGCCACAAAAGGGGCCGGGTCATGCAACTTCCCCCTAGTCAAGTTATCCCGGGTGAAGTCGCCCTCCGGTGGATCCGTCTGTCTCCCCCTAGCTCTGGTGTAAAAAAAAATTTAAAAAAAAATGGCATGCTTAAAAAAAGAGCATAGGCTAGGCCTAGGCATAGCCCAGGTTCGACTCCTTACCACCTAGGCTAGCATAACGCAATGAAGACAATGACGTCCAACCTGTCCTGGGCAGGCCTACCGTTTTAATAGCGTTGGAACAAATGGGGCTTGTGAAATTGTGGGTTGCTCTGAAAAGAGCTAGTTAGTATAGTTGGTTTAGGTAGCCATGTTTACAATAGACGTTATTGAATATTGACCTTTTCAAAGGCATCATGGGATTGGATGACAAACAAGGCTGACAATTCACACAAACCTACGAAGCTCTGGGGACTAGGCCCAGCCCTATATTTTTTATTTATATATTTTTTTACAAACATAAAATGTATAAAAATGGCATTTTTCGCAGGGTTGCCGAAGTCTAAAATACAAAATATTATTTTGTTTTTCTTTGTTAAAACAAAGTAGGCCCTAGGCCTAAATCCTTTAAAAATTTGTTCGGGGGAAAAATAGAATTTGTTCAGGACAATATAACTTTAACAAGTAGACCTAGGCCTAGCCCTAAAATTAGGGCTGTAAATTGCTCGCTTTTCAAATCTGACTTGTTACAGTGTCAATTGCGACTGTAATAAGTCCGATTTGAAAAGCGAGCAATTTACAGCCCTAATTTTAGGGCTAGCCTAGGCCTAGGCCTAGCGCCCTAGCCCTACAAATAGGGCTGTAAATTTAATAGCTCGCTTTTCAAATCTGACTTATTACAGTCGACTGTAATAAGTCAGATTTGAAAAGCGAGCTATTTACAGCCCTATTTGTAGGGCTGGCCTAGGCCTATCATTCAAAAAGAGTTGATTTTTTTCCAAAACTTTTGTTTTGGCTGAAAATAAAGACCCCCCACTCCTCAGTTGATACCATTTTCGTTTTCTTTTTTGAAGCCCCTGAAGTTACAATGATTTATATTTTTTGTTTGTAAAGGCTTGCCGCTACAAAATTCACATCAGTCTCTTTATCAAAGAGGGAGTACTTCACCGTGAGTGTATCCAAAACATGGTAAGCATTTTTAATTTTTTTGGGTTATTTAACTGTAAAAATTGATTATTAATTGTTTCTAGAAGCGACAAAGGATTCCTCAAAAAGTGCCCCTGGCACTGTCTGTATTTTACCGCAACTCATGTAAGTTTATAGAAACATATGTGTAGAGATGACGTGGATGTTTTAGATATGGCTCCGCTGAAAACCCTTATGTATGAATGCTAGCCTCTTGGCCACAAACCACATTCTGTCGGGCCATTGTTAGATAATTGAACTGGACATAGGGGACTGTGTTCACACTGCAAAACTGTAAGATATGACCGAGTCCCCCCGTTGATCAGTTTTTGAGTAAAGTACGAACCGTAACAATAACATGTAAAAACCTGTGCTCGGATCCTTTGAATTACACGTCATTGACGGACAAAATTTTGTTGCAATTCCCTGATCTGCTGCTTCCTGTAATTTCCCCATGCGAAAGAAACCAGAACAAAAGCCAGCAGAAAGGCCTAACGGAACAAGGCTACGTTACCGTACCTGAAAAGCAAAGTCGGTGGTTTTGCGTGTAGGGCTATTGCTTGGCAGTGCCTAACTGCCCAATAGATCTAAGGCCATGGGGCTTCTGCGATCTGGGGCCCTATCCCCTAATCCCAGTCTGATAGTAAACCCTTTGCGTAAGAGGTCTGCCGCTTTCTTGTTCAGCTGGTGCGGATCCAGAGGGGGGTGGGGTGGAAATAGAGGTTAAACCCCCTGTTCTAGCTAACACTAAAAAATAAATCCCCTCCCCTGTGAAAATTTCTGGATCCTTCCCTGCAACCTATTTCATGAATCCTTATGCACTGCGTAAGCTTGCTTGCGCAACTTTTTATTGCATAAGCTGCGGAACATTCCTGTGATAATTACACGCAAGCCTATGCCATTTTTAAAAGTTGCGCACGCTATGCAATTTTTCGATAAACCGACTGCTGTTCGGATAAATTTCCAATAATGGCAATTTATAAAGGAGTTAAGGAGATGGCAGCATTTAGTGCCAGCATTTAGCATATCTAATACCCTGTAATTTAAGCAAAATAATAAATTTAACAGATTTATGTACGTAGTTTGACTTTCACAATTTTCTTGAAATTTACAGTGATGATATCATGAAGTACATCTGTTTGCAAGCACGGCCATTGAAGCCTCATGGAGCGCCTCCACGTCTTTCACTGTATCTGTCCTCACAGCTGATGTTTGGTGTAACAAGAGTTTATAAAAAGCAGATGGATTATCTGAACGGTAAAGAACTGTTTTTCACCGTAACACTATCAGATTTTTCTGTCGTCTAGCTGTCAGACGAAAATCTGACAGTGTGGACTGCGAATTAGACACCATCAGACACTCTTAGACACGCCCAAACATGTCTGTCAACAAATTGAACAAGCACGTTTTCAGACAAAAGTCTGAAGTCTATAGACAGTCGGCAGCCAATCAGAAGATTGAAAGAATTACTTGATTCCTTACATATGTACCGTACTGACTGTCATATGAGTTACATGTCTGTACATGTAACCGGTGTGAAGTTGGTTACTTATTCAACGTTCCACGTTCAACATTCAATAAGGAGTTGTTACTTATTGGACATACAAATGTACTTCCATTAAATACTGAAAGCCACCCAGACCTCTCTGAGTGGCTTTCAAGAACAGCACTTTTTTTTCCCCATCAAAATCGTTGCTCAAAATGGAATCTTTAGGAAGGTCATTTCACAGGAAATTGCAATTTTTTGGTAAAATCTAAATCTCTACATGTTCTACATATATATACCTCCCTGGCCGAAATACTCTCAAGACTAATGTACACACCTTCGTTTTTATCAATTTCAACATCAAATTTACATTCTGAAGTAGAACTTCTACTAATGCACGTTTTATGCACGTTTTACTTCTCCACATTAGGCCAAAAAAAAAAATAGTTCTGCTTCCGATTACATGGCATTTCAAAATAGGGTAGGTAGGTAGGGAATTTTTTTTTTTTTGCCAATTTTTTTTGTGCACAATCATATGGAGGCATCTGCGTTTTTTTTTTTTTTTTTTTTTTTTTTTTCGTTTTTTTTTTTTTTTTTCATTTTTTTTTTTTTTTTTCATTTTTTTTCCGATAAAAAAACTAGGGTCGCAGCCTAAAAATAGGGTCAGTCGGGAAACCGGAAGCAGAACTATTATTTTTTTTGGCCTTACCACTCTCTGTGGCTGAAATCTGAAGTTCCTGCCTGCGCTATGGCGCTCGCGTATAACAAGTCAAGCACCAAACGGCTTTTTGTCAAAGCGACCCGCGTGGCAACTTTACGAGTGAAAAGTCATTTGACGTAAATCCTCCATTTACTGACCGCACAGTGGCACGCTAAAACAAATCCCACCCCCCCCCCCCCCCCTCCCCCCTCGTCCAAAAATGGTACGTGCTGGATCTGGTCTGGTAAATTTGATGGTGAAATTGATAAAAACGAAGGTGTGTACGTCAGTCTTGAGAGTATTTCAGCCAGGGAGGTATATATATGTAGAACATGTAGAGATTTTGATTTTACCAAAAAATAGCAATTTCCTGTAAAATAACCTTCCTAAAGATTACATTTTGAGCAACGATTTTGATGGGGAAAAAAAATGCTGTTCTTGAAAGCCACCCAGAGAGGTCTGGGTGGCTTTCAGTATTTGGAAGCAATACAAATGCACAGAAAATTTTATTTCAAAGGGTCAAATGCCCCACCCTGGGGCATGAAAAACGTTACCAAACCCCCACCTAGGGGATGGGGCAGCGCGGGCGGGGGTGCGGGGAACCAATTGATAGGTGCATAAGTAACAGCTCCTTATTGAATGTCGAATAAGTAACAGCTCCTTATTGAATATTGAACGTCAAACGTTGAATAAGTAACCAACTTCACACCGGTGTACAACCATGCCATGTTGATTCTTGTTTTGTCTAAATACAAATATCTGACCTGCATTTCCACAGCGGAGGTTTTTGAGCTTTACACGCGATTCCTTTCAACAAAATTGGCCGCACCGCTGACATCAGATAAGAAGGATTTTATGCAGGTAGTAGTTCAGAAACAATACAGGTGAGCATTTTGCAATCAAGTTTAATTAATCATGCAGCACTGGTTGATAGAATTTAACAGCTGGCGAAAAGCCCCCCAGGATGCCCTCTTTTTAATTTGTTTATTTTGGCAATTCCATAAAGAAGATTCATAAATATTATTTTTTTCATTTTGATGGTGTCAATACATCCAAATTACCTCACAGCTGATGTTTGGTGTAACAAGAGTTTATAAAAAGCAGATGGATTATCTGAACGGTAAAGAACTGTTTTTCACCGTAACACTATCAGATTTTTCTGTCGTCTAGCTGTCAGACGAAAATCTGACAGTGTGGACTGCGAATTAGACACCATCAGACACTCTTAGACACGCCCAAACATGTCTGTCAACAAATTGAACAAGCACGTTTTCAGACAAAAGTCTGAAGTCTATAGACAGTCGGCAGCCAATCAGAAGATTGAAAGAATTACTTGATTCCTTACATATGTACCGTACTGACTGTCATATGAGTTACATGTCTGTACATGTAACCGGTGTGAAGTTGGTTACTTATTCAACGTTCCACGTTCAACATTCAATAAGGAGTTGTTACTTATTGGACATACAAATGTACTTCCATTAAATACTGAAAGCCACCCAGACCTCTCTGAGTGGCTTTCAAGAACAGCACTTTTTTTTCCCCATCAAAATCGTTGCTCAAAATGGAATCTTTAGGAAGGTCATTTCACAGGAAATTGCAATTTTTTGGTAAAATCTAAATCTCTACATGTTCTACATATATATACCTCCCTGGCCGAAATACTCTCAAGACTAATGTACACACCTTCGTTTTTATCAATTTCAACATCAAATTTACATTCTGAAGTAGAACTTCTACTAATGCACGTTTTATGCACGTTTTACTTCTCCACATTAGGCCAAAAAAAAAAATAGTTCTGCTTCCGATTACATGGCATTTCAAAATAGGGTAGGTAGGTAGGGAATTTTTTTTTTTTTGCCAATTTTTTTTGTGCACAATCATATGGAGGCATCTGCGTTTTTTTTTTTTTTTTTTTTTTTTTTTCGTTTTTTTTTTTTTTTTTCATTTTTTTTTTTTTTTTTCATTTTTTTTCCGATAAAAAAACTAGGGTCGCAGCCTAAAAATAGGGTCGGTCGGGAAACCGGAAGCAGAACTATTATTTTTTTTGGCCTTACCACTCTCTGTGGCTGAAATCTGAAGTTCCTGCCTGCGCTATGGCGCTCGCGTATAACAAGTCAAGCACCAAACGGCTTTTTGTCAAAGCGACCCGCGTGGCAACTTTACGAGTGAAAAGTCATTTGACGTAAATCCTCCATTTACTGACCGCACAGTGGCACGCTAAAACAAATCCCACCCCCCCCCCCCCCCCTCCCCCCTCGTCCAAAAATGGTACGTGCTGGATCTGGTCTGGTAAATTTGATGGTGAAATTGATAAAAACGAAGGTGTGTACGTCAGTCTTGAGAGTATTTCAGCCAGGGAGGTATATATATGTAGAACATGTAGAGATTTTGATTTTACCAAAAAATAGCAATTTCCTGTAAAATAACCTTCCTAAAGATTACATTTTGAGCAACGATTTTGATGGGGAAAAAAAATGCTGTTCTTGAAAGCCACCCAGAGAGGTCTGGGTGGCTTTCAGTATTTGGAAGCAATACAAATGCACAGAAAATTTTATTTCAAAGGGTCAAATGCCCCACCCTGGGGCATGAAAAACGTTACCAAACCCCCACCTAGGGGATGGGGCAGCGCGGGCGGGGGTGCGGGGAACCAATTGATAGGTGCATAAGTAACAGCTCCTTATTGAATGTCGAATAAGTAACAGCTCCTTATTGAATATTGAACGTCAAACGTTGAATAAGTAACCAACTTCACACCGGTGTACAACCATGCCATGTTGATTCTTGTTTTGTCTAAATACAAATATCTGACCTGCATTTCCACAGCGGAGGTTTTTGAGCTTTACACGCGATTCCTTTCAACAAAATTGGCCGCACCGCTGACATCAGATAAGAAGGATTTTATGCAGGTAGTAGTTCAGAAACAATACAGGTGAGCATTTTGCAATCAAGTTTAATTAATCATGCAGCACTGGTTGATAGAATTTAACAGCTGGCGAAAAGCCCCCCAGGATGCCCTCTTTTTAATTTGTTTATTTTGGCAATTCCATAAAGAAGATTCATAAATATTATTTTTTTCATTTTGATGGTGTCAATACATCCAAATTAACAAAGTCAAGAACATCTATATAATCCAATTTAGTACCACGTATACCACAAATACATACTCATACAGGGTGTCCATAAAAAAGGAAACCCATCTTTAAATGCAAATTATCACAAATGTGTGCAATATTTTAAAAAGAGACTGTGCATGTAGGAAAAATCCAGACTGACCTATGTCCAATGGTACCAGGGTCATTATGTAACTGTCATGCATGACTGAGCCAACATGGCCATTATGAAAGGTGGTGAAATCATCACTGTGACAAGTTAGCACTTCACTTGAAAGTGGGATAAGGGCAATGAAGTGATGAAAGAACACATTTCTTTTCAAACCTTAGCTTACAGATAAATTCATAGGTGTGTGCCCTCGACATGCCCACCATTTCTCTCAATACACAGCTCACATCGTCTCCTCGAGTCTCTGACTGCTCGTCTTATAATTCCATGGTCTTGGCGGAGGTGATTAACAGCAAAAGAAAGTTTAAGATGCCCACACATCCATTACCACACAGGAAAATAACTTGTCACAGTGACGATTTCACCACCTTTTATAATGGCCATGTTTACTCAGTCATGCATGACAGTTACATAATGACCCTGGTGCCATTGGACAGAGGACAGTCTGGACTTTCCCTACATACACACCCCTTTTTGAAATATTGCACACATTTCTGATAATTTGCATTTAAAGATGGATTTCCTTTTGTTATGGACACCCTGTATATCGGCATGCATTCTGAATATTACTTTGTGTTTGGCATTGCCGAAATTGTTTTTTGTGTCTGCTGTATAGGTAGACGCAAAAACTATGGATGCTAGGATAGGGCGACAATTTGTGTGTAAAAAAGCTATATTAGGGCGACACGCTCAATAGGGCGACATTTTGGTGTCGCCCTAATATTTATTTTTTTTAAATCATTTTTTTAGGTCAAAAACCATTTTTATTAGGTCTAGAACCGTCTCTCTTAGGTCTGTAACCATTTTGGAAGCTTCTGGTAGAAAAATAAGGTGTCATTTTGAGTGATTCTTGCCGAAATTTCGGTGGTCCCCGGGGAGAGGCTTCCCGAAATGTCGCCCTATTGCCGCATCCAGAGTTACAACATGTTTTGTTATCTACCCCCTTTTCCCTATTCAGTTAAAAAGTTTTGTATCATGATAACATATCTTTTGTCAACCTTAAAGTCCTTATTTATATAACAAAACAAAAATCCCAAACATTTATATTTTTAAATACCTGGAAAACCACCTTATGTTTACTCTAATAATAAAAACATGCCCAGTACTAGTTCATTGTTTTTATGAAATCTGATTGTTTTTATAATACTGCATTGTAGTTGGTATTTTTGTTTATATAAACAGAACGGGGAAGTTTTGCACTATAGATGACCTCCTGAGGGATTCTGATGACTCTGCATTTGGAGTTATGAAATGGGGAAGGGAAATCGATCCATCTTGTTTGCCACATATTGTAAGTATCCGTAAATTTATGGTAAGACTGACAACATGCATTTTGCACTTTTGCACTTTGACCAAACGGCCACTTCGTGCGCAGGCCGTGGTTCAGAGCGAAGTGGCTTTTGGGCGAGGTGACTGTAAAGCTTTTGGGAGAATAACGACACGATTTTCACTGTTTTCTCAAAAGTTAGACGAAGTACGGAGCTGACTTTTACTCGGGTTGGTTTTAATCATGCATATCTTCAATCACACAGGGAGGTGAAACTATTTGTAACAGTTTACCAATCATGTAAACTACCTTTAAACAAATGTGTTTTTAGCCATTTCACCGTTGCAAAAAGGCAAAAAAATCAGACCAAAATGTCGTATGATGGAAATTTCGTACGAGTGTTCATACGGGATCGTCACGACCAAATAAACGGAAGCCGACGCACAGTCCAGTTCTTGGTTCGCTACTGTATACTGTTATTATTCAGTCTCACCACAAAATACAACACAGTCTAACAGATAAACATGATGAACATGTCCATCGAGCGGTAAACGGATCACAAACCAAGTGGACTTAGAAATAAAGTTGATCAAGTTCTAAAAGTGGACGAATCTATTAGCGGGTATTAACGCGGTCGTATAATGATGATAGCATAACGGAGTACGTATACTATACGGATACGGATCCCTGGGTACCGGAGCTGGGGTGATTATGTAGATGTGTTATAGCCTTATTTTAATTCCTGTATTTTATGTTGTTTTGCAGGTATCCGTATCCGTATCCGTATAGTATACGTACTCCGTTATGCTATCATTATTATACGACCGCGTTAATACCCACTTATAGATTCGTCCACTTTTAGAACTTGATCAACTTTATTTCTAAGTCCACTTGGTTTGTGATCCGTTTACCGCTCGATGGATCTGTTCATCATGTTTATCTGTTAGACTGTGTTGTATTTTGTGGTGAGACTGAATAATAACAGTATACAGTAGCGAACCAAGAACTGGACTGTGCGTCGGCTTCCGTTTATTTGGTCGTGACGATCCCGTATGAACACTCGTACGAAATTTCCATCATACGACAAAAAAACAACTAGGCTTTCTTGCCACAAGTGAAAAGCCAATAATAAGTTTTTGGTATCCTGTTCAGGAATGAAATAGAAATAGAAATTGTATCTTTCCTTGATTCTTTAAAGGATTTTCTCACAGAAGAGAGTTCTCCTCCAGGAAGTTCTCCTCCAGGAATTTCTCCTCCAGGATTTCCTCCAGGATTTCCTCCAGGATCTCCCCCAGGATTTCCCCCAGGATTTCCCCCCTCTGACGACTCCTTCAGTCCACCCAAGATGGGAGATGGTTAGTACAATATGTAATAGTATGGCAGATTATGTGCTCATCCGTAAACTCCTGAAAAGATGCTGCACAACTGACACGGCACAGCACAGCAGAGAGCACATTTAGACAAATTTTCCCAATAGATTTTCTAATTTTGTACATGTACTACATGTAAAAAAAACGACATATCCTACTTTTAGTCAATAAACAACTTGCTCATTTTCGAACAGATTTAAATCAAAATTTCAGATCATGTAAACAAGGCCTGCCTAATTTTATTGAGCAACTTGCTTCGGTGTTGTCTGAGACAGGGCTCGAAATACCCACTGGACCGGTGGACCGAGGCCAGTAATTTAAGCCTCGGTCTAGTGCTTTCTCCACCGTACTAGACCAGTGGTCCAGTGCATTTTTAAACTAACGAACAGTAAATCCACGTTCCTTGTGGCTTTGGTCTTTTAAAAATAGCATCGGTCCAGTAAATGATTTAAGCTACTAACCCTGTGGTCTAGCAGATTTTTTCATTAAATTCGAGACCTGTGAGAGGGTGAGATTTTAAAATGAGCCATACAAAAAAACCTAAATTTCAGAATTTGTCACTTTCGACTTGGCATCCTCCATTGTCCAGTAGATTGTCTATGTCTGAAGGTCCCTATGTCAGAGTTGCGCGAAACGATCGAGATGGTTTGCGATGACATTATGGGTTATCCTGCATTCCTTCAACAGCGTTTCAAGCTGCAGCACGCACATTTCACCACCATCTCCAGCGATGTATTGGCACTATAAGGAGGAGGCTAAGTCGAAAGTAGCGAATTCTGAAAATGATTTTTCTTTTTCGTATGGCTTTTAAATCTCACCCTCTTGGACAAAGCTGATGAATACTCAATACACACGCGTACATGTGCGTCATACAGTTGTAGTCAGAAGTTTACATACAACTATGTTAAAACTTGTCTGCTTAAACTTGCGTTGTCACCATTTGTGTAACTGTCTTTACTAAAGTCGTGATTTTGTGGAATTCCTCACATGCTTGCAGTATTTAAAACATAGCTTGCACACCTTGCAATTAGCCTTTTTGAAGTATGGCGGACACAATAGGAGGGCGCACTTTGCAGTGGGTATAAAATCGACTAAAATGCAAAATAACTCAGTTTTTCACTTTACACTTATTAATTTTATTTATAATTCTGTCTATGTATTATAATTACAACATGTAAATCAAGTTTTTGGAAAGAAATACAATGCATAGTTCCGAGATTGCCCAGTTAACCCCGCCCCTTAGATATTGTTGCTATGCGCTCACAAGCCATCGCAAAAAATGGCGACACACAACGTACAAAGCAACGGGACTCGGCATGGAAAGCACAGATTCAGTGGAGAAAACTCAAAGGTATTTATGTTTTAGGGTCGACAGTTACCGTAGCACACACTGAGCGAAGGGCCAGTAATACAGGGATGACATATATTCATAAAAAAGCGCTTTCCTACCTTTGAACAGCGAATCGCCCGACATTGAAACCAAAATTCACCCGGTCACTGGCGCATACAACATACAAACTGTATGGGCAGAAAATCGCGTGATTGTGTGATGATTGCATCACTTTGACCTTTGTGGGCGCCGTCTGCTAGCTCTGTTCTGATTGGTCGGCGGGTTCGGCTTGATTGACAGGTCGGAACTATGCATTGATAACAAAATTCATACCCAAATGAAATTGCGCCCTCTCCTTTTGTTCCGCCATACTTCTAAAAGGCTAATGGTTCGGGTAGTCCTGTTTACCATTTTGGGTGATGATGGTAGTGGTGTACATGTATGTAAACTTCTGACTTCAACTGTAGCTTGCACACCTTGCAATGGTTCAGGTAGTCCTGTTTACCATTTTGGGTGATGATGGTAGTGGTGTACATGTATGTAAACTTCTGACTTCAACTGTAGCTTGCACACCTTGCAATGGTTCAGGTAGTCCTGTTTACCATTTTGGGTGATGATGGTAGTGGTGTACATGTATGTAAACTTCTGACTTCAACTGTAGCTTGCACACCTTGCAATGGTTCAGGTAGTCCTGTTTACCATTTTGGGTGATGATGGTAGTGGTGTACATGTATGTAAACTTCTGACTTCAACTGTACATGAAGTGAATTCATTGTGAGTGTATCAAAAAGTAACGTACAGCATTAACAAAAGCACATGCAGTTGTAAACGTAGGAAATTAACCGAGTTTTTAACACACAAGAAACAAAAATCTTGCAGAAATCTTACAAAACAAAGGAGGTATAATCTTCATTTTATTTAACAATAATAATAATATTGGATATCTTTTTGGTGTTTGTGATTTTTGTGTTTCAGTACGTGTGCCTCATACAGTTGCAAGCGCAGCTGAAATAAGCCTGAAAGAATTCCCTGAACTTCCAGAACTGCCTGTAAGTCCTTCAGCTTGTTACTTAATTGGTTGGCATGTACATACACTCGACCGAAAAAGTTCTGTCACCAGTAAGACATTTATAGAATTGAATATTTATTATTAAATTGGATTTAATGTTGGAAAATAATATATCAAATTTTAGCTGAACATATCCCTCAAGGGAATAGAGCTCAAGAGAGATCATGATGGCAAGCTTCACTGAACAGGAATGCAACAAAGGAGTGTGGGGTCAGAATGAAAAACACCAAAGAACAATGCAACTTGTGATTTGGGCAATTTGACATAATGACATAATCATCTACTTAATAAATTTTGCTAAGTTACACAGTTGATTTGAGCTGCGTACATTGAACAAAAGTCCCAGTTTGTCAGGATTTGGTCTAGTCCAATAAAATCTCTTGATAAGGGTGGATCTTTCGTGAGTGAGAGACGGACAAACAAGAACACAATGAAATTCATCACAGTTAACGTGGCTATTACATAATGGGCAAATGTTGACTATACTGAAGATTTAGCTACATAACGAGTCTCAGTATACGGGAGATGATGGTTGCCTGTTCGAAAACAGGCAAGCACTGTTTTACAAGATGAGTTATTTAGTTTGATAAGATAATTTTCAAGGCATAAATAAGTTTTAATAATTCTGTAAAACGAGCAAAGTCTGTTACTTGTAGTGTAAATGGATAGCATGGTTCTTAGTTACATGTGTGTGTACCACCGCTTCTTCAAAGGAAAAAAAGTGTTCTGTTGTGTCATCTCTTACGTGTAGAATCTGGATGATTATGAATTGATGCCAGTTGAAGAACCTGGAGATTTAATCGCACAAATGGAACGAGCTGCTACAGAACCGACGTTTGAATATGAAGACCTTCGACCTGAGGAACAGCCCCCAGTACTGTCTCCTCCCCGTGAAAAGGGGTAAGGCATTGTGTATACAGTGTGTCCAAAATAAAAAGTGACAAATAGTGTGACAACATGCCTTTCTAAAAAACGTGTACAAATTTCCAATGTACGCTCGTAACCGGGACGGCCTAAAATGTAACACAAGTGTCTGTCCCGGTTACAAGCATATATTGGAAAGGACACATTCTAAAAGTGTTTTTTTTATGGGTAAAGCTGCAAGTTGGCGAGTGTACGAGAAAGCATTGTACATATACATGTAATACCAAACAGTAATTTTTGTTTGTTTTTTTCCCCCTGAAATTACTAACTACATCGAAAATACAAAACTTGGTGCCCAAATTGCTAATTTTACTGAGGCCAAACAAAATAAATGGTGCGTTTACGGTAACGGCCTAAAAAAAATCCAGGTAGGTAGGTAGGAAAATAATTTTAATTTGTCTTTTTTTTTTTTACATTTAAGTTCATGCATTTGCGTGTTGTTTTGCAATGTTTGAAACTCACTATTAACACTATTAACCATGTTCATGTACAAGTGCAGAAAATGTTATGTTCGTTGGAAATTACTGCAAATAGTGCTCATTTAAAATTATCAACTTGAAAATTAGCAATAAAAAGTTTGATGTCGATAATTTGGCCTAAAAAATTCCAGGTAGGTCGGGTTACCGTAAACACACCATTTATTTTGTTTGGCCTTATTTTAGTCCGAACCGAGATACTGTTCTTATTTCTTTGGAAATGCTCGTCAAAACGACTAACCTCGTCAGAACGACTAATTTGTTGAACAACTAAAAATGTGTAATTTACAGCCAAACGATCCTCATTTCTTTTTTTCTGTGGAAAAGTTTAGAGGAATGGCCCCTCAAAATATAACCATGCAATACATTTGTTTTGAGAAAATTCAATTTCATGGAAAAAAATCAATCGGATAAGCAGCGTACAGCTTGGCCTGCCTAATCTCTTTCCTTCTGTCTTGAAAAGAAGAAAACAGATTGGACAGGCCACTAGTCCAGACTCTAGAGGGAGCCCTGTATACTGCGCATTACAGACTAAACACTGGAAGTCAGACTTGGGCAAGTCTGCGCCTTAAAGGCACAGGCTCGTCAGCAATGCGCGTGCCCCAAATTCGTGCCACGAAATACGCAGGTCCATGCCTTTGCTATAAAGCTGCGTATTTCGTGGCACGAATTTGGCGCGTGCGCATTGCTGACGAGCCTGTGCCTTTAATGTGAGTTAAATTATTGGCGGACCGGCAATAATTTGAAATATTGACAGTAATTGTCTCATTTAAAATCGAATAACTTCTATGTTTCTAGAACAATTTAAATTCAAGAGAGAAATAATTTTTCGAGGTGCCACACCAAAAAAATTCATAGACAATGCATCTTTAACCTTATATAACCTTTCAATAGTTCAGTGTTCCTTTTTTTTCCAGGGCAAAGAGCAGGAAAGAGAAGAAACCAACGGAAAAGAAAACAGCTGCTGTTGCTCCGCCTGATGATGTAACCGTGGGAAGTCCCCTTCAAGAACGACCTGTAATTCCTCCAGAACCTGTCACACCAACGGCACCCACCCCCGTAAGCTTGGTTTAAAGTTGTTTCTAAAAGGCCCAGTGGATCATTTGCAATGACCCCAAAAAGTAGTCAACGAGTTTACAGGGGAAAAGTTATGAAAGTAAAGATTTAATTAATAGCAACTATCCAATGAAGGGTTTTCGCTCAAAATGATATAATTTTACCAGAAAATAAGACGTAAAGATGAAATTATTTAGATCGTTTGCAAACGATTTACTTATTTTTGGTTCGCATCTATATCTACGCGGTCCAAAATGCATGGGCGCTGTGTACTCCGTGTGTGTGTTCCAACGCGATGCATTTTTATGGATCGCGCCCACACGCAGTATGTGCGCCACAGAGTGCATGACGCAAGCCACATAGTACCCGATCAACTGAGAACGAATATTTGAAACACCCCGCCAAGACCAGGAAAATGCATATGGATTTTCATGGTTTTTTTAAACGTTGTATATTTGACAAAGCTGAAATTTCTTCGGATGAGTTTGTTGATGTCTTTCTTTTGATTTATAATGGTTTTATTCGCAGAATCGCTCAAAAACAGATCATCTACAGGGCCTTTAAAGATAGTATACATGATTGGTAAACTGTTACAAATAGTTTTATCCTCCTGTGTGATATTGAAGATACGCATTATTAAAACCAACCTGAGCAAAAACCAGCTCCGTACTTCGTCTAACTTTTGAGAAAAAGGGTTTGCAGTAATTTCGCCCCAAACCCACTTCGCCCTGAACCATTTCGCCCTGAACCACTTCCTGTGCACGAAGTGGTTTTGGGGTGAAGTGGCATTTGGGTGATGTAGTGTTTGGACAAAGTGACTTGGGGCGAAATTGCACTCGGCGAAGTGGTTTGGTGGCGAAATGGCACTTGGGCGAAATGGTTTTGGGGCGAATTTAATTTTCGTATCATGAGACAAAAACTAATTGTTTTACTCATTTCTCAAAGACTATAGCACTTTAGACAAAACCATTTCAGGGGAAGTTTTCTACGGTCATCATGTTTATATTGTGTAAGTTAGGCGTAAATCTGTAAACATGTCTAATTTTCGAGATACCAATCATGTATACTGCCTTTAAGTCTCTAGAGAAATTTTTATCGACTTTAATTTTGACAAACGGGAAATGCTGGAAATCGCAATCAGTTAATAAATTCCATGCACATAATAATTTTCTTGTTGAAGATTAAAAGAGCGTGCTCAGATTTTTCCAGAAAGTGGACTTCGTTTTAACCTCACAATCATATAAAATAATTCCCAAAAATGCTATTCATGGGAAGAAAACAGGTAATTTGCAATCTTCAATTTATATACTATATGTGGAAGCAAAAAGATTGGTGTAATTACTGCACTGCGTTATAGAACCAGAAATAGTTCACAAAGCATCAGTGTTTTGGTTTTTTTTTCTTCAAAATCCTTAACGGTTTGAAAACGTAACATTTCAGGACGGTAATGAGAAAAATATGACAAATGATATGGTATCAATGTGATCTTGAAACTCTCCTTTAATTATAAATGTACATGCACATACATTACAACAATTACATTTTGTTGCCCATAATACTGAGAACTTTTAATATTTGGGTGAGTTAATGTCCTCACTTTGTTAAATTACACAAAGCAACATCATACATCATTAGAGTTCAGGCATTATGTGGAGCTTGAAAGTTTGGAGAATGGTGCACATGGTTTTGGTGCTATTTTTGTCACAAAAAAAATGTATGGGAGGCTGACTTCCGTGTGTAAGGCTAAAAATTTACTAATTTGCAGCCCGTCAATTTAATACCCCATGCTGCTAGAACAGTCAGTTTCAAAGTGCCCAAAGAAATTTTAATGGATTCTGTCAAGATGTAGTCTGTTAAGCAGTGTTAAATTTGAAAAAGATTCTGAATGATACTCTATTTAAAAATTGGGTCAAAGGTCACTGGTAACTACTTTTGATAAAACAATATTGATAGCACCATTGATTAGATGGCAGCTATTCTCATTATTTTGATACCATGCATATATTGGGCAATCATAGACGGGTTTGTCACTTATTGTTACTAAAAATGCAGCATTTTGACAGAAAATTGCCTATTTTTATTGATATCTGCATTGGCAACATGGGTAGATCGAGCTAGAAATTGGCCTGCCTTCATTACTCAACACCTACAAGCACAGCAATTTTTATCAATTTCATAAGCTGTTTAGCAGAAAGATTTAGCATCCAATATTTGTTTGCTTTATAAAAATGGGTTAGGAGTCAAAATCTTATGTGATGTGTATTACAATTGACTGGTGTTCTGGTGTTCTGCTATTCTTGCTAAAAACACAAGTTGACATACAATTTTGACCATTAACCCATTTTTATAAAGCAAACAAATTTTGGATTAAGCAAATTTTTTGGGGTGATGTGGCGGAGCGGTCTAGTGGATCGTACTCAAAACCTGGGTTAGTTCCAAAAGGTAGTGGGTTCGAATCCCGGTCCGGTCTATCCATGGTGTGTGTACCCTTGAGAAAGGTACTTTGTCATGCATTGCTTGAATTCTCTCCACCCAGGAGCAAAATGGGTACCTGCGAGGGTAGCGAAAGTATGTGTTTGATTAGCCATTGAGCACCTAATAGGCAAGCCGGGGCTGTATACTCCCCAGGGAGCTGAGAAGGATTAAGGAATGATATTACTGAGCCCAATGACCAGGGGTAATAATGCAGAAGGCGCATTGATAAATCCGTCGGATCTGAAATGCGCTATATAAGAACTGCCTATTATTATGATATTATATTATATCCACCCCACAGATTCCTGTCTTGCACTTGTCACCATTAGATGAACTGCCTGAAGTGACGTCACCTAGACGGCATGGCCGGAGACGCCAGCTTTCATTTCATGACGTTGTAGATGATTATACTCAACTTTCAAAATTATACATCAGAAACAACATGGCAACATCCAATGACTTGTGCTATTCTTCTGCTTATGAGGTAAGGTGTCGTCCAAAGTTGTCAACATTTTCACGGAACTACAAAGCGTATAGGAAAGAGGGGGTGCTGGGGGCGTATTTTTTTTTTACACTACTGCGAGGGGAAAATAAGGGGTTTTGTACCTTTTTAGCGTCTTGAGAGGAGACTATATAATAGGTTAAGGGTTCAGGGTTAGGGTTTAGGGTTAGTTATTTTAAAGGAATTTAGGGTTTTGAATGCGGGCGGTTTGCAACCAGCTTCGTGGTCTGGTTAGAAGAGAGCTCGACTTGTAATCATAAGGTCCCTGGTCCGAATATCAGTGGTGTTTGGGATTTTTCGAAATTTCTCGGTTTCTTCTTTTTCTCTAATAGTGAGAGTAAGGCCCGCTTCAAACGTCGCGCTTATGCCATGTCGAATTAAATTTAACTTGATTTTTTTAAATTCGACACGGCACAAGCACGACGTTTGAAGCCATTTGGCTCGGCAAAATGAGTTCGACATGGCAGAAGATTTTAGCTCGACAGGGTCTGCCGTGCTAACTTAATTTAGTGCGGCACAAGCACGGCTTGGCTTCAAACGTCGTGCTTCTGCCGTGTCGAATTTAAATCCAGTTCGAAGTTGGTCCGCAATTTTGTTCCGACTAGGAATGCGCATGCTCGCAGCGCGTATGTGAGTGAAGAAGTAACCAACAAACAAGTGCATCAAAATAATAAAATGGCGACGTACAATGGACAGAATGGAAAACGCACGTGCACAACGTCCATGACGTGCACAATACTCATCCGCCATGTTGGATGTATTTAAGCTCGACTGGGAGTTTGCAATTAAGTTCGACGTTTGAAGCCACTGCTGTGCTAACGTCGTACCAACGTCGTGCCAAGTTGAATTTATTTCGACACGGCATAAGCGCGACGTTTGAAGCGGGCCTAAGAGTTGTGACTATTTCCAAGATTGTCACTTGAGAAGTATGAGTCATTAAAAAACTTAGACTCTATTCAGGTTGAACAATTTGGGTGTACCCCTCGCTGCGGTGTAAAAAAAAAACATGCGTGCTGGGGGGTGGTCCTCTTAAGTTGTTTTAGGGGTTAAAAATCAAGGCTTTTGATTTGTATGCTAATACAAATTTACATATTCATGAGCAAAGTTGTGATGTCACATTAGGAAAACACAGGAAAATCTCATTCAACTGTACAAAAGATTCAACTATTTTCTCCAATTTGCTGAAACCTTTGTAACCCATGGTTGTTTAGGTTTGTTTTTACATGTTGCCTGTTGTAACCTGTGTCAAAACTAAGACTGGAAACTGCAGCAATTTTCCACAATTCCAGTTGAAGTCTTATGTTTTTTCTTTCCTTTTCTGCTGTGTGTTCCTAAATTGACATGCCCCAAACGGCGCCCTCTTTCTGTGAGTTTCTGTGAAGAAATGTTCCAACATCCTTCATCAAAAATTGTGCATAAAGCTATTTGGGTAATTCCCAAAATTAGGGGTCCAAATGTGTGACATGCTTTTTAAGATTTCCAAGTGTTTTTAATGATTGAAAGTGGTTTCCCAGTAGAAAATAATTATTTTTATTTGAACAAATGCTACTCAAATTTAATGTTTGTGTGTAGATATGGCACCAAGGTTAATGCAAACTCATTCTACAGCCAATTTTCATTGGCGTAGGTAACCCGGGACACCAAACTCCTATTCAATACCATGGAACAAATTGTAAGCCTTTATGGGCTTTTGTTTTTAATTTTTTTCAGGAATCAGAAAACAAAATATTGAAGAAAATGATGCTGCCCCCTATGATCACAGGCCACAGTCCATTACTGAGAATTTGTGGTCATAAGTGGTGATTTTTGAAGCAGAGAGTGTCATATGTAACTGGGACACCAAACATTTTGGAGCCCTAATTTTGAGAATTACCCATTTAGCATTTCAGGCCCTTTAATTAATTGTCTTCCCCACTGTTTTAAAATTGTATTTTGTGATGTACTTTTTTTCCCTTTTTGTATGCTGTACCAGTGTCTTGCATCAGTCCCAAGACCGACTACCACCGAATTACTTCAATTGTCCGGTCGAGAGAGTAAGTATATACCAGCCTATCGCCAAAAATGAAAATTTGTTTAAAAATAACCCCAAAACCACCCTTCTCCTAATTTTCAAGCTTTACATCATGCCTGACTAGGCCATATAGATGATCTGTTTTTGAGCTATCCTGGGAATGAAACCATTATAAATCAAAAGGACGTCAAGATGTTTGAGCTCTGTCAAATACACCGTTTTCCAAAAACAAAAATCCATGTGGGTCATTCTGTAAATTTGGGGTCCATTTTTTTCTGTCCCGTTACATCTGACATCTTGTAAAATGTTGTATTTTGTAAATTCAGGACACAATCTTTAAATGCCTTCTATCTCAAAGAGTGATTACATATTAAAGTAAAATTCATAAAAATATGTTTTGAAGGCATTTTTAATGATACTTGTATGGCAGTATGTCAGGTGTAACGGGGACAGAAAAATGTCACACGTTGGACCCCAAATTTATAGAATGACTCATGTGCGTTTTGCCGGAGCTAGACGAGTTTTAAAACGATTGTTTGTGAATGATTCTAAATTAGTGAGGCATTTTTAGTCTCTTCGTTCTCAGTTGGTGGCGTACGTACACAGCACTCTGTAGATCGCGTCAGACTGGTTGTGTGCGCGACCACTCTAGTGCACATATAATTCTATGGTGCACATGCAGAGTGTTTTGTACTTGCGGAAAGTGTGCGAAGCCTGAATCGTGCACAGCGCCCATTTCAGACCGCCTAGATGCGAACCAACTAAGTTATTTCCATCGTATTAGGGCGGGCTTCTAAGTAAATCGTTTGCAAATAATCTAGATAAATTTCATCTTCATGGATTATTTTTTTGGTAAAATTATATCATCTCGGGCAGAAACATTTCATTGGATAGTTAAAGGGGCTATGTCACGGTTTGAGCATGCGCCAAATCCTTTCATATTTTGACATACGTGCGGGCTCAGATGAATGTGGTGCAATTTCGTTACACAACGCTATTTGTGAGTGTGCTATAGTTGTGTACATCGTGTACTTAGCATGTGCCGCATGGGCAGTGTGTTCGTTCATGAGTGTTTACAATACGCAGAATTCAACTACATTGTACATCGTGTGTGCGCATTTGTTCAATTTGGCATCGCGCGTGCGCGCAATTGCGCGATCAATGTCTGGAACAACAAAATCGTACAGCGGTGGCGGCCACTGTGTCTTTCCAAGGACAGAAGGTATGCTCTAAAATTGCTGTCAGGACCAAATAAGCATGTAAGTTTTGATGGAAAACCAGGTTAAAAAAATTGCTGTATTCAACCATATCATTCGATGCCGTTTCTGTCATGTTTTGTCGAGTCTTTTTGATGGGATGAAAAAACTCTCTTTTTAACGACGGCCGCACACCCGGTGATGTCGATGTTTGGCGGCTTAAAAATACGGCAAACAGTGCGATTCCAAGTAAAAAGTAATGCATCAGGACATCCTGGACGTTGACAAGTACACCACTGCCAAAATTACTAAAGAATTATAAGGGATGGCAAAGATTGAATAGGATATGCAAAACCCGGCGACAAAAAAAGTTAGCCTAACTTTTTCAAGTTTGGCTGCGCATGTGCATATCTTGGGATTACATGTTTGAAGTACATTTAGCTTGCTGGGTCATTATAAAGGGAAACAATCAATACCTTTAATCGTTATTGTTTTACTGTAAGGTCTGACAAAGAGCAAAACATTGATGGATATGTGGAAAAGAAGAGCTGTACGTTTCAGAGGACCTGTCGTCCCAAGTGACGATGATGATGGTGAACCATGGAGTACACAATATCTCAGAGTTAAACCGGATATTTCTAGCGCAACAGAGACGTCACCGGAAGTCCCAAGGGTAGGTTTAGTGCCTTTATCTGAATTAGGCCAAACAAAATAAATGGTGTGTTTACGGTAACCCGACCTACCTGGAATTTTTTAGGCCAAATTGCCGACCTCAAACTTTTTATTGCCAATTTTCAAGTTTATAATTTTAAATGAGCACTATTTGCAATAATTTCCAACGAACATAACATTTTCTACACCCGAAGCTGTTAAAGGCACAGGCTCGTCAGCAATGCGCGCCCGCCAAATGTGTGCCACGAATTTGGCGGGCGCGCATTGCTGACGAGCCTGTGCCTTTAATAGTGTTAACAGTGAGTTTCAAACATTGCAAAACAACACGCAAATGCATAAACTGAAATGTAAAACAAAATGACAAAATACAATTATTTTCCTACCTACCTACCTGGATTTTTTTACGCCGTTACCGTAAACGCACCATTTATTTTGTTTGGCCGAAACACAAATGTGACCTGTCACGACAAAATGAGCTTAAAGTCGCACTCCGCTATTTCCTATAAGGAGGGTTCAAAGTCAAAAATTGAATGGGAGGGTTTGAATTTCGAAGGGTTCACAAATTTTGGGAGGGTTCAAAAATTGAATTTTAGGGTTATAAAGTGCTACTGGTACCAACAGCCAAAAACTACCCGCGAGAAAGTAAGGCGACAACTGAAGAGACGAATTCAATCAAAAATGGATGACATGATAAAAATTGTTGGGAGTATCGAAGATCAGAACAGTGATCAGACTCGGAGCCATGAAAGGTGGACATACTTTCTGAATACATTCGGTTCGAATTTTGTGGGACCGGGCCGGCCGCGTGTACGATGCGCTGTCACAAAGGACGTGTACCGTGTATAAATGTATCCACGCATGCGCATTGCGTTGACTGTCGCAAAGGATGTTGTACAAATCGTTTCACACGATCCATTTCAAGTGGAAGATTTTGTCGTAGGTCTGGACCTCCACCAAAATATCTCAAGGATTGAGAAAATTTCTCAAGGAATTCTCGTCACTCTTAATATAAGCATTGGTGTCCTTTCACACAATGGCACTTTTTGTAAGATTTTCTCAAGCATAAGAAAATATCTCAAGCCTTGCGAGTTTTGAACCACACCAATATCCCTAACGTATTATGAGTAGTGTACGAACAACATCATGAGTATAGTTTTAGTTGATAATCTGATGTTTAATTTTTCGGTTTCTATGTGCAACCTGATACGCTGCAGGGTAGTCCAGAGGAAATGAGGGCCTTACCGAGGGAATCATCTGAAAAACCGCCCGGGTTAGATGACACGACGCCATCTCTGCTGGCCTTGTCACATGTTACAGGTATTAGTCAGTTTAGGCCCGTTTCAAACGTCGCGCTTATGCCATGTCGAATTAAACTCAACTTGATTTTTAAAATTCAAAATGGCACAAGCACGACGTTTGAAGCCATTTGGCTCGGCAAAATGAGTTTGACACTGCGGAAGATTTTAGCTCGACAGGGTCTGACGTGCTCACTCAATTTAGTGCGGCATTAGCACGGCGCTGCATCAAACGTCGTGCTTTTGCCGTGTCGAATTTAATTCCAGTTCAAAGTTGGTCCACAATTTTGTTCCGACTAGGAATGCGCATGCTCGCAGCGCGTATGTGAGAAAAAAAATAACCAACAAACAAGTGCATCAAAATAATAAATATGGCGACATACAATGGACAGCATGAAAAGCACACGTGTACAACGTCAAAGACGTGCACAATACTCATCCGCCATGTTGGATGTATTTAAGCTTGACTGGGAGTTTGCAATTAAGTTCGATGTTTGAAGCCACTGCCGTGCTAACGTCGTGCCAAGTTGAATTTAATTCGACATAGCATAAGTAGGCCTTACATCATTTTTTGGGGCCAATTTCATAAAGCAGTTTAGCAGAAAAATTTGCTTAATCCAAATTTGTTTTGCTTTATAAAATTGGTTAATAATCAAAATAGTGTTCTGAGATTCTTGCAAAAAACACAAGTCGACATGCAATTTTGACTATTAACCAATTTTTATACCACAAACAAATTTTGAATTAAGCAACATTTTCTGCTAAACAACTTTATGAAATTGGCCCCAGGTCAGTTTGTCACCTTAAGACCCAAGAAGCTTAAAGATCATGACCGGACATGGCTCAATTCTTCCTAGGGCATCTGAAACATACAATAAGAAACTAGAGGTATGACGTTTGTTGTTACAAACGCCAGGTGATCGGGCTAAATGAACATTTTGTGATGAATTTCAGACGTTGTTATCACCTGTGGAATGGCAAAAATGGAAGTTCAGCAGCCGATTTCACGAAACTTTACGCAATTGCGCAAGTCCACTTACGCCATTACTTGCGCAATAACTTATGGCGTAAGTGGACTTGCGCAATTGCGTAAAGTTTCGTGAAATCGGCTGCTGTATACACTAATCCGGTAACTAATATCTCCTCCCTGCATATCCGCCATAGCTGGGGGGTTGATAGCTTGCACCGTTTTGAGATATGAATTGTTGAAATAATAACCTTTGAAATCTTGTGACACCTGTGACGACATCATGACGTCACAATTTTGTGCACAAATTGTTGAACAATATGTTGAACATCAAGTTCTTAAATGTGGCGAAGGAATCATACCAATATCTGTTGTAGTTTTCAAGATACAGCTTTTTAAAACAATTCAGCTCCAAATTTGCGTAAGTTGACACCACATTACGTAACCACCGTCCATGTAATGACGTCACCAATGGTATAGTCAAAAGGTGTGGAAACATTTCGTTCCGTAGAAATATGGTCAAATTCACTACCACTTTGAATATATTTGCATTTTCGAACAACTTCCGGTTTAGACCGGAAGTAGGCGTCACACAGGGGTCATGACATCGTATGATTTGTTCAGTTCATTTAGACTTATCATGTTGTGAAAGAATTGTTCAAGTATCTATTACGGTTCTTGAGATATGAATTTTGAAAATAATAACCTTTGAATTTTTGTAATTTGACACTTGATGCCATCATGATACTATACATGCTGGTGAAAGTCTGCCGTAGGGCCTATGTCTGTATCTAATTTACTAACGATTCAGCTTGGTTTGATGGGCATTGTTACTGGTAAGTGTAAAAACTGAGATTTCCGTTTTCGTTGAACTTTGACCTCCAATTGACCCCAGAAGGAAGGGTCAGATGACAATGCCCACACAAAGAAAGTTGTAGAACAGAATGTCATCTATAAACCTGCCAAATACGAAGATCCTGGGTCACGTGGTTTTCGAGACGGAAGCATTTTAAAATATGCATATTTTGGTTTTTTGGGAGGTGTAATTTGATACTTGATGACGTCACGATGACGTCACGCTTGATGCCATCATAATATTAAACACGCTGGTGAAAGTCTGCCATAGGACCTATGCCTGTACTTAGTTTCTTAAAGATTCAGCTTGGTTTGATGGGCATTGTTGCTCAATAAGTGCAAAAATTGAGATTTTCGTTTTCGTTGAACTTTGACCTCAGATTGACCCCAGAAGGAAGGGTCAGATGAACATGCCCACACGAAGAAAATTGTAGGCCATGATCTGATATATAAGCCTGTAAAATACGAAGATCATGAGTCACGTGGTTTTCCAGACGGAAGCATTTTAAAACATGCATATTTTGGTCATTTTTGGTTTGTAATTTGATACCTAATGACGTCACACTTGTATGCACATCTTCACATTGGGGTTGATGTTCCTACCAAGTTTTAAGTTGATAGCTTGAACCGTTTTGAAGAAAAGCTCTGGAATCGTTTGAGTGGAAGAAGAAAAAAAAAAAAGACAAAGAAATCGTACGAGAGCAATAGGTGATCGGGCTGTTGGCCCGATCACCTAACAAAGACGAATATCTGCCATCTTGTAGGGCAGTTTCTTTGTTCCGTGACGACATGCATCGTTGCACATTTTGTGCTTACATTGTTGACCAATTTAACTGTCAAATGTTGCCCTACGAGATGGCAGGAATTTGATACGGTCTATACACCAATCCGAGCTGGAAAGTCATGTACCGTGTATGTCCGCCATAGCTGGGGGCCATCCAGTGCCATAAACTGTGGGTTTTGTGTTGATGATATGCTAGTTACATTATGTTGTCACTTCGGAACAATTGTGCGCGTTTATTTGCTTGCGAAGCCTGTAGCGTACGCGTTGTGCGCTGTTCGATTTAACAACAAGACAAAGTGCCCAGTTCATGGCAGTGGATGGCCCCCAGTAATGGCGGACGTGCAGGGAAGGAGTCCTTAGCAACCATATTTGTCTATAGAAGCAGCCACGTTCTCCACTACCGGTTTTGTCCAGGCGAGCCGCCTGAACAAAAATCTTCGTAAAGTACAGCCAAGTCATTCCAAACATGATTCGCTAATAATAATATCATCAATTTGTAAGAACTCTGGATGCCGCAATAGGGCGACATTTCGGGAAGCCTCTCCCCGGGACCACCGAAATTTCGGCAAGAATCACTCAAATTTACACCTTATTTTTTTACCCAAAGCTTCCAAAAATGATTCCAGACCCAAGAGAATTGGTTCTAGACCTAATAAAAATGGTTCTCGATTTAAACAAAATTGTTTTTGACCTAAAAAAATGATTTTTAATCTCAAAAATATTAGGGCGACACCAAAATGTCGCCCTAATAGAGCGTGTCGCCCTAATATAGCTTTTTTACACACAAATTGTCGCCCTATCATAGCATCCATGCGCACATATCCACCCTGCTGGGTGTTCAAGGCGCTAGCCACTTGTGTCATTATAGTTTACTTACCACGTATATCTATAGCATCAGCGACCCAATGTTTTGAACAGTGCCCTCATGCAGCGAACTAGTGCTGCCGCATGAGGGCGCTGCTCAGAGCGCCTGGACAAAATATTTACAAGTGGAGAACACTGAGAAGGTCTCTTTGCTCACTTACTCCTTGCTCATGGACTTTTTGCAGATCAAAGCCGTTTGTCTGATAAAGACAGCAGCATTCAACATCAAAGCTTACCACTAGACCCTGCTGCATTAAGGTAAGGTATTAAAAAGCTTCTTGTCATCTGTCATTTAAAGAGGAAGAATCCCCCTTGACGAAAATCCAGCATTTAGGTTTTTTTCTGTTAGATGGTGTTTTTTGAAGAATTTTGTTGGTCCAAAAAGCCAGAGATATGCCCAGTAGCTGCGTGGTTGTATGTTTTACCAGACACTATGAAAAAAAAAAGAGCAGAAAGATTTTCTTTTCTAGTACCAAGAGAGAGACAAATGAGTCGCTCAATCTAACGTGTTCCGGCCGATGTTCAAACACGTGGGGCTACGGCACGCAGGGAACCGTTCCATGCTGTACACAGACCACTGTGAATTCCGTTTGTTCCGTGACAAAACCACCCATCACAATGCACCAGTATTTAGTTCAAAAGAGCTTCATTGTGAGCCACAATTTCACCGTTTTTTCACAAAACAGGTAATAGTAGATTGTTGTCATACACATGAAGTGTTTTTCACGTTTGTATTTTGAATTACAGGGACAAAACAGGCATGATAAACATTCACTTCGTGTATTTTCCATTCAATACTGCACAGAATGTTTTGTATGTTTCTCAGGATGACGTCAAAACCCTGTTGATAAACAAACCAAGTGACCTCGAGCGTTTCAGAATTTCGGGTGAAGAGGGTCGGAACTGCTTTACGTTTTAAGCAAAAGCCTGTCGATTTTTTGTGAAAACAAGTTGTGATGGTGTTGTAGACACATACACCTCCATGATAAACAGAAAAACTTAAAAAATGTGGAAGGGGGGATTCTAGCTGTTTAAGTCTTTCCATGGTAAAGGGGGCATTTTGGCAACACAGACCATATTTTCCAGAAAATTACTTAAAATAAAAGGAATGAGTTTCAGTTGTTCTGAAGAGATAACTTGGGCCCCAAAAAGGGTTACAAATAGTGTGACAACATGCCTTTCTAAAAACCCTGTGTATCAATTTCCAATATACGCTCGTAACCGGGGACGGCCTAAAATGTAACAAATGTTTAAGACTGGCCAGGCCTTTATCATCCGTTTAAGACTGGCCAGGCCTTTATCATCCGTTTACGACTGGCCACGTGACGTGCTCTCAGTCAATAGGGATGCGCAAACTGTCTAAGGTATAAGTAATTAATTCCATGTCCCAAATTTTACAGACCAAAACGTTTAACAGAGCAGAGCATAGAGGAAGAGCAAGACATCGGGTTGGAGCAATTGTTGCCAGTGGGCTCGCCTCCTGGTGTTGTGCCTGGTCCCTCAGAAGGCCCTCCAGAGGAGCTCCTAGTAATTGCAGCACCCCCTCCAGAGGAGCTCCCAGTAATTGCAGCACCCCCTCCAGAGGAGCTCCCAGGAATTGCAGAAGCTCCTCAAGAGGAGCTCCCAGAAATTGCAGTAACCCCTCCAGAGGACCTCCCAGGAATTGCAGAAGAAGCAAAATCTCCAGAGATAAGTACATCAGAAGAAGAGCAGACCATCACCATTCCACATCAAAACATAATCATGTAAGATGTCTTTTGGGGCAGTGTTGTATTTGAGATCTGTAAATCTGAGACCGAGACTAAGACCTGCAGTCGATTTCACGAAACATTGCGCAGCTTGCACAACTTTTGACAAATGATGACCAAAACATGACGAGAACGATTCAATAAACTGGTGCGATCTTCTAAATGCAAGTGTGACATTTTGAAATTTATATTAAAGAATTATTTATTTCGCTCATAATATAATTTTAATTTATAGGGTACAGGTTCTACAGGTGGGTAAAACCAGAAGCTACCTTTTCCAGAAAGAACCTGGTCAAAAAGACTTGAAATGTAATCGTAAGAATTAAAAAATGACTTGGTGTCCCCACTTAAGTTGTTAAACAATTTTCTCGAATATTATCAAAACTATGACACCAAGACATGCCTAAATGTTTGGAAATTATTTCAAATATCCTACACTATTCAGAAATTGCACGGAAATTTCTCCAAAATATGTGGGTAACTTGATAAGGCCATTTTTACAAATGCATCAAAATGTCACACTTTGGCCCCCATATTTATGGAATGACCCATATGGAAAGTTGGGAATTTTCAAGACAAAATTGAGATTAACCGGCTATGAATTAGAATAAAAACTTTTAAAATGTTTGGGAAAACCTTTATTACTCTACGTCAAGTTTCCGTAAAAAAAAAATTCTATCATTTTGAAATTAAGATTCTATCTGGTCAGTTTCTCTTAATTGATTCTGTTCTATATCATTTTTTTGGTAACAGGAGAATTGCCGAACTTACTTCAGTGGATGATATTATAACTTTCAAGGATTTGGTGCCACTTACCTCATCCTGTACTGTTGCAGGAAAAGTGTTCAGCGTTTGTCTGGGTAAGATTTTTAGCTCTTTTTATATCCCATAAAATGTACATTTCACATTAAAAAAGAAATAGACCATGCTTTGTCTCCAAGCGTGCATTTTTGTTCCATATTATTTTTTTCCCACGGCACGGCACACGCACTGCAATGTTTACTGCAAGCGCGTGTTCGTGTACGCGCGGGACATTGCATGACGCTGAAGCAGACGCGTTTGCGTAAGACGCACGTGTGGTAGATGAGTCGGATTTGGTCATTGTGATGCGAGGGATGTCGGGGACTAGGGTCATACTTTTTCAAATTCTCAGGCTGTCGGATGTTCTCCAATCAAATGACAATGATCTCTTTGGCCGTTATATAAAACAAATAATGAATGTTTTTCATTCGTTCAATGGAACATTACATCTTTCAACTCATGAAAATATTCGTACCATTGAACTCATAAACATTAATTATTTGTATAATATGTAAAAGGCTAATTGGCTCGTCTGATTGGATTCTTTCTGTATTAATTGCAGAGTATGCTGCTCTTAAGCTCATTATGCTTCATCAAACGATTTCGTACGGAGACATCTACATCAGACGGGGTGAACTATTTTGAGCAGTTTCAGTCTTGTTCCATGACTGTTAATTGACATTAATCCTTGTTTACTGTTCTTGAAAAGGATTTTAGTGTGGAATGCTTATTTCTTGGTCAGCCTGAAAACGTGTCGTTAAAAGCTTAGGTGTCCACAGCACCAAGAAAAGCACAGAGCTGCCAACCCTTCCTGATCTGGGAACGTATTTCCTGGAAAATAAATTGCTGATTTTTTAACTCCTGACAAATTAGAGACCCTCCTAGGTTGTCAGTTAACAACCTCAGAGATTTTGAGATGCATCTGAAGCCGGCCATGAGCTCAACCTATTTTCCGGGTGTCTTCTCCAAAATCAGGAAGGGTTGGCAGCTCTGAAAGCACCCTTTTGGTGTTTAATTACTCAGGGTTATTTAGGCTTCGGTTTTAAAGAAAAACATACCTTTTATCCATCAACTTGTACTGTTTTAGAGTTGCGGTTTTTTATTCTGATAAACGATATAATAATCATTGTTTTTTAAAGTGTAATATAAAAAATAAAAAAGTGTTATATAAAAAATTTAAAAAAAGGAAAGTGGCGTTAAACGATCTGGGAACAATCTGATACTTGTTTTCCAAACATCAAACAAGCTTTTTTGCTAAACGGTTAGAAAGGGGGTCTTTCTCACTTGCTATGAAGGTATGTTGTCCCACAATTTGTAATCCTTCACGGGGATCAAATTATATCCATATAGAAAACCATGAGGTTATTCCTTTTATTTTTAGACAATATAAAAACGGTGATTAATTAAAAATTATGGTCTTGATTGTCAAACAGTATCTCGTTACTGATGAAACATCCGGTTATACATGCACATTTTAGTAACTGTACTATTGGTAACCATTTTATTTGTTGTGGTTGCACAATATACAGTATTGCAGTTTTACAGTTGTTTGTGGTCATTATGTAAAATTGATTTTCTACAAAAACTTAGTGTCGGGTAGCATTTGTAGCAATGGACGTTTTGCCAATGCCCTCACATTCGACTTTCGTTTTCTTACTGCTTGGCAAATTTACAGAGCCCCGGTAAGGGATAGGGTGAGAAAAACATTATCTCGTTCCCATCACTTATCTTGTGGGGACGAGATATTATCTCGTGGCCACAACTTATTATCTCGTGGCCACAAGATAATAAGTCGTGGCCATGACAAAAGTTGTGGGAACGAGATATATTTTTTTCTCAACCCATCCCTTTTGCACAAGGACAACATTTCATTGTTTATTTAATGTTTAATAACCACACTACACTCGGATGTTAGATGCACCGCTGTGAGAAAACAAAATAATTGCACAAAAGAAAGTGCGTCCATGAAAGAGAATGGGGTACCTGGCACTATTTGGGTTTTCAAACGTTGAATTTGCAGGGTAAATATAATGCCCCTTTAAAAGAAAAGCTTATTGCAGTTATAGACTCTTTGCACGGGCGGCCATGGCAGGGGGCATCAGTCCCATTGTCACTGTGCGTCATGCACGAGTAGGCACTTTATGGATCTATTGTCACATCATTTAGATGTGAAAAGCAGCCCCCTGTAGTGGCCGTCGGTGCAAATGATCTATACTTTTTTAAATCGTTAAAATGTTATCGGTATTCAAAAGCAAAGTTGGTGTAATAATTGATGCAATATTTGGTATTGTGCCCAATCGCCTTAGAAATGAAACAACCAATCATAAGATAAGGGAGAAATCACAATGGTCTGGAGACCTCTGACTCACCGAAAGTGCTCTTATTTTTCCCTCATCCCATGTTTGGGTGTAGTAATTGTTTTGTATTTTAATGCGCGTTAGGGTGTTTTAAATAAAAACGATTGCATTGTACACATTTTCCACATCTTGTTATGAATGGTGCAGTATTCAATTAATTAGTTTGGCTGAAGCAAAATTCTTAGCCAAATGGCCTAAAGGCAGTATATATATGATTGGTATCTCGAAAATCAGATATTTACGCCTAACTTACACAATATAAACATGATGACTGTGGAAAACTTCCCCTGAAATGATTTTGTCTGAAGTGCTATAGTCTTTGAGAAATGAGTAAAACAATTAGTTTTCGTCTCATGAGACGAAAATTCAATTCGCCCCAAAACCATTTCGCCCAAGTGGCATTTCGCCCCAAATTACTTTGTCCAAACACTATATCGCCCAAAACCACTTCGTGTTCAGGGCGAAATGGTTTAGGGCAAAGTGGTTTTGGGGCGAAATGACTGCAAACCCTTTTTTGACTGTTTCCTCAAAAGTTAGACGAAGTACGGAGCTGGTTTTTGCTCAGGTTGGTTTTAATCATGCATACATCTTCAATCACGCAGGGGGACAGTAACAGTTTACCAATCATGTATACTATCTTTATGTATATTTGGTATTCAAATTGTTCTTGCGTAAGGAATTATTGCGTCGGTCCAAAGTCAATTTTTGCCCATCACGACGCAGTATGCACTATATACTAAGTGCGTTTCCCGAGGACACACTAAAACTCATAGCGTGCTCGGGCAGGACTCGAACCCACGACCTCCTGCATACTAGGCAGACGTCTTAACCACTCGACCACCGAGCATGGATGTCCCTCATGCCACCGTGGATAAGCATGAATGAGCATTCATTCACGATGTGTGGAATGGTCTGGTCTGCGGTTCACCACAGTCGCAAGCAGGGTTTTGCATCATCCCCGACTTGTGCAGATGATGGACTGTTCTTGCGTGGAGGGTCCGAATTCTTTTCAGGGTATAGTCATTGCTTGCAAGGGAGGTCAAATACGAGTGGTTTCTCTGTGGGGTCTATTATTAGAGTTCTCCTTTGATAGAATTAAGCGGGAATGACGTGTTCAGAATGCTACGCGCTGATTGGTCAGCTGAGAACAGCATGGAGCACGCTACTGCGCATGTGCAGTTAGAGCACATGTAGCGTGTGAACAAATTCTTTCTGGCGATATAACACCGGTTTAGTAAAGTGTATGTATGTGGCTTCGAGCATGTGCAGATGCATGATACTGCGTGCTCTGGCCAGTACAGTGAACTGATGTTCGCTGTATTGTTTTGAAAACAGTGGGTGATCAAGCAACTTTGCATTCTGTCATAGTTGCTAATTTTTGTTTCTTATGTAATTCACAGATTGGAGATGGAGCCCACAGACCGTGGAGCTTGATATTACACGAAAACAAAAACAAAATGGACGTGTTGCCATGGATACTAAAAACACAGGAGAGGTGAGTTTTTGGCCACCATTCCAATTATTTTACAGTGGAAATTTGCTACAATGAACACCATAAAGAAGTATTCAAAATCTCATGTCAAATTATATTAAATTAATTTTTACTCGTAAAGTTGTTAAAGAAACCAGGTTTTCTATACTAATTAGCATTCATGCAAATTATTGTCATTTACATGTTACTGCATTAATTAATACTGACATCTTGATGTACTATTCTTGCCTTAATCAAAATTATGCAAATCTGTTGCTTATTTACATGTCACTACAGCATGCTGAATATACTCTTTTGACCTTGCTTATGTTTATTCATGAATGGTGTGCCCCTGAAGCCAAGTTCCAGTTTGGTTTTTTAGAAGTCACATCGTGGCCATGGTTTCATCGTGATGTTACCCAGAATGCCCCAATACACTGATTGCTCCAACACACGTTTTCCCCTTATGTTTATTCATGCATGGTGTTTCTCTGAAGCTGAGTTCCAGTTTTGTTTTTTAGAAGTCACATCAAGATCATGACCATGGTTTCATCATGATTCTACCCAGAATGCCCCAATATATGATTGCTCCAACACATGTTTCCCCCTTATGTTTATTCATGCATGGTGTCCCCCTGAAGCTGAGTTCCAGTTTGGTTTTTTAGAAGTCACATCATGGCCATGGTTTCATCATGATTCTACCCAGAATGCCCCAATACATTGATTGCTCCAACACACATTTTCCTCTTGTACATGTACTTTGCTCATGTTCATTCATGCATGGTGTACCCCTGAAGCTGAGTTCCAGTTTGTTTTTTTAGAAGTCACATCGTGGCCATGGTTTCATCATGATTCTACCCAGAATGCCCCAATACATTGAATGAAATACTGACATCTGGGTGTACTATCCTTATTTGTTGAGGGCATTCAGTGTACAATGTGTGCACTGAAGCGGAATGGCTTAGGTTGAGGAGGCGTGGGTATGCTATGATCCTGATCATGTAGTTGGCTGTGGTGTGCTCACTGGTGCGTGTCATTGTGGCAGTGGCTGTCGTTGCAAGGGGAGGACCTAGGGTATAGGTGACCCATCGGTCTGGTTGGTTAATACGGAGTGCCAGATATTGCTGATGTTGAAGCCAATGTCTTGGGGTACTGTGTTGTGCTTGTGTATTTCGATGGCTTCCCTGATGCGTCTTGGGTGCCATCTGTCGATGGGCAATATTTGTTGTGCGGCTTCCTAGGTGATGATGTGGTCTTCGCTGTACGAGTGCTTGACAAATGCTGATTTGTCAGTCTCCTCTGCGGTAATCTTCAAAGGTAATCTTCAAAGTCTTAATCACCTCTTACACTATGAGCAACTAACAATGGAATTTGGGCACAAACCATTGTTATTAAAGGCACAGGCTCGTCGGCAATGCGCGCCCGCCAAATGTGTGCCACGCAATACGCAGCTAGCTCCATAGCAAAGGCATGGAGCTGCGTGTTTCGAGCACGAATTTGGCGGGCGCGCATTGCTGACGAGCCTGTGCCTTTAACAATGGTGTGTGCCAAATTTCCATTGTTAGTTGCTCATACTGTTAATAACAGGGTTCAGCTGTCTACTTTTTGCATTTCATACATGCATCTGGTATAGTTACATGTACAAAACAAAAATTTCATTTGCATTTAAAATATTCTTTGTAAATACGAGAAAAAAAATTTGAATCATTTAATTACTTTCAGCCAGAAAGCTGAAAGAGTTAAACACATCTTTCACAGATTGTTTTGGTTGATCAAGACTTTGTTACTGTTACACATGTATTAGCATTGTGTATTATACATGTATCATTGGAAAGCCTGTTCATTTCTCTATTTCTTATGAACATGTATTTGTGGGATGAACATCGTGAGAAAAAATGTTCAATATGTTTTCCTTTAATATTCTCTGTTACTGATAGAAAGTTGGTTGTTCTGTTGAACACGTGTATTGGCACATTCTGTTAAAGACCCACCCGCATTCACAACAGAGTTGTTGAGCCTTCAAACAAGTGACTGTTACAAATGTGGTGTCATTGTGAAAGGCAATTAATGAATGAGCTTTCCATTGATAGTCACATAATTGAGATATAGGTGATTGAAAATAAATTTCCAGACTTTTAAGGAGTAAACTTTACATACTCGTGTATTTCATTTGATTTCCTTTTATCAGGACCAGTTTGTGAAGCTCCCTTGTGTTGCTGCCCATGCTTGGCCTCACCTGGACTATTGGACTCCACATACATGTCTCTCTCCTGTTGGAATCTATTTGTCATCATGAGCAGCTTTCAGGTATTGTAATGATCAGCTTGTTACTACTTCTCTAAATTAGGAATAGACATTTTCACATTAGCCCGTTCTGCGCACTTCTGCGTTGAAGCCAAGGCTCTTCGTGTCAAGTCGGCACTACGCATGCACTACAAGTGCAGTATTGTACGTAGGACTGATTGTGTACGTGTGGAGTTCTGCATGGCATTTAGGACTGATTGTGCATTCACAAGCGTACATTAGTTCACTTCTGAGTTTGATAAAGAGGCTCTTCGTGTTAAGCTACATAAGTGTGCAGATCGGTCTCAAATTAGTTAATTTGGGATTCGTCTATAGCTTGCTCTTTCCCAGTATATTGTGTCAGCACTCTTGCTCAGTGCTTTCCCAAGAACTATGTCAACGACTTGGGTGGGACTCAAACCCACAACCTTCTGCATTCTAGAGCAGTTGCCTTAACCACTGGACCTCTCAGTGTGCTGGTGTCAAAGGACCTGCTTGATTTTTGCAAGTTTGTATCACAACTAATCCCTTGTCCTTTTCCTACAATTTATAAGAACAATTAAATACATCAAATTGTTCTTGGGTGGGACTCGAACCCATACCCATATCCTCATCCTCCAACCGGTACATTACATTACACATTTGACTTGACCACACCACACAGTGTGCTGGTTTAAATCAGGGAGCAGTAGGAACTGTCTTAACCATTCACTCACTCAAGTGCATTTGTGACAAATGGCCTGTTTGAATCATGGACTAATCTCTTGCCCTCTTATGATGTGATTTTTATTAACTTTATTTCAAGAGGGTGACCCTTACAGCTAAAAAGCTGACTTTAAAGGGGCCCTCTGATTTATCAACACTTTATACTCGGGGCCTTTCCTGTGCTTGGGTGGGACTCGAACCCACAACAACCTGTATTCTAGAGCAGTTGTCTTAACCACTCAGTGCACTGGTGTCGGTTTAAATCATTAGAAACCTGTACGGCATATTTTTGTATTCCCCCACCCCCCAGCATTTTGTAACGTTATATTTTCTTAATTTGCAACAGGTGACAAAGACGTGTGCCAAGCAGTATTGACCAGGAGCTGAAGATCTGTTTTGGCAGACCTCACTGCATCGTCTTCAGATTGGCCATGGTAAGTCGTAATACACTCGCATTTACCGTATAAAGTCCTTGAAAAAATGACGCCTTTAGGAGTTGCAGTTAACAGCATGGAAATCATTCACCTTTAAAATGCAAAAACATTATCAGACATGGATTTATTTCCCACAATGTGCCATTTATATTAGCTACTTGTAGGTTGTTTAAAAATTCGTTGTTTTGTTTTTCCCACAGACACATGTTGAAAGAAACAAGTCAACTGAACCTTCTGCTCAACCAACTATATATGGTTCCTGAATCTAACAGTCAGTTCTCAAGTAATTCAATTGGGTCTCAAAAAATGACTAACAGTTTGTAAACAAACCCAAAGTAAGGGTCAGCAGTCTTCCATTTGATTCATGTATTTTCTCACCCTCAAAAATAAAACCTAACAGTTTGTAAACATTGACTTGTACTTAATATTCTTGTATTTATTTATCTTGTAGCATTGTTAAAAGTACTTTAACAAATGTAGTAATTTGTTTGTAAACATTCTTATTGTAAACAATCTTATTTAAAACATTTTGAAAAAGTAACTTCCAAATTCAAAATAAAAGTCATTGACAACAAAGGTTTGAATTGTAAACAAGTCTCATTTTATTCTGTACTCTAAATACACCAAGTAAAATATGCAAGCAAAATGTTCGTTAAACTAATTTATGCAAGGTCCAAATTGCTATTGTCTTTACAGATAGGTTCTGCGCGCTCGACCAAAATTACACTCTGAAAATCGAACAGGGGTTACCCCCTGTCCGATTTTCTGATGTATTTCAGTGGAGGTTTCCCTCCTCTACCTGTTTTAAAAAAAAACATTTACAAAGAAATACAATTAAAATATACACTGTAAAACAAGAAAAATTACAAAATAAACGATAACTGCAATCTCAAGAAAACAATTTAAATACAACATTTGTAACTTGGTAAATCAGAATTAAATACATGACGATGGACTTTCTCTTTTTCGATCTAAACTCCTCAAAAAAGGTTCGGAAAGTCAAGTTTGACTGACGTTTTCTCTCTTGTTACTAAATAATTTCCCTTGAATTTGGTATCATTGGAAAGCCCTGTTATTCCTCTTTACAGTGATGTATCAATTGGGGGGTTGAAGTGAAATGTCACAAAATTCACTGCTATTGTCGTTCATTTTTGGTTGGATTTGACCTTGACTGCTCATCCAGGGAATAAAATATGAAATTTTGAAAATTATAGGCCTATATGTTTGGCCAAAATTTCCGTTTTTCTTAGAAATTTAACTTGGAAACTGCTGAAGTAGGTGCCAAATGGGCTAAATATTCGTTAGGAGGCATTTCTGAGACATTTTCATAAAAGTAAATTTTGGGCCAATTTTGATAAAAATGACTGGACTAACCCCTTGTGATTTGTTTCATTTTTGGCCAAAAATGTTTAGATTTAGATTTTGTTCAATATTGCAGGAAACGTTGCTTAGAATCCATAGATGATATTCCTTGAATTTGACCTTGACTGCTCATCCAGGGAATAAAATATGAAATTTTGAAAATTATATATGTTTGGCCAAAATTTCCGTTTTTCTTAGAAATTTAACTTGGAAACTGCTGAAGTAGGTGCCAAATGGGCTAAATAATCGTTAGGAGGCATTTCTGAGATTTTGTTCAATATTGCAGGAAACGTTGCTTAGAATCCATAGATGATATTCCTTGAATTTGACTTTGACTGCTCATCCAGGGAATAAAATATGAAATTTTGAAAATTATATATGTTTGGCCAAAATTTCCGTTTTTCTTAGAAATTTAACTTGGAAACTGCTGAAGTAGGTGCCAAATGGGCTAAATATTCGTTAGGAGGCATTTCTGAGACATTTTTAAAAAAGTAAATTTTGGGCCAATTTTGATAAAAATGACTGGACTAACCCCTTGTGATTTGTTTCATTTTTGGCCAAAAATGTTTAGATTTAGATTTTGTTCAATATTGCAGGAAACGTTGCTTAGAATCCATAGATGATATTCCTTGAATTTGACCTTGACTGCTCATCCAGGGAATAAAATATGAAATTTTGAAAATTATATATGTTTGGCCAAAATTTCCGTTTTTCTTAGATTTGTTTCATTTTTGGCCAAAAATGTTTAGATTTAGATTTTGTTCAATATTGCAGGAAACGTTGCTTAGAATCCATAGATGATATTCCTTGAATTTGACCTTGACTGCTCATCCAGGGAATAAAATATGAAATTTTGAAAATTATATATGTTTGGCCAAAATTTCCGTTTTTCTTAGAAATTTAACTTGGAAACTGCTGAAGTAGGTGCCAAATGGGCTAAATAATCGTTAGGAGGCATTTCTGAGATTTTGTTCAATATTGCAGGAAACGTTGCTTAGAATCCATAGATGATATTCCTTGAATTTGACTTTGACTGCTCATCCAGGGAATAAAATATGAAATTTTGAAAATTATATATGTTTGGCCAAAATTTCCGTTTTTTTAGAAATTTAACTTGGAAACTGCTGAAGTAGGTGCCAAATGGGCTAAATATTCGTTAGGAGGCATTTCTGAGACATTTTCAAAAAAGTCAATTTTGGGCCAATTTTGATAAAAATGACTGGACTAACCCCTTGTGATTTTTTTCATTTTTGGCCAAAAATGTTTAGATTTAGATTTTGTTCAATATTGCAGGAAACGTTGCTTAGAATCTATAAATGATATTCCTTGAATTTGACCTTGACTGCTCATCCAGGGAATAAAATATGAAATTTTGAAAATTATATATGTTTGGCCAAAATTTCCGTTTTTCTTAGAAATTTAACTTGGAAACTGCTGAAGTAGGTGCCAAATGGGCTAAATATTCGTTAGGAGGCATTTCTGAGACATTTTCATAAAAGTCAATTTTGGCCCAATTTTGATAAAAATGACTGGACTAACCCCTTGTGATTTTTTTAATTTTTGGCCAAAAATGTTTAGATTTAGATTTTGTTTAATATTGCAGGAAACGTTGCTTAGAATCCATAGATGATATTTCTTGAATTTGACCTTGTCTGCTCATCCAGGGAATAAAATATGAAATTTTGAAAATTATATATGTTTGGCCAAAATTTCCGTTTTTCTAAGAAATTTAACTTGGAAACTGCTGAAGTAGGTGCCAAATGGGCTAAATATTCGTTAGGAGGCATTTCTGAGACATTTTCAAAAAAGTCAATTTTGGGCCAATTTTGATAAAAATGATTGGACTAACCCCTTGTGATTTTTTTCAATTTTGGCCAAACATGTTTAGATTTAGATTTTGTTTAATATTGCAGGAAACGTTGCTTAGAATCCATAGATAATATTCCTTGAATTTGACCTTGTCTGCTCATCCAGGGAATAAAATATGAAATTTTGAAAATTATATATGTTTGGCAAAAATTTATGTTTTTCTTAGAAATTTAACTTGGAAACTGCTGAAGTAGGTGCCAAATGGGCTAAATATTCGTTAGGAGGCATTTCTGAGACATTTTCAAAAAAGTAAATTTTGGGCCAATTTGGATAAAAATGACTGGACTAACCCCTTGTAATTTTTTTCATTTTTGGCCAAACATGTTTAGATTTAGATTTTGTTTAATATTGCAGGAAACGTTGCTTAGAATCCATAGATGATATTCCTTGAATTTGACCTTGTCTGCTCATCCAGGGAATAAAATATGAAATTTTGAAAATTATATATGTTTGGCAAAAATTTCCGTTTTTCTTAGAAATTTAACTTGGAAACTGCTGAAGTAGGTGCCAAATGGGCTAAATATTCGTTAGGAGGCATTTCTGAGACATTTTCAAAAAAGTAAATTTTGGGCCAATTTTGATAAAAATGACTGGACTAACCCCTTGTGATTTTTTTCATTTTTGGCCAAACATGTTTAGATTTAGATTTTGTTTAATATTGCAGGAAACGTTGCTTAGAATCCATAGATGATATTCCTTGAATTTGACCTTGTCTGCTCATCCAGGGAATAAAATATGAAATTTTGAAAATTATATATGTTTGGCCAAAATTTCCGTTTTTCATAGAAATTTAACTCGGAAACTGCTGAAGTAGGTGCCAAATGGGCTAAATATTCGTTAGGAGGCATTTCTGAGACATTTTCAAAAAAGTAAATTTTGGGCCAATTTTGATAAAAATGACTGGACTAACCCCTTGTGATTTGTTTCATTTTTGGCCAAAAATGTTCAGATTTAGATTTTGTTCAATATTGCAGGAAACGTTGCTTAGAATCCATAGATGATATTCCTTGAATTTGACTTTGACTGCTCATCCAGGGAATAAAATATGAAATTTTGAAAATTATATATTTTTGGCCAAAATTTCCGTTTTTCTTAGAAATTTTTATTTTGGAAACTGCTGAAGTAGGTGCCAAATGGGCTAAATATTCGTTAGGAGGCATTTCTGAGACATTTTCAAAAAAGTCAATTTTGGGCCAATTTTGATAAAAATGACTGGACTAACCCCTTGTGATTTTTTTTCATTTTTGGCCAAAAATGTTTAGATTTAGATTTTGTTCAATATTGCAGGAAACGTTGCTTAGAATCCATAGATGATATTCCTTGAATTTGACCTTGACTGCTCATCCAGGGAATAAAATATGAAATTTTGAAAATTATATATGTTTGGCAAAAATTTCCGTTTTTCTAAGAAATTTAACTTGGAAACTGCTGAAGTAGGTGCCGAATGGGCTAAATATTCGTTAGGAGGCATTTCTGAGACATTTTCAAAAAAGTCAATTTTGGGCCAATTTTGATAAAAATGACTGGACTAACCCCTTGTAATTGTTTTCATTTTTGGCCAAACATGTTTAGATTTAGATTTTGTTTAATATTGCAGGAAACGTTGCTTAGAATCCATAGATGATATTCCTTGAATTTGACCTTGTCTGCTCATCCAGGGAATAAAATATGAAATTTTGAAAATTATATATGTTTGGCAAAATTTTCCGTTTTTCTTAGAAATTTAACTTGGAAACTGCTGAAGTAGGTGCCAAATGGGCTAAATATTCGTTAGGAGGCATTTCTGAGACATTTTCAAAAAAGTAAAATTTGGGCCAATTTTGATAAAAATGACTGGACTAACCCCTTGTGATTTTTTTCATTTTTGGCCAAAAATGTTTAGATTTAGATTTTGTTTAATATTGCAGGAAACGTTGCTTAGAATCCATAGATGATATTCCTTGAATTTGACCTTGTCTGCTCATCCAGGGAATAAAATATGAAATTTTGAAAATTATATATGTTTGGCAAAAATTTCCGTTTTTCTTAGAAATTTAACTTGGAAACTGCTGAAGTAGGTGCCAAATGGGCTAAATATTCGTTAGGAGGCATTTCTGAGACATTTTCAAAAAAGTAAATTTTGGGCCAATTTTGATAAAAATGACTGGACTAACCCCTTGTGATTTTTTTCATTTTTGGCCAAAAATGTTTAGATTTAGATTTTGTTCAATATTGCAGGAAACGTTGCTTAGAATCCATAGATGATATTCCTTGAATTTGACCTTGACTGCTCATCCAGGGAATAAAATATGAAATTTTGAAAATTATATATGTTTGGCCAAAATTTCCGTTTTTCTAAGAAATTTTACTTGGAAACTGCTGAAGTAGGTGCCAAATGGGCTAAATATTCGTTAGGAGGCATTTCTGAGACATTTTCAAAAAAGTAAATTTTGGGCCAATTTTGATAAAAATGACTGGACTAACCCCTTGTGATTTTTTTCATTTTTGGCCAAACATGTTTAGATTTAGATTTTGTTTAATATTGCAGGAAACGTTGCTTAGAATCCATAGATGATATTCCTTGAATTTGACCTTGGAAACTGCTGAAGTAGGTGCCAAATGGGCTAAATATTCGTTAGGAGGCATTTCTGAGACATTTTCAAAAAAGTAAAATTTGGGTCAATTTTGATAAAAATGACTGGACTAACCCCTTGTGATTTTTTTCATTTTTGGCCAAAAATGTTTAGATTTATATTTTGTTCAATATTGCAGGAAACGTTGCTTAGAATCCATAGATGATATTCCTTGAATTTGACCTTGACTGCTCATCCAGGGAATAAAATATGAAATTTTGAAAATTATATATTTTTGGCCAAAATTTCCGTTTTTCTTAGAAATTTAACTTGGAAACTGCTGAAGTAGGTGCTAAATGGGCTAAATATTCGTTAGGAGGCATTTCTGAGACATTTTCAAAAAAGTAAAATTTGGGTCAATTTTGATAAAAATGACTGGACTAACCCCTTGTGATTTTTTTCATTTTTGGCCAAAAATGTTTAGATTTATATTTTGTTCAATATTGCAGGAAACGTTGCTTAGAATCCATAGATGATATTCCTTGAATTTGACCTTGACTGCTCATCCAGGGAATAAAATATGAAATTTTGAAAATTATATATTTTTGGCCAAAATTTCCGTTTTTCTTAGAAATTTAACTTGGAAACTGCTGAAGTAGGTGCTAAATGGGCTAAATATTCGTTAGGAGGCATTTCTGAGACATTTTCAAAAAAGTCAATTTTGGGCCAATTTTGATAAAAATGACTGGATGTTACCCTTGTGATTTTTTTCATTTTTGGCCAAAAATGTTTAGATTTATATTTTGTTCAATATTGCAGGAAACGTTGCTTAGAATCCATAGATGATATTCCTTGAATTTGACCTTGACTGCTCATCCAGGGAATAAAATATGAAATTATGAAAAATAATATATTTTTGGCCAAAATTTCCGTTTTTCTTAGAAATTTAACTTGGAAACTGCTGAAGTAGGTGCTAAATGGGCTAAATATTCGTTAGGAGGCATTTCTGAGACATTTTCAAAAAAGTAAATTTTGGGCCAATTTTGATAAAAATGACTAACCCCTTGTGATTTTTTTCATTTTAGGCCAAAAATGTTTAGATTTAGATTTTGTTTAATATTGCAGGAAACGTTGCTTAGAATCCATAGATGATATTCCTTGAATTTGACCTTGACTGCTCATCCAGGGAATAAAATATGAAATTTTGAAAATTATATATTTTTGGCCAAAATTTCCGTTTTCTTAGAAATTTAACTTGGAAACTGCTGAAGTAGGTGCCAAATGGGCTAAATATTCGTTAGGAGGCATTTCTGAGACATTTTCAAAAAAGTCAATTTTGGGCCAATTTTGATAAAAATGACTGGACTAACCCCTTGTGATTTTTTTCATTTTTGGCCAAAAATGTTTAGATTTAGTTTTGTTCAATATTGCAGGAAACGTTGCTTAGAATCCATAGATGATATTCCTTGAATTTGACCTTGACTGCTCATCCAGGGAATAAAATATGAAATTTTGAAAATTATATATGTTTGGCAAAAATTTCCGTTTTTCTTAGAAATTTAACTTGGAAACTGCTGAAGTAGGTGCTAAATGGGCTAAATATTCGTTAGGAGGCATTTCTGAGACATTTTCAAAAAAGTCAATTTTGGGCCAATTTTGATAAAAATGACTGGACTAACCCCTTGTGATTTTTTTCATTTTTGGCCAAAAATGTTTAGATTTAGATTTTGTTCAATATTGCAGGAAACGTTGCTTAGAATCCATAGATGATATTCCTTGAATTTGACCTTGACTGCTCATCCAGGGAATAAAATATGAAATTTTGAAAATTATATATTTTTGGCCAAAATTTCTGTTTTTCTTAGAAATTTAACTTGGAAACTGCTGAAGTAGGTGCTAAATGGGCTAAATATTCGTTAGGAGGCATTTCTGAGACATTTTCAAAAAAGTAAATTTTGGGCCAATTTTGATAAAAATGACTGGACTAACCCCTTGTGATTTTTTTCATTTTTGGCAAAAAATGTTTAGATTTAGATTTTGTTCAATATTGCAGGAAACGTTGCTTAGAATCCATAGATGATATTTCTTGAATTTGACCTTGACTGCTCATCCAGGGAATAAAATATGAAATTTTGAAAATTATATATTTTTGGCAAAAATTTCCGTTTTTCTTAGAAATTTTACTTGGAAACTGCTGAAGTAGGTGCCAAATGGGCTAAATATTCGTTAGGAGGCATTTCTGAGACATTTTCAAAAAAGTCAATTTTGGGCCAATTTTGATAAAAATGACTGGACTAACCCCTTGTGATTTTTTTCATTTTTGGCCAAAAATGTTTAGATTTAGTTTTGTTCAATATTGCAGGAAACGTTGCTTAGAATCCATAGATGATATTCCTTGAATTTGACCTTGACTGCTCATCCAGGGAATAAAATATGAAATTTTGAAAATTATATATGTTTGGCAAAAATTTCCGTTTTTCTTAGAAATTTAACTTGGAAACTGCTGAAGTAGGTGCCAAATGGGCTAAATATTCGTTAGGAGGCATTTCTGAGACATTTTCAAAAAAGTAAATTTTGGGCCAATTTTGATAAAAATGACTGGACTAACCCCATGTGATTTTTTTTTCATTTTTGGCAAAAAAATGTTTAGATTTAGATTTTGTTCAATATTGCAGGAAACGTTGCTTAGAATCCATAGATGATATTTCTTGAATTTGACCTTGACTGCTCATCCAGGGAATAAAATATGAAATTTTGAAAATTATATATTTTTGGCAAAAATTTCCGTTTTTCTTAGAAATTTTACTTGGAAACTGCTGAAGTAGGTGCCAAATGGGCTAAATATTCGTTAGGAGACATTTCTGAGACATTTTCAAAAAAGTCAATTTTGGGCCAATTTTGATAAAAATGACTGGATTAACCCCTTGTGATTTTTTTCATTTTTGGCCAAAAATGTTTAGATTTAGTTTTGTTCAATATTGCAGGAAACGTTGCTTAGAATCCATAGATGATATTCCTTGAATTTGACCTTGACTGCTCATCCAGGGAATAAAATATGAAATTTTGAAAATTATATATGTTTGGCCAAAATTTCCGTTTTTCTAAGAAATTTAACTTGGAAACTGCTGAAGTAGGTGCCAAATGGGCTAAATATTCGTTAGGAGGCATTTCTGAGACATTTTCAAAAAAGTAAATTTTGGGTAAATTTTGATAAAAATGACTGGACTAACCCCTTGTGATTTTTTTCATTTTTGGCAAAAAATGTTTAGATTTAGATTTTGTTCAATATTGCAGGAAACGTTGCTTAGAATCCATAGATGATATTTCTTGAATTTGACCTTGACTGCTCATCCAGGGAATAAAATATGAAATTTTGAAAATTATATATTTTTGGCAAAAATTTCCGTTTTTCTTAGAAATTTTACTTGGAAACTGCTGAAGTAGGTGCCAAATGGGCTAAATATTCGTTAGGAGGCATTTCTGAGACATTTTCAAAAAAGTCAATTTTGGGCCAATTTTGATAAAAATGACTGGACTAACCCCTTGTGATTTTTTTCATTTTTGGCCAAAAATGTTTAGATTTAGTTTTGTTCAATATTGCAGGAAACGTTGCTTAGAATCCATAGATGATATTCCTTGAATTTGACCTTGACTGCTCATCCAGGGAATAAAATATGAAATTTTGAAAATTATATATGTTTGGCAAAAATTTCCGTTTTTCTTAGAAATTTAACTTGGAAACTGCTGAAGTAGGTGCCAAATGGGCTAAATATTCGTTAGGAGGCATTTCTGAGACATTTTCAAAAAAGTAAATTTTGGGCCAATTTTGATAAAAATGACTGGACTAACCCCTTGTGATTTTTTTCATTTTTGGCAAAAAATGTTTAGATTTAGATTTTGTTCAATATTGCAGGAAACGTTGCTTAGAATCCATAGATGATATTTCTTGAATTTGACCTTGACTGCTCATCCAGGGAATAAAATATGAAATTTTGAAAATTATATATTTTTGGCAAAAATTTCCGTTTTTCTTAGAAATTTTACTTGGAAACTGCTGAAGTAGGTGCCAAATGGGCTAAATATTCGTTAGGAGGCATTTCTGAGACATTTTCAAAAAAGTCAATTTTGGGCCAATTTTGATAAAAATGACTGGACTAACCCCTTGTGATTTTTTTCATTTTTGGCCAAAAATGTTTAGATTTAGTTTTGTTCAATATTGCAGGAAACGTTGCTTAGAATCCATAGATGATATTCCTTGAATTTGACCTTGACTGCTCATCCAGGGAATAAAATATGAAATTTTGAAAATTATATATGTTTGGCAAAAATTTCCGTTTTTCTTAGAAATTTAACTTGGAAACTGCTGAAGTAGGTGCCAAATGGGCTAAATATTCGTTAGGAGGCATTTCTGAGACATTTTCAAAAAAGTAAATTTTGGGCCAATTTTGATAAAAATGACTGGACTAACCCCATGTGATTTTTTTTTCATTTTTGGCAAAAAATGTTTAGATTTAGATTTTGTTCAATATTGCAGGAAACGTTGCTTAGAATCCATAGATGATATTTCTTGAATTTGACCTTGACTGCTCATCCAGGGAATAAAATATGAAATTTTGAAAATTATATATTTTTGGCAAAAATTTCCGTTTTTCTTAGAAATTTTACTTGGAAACTGCTGAAGTAGGTGCCAAATGGGCTAAATATTCGTTAGGAGACATTTCTGAGACATTTTCAAAAAAGTCAATTTTGGGCCAATTTTGATAAAAATGACTGGATTAACCCCTTGTGATTTTTTTCATTTTTGGCCAAAAATGTTTAGATTTAGTTTTGTTCAATATTGCAGGAAACGTTGCTTAGAATCCATAGATGATATTCCTTGAATTTGACCTTGACTGCTCATCCAGGGAATAAAATATGAAATTTTGAAAATTATATATGTTTGGCCAAAATTTCCGTTTTTCTAAGAAATTTAACTTGGAAACTGCTGAAGTAGGTGCCAAATGGGCTAAATATTCGTTAGGAGGCATTTCTGAGACATTTTCAAAAAAGTCAATTTTGGGCCAATTTTGATAAAAATGACTGGACTAACCCCTTGTGATTTTTTTCATTTTTGGCCAAAAATGTTTAGATTTAGTTTTGTTCAATATTGCAGGAAACGTTGCTTAGAATCCATAGATGATATTCCTTGAATTTGACCTTGACTGCTCATCCAGGGAATAAAATATGAAATTTTGAAAATTATATATGTTTGGCCAAAATTTCCGTTTTTCTTAGAAATTTAACTTGGAAACTGCTGAAGTAGGTGCCAAATGGGCTAAATATTCGTTAGGAGGCATTTCTGAGACATTTTCAAAAAAGTAAATTTTGGGTAAATTTTGATAAAAATGACTGGACTAACCCCTTGTCATTTTTTTCATTTTTGGCAAAAAATGTTTAGATTTAGATTTTGTTCAATATTGCAGGAAACGTTGTTTAGAATCCATAGATGATATTTCTTGAATTTGACCTTGACTGCTCATCCAGGGAATAAAATATGAAATTTTGAAAATTATATATTTTTGGCAAAAATTTCCGTTTTTCTTAGAAATTTTACTTGGAAACTGCTGAAGTAGGTGCCAAATGGGCTAAATATTCGTTAGGAGGCATTTCTGAGACATTTTCAAAAAAGTAAATTTTGGGCCAATTTTGATAAAAATGACTGGACTAACCCCTTGTGATTTTTTTCATTTTTGGCCAAAAATGTTTAGATTTAGTTTTGTTCAATATTGCAGGAAACGTTGCTTAGAATCCATAGATGATATTCCTTGAATTTGACCTTGACTGCTCATCCAGGGAATAAAATATGAAATTTTGAAAATTATATATGTTTGGCCAAAATTTCCGTTTTTCTTAGAAATTTTACTTGGAAACTGCTGAAGTAGGTGCCAAATGGGCTAAATATTCGTTAGGAGGCATTTCTGAGACATTTTCAAAAAAGTCAATTTTGGGCCAATTTTGATAAAAATGACTGGACTAACCCCTTGTGATTTTTTTCATTTTTGGCCAAAAATGTTTAGATTTAGTTTTGTTCAATATTGCAGGAAACGTTGCTTAGAATCCATAGATGATATTCCTTGAATTTGACCTTGACTGCTCATCCAGGGAATAAAATATGAAATTTTGAAAATTATATATGTTTGGCAAAAATTTCCGTTTTTCTTAGAAATTTAACTTGGAAACTGCTGAAGTAGGTGCCAAATGGGCTAAATATTCGTTAGGAGGCATTTCTGAGACATTTTCAAAAAAGTAAATTTTGGGCCAATTTTGATAAAAATGACTGGACTAACCCCATGTGATTTTTTTTTCATTTTTGGCAAAAAATGTTTAGATTTAGATTTTGTTCAATATTGCAGGAAACGTTGCTTAGAATCCATAGATGATATTTCTTGAATTTGACCTTGACTGCTCATCCAGGGAATAAAATATGAAATTTTGAAAATTATATATTTTTGGCAAAAATTTCCGTTTTTCTTAGAAATTTTACTTGGAAACTGCTGAAGTAGGTGCCAAATGGGCTAAATATTCGTTAGGAGACATTTCTGAGACATTTTCAAAAAAGTCAATTTTGGGCCAATTTTGATAAAAATGACTGGACTAACCCCTTGTGATTTTTTTCATTTTTGGCCAAAAATTTTTAGATTTAGTTTTGTTCAATATTGCAGGAAACGTTGCTTAGAATCCATAGATGATATTCCTTGAATTTGACCTTGACTGCTCATCCAGGGAATAAAATATGAAATTTTGAAAATTATATATGTTTGGCCAAAATTTCCGTTTTTCTAAGAAATTTAACTTGGAAACTGCTGAAGTAGGTGCCAAATGGGCTAAATATTCGTTAGGAGGCATTTCTGAGACATTTTCAAAAAAGTAAATTTTGGGCCAATTTTGATAAAAATGACTGGACTAACCCCATGTGATTTTTTTTTCATTTTTGGCAAAAAATGTTTAGATTTAGATTTTGTTCAATATTGCAGGAAACGTTGCTTAGAATCCATAGATGATATTTCTTGAATTTGACCTTGACTGCTCATCCAGGGAATAAAATATGAAATTTTGAAAATTATATATTTTTGGCAAAAATTTCCGTTTTTCTTAGAAATTTTACTTGGAAACTGCTGAAGTAGGTGCCAAATGGGCTAAATATTCGTTAGGAGACATTTCTGAGACATTTTCAAAAAAGTCAATTTTGGGCCAATTTTGATAAAAATGACTGGATTAACCCCTTGTGATTTTTTTCATTTTTGGCCAAAAATGTTTAGATTTAGTTTTGTTCAATATTGCAGGAAACGTTGCTTAGAATCCATAGATGATATTCCTTGAATTTGACCTTGACTGCTCATCCAGGGAATAAAATATGAAATTTTGAAAATTATATATGTTTGGCCAAAATTTCCGTTTTTCTAAGAAATTTAACTTGGAAACTGCTGAAGTAGGTGCCAAATGGGCTAAATATTCGTTAGGAGGCATTTCTGAGACATTTTCAAAAAAGTCAATTTTGGGCCAATTTTGATAAAAATGACTGGACTAACCCCTTGTGATTTTTTTCATTTTTGGCCAAAAATGTTTAGATTTAGTTTTGTTCAATATTGCAGGAAACGTTGCTTAGAATCCATAGATGATATTCCTTGAATTTGACCTTGACTGCTCATCCAGGGAATAAAATATGAAATTTTGAAAATTATATATGTTTGGCCAAAATTTCCGTTTTTCTTAGAAATTTAACTTGGAAACTGCTGAAGTAGGTGCCAAATGGGCTAAATATTCGTTAGGAGGCATTTCTGAGACATTTTCAAAAAAGTAAATTTTGGGTAAATTTTGATAAAAATGACTGGACTAACCCCTTGTCATTTTTTTCATTTTTGGCAAAAAATGTTTAGATTTAGATTTTGTTCAATATTGCAGGAAACGTTGTTTAGAATCCATAGATGATATTTCTTGAATTTGACCTTGACTGCTCATCCAGGGAATAAAATATGAAATTTTGAAAATTATATATTTTTGGCAAAAATTTCCGTTTTTCTTAGAAATTTTACTTGGAAACTGCTGAAGTAGGTGCCAAATGGGCTAAATATTCGTTAGGAGGCATTTCTGAGACATTTTCAAAAAAGTAAATTTTGGGCCAATTTTGATAAAAATGACTGGACTAACCCCTTGTGATTTTTTTCATTTTTGGCCAAAAATGTTTAGATTTAGTTTTGTTCAATATTGCAGGAAACGTTGCTTAGAATCCATAGATGATATTCCTTGAATTTGACCTTGACTGCTCATCCAGGGAATAAAATATGAAATTTTGAAAATTATATATGTTTGGCCAAAATTTCCGTTTTTCTTAGAAATTTTACTTGGAAACTGCTGAAGTAGGTGCCAAATGGGCTAAATATTCGTTAGGAGGCATTTCTGAGACATTTTCAAAAAAGTCAATTTTGGGCCAATTTTGATAAAAATGACTGGACTAACCCCTTGTGATTTTTTTCATTTTTGGCCAAAAATGTTTAGATTTAGTTTTGTTCAATATTGCAGGAAACGTTGCTTAGAATCCATAGATGATATTCCTTGAATTTGACCTTGACTGCTCATCCAGGGAATAAAATATGAAATTTTGAAAATTATATATGTTTGGCAAAAATTTCCGTTTTTCTTAGAAATTTAACTTGGAAACTGCTGAAGTAGGTGCCAAATGGGCTAAATATTCGTTAGGAGGCATTTCTGAGACATTTTCAAAAAAGTAAATTTTGGGCCAATTTTGATAAAAATGACTGGACTAACCCCATGTGATTTTTTTTTCATTTTTGGCAAAAAATGTTTAGATTTAGATTTTGTTCAATATTGCAGGAAACGTTGCTTAGAATCCATAGATGATATTTCTTGAATTTGACCTTGACTGCTCATCCAGGGAATAAAATATGAAATTTTGAAAATTATATATTTTTGGCAAAAATTTCCGTTTTTCTTAGAAATTTTACTTGGAAACTGCTGAAGTAGGTGCCAAATGGGCTAAATAATCGTTAGGAGACATTTCTGAGACATTTTCAAAAAAGTCAATTTTGGGCCAATTTTGATAAAAATGACTGGACTAACCCCTTGTGATTTTTTTCATTTTTGGCCAAAAATTTTTAGATTTAGTTTTGTTCAATATTGCAGGAAACGTTGCTTAGAATCCATAGATGATATTCCTTGAATTTGACCTTGACTGCTCATCCAGGGAATAAAATATGAAATTTTGAAAATTATATATGTTTGGCCAAAATTTCCGTTTTTCTAAGAAATTTAACTTGGAAACTGCTGAAGTAGGTGCCAAATGGGCTAAATATTCGTTAGGAGGCATTTCTGAGACATTTTCAAAAAAGTCAATTTTGGGCCAATTTTGATAAAAATGACTGGACTAACCCCTTGTGATTTTTTTCATTTTTGGCCAAAAATGTTTAGATTTAGTTTTGTTCAATATTGCAGGAAACGTTGCTTAGAATCCATAGATGATATTCCTTGAATTTGACCTTGACTGCTCATCCAGGGAATAAAATATGAAATTTTGAAAATTATATATGTTTGGCAAAAATTTCCGTTTTTCTTAGAAATTTAACTTGGAAACTGCTGAAGTAGGTGCCAAATGGGCTAAATATTCGTTAGGAGGCATTTCTGAGACATTTTCAAAAAAGTAAATTTTGGGTCAATTTTGATAAAAATGACTGGACTAACCCCTTGTGATTTTTTTCATTTTTGGCAAAAAATGTTTAGATTTAGATTTTGTTCAATATTGCAGGAAACGTTGTTTAGAATCCATAGATGATATTTCTTGAATTTGACCTTGACTGCTCATCCAGGGAATAAAATATGAAATTTTGAAAATTATATATTTTTGGCAAAAATTTCCGTTTTTCTTAGAAATTTTACTTGGAAACTGCTGAAGTAGGTGCCAAATGGGCTAAATATTCGTTAGGAGGCATTTCTGAGACATTTTCAAAAAAGTAAATTTTGGGCCAATTTTGATAAAAATGACTGGACTAACCCCTTGTGATTTTTTTCATTTTTGGCCAAAAATGTTTAGATTTAGTTTTGTTCAATATTGCAGGAAACGTTGCTTAGAATCCATAGATGATATTCCTTGAATTTGACCTTGACTGCTCATCCAGGGAATAAAATATGAAATTTTGAAAATTATATATGTTTGGCCAAAATTTCCGTTTTTCTTAGAAATTTTACTTGGAAACTGCTGAAGTAGGTGCCAAATGGGCTAAATATTCGTTAGGAGGCATTTCTGAGACATTTTCAAAAAAGTCAATTTTGGGCCAATTTTGATAAAAATGACTGGACTAACCCCTTGTGATTTTTTTCATTTTTGGCCAAAAATGTTTAGATTTAGTTTTGTTCAATATTGCAGGAAACGTTGCTTAGAATCCATAGATGATATTCCTTGAATTTGACCTTGACTGCTCATCCAGGGAATAAAATATGAAATTTTGAAAATTATATATGTTTGGCAAAAATTTCCGTTTTTCTTAGAAATTTAACTTGGAAACTGCTGAAGTAGGTGCCAAATGGGCTAAATATTCGTTAGGAGGCATTTCTGAGACATTTTCAAAAAAGTAAATTTTGGGCCAATTTTGATAAAAATGACTGGACTAACCCCTTGTGATTTTTTTCATTTTTGGCCAAAAATGTTTAGATTTAGATTTTGTTCAATATTGCAGGAAACGTTGCTTAGAATCCATAGATGATATTCCTTGAATTTGACCTTGACTGCTCATCCAGGGAATAAAATATGAAATTTTGAAAATTATATATTTTTGGCCAAAATTTCCGTTTTTCTTAGAAATTTAACTTGGAAACTGCTGAAGTAGGTGCCAAATGGGCTAAATATTCGTTAGGAGGCATTTCTGAGACATTTTCAAAAAAGTCAATTTTGGGCCAATTTTGATAAAAATGACTGGACTAACCCCTTGTGATTTTTTTCATTTTTGGCCAAAAATGTTTAGATTTAGTTTTGTTCAATATTGCAGGAAACGTTGCTTAGAATCCATAGATGATATTCCTTGAATTTGACCTTGACTGCTCATCCAGGGAATAAAATATGAAATTTTGAAAATTATATATGTTTGGCAAAAATTTCCGTTTTTCTTAGAAATTTAACTTGGAAACTGCTGAAGTAGGTGCCAAATGGGCTAAATATTCGTTAGGAGGCATTTCTGAGACATTTTCAAAAAAGTAAATTTTGGGTCAATTTTGATAAAAATGACTGGATTAACCCCTTGTGATTTTTTTCATTTTTGGCCAAAAATGTTTAGATTTAGATTTTGTTCAATATTGCAGGACACGTTGCCTAGAATCCATAGATGATATTCCTTGAATTTGACCTTGACTGCTCATCCAGGGAATAAAATATGAAATTTTGAAAATTATATATTTTTGGCAAAAAATTCCGTTTTTCTTAGAAATTTAACTTGGAAACTGCTGAAGCAGGTGCCAAATGGGCTAAATATTCGTTAGGAGGCATTTCTGAGACATTTTCAAAAAAGTAAATTTTGGGCCAATTTTGATAAAAATGACTGGACTAACCCCTTGTGATTTTTTTCATTTTTGGCAAAAAATGTTTAGATTTAGATTTTGTTCAATATTGCAGGAAACGTTGTTTAGAATCCATAGATGATATTTCTTGAATTTGACCTTGACTGCTCATCCAGGGAATAAAATATGAAATTTTGAAAATTATATATGTTTGGCCAAAATTTCCGTTTTTCTTAGAAATTTTACTTGGAAACGGCTGAAGTAGGTGCCAAATGGGCTAAATATTCGTTAGGAGGCATTTCTGAGACATTTTCAAAAAAGTCAATTTTGGGCCAATTTTGATAAAAATGACTGGACTAACCCCTTGTGATTTTTTTCATTTTTGGCCAAAAATGTTTAGATTTAGTTTTGTTCAATATTGCAGGAAACGTTGCTTAGAATCCATAGATGATATTCCTTGAATTTGACCTTGACTGCTCATCCAGGGAATAAAATATGAAATTTTGAAAATTATATATGTTTGGCAAAAATTTCCGTTTTTCTAAGAAATTTAACTTGGAAACTGCTGAAGTAGGTGCCAAATGGGCTAAATATTCGTTAGGAGGCATTTCTGAGACATTTTCAAAAAAGTCAATTTTGGGCCAATTTTGATAAAAATGACTGGACTAACCCCTTGTGATTTTTTTCATTTTTGGCCAAAAATGTTTAGATTTAGTTTTGTTCAATATTGCAGGAAACGTTGCTTAGAATCCATAGATGATATTCCTTGAATTTGACCTTGACTGCTCATCCAGGGAATAAAATATGAAATTTTGAAAATTATATATGTTTGGCAAAAATTTCCGTTTTTCTTAGAAATTTAACTTGGAAACTGCTGAAGTAGGTGCCAAATGGGCTAAATATTCGTTAGGAGACATTTCTGAGACATTTTCAAAAAAGTCAATTTTGGGCCAATTTTGATAAAAATGACTGGACTCCCTTGTGATTTTTTTCATTTTTGGCCAAAAATGTTTAGATTTAGTTTTGTTCAATATTGCAGGAAACGTTGCTTAGAATCCATAGATGATATTCCTTGAATTTGACCTTGACTGCTCATCCAGGGAATAAAATATGAAATTTTGAAAATTATATATGTTTGGCCAAAATTTCCGTTTTTCTAAGAAATTTAACTTGGAAACTGCTGAAGTAGGTGCCAAATGGGCTAAATATTCGTTAGGAGGCATTTCTGAGACATTTTCAAAAAAGTAAATTTTGGGCCAATTTTGATAAAAATGACTGGACTAACCCCTTGTGATTTTTTTCATTTTTGGCCAAACATGTTTAGATTTAGATTTTGTTTAATATTGCAGGAAACGTTGCTTAGAATCCATAGATGATATTCCTTGAATTTGACCTTGTCTGCTCATCCAGGGAATAAAATATGAAATTTTGAAAATTATATATGTTTGGCAAAAATTTCCGTTTTTCTTAGAAATTTAACTTGGAAACTGCTGAAGTAGGTGCCAAATGGGCTAAATATTCGTTAGGAGGCATTTCTGAGACATTTTCAAAAAAGTCAATTTTGGGCCAATTTTGATAAAAATGACTGGACTAACCCCTTGGAAACTGCTGAAGTAGGTGCCAAATGGGCTAAATATTCGTTAGGAGGCATTTCTGAGACATTTTCAAAAAAGTCAATTTTGGGCCAATTTTGATAAAAATGACTGGACTAACCCCTTGTGATTTTTTTCATTTTTGGCCAAAAATGTTTAGATTTAGTTTTGTTCAATATTGCAGGAAACGTTGCTTAGAATCCATAGATGATATTCCTTGAATTTGACCTTGACTGCTCATCCAGGGAATAAAATATGAAATTTTGAAAATTATATATGTTTGGCAAAAATTTCCGTTTTTCTTAGAAATTTAACTTGGAAACTGCTGAAGTAGGTGCCAAATGGGCTAAATATTCGTTAGGAGGCATTTCTGAGACATTTTCAAAAAAGTAAATTTTGGGCCAATTTTGATAAAAATGACTGGACTAACCCCATGTGATTTTTTTTTCATTTTTGGCAAAAAATGTTTAGATTTAGATTTTGTTCAATATTGCAGGAAACGTTGCTTAGAATCCATAGATGATATTTCTTGAATTTGACCTTGACTGCTCATCCAGGGAATAAAATATGAAATTTTGAAAATTATATATTTTTGGCAAAAATTTCCGTTTTTCTTAGAAATTTAACTTGGAAACTGCTGAAGTAGGTGCCAAATGGGCTAAATATTCGTTAGGAGGCATTTCTGAGACATTTTCAAAAAAGTAAATTTAGGGGCCAATTTTGATAAAAATGACTGTGATTTTTGTGATTTTTTTCATTTTTGGCCAAAAATGTTTAGATTTAGATTTTGTTCAATATTGCAGGAAACGTTGCCTAGAATCCATAGATGATATTCCTTGAATTTGACCTTGACTGCTCATCCAGGGAATAAAATATGAAATTTTGAAAATTATATATTTTTGGCCAAAATTTCCGTTTTTCTTAGAAATTTAACTTGGAAACTGCTGAAGTAGGTGCCAAATGGGCTAAATATTCGTTAGGAGGCATTTCTGAGACATTTTCAAAAAAGTCAATTTTGGGCCAATTTTGATAAAAATGACTGGACTAACTAACCCCTTGTGATTTTTTTCATTTTTGGCCAAAAATGTTTAGATTTAGTTTTGTTCAATATTGCAGGAAACGTTGCTTAGAATCCATAGATGATATTCCTTGAATTTGACCTTGACTGCTCATCCAGGGAATAAAATATGAAATTTTGAAAATTATATATTTTTGGCCAAAATTTCCGTTTTTCTTAGAAATTTAACTTGGAAACTGCTGAAGTAGGTGCCAAATGGGCTAAATATTCGTTAGGAGGCATTTCTGAGACATTTTCAAAAAAGTCAATTTTGGGCCAATTTTGATAAAAATGACTGGACTAACCCCTTGTGATTGTTTTCATTTTTGGCCAAAAATGTTTAGATTTAGTTTTGTTCAATATTGCAGGAAACGTTGCTTAGAATCCATAGATGATATTCATTGAATTTGACCTTGACTGCTCATCCAGGGAATAAAATATGAAATTTTGAAAATTATATATGTTTGGCCAAAATTTCCGTTTTTCTAAGAAATTTAACTTGGAAACTGCTGAAGTAGGTGCCAAATGGGCTAAATATTCGTTAGGAGGCATTTCTGAGACATTTTCAAAAAAGTAAATTTTGGGCCAATTTTGATAAAAATGACTGGACTAACCCCTTGTGATTTTTTTCATTTTTGGCCAAACATGTTTAGATTTAGATTTTGTTTAATATTGCAGGAAACGTTGCTTAGAATCCATAGATGATATTCCTTGAATTTGACCTTGTCTGCTCATCCAGGGAATAAAATATGAAATTTTGAAAATTATATATGTTTGGCAAAAATTTCCGTTTTTCTTAGAAATTTAACTTGGAAACTGCTGAAGTAGGTGCCAAATGGGCTAAATATTCGTTAGGAGGCATTTCTGAGACATTTTCAAAAAAGTAAATTTTGGGCCAATTTTGATAAAAATGACTGGACTAACCCCATGTGATTTTTTTTTCATTTTTGGCAAAAAATGTTTAGATTTAGATTTTGTTCAATATTGCAGGAAACGTTGCTTAGAATCCATAGATGATATTTCTTGAATTTGACCTTGACTGCTCATCCAGGGAATAAAATATGAAATTTTGAAAATTATATATTTTTGGCAAAAATTTCGGTTTTTCTTAGAAATTTAACTTGGAAACTGCTGAAGTAGGTGCCAAATGGGCTAAATATTCGTTAGGAGACATTTCAAAGACATTTTCAAAAAAGTCAATTTTGGGCCAATTTTGATAAAAATGACTGGACTAACCCCTTGGAAACTGCTGAAGTAGGTGCCAAATGGGCTAAATATTCGTTAGGAGGCATTTCTGAGACATTTTCAAAAAAGTCAATTTTGGGCCAATTTTGATAAAAATGACTGGACTAACCCCTTGTGATTTTTTTCATTTTTGGCCAAAAATGTTTAGATTTAGTTTTGTTCAATATTGCAGGAAACGTTGCTTAGAATCCATAGATGATATTCCTTGAATTTGACCTTGACTGCTCATCCAGGGAATAAAATATGAAATTTTGAAAATTATATATGTTTGGCAAAAATTTCCGTTTTTCTTAGAAATTTAACTTGGAAACTGCTGAAGTAGGTGCCAAATGGGCTAAATATTCGTTAGGAGGCATTTCTGAGACATTTTCAAAAAAGTAAATTTTGGGCCAATTTTGATAAAAATGACTGGACTAACCCCATGTGATTTGTTTTTCATTTTTGGCAAAAAATGTTTAGATTTAGATTTTGTTCAATATTGCAGGAAACGTTGCTTAGAATCCATAGATGATATTTCTTGAATTTGACCTTGACTGCTCATCCAGGGAATAAAATATGAAATTTTGAAAATTATATATTTTTGGCAAAAATTTCCGTTTTTCTTAGAAATTTTACTTGGAAACTGCTGAAGTAGGTGCCAAATGGGCTAAATATTCGTTAGGAGACATTTCTGAGACATTTTCAAAAAAGTCAATTTTGGGCCAATTTTGATAAAAATGACTGGACTAACCCCTTGTGATTTTTTTCATTTTTGGCCAAAAATGTTTAGATTTAGTTTTGTTCAATATTGCAGGAAACGTTGCTTAGAATCCATAGATGATATTCCTTGAATTTGACCTTGACTGCTCATCCAGGGAATAAAATATGAAATTTTGAAAATTATATATGTTTGGCAAAAATTTCCGTTTTTCTTAGAAATTTAACTTGGAAACTGCTGAAGTAGGTGCCAAATGGGCTAAATATTCGTTAGGAGGCATTTCTGAGACATTTTCAAAAAAGTAAATTTAGGGGCCAATTTTGATAAAAATGACTGTGATTTTTGTGATTTTTTTCATTTTTGGCCAAAAATGTTTAGATTTAGATTTTGTTCAATATTGCAGGAAACGTTGCCTAGAATCCATAGATGATATTCCTTGAATTTGACCTTGACTGCTCATCCAGGGAATAAAATATGAAATTTTGAAAATTATATATTTTTGGCCAAAATTTCCGTTTTTCTTAGAAATTTAACTTGGAAACTGCTGAAGTAGGTGCCAAATGGGCTAAATATTCGTTAGGAGGCATTTCTGAGACATTTTCAAAAAAGTCAATTTTGGGCCAATTTTGATAAAAATGACTGGACTAACTAACCCCTTGTGATTTTTTTCATTTTTGGCCAAAAATGTTTAGATTTAGTTTTGTTCAATATTGCAGGAAACGTTGCTTAGAATCCATAGATGATATTCCTTGAATTTGACCTTGACTGCTCATCCAGGGAATAAAATATGAAATTTTGAAAATTATATATTTTTGGCCAAAATTTCCGTTTTTCTTAGAAATTTAACTTGGAAACTGCTGAAGTAGGTGCCAAATGGGCTAAATATTCGTTAGGAGGCATTTCTGAGACATTTTCAAAAAAGTCAATTTTGGGCCAATTTTGATAAAAATGACTGGACTAACCCCTTGTGATTTTTTTCATTTTTGGCCAAAAATGTTTAGATTTAGTTTTGTTCAATATTGCAGGAAACGTTGCTTAGAATCCATAGATGATATTCCTTGAATTTGACCTTGACTGCTCATCCAGGGAATAAAATATGAAATTTTGAAAATTATATATGTTTGGCAAAAATTTCCGTTTTTCTTAGAAATTTAACTTGGAAACTGCTGAAGTAGGTGCCAAATGGGCTAAATATTCGTTAGGAGGCATTTCTGAGACATTTTCAAAAAAGTCAATTTTGGGCCAATTTTGATAAAAATGACTGGACTAACCCCTTGTGATTTTTTTCATTTTTGGCCAAAAATGTTTAGATTTAGATTTTGTTCAATATTGCAGGAAACGTTGCCTAGAATCCATAGATGATATTACTTGAATTTGACCTTGACTGCTCATCCAGGGAATAAAATATGAAATTTTGAAAATTATATATTTTTGGCCAAAATTTCCGTTTTTCTTAGAAATTTAACTTGGAAACTGCTGAAGTAGGTGCCAAATGGGCTAAATATTCGTTAGGAGGCATTTCTGAGACATTTTCAAAATCTAAATCTAAACATTTTTGGCCAAAAATGAAAAAAATCACAAGGGGTTAGTCCAGTCATTTTTATCAAAATTGGCCCAAAATTTACTTTTTGGAAAATGTCTCAGAAATGCCTCCTAACGAATATTTAGCCCATTTGGCACCTACTTCAGCAGTTTCCAAGTTAAATTTCGAAGAAAAACGGAAATTTTGGCCAAACATATATAATTTTCAAAATTTCATATTTTATTCCCTGGATGAGCAGTCAAGGTCAAATTCAAGGAATATCATCTATGGATTCTACGCAACGTTTCCTGCAATATTGAACAAAACTAAATCTAAACATTTTTGGCCAAAAATGAAAAAAATCACAAGGGGTTAGTCCAGTCATTTTTATCAAAATTGGCCCAAAATTTTCTTTTTTGAAAATGTCTCAGAAATGCCTCCTAACGAATATTTAGCCCATTTGGCACCTACTTCAGCAGTTTCCAAGTTAAATTTCTTAGAAAAACGGAAATTTTGGCGAAACATATATAATTTTCAAAATTTCATATTTTATTCCCTGGATGAGCAGTCAAGGTCAAATTCAAGGAATATCATCTATGGATTCTAAGCAACGTTTCCTGCAATATTGAACAAAATCTAAATCTAAACATTTTTGGCCAAAAATGAAAAAAATCACAAGGGGTTAGTCCAGTCATTTTTATCAAAATTGGCCCAAAAATTGACTTTTTTGAAAATGTCTCAGAAATGCCTCCTAACGAATATTTAGCCCATTTGGCACCTACTTCAGCTGTTTCCAAGTTAAATTTCTAAGAAAAACGGAAATTTTGGCCAAACATATATAATTTTCCAAATTTCATATTTTATTCCCTGGATGAGCAGTCAAGGTCAAATTCAAGGAATATCATCTATGGATTATACGCAACGTTTCCTGCAATATTGAACAAAACTAAGTCTAAACATTTTTGGCCAAAAATGAAAAAAATCACAAGGGGTTAGTCCAGTCATTTTTATCAAAATTGGCCCAAAATTTACTTTTTTGAAAATGTCTCAGAAATGCCTACTAACGAATATTTAGCCCATTTGGCACCTACTTCAGCAGTTTCCAAGTGAAATTTCTAAGAAAAACGGAAATTTTGGCCAAACATATATAATTTTCCAAATTTCATATTTTATTCCCTGGATGAGCAGTCAAGGTCAAATTCAAGGAATATCATCTATGGATTCTAAGCAACGTTTCCTGCAATATTGAACAAAATCTAAATCTAAACATTTTTGGCCAAAAATGAAAAAAATCACAAGGGGTTAGTCCAGTAATTTTTATCAAAATTGGCCCAAAATTTACTTTTTTGAAAATGTCTCAGAAATGCCTCCTAACGAATATTTAGCCCATTTGGCAGTTTCCAAGTTAAATTTCGAAGAAAAACGGAAATTCTTGCCAAACATATATAATTTTCAAAATTTCATATTTTATTCCCTGGATGAGCAGTCAAGGTCAAATTTAAGGAATATCATCTATGGATTCTAAGCAACGTTTCCTGCAATATTGAACAAAATCTAAATCTAAACATTTTTGGCCAAAAATGAAAAAAATCACAAGGGTAATTTTTATCAAAATTTGCCCAAAATTGACTTTTTTGAAAATGTCTCAGAAATGCCTCCTAACGAATATTTAGCCCATTTGGCACCTAATTTAGCAGTTTCCAAGTAAAATTTCTAAGAAAAACGGAAATTTTGGCCAAAAATATATAATTTTCAAAATTTCATATTTTATTCCCTGGATGAGCAGTCAAGGTCAAATTCAAGGAATATCATCTATGGATTCTGAGCAACGTTTCCTGCAATATTGAACAAAATCTAAATCTAAACAGTTTTGGCCAAAAATGAAAAAACTGATCACAAGGGGTTAGTCCAGTCATTTTTATCAAAATTGGCCCAAAATTTACTTTTTTGAAAATGTCTCAGAAATGCCTACTAACGAATATTTAGCCCATTTGGCACCTACTTCAGCAGTTTCCAAGTTAAATTTCGAAGAAAAACGGAAATTTTGGCCAAACATATATAATTTTCAAAATTTCATATTTTATTCCCTGGATGAGCAGTCAAGGTCAAATTCAAGGAATATCATCTATGGATTCTAAGCAACGTTTCCTGCAATAGTGAACAAAATCTAAATCTAAACATTTTTGGCCAAAAATGAAAAAAATCACAAGGGGTTAGTCCAGTAATTTTTATCAAAATTGGCCCAAAATTTACTTTTTTGAAAATGTCTCAGAAATGCCTACTAACGAATATTTAGCCCATTTGGCACCTACTTCAGCAGTTTCCAAGTTAAATTTCGAAGAAAAACGGAAATTTTTGCCAAACATATATAATTTTCAAAATTTCATATTTTATTCCCTGGATGAGCAGTCAAGGTCAAATTCAAGGAATATCATCTATGGATTCTAAGCAACGTTTCCTGCAATATTGAACAAAATCTAAATCTAAACAGTTTTGGCCAAAAATGAAAAAACTGATCACAAGGGGTTAGTCCAGTCATTTTTATCAAAATTGGCCCAAAATTTACTTTTTTGAAAATGTCTCAGAAATGCCTACTAACGAATATTTAGCCCATTTGGCACCTACTTCAGCATTACACACAGACACGAACAAAAAATGAATAATGATTCAAAGTACACCATAGGTTGGATTTGCCGCAGTCTGAATGTGTTTATTATCAAATGCCAAACTGATAAAAGAGAAATACTTGTTCTTCGTTTCGCCGCCCCACCAACATATAGACGGCCAGATACCAGTCTCTCATTGCTGAGATCCTTTGGGCAAACTGGCTCATCACACACACCATTGGGATGATCAGTCCCACCGAACCTGGGGGACATATACCGGGCCCCCACCGGATCCACCACAAACATTGGGGATTAGACGAGTCCCCACCCCGTATAGCCAACTTGTGTAAACACCCTGGTGTCAAACTTATCCCGGGTATAATAACCCCATTATGCTGCCCCCTGTGGAATTCACTATATAACTGGCAGCCCATTTAAAAACTTAATTACCCCGATTAATTTTATCTCGGCATTCTTTGGTCGGTACAGACTCTAGAGTAAACCCTCGCCGGAACAGGCTCGGTGTTTATTGCCGAAACACTGACTTATACACTTGACATTGATAAATGCATCAATTCATTCCATTCCCCGGACAGTACCACTTAACTGACCCAGACCTCTTAAGTGGCTTGGTTGAACTCTCGTCCCACGACCGCAGAGTCGCGCCAACACAATCGCCTGTGCAAAATGCATGTCCCTCGTAACAATTTCTGACACATTTGCAGCGTGAAAAAACCTCCAAGACAAACACACTCTTTTGCGGCAAAATTAGAAGAGTCAAAATCCTGGAGGGGAAAAAACCCCGCAAATAAGTGTCAACAAACCGTACGGAGAACATGAAAAATCACCAATCGGACAGGCAGGCACTGAACAATAAAACGCAATGTACAAACAACGAAGGAAAATTTTAATTTCCTAGGCGGAGAAAGGGGAAGGAGGCGGGAAAAAGATGTGTTCACATTCAGATGCTGCGACGAAGTGGGCTTGCCCACGAGGCAGCAGTCCAAAATAAAGTCATATCCTGACCACGTTACCGGGGCTAACGCGGTCAGTCCTGCTCCTGAATATTAATAAGGCCGGATAGGACACCTCCCACCACTGCTGCGTGGTTTGGCCTAGTCCGTGCTGTGTGTAAACCATTTTATCGTTTAGCTGATAAAATATATTACACACAGACACGAACAAAAAATGAATAATGATTCAAAGTACACCATAGGTTGGATTTGCCGCAGTCTGAATGTGTTTATTATCAAATGCCAAACTGATAAAAGAGAAATACTTGTTCTTCGTTTCGCCGCCCCACCAACATATAGACGGCCAGATACCAGTCTCTCATTGCTGAGATCCTTTGGGCAAACTGGCTCACACACACCATTGGGATGATCAGTCCCACCGAACCTGGGGGACATATACCGGGCCCCCACCGGATCCACCACAAACATTGGGGATTAGACGAGTCCCCACCCCGTATAGCCAACTTGTGTAAACACCCTGGTGTCAAACTTATCCCGGGTATAATAACCCCATTATGCTGCCCCCTGTGGAATTCACTATATAACTGGCAGCCCATTTAAAAACTTAATTACCCCGATTAATTTTATCTCGGCATTCTTTGGTCGGTACAGACTCTAGAGTAAACCCTCGCCGGAACAGGCTCGGTGTTTATTGCCGAAACACTGACTTATACACTTGACATTGATAAATGCATCAATTCATTCCATTCCCCGGACAGTACCACTTAACTGACCCAGACCTCTTAAGTGGCTTGGTTGAACTCTCGTCCCACGACCGCAGAGTCGCGCCACCCGCGGAACGCGGCCCATGGGACGAAAGCCGGCCACCAGACCAGCACAGGGGAATGGAATGGAACCACTCCTATCAAAATTATTTGCTTTTGGAACAAAGGGCGTTTATACAGAACCGGAGGTTCTGTCGAAATATGTCAAGACCTTTCGGTGACAGATGTACGCCATCAAAGTGGTATAACTGAAAGGGGCAAGAATCGAATTGAGGGTGATGAAGAATAAATGCATCCAATCGAAATGCCATTGCCCTGGCCCATTTATTTAATGTAAGCCGTTTCTTTTTCACACTGGCATTGGATTTAGCCCCATAATAGAATAGTCTAGGCAAAATGTTAGACCAAACCAGATACGCTGAGGGAAAACGAAGCTTGCATTCCTCCAAAAATAACTTAATACGCTGCCGCATGCAAAAAGTATCTACAGAGACCAGATCGTATGAACCAAGGTGCACTATGATAGCATTAGGAGTGAAGTCTCCCGTTGAGCCTTCAAGGTGGGTTAGCAATTGAGGGAAATCTCCAATCCCCGCCCCTTCTTTCCCCATCCAGTACACATGCGCAGTGGAAACCATCTCTTGCTGAGCTCTACAAATAAATGAATCTCCAACAACCCAGATGACATCTGTGAAAATCAACAAAAGCGAGATTTACCGCGAATTACCCGTGAGCCCAGGGAAGTGGCACTGAGGAACTGGCCTGATGTATGTATTAATTGCATCGGAACGCCACCGCCCCATGGCTTGAATTTGTGACTTAGGTACCCCAAAATTAAATGCTGTAGTTGCCGCACCAATGCGAAATGAATGTGCTCGATATCGATAAGTGCCCAAGCCGATAAAATCCAGACATTTTCGCAGCACGGCATTAAATTGATACTGCGTCAAGGGACCCCCGTCATAATGGCTAAAAAGCGGCCCTGCCACGTGTGGTCTTACGGAGATAAACTCATGAAGCGCACGTACCGGACAGAGGGCCGAGTCCCGCGACTGCAGCAATTTGATCGTGCGCGGCGGGCCGGTCTGGTTTGATTTATCCGCACTAAATGTGATAGAAACAGAGGCAGTAGTTTTGCCGCTATCATGAAAATGAATGTCTGAAATGTGCAGCAATGATTTCTGCCAATGAAATTGAGAGTTAGCAGCGAACTCGCCTACGCGCATGAAACCAAAAAATGCAACTAACATAGCTGCCCTAAACAAGGATGTTTCGAACGTATTGGTACAAATGCGCGGCAAAGCATCAAGCATGCGGCGTAAAACCGGAAGCGTAATGGGCAATCTATCATCGTGTCGTTTTTTGCCCTTGCGGCAACCCGTCAAAATCTGTTTTACACGAAAATCCTTGGTTGGGTCAGGCCAACCCTGCAGTTTATGGAAATAGCCTACTGCCGAAACGTACGTGGCTATTGTTGCCGAAGTTAAACCGCGCAGGGAAAGCCAAGCAATAAACTCACAAAGCACGTCTGCATGTAAGGGCAACGAACTCGGAGATCGTTGTACTAGGAAATCTTGCAATGCCCTCCATCCTGACCTGTATGTTTTATGCGTATTATCTGACAATGCCAATGTGAGCAATCGCGCAATTTCACCTACAACTGGTTGGGGAGGAGGGTTGGGAGAGGCGTCATCGCTGAGTCTGCATTCGGCGCTGCCCGTCGAAAACGATCCATCTGAAATCGTGACAGAGAATCAGCGATAACGTTGTAGCGACCGGGAACATGGATCGCTTTAAACGTAATATTGTGGCATAAACATTGACAGACAAAGGCACGCACTAACTGCATAATCTCATCACACCTAGACGTTTGCCTGTTAATAATGTGAACTACAGCGCTGTTGTCTGAACGGAAAGTCACCTTACGATTAGCCAAAATTGACCCCCAACAATGTACCACCAGTACCAACGGGTAAAATTCTAAGTAGGCAATCGATGGTTTACGCCTAATTACGTCATCCGCCCAACGACCATGAAACCATCTACCATGGCAATATGCCCCGTACCCAATGCTAGCAGAAGCGTCAGTAAAAAGTTCGAGTGTGTCGTTGGATTCCCAACCCTTATAGAGAAAGGGTGAAACCCCATTGAAATGTTCCAGAAACTGCAACCACATCATGAGATCCATCTTTGCACCATATGTTAGCCTTGCCTTGTGGTGTGGTTTATTTAAACCCCGGGTCAGTGCAATGAGTCGTCTTAAAAATGCCCGGCCGGGCCCTATCGCCTTACAAACGAAATTAAGGGACCCCACTAGAGACTGTATTTGAACTAACGACATTTTTGACTGCCCAAGGGCCAGCGATAATTGCTGACAAAGACTACGCACTTTAGGCTGTGGTACTCGCACCTGTTGGCGCAATGAATCGATTTCTAAGCCAAGATAAGTGATAGTTTGAAATGGGCCCTCCGTTTTCTCTTCGGCAATGGGTACGCCTATTCGTTCGCACACCACCCTAAAAGATTGCAGTGATTTATGACATGCGGCTGAGGACTGCCCTACGAAGAGGAAATCGTCTAGATAGTGGGTAACCAGCGATGTGGCCGCTATCCGTTTCGTCATAAATTCAAGGAACGTACTGAAGGTTTCAAAGAGGAAACAGGAAATGGAACATCCCATCGGCAAGCATTTGTCAAAATAATAACACCCTTGAAAAGTAAAGCCTAGTAATTCGTAATCTAAGGGTGCTACAGGGAGTAATCGGAATGCGGACTTAATGTCCGACTTTGCCAACCAGGCATCAGGTCCCGCTTGCATAACTAACTCCACCGCATAGTCGAATGTGGAATAATGCACTGTACATAAGTCTTTGTCAATATAATCATTTATCGAGGTTCCTTCTGGGTAGGACAAGTGATGAATGAGTCGAAATGTATTCGGTTGTTGTTTGGGGACCAACCCAATTGGGGAACATTGCAGTTGCGGGAAAGGGGGGGTTGAAAACGGACCTGCTATTCGACCCAGGCTAATTTCTTTTTCAAGTTTGTCAAAAACAACAAGTGGATTTTCAGAGGCTGATGCAAGACACTTGGCCTCAAGTCGTACCCGTGGCCCATTATAGTGTAAATTAAACCCATGCGTGAAACCCGATAACAACAATTCGGCTGCCCTAGCATCGGGATAAATGGACAACCATGCTTGCAGAATGTCAATCTTAATGGGCGTTGGAGGGACGAAAATTTTCAACGGCACGCGCGTCTGTCTCAGAAATGCCTCCTAACGAATATTTAGCCCATTTGGCACCTACTTCAGCAGTTTCCAAGTAAAATTTCTGAGAAAAACGGAAATTTTGGCCAAAAATATATAATTTTCAAAATTTCATATTTTATTCCCTGGATGAGCAGTCAAGGTCAAATTCAAGGAATATCATCTATGGATTCTGAGCAACGTTTCCTGCAATATTGAACAAAATCTAAATCTAAACAGTTTTGGCCAAAAATGAAAAAAATCACAAGGGGTTAGTCCAGTCATTTTTATCAAAATTGGCCCAAAATTTACTTTTTTGAAAATGTCTCAGAAATGCCTACTAACGAATATTTAGCCCATTTGGCACCTACTTCAGCAGTTTCCAAGTTAAATTTCGAAGAAAAACGGAAATTTTGGCCAAAAATATACAATTTTCAAAATTTCATATTTTATTCCCTGGATGAGCAGTCAAGGTCAAATTCAAGGAATATCATCTATGGATTCTGAGCAACGTTTCCTGCAATATTGAACAAAATCTAAATCTAAACAGTTTTGGCCAAAAATGTAAAAAATCCCAAGGGTTTAATTCAAGTCATTTTTATCAAAATTGGCCCAAAATTGACTTTTTTGAAAATGTCTCAGAAATGCCTCCTAACGAATATTTAGCCCATTTGGCACCTACTTCGGCAGTTTCCAAGTTAAATTTCTAAGAAAAACGAAAATTTTGGCCAATGCACTTTTTGACAATAGCAATGCATTTTGTGACACTTTACACCCGCCCCCGTATTCAGCTGTGCTGCACATCCCCCAATTGCTTAATCATAACAAATGACACATCATCGTAAAGAGGAATAACAGGTTTTTCCAATGATATAAAATTCAAGGAAAATTATTTTGCAACGAGAGAAATCGTCAATCTTTTTTTGAGGAGTTTACATACCATCGGCGATTTATATTCAAGTACCAGGGCACCACACCACACCACACCAGGACACCACACCACACAGTGTGCTGGTTCAAATCAGGGAGCAGTTGGAACTGTTTTAACCATTCACTCACTCAAGTGCATTTGTGTCAAATGGCTGTTTCAATCATGGACTAATCTCTTGCCCTCTTATGATGTAATTTATCAACACTCGGGGGCCTTTCCTGTGCTTGGGTGGGACTCGAACCCACAACAACATGTATTCTAGAGCAGTTGTCTTAACCACTCAGTGCACTGGTGTCGGTTTAAATCATTAGAAACCTGTACTTGGGTTCGAACCCACAGCCTTCTGTAAGGCATATTTGTGTATTCCCCCACCCCCCGCAGCATTTTGTAACGTTATATTTTCTTAATTTGTGACAGGTGACAAAGACGTGTGCCAAGCGATGTTGACCAGGAGCTGAATATTTTCAAGATCTGTTTGTGTTTTGGCAGACCTCACTGCATCATCTTCAGATTGGCCATGGTAAGTCCTTGAAAAAAATGACTAACTAACTAATGACGCCTTTAGGAGTTGCAGTTAACAGCATGGAAATCATTCACCTCCCTCTTCTGGTGCATATTCAGTTTTAAAATGCAAAAACATTTTCATACTCGTCAAATATGGATTTTCCCCCCCACAATGTGCCATTTACAGTAGCTACATGTATGTTGTTTAAAAATTTGTTGTTTTGTTTTTCCCACAGACACATGTTGAAAGAAACAAGTCAACTGAACCTTCTGCTCAACCAACTATAGATGGTTCCTGAATCTAACAGTCAGTTCTCAAGTAATTCAATTAAGTCTCAAAAAATGACTAACAGTTTGTAAACAAACCCATAGAAAGTGTCAGCAGTCTTCCATTTGATTCATGTATTTTCTCACCCTCAAGAATAAAACCTAACAGTTTGTAAATATTGACTTGTACTTAATATTCTTGTCTTCATTTAGCAACAACCAATTGTATTTATTTATCTTGTAGCATTGTTAGAAGTACTTTAACAAATGTAAACGATCTTATTGTAAAAAATCTTATTGTAAAAAATCTTATTTAAAACATTTTGAAAAAGTAACTTCCAAAATCAAAATAAAAGTCATTGACAACAAAGGTTTGAATTGTAAACAAGTCCCATTTTATTCTGTACTCTAAATACACCAAGTAAAATATGCAAGCAAAATGTTCGTTAAACTAATTTATGCAAGGTCCAAATTGCTATTGTCTTTACAGATAGTCCAGGGCACGGTGGACCAAAATTATAATTTGAAAATCGAACAGGGGTTGCCCCCTGTCCGATTTTCTGATGTATTTCAGTGGAGGTTTCCCTCCTCTACCTGTTAAAAAAAAAAAAAAAAAACCATTTACAAAGAAATACAATTTAAATATCCACTGTAAAACAAGAAAATGTAATTACAAAATAAACGATAACTGCAATCTCAAGAAAACAATCAAAATACAACATTTGTAACTTGGTAAATCAGTCACAGATTGTCATTAAATACATGTAATTGGACTTTCTCAAGTTTTCCGATCTAAACTCCTAAAAAAAAGTTTGGAAAGTCAAGTTTGACCGACGATTTCTCTCTTGTTACAGTGATGTATCAATTTGGGGATGTCACAAAATTCATTGTCGCGCATTTTTGCTTGGAGGATGGGAATGTGTCAATGCAATGCATTTTGTGACATTTCACTTTACACCGTATTCAGCTGTGCTGCAACATCCCCCAATCATAACAAATTACACATCATAAAGAGGAATAACAGGGCTTTCCAATGATATAAAATTCAAGGAAAATTATTTTGCAACTAGAGAAATCGCCAAACGTTTTTTGAGGAGTTTACATACCATCCGCGATTTAAAAAACGCGTATTCCGTCTGGACTGCTTGCGACCTCTGGAGCTGCCATTTCTGAAAAAGAAAATAAAATTAATTTTAGATCAACACATTTTACAAAGACTTTCATACCAAAATACCGTAAATTCAGTTAAATTTCTCATCGAAACATTTATATGTGCTATCCAAATAAATTAAAACATGTTGAGTTTTCGTTTTAACCAATGTGTTGACGGGAAAATATCAACAAGATTTAGTTTTTTTTAGTAAAAAACTTACAAAATGATTATCAATTTATAGGTAAGAATTTTTTTAAACAATTTTTAGCTGTTTTGTACTCAATTTCCCTGGCCATTTCAGTACGTTCTCTCTCATTATAAATGGAAGAGCAGAAAATGCATATTTCATTTTCTACAAAACGAAAAGGTCAATTCATGTGATGTGGGTTGAAATTGTTATGCATTTTGCTTCTCTCCACCCAGGAGTAAATGGGTACCTATAAGGACAGTGAATGTTGATCATGTGTTTGCTGGAATAATAGCTGACATAAGTTTATATTATAACATGCAGTTTGTACATGGCAGGAAAGAGCATAATAAAATGTGTGTAGCACAAGTTAAAAATAGAGAATTCAACTGACCTCCAATTTTAACCACTCCAGCAAGTAAATTCATTCACTTGGCACGTATGCAATAATAAGTAAAGTCTGTTTTAACCTTTAATACCTTAAAAATAAGGGCTTTCTGTACTGTACATTTAAGGGAAAGAATTCCGTACTCTGACGTCATTTTTTTTCTTGAAAAACCTGAACATTTGAGTGAGGAAACTCAGCCTGTCTCATATAGTTTGTACACAAGATTTGAAACCGTGATCAACTTCTCAATTCTTTCAGAATTTTCCTAAGTTGTCCCACAGGTTTAGTGCAGGAGGGCTTATTTGACGTCCGACATTTAAATTATTTCCCATTTACCATGAATGAAAATTACGGCCAGTCACAATAACATGGAACCTTCCGACTATTTACACAGATGAGTATAGGTCAATTCTGTACAATGTACGTATTCATGTAGCCTTTTCACAAATTTAGCTTGATATATACAATGTGTTTTTTTCCTTTAGAATAGTACAGGTAATTTTCAGAATAAGTATTGTGGCCGAGTACTTCCAGATAGCTCAAAGTGACCTTTGCTTTTTAAAACTTGACATGTGTAGATTGTGTGATTTTTACCTGAAACTGCATAGTCATGTAATTATATTATTTTTATTATTATCACTTCTTTGTGGTACTGAAACCAAGGATTAAATTAGAAATGGCCAGGAATCCCCTTACTCTTCATGAAAGAATGCACTGGATCTTTAACTTTAAAGTGCATTACCTAACACACTGGACCAACAGCTTTACAGGTAACCCACAACCCCAAGTTTTCACCCGAGTATAACAAGTCAGTGACCTAAAACCACTCCGCCACGGTACCCCACTAATTTCTGGAGCCGCGAAAGGAACATGAGCTGAAAGTGACCTATTGAGGGTCCACCAAGTTTAAATCAAAGGTCACTTTGAGCTTATTATAAGCAGTTTGGGTGTTTCTACCTTAAGTTTGTGAGTGAATGACCCAAAGGTTGTGGTTTTCAGACTACTTGATGTACTTGTGCCCTTTAGCAAGGCATGCACTTGACTCCATCCTGTGGATGGGATATAAATCCCTTGGTCCAGTGTTGTTTAATGTACCTTAAAGATCCCAGAACATTCTTTCGGAAGAGAAGGGGAATTTTCCTTATGCCACTCGGCAACCTACACATGTATCAATATTGAGGCGGTTCCTGATAGTTGTAAAATGCATTGAGATGTCGAGAGACATGAAATGCAATATTATTAAAGAACACTAGAAATTTGTCAGAAACTTTGTTTACACTGATTACAATGAATTTGCGAAAGGGCCAATAATTGAGTTATTTTCCTATAAATTTAGCTTTAAAATTATCAAAAATATTGGTTTCTGGAAAATGCAGTTTATGTATGGACCTTCATTGAGCCAATTTCTTTAATTTTAATGTCACTGGCCACATATTCCAAATTTGTTTTAGTTTTACTTCTTGCCTAAAGATTTAAATTTAGAGGTCAGTTCTTTCCTTTAAAAATATACGTACTTGGAGCTAATTTTACTATGAAATTTCGAGTCAAGTGTCATGTACCTTGGTTAATTCAATAGGTTGTAGATGTGCCTTTGGGCAAGGTATTTTACCATAATTCTCCACACAGAATAATAGGTACATGTACTTTATAGTGAATGTATAAAACTCCAGTAATATTATCATTAACATCAAACTGAGAATTGCCCAGATTTTCATGGTAAAATTGGCTCCAAGCACAAACAATACACCTTTAAAGTTACAATAGAGACTGGTACTTACTTCATTTAAACTGGACCCTTGGCTGGTGATCAAAACCTGAGGAGAAAAGACAAAGTATTGCTGTTAATGAAATAAATAAAAGGTTCCCAAAACCCTTACCATGATCGTTTAAAATGGCCTCATTTTGTTGAATTATTGTTTTGTGGTAATTTATTCCTATTTGGTCCTAATTTGTTCCTATGGGTCATTCTGTGTCAATTCAACAAATTGAAATGAAATTTGGTGTGCTGATCGGACTCTTCGAGAAACCCCCCCGAGAACTAAAATTTTATGTCATTTGGTTAATTAATTTGAGATATGGGTAAACGAATTTGACTAACTAGCATGACCTGCTATGTTTGAACAGTTGTATGATCTCTAAAAGTAATGCATCTACAGAGATAAACTTTTACATCATTTTAAAGCTCTTGAGGTCCAAAAGCGTGTTGAATTGACACGAAATGACCCCTTTGTGGATTAAATGAAAATTCTATACATTGACACCACCAGAGGTATTAGAAAATCTACAATTTGAAATATGGAAAGATTACCATGCATGCCGTGGAGACCCTTTGCGCTAAACCTATTGGACAAATCTTTAAAAATTCTAAATTTTTCCTTATAAATTCATGACACAGATGAGTATAGGTCAATTCTGTACAATGTACGTATTCATGTAGCCTTTTTTACAAATTTAGCTTGATATATACAATGTGTTTTTTTCCTTTAGAATAGTACAGGTAATTTTCAGAATAAGTATTGTGGCCGAGTACTTCCAGATAGCTCAAAGTGACCTTTGCTTTTTAAAACTTGACATGTGTAGATTGTGTGATTTTTACCTGAAACTGCATAGTCATGTAATTATATTATTTTTATTATTATCACTTCTTTGTGGTACTGAAACCAAGGATTAAATTAGAAATGGCCAGGAATCCCCTTACTCTTCATGAAAGAATGCACTGGATCTTTAACTTTAAAGTGCATTACCTAACACACTGGACCAACAGCTTTACAGGTAACCCACAACCCCAAGTTTTTACCCGAGTATAACAAGTCAGTGACCTAAAACCACTCCGCCACGGTACCCCACTAATTTCTGGAGCCGCGAAAGGAACATGAGCTGAAAGTGACCTATTGAGGGTCCACCAAGTTTAAATCAAAGGTCACTTTGAGCTTATTATAAGCAGTTTGGGTGTTTCTACCTTAAGTTTGTGAGTGAATGACCCAAAGGTTGTGGTTTTCAGACTACTTGATGTACTTGTGCCCTTTAGCAAGGCATGCACTTGACTCCATCCTGTGGATGGGATATAAATCCCTTGGTCCAGTGTTGTTTAATGTACCTTAAAGATCCCAGAACATTCTTTCGGAAGAGAAGGGGAATTTTCCTTATGCCACTCGGCAACCTACACATGTATCAATATTGAGGCGGTTCCTGATAGTTGTAAAATGCATTGAGATGTCGAGAGACATGAAATGCAATATTATTAAAGAACACTAGAAATTTGTCAGAAACTTTGTTTACACTGATTACAATGAATTTGCGAAAGGGCCAATAATTGAGTTATTTTCCTATAAATTTAGCTTTAAAATTATCAAAAATATTGGTTTCTGGAAAATGCAGTTTATGTATGGACCTTCATTGAGCCAATTTCTTTAATTTTAATGTCACTGGCCACATATTCCAAATTTGTTTTAGTTTTACTTCTTGCCTAAAGATTTAAATTTAGAGGTCAGTTCTTTCCTTTAAAAATATACGTACTTGGAGCTAATTTTACTATGAAATTTCGAGTCAAGTGTCATGTACCTTGGTTAATTCAATAGGTTGTAGATGTGCCTTTGGGCAAGGTATTTTACCATAATTCTCCACACAGAATAATAGGTACATGTACTTTATAGTGAATGTATAAAACTCCAGTAATATTATCATTAACATCAAACTGAGAATTGCCCAGATTTTCATGGTAAAATTGGCTCCAAGCACAAACAATACACCTTTAAAGTTACAATAGAGACTGGTACTTACTTCATTTAAACTGGACCCTTGGCTGGTGATCAAAACCTGAGGAGAAAAGACAAAGTATTGCTGTTAATGAAATAAATAAAAGGTTCCCAAAACCCTTACCATGATCGTTTAAAATGGCCTCATTTTGTTGAATTATTGTTTTGTGGTAATTTATTCCTATTTGGTCCTAATTTGTTCCTATGGGTCGTTCTGTGTCAATTCAACAAATTGAAATGAAATTTGGTGTGCTGATCGGACTCTTCGAGAAACCCCCCCCCCCCCCCCCCCCCCCCCCGAGAACTAAAATTTTATGTCATTTGGTTAATTAATTTGAGATATGGGTAAACGAATTTGACTAACTAGCATGACCTGCTATGTTTGAACAGTTGTATGATCTCTAAAAGTAATGCATCTACAGAGATAAACTTTTACATCATTTTAAAGCTCTTGAGGTCCAAAAGCGTGTTGAATTGACACGAAATGACCCCTTTGTGGATTAAATGAAAATTCTATACATTGACACCACCAGAGGTATTAGAAAATCTACAATTTGAAATATGGAAAGATTACCATGCATGCCGTGGAGACCCTTTGCGCTAAACCTATTGGACAAATCTTTAAAAATTCTAAATTTTTCCTTATAAATTCATGACACTTTCCCACCTAATTATGCGTTTTTATCATCAAACTTACAGGGTTTATATATCAACAAGGAAAATCCTTGGTGTCCATGCATGGTAATAAACCCTGAAAGAGTTCAGGCAGAGGCTCGTCAGGTCAGCAATGCGCGCACGCCAAATTTGTACCACGAAATACGCAGCTCCATGCCTTTGCTTAGGGATCGAGCTGCGTATTTCGTGGCACGAAATTGGCACACGCGCATTGCTGACGAGCCTGCAGTACATTAAATGTGTTTTCAAGTTAAATGACACCTTTCACTTTAAAAATGTGTTTCTTTTGGAGCGACACCTTTTTGGGGTTTACTGTTCATGTCATTGAGAATTACGTGGTGACATTTTTACTATATCCACAGCACATTTGGGTAAGATTTTAGTTAAATCTGCATTATTTTGAATTTAATACAGCTGATCTTATGTCAAAAAAGTGAATTTTTAAAAAGAAAATACGATTTTAGCATAAAACAAGGTTAATTTCAGGGGAAATTTTTTTTTTTTGTAGACTAAGTCTATAGGATTTGTGCACAGCGTTGAAAGTGCAGGTATTAAAGTAATATTTTTTGCAAAATCCTTCCAGTTTTTATTAAGAATTTTAAGATCCGCAATTTACCTGTTCTTATGGAAGAACGAAGAAGCCACCGTCATATGGTACGTCACGCGATTCCATGCATTCTGAAAGAGAAAAGAACTGGATTAGAAGGATGGGAATTACTTGATTCTTAAGTTGGTCGAAAGCCCCTTCAACTTCAAGCAAGAATCACAAACCAGGTTTCCCTCAAATCCATCCCGTTATACTAAACCCACGTAAATCTTTCAGGAAATCCTAGAGTTTAACGGATCTGCAATTTACCTGTTCCAAGAAGCCGCCGTGTCATATATTCAGCAGTTGCATTAGAAAGATTGTTACTTGATTCTTCGTTTCACACCCCCTCCAAGAAAGGAATCACAAAACAAATTTCTCCCCCCCCCCCCCCCCCCCCCCCCCCCCCCTCCCCCCCCTCCCCCCCCCTCCCCCCCAAACCCCCCTTCCCCCAACCCCCCTTCAAATTCACCCATTTTACTCAACCGTACTATACTACTAGTATAGTATACGTGTCCTAAATCCCGAACCCCGGCCACAGTCAGACTGAGACAGTCGGTATAAACATGGAGGTAGGTATAAAAGACACGAACAAACTTTAATCTTGATATATTCTCACATAACGGAAAAACCGTTACGATCGTTTAATATATTATAGGCCTAAAGTCAGCTAAATATGTACCTAAAAAATACCAGCAGTGTAGACGTACTCATAAGACTGTCGAGGACGTCCCGTATCACCCAGCATCCTAACCCGCCGTCGGCAGTTCGTCTGTTGCAAAATCTTCCTGCTGCTTCCACGGTTCACTGCTTCCTGAATGCGGTGGTTACGTAACCGAAGAATGGACAGGCAGGCTTGGGCGACTCCAGCATTTTCGGAATCGACTCCGATTCCAAAAAGGAGTCGCGATGTCACTAGAAATCGATTCCATACCCAATAATGTAAACATAATTTCGGAAATCGGCAGGCAATAATGATAAAAGGAATCGATTCCTTAAAAATTGGAATCGCGATTCCAAAATCTTAGGATTTTTGTTTCATTTAGCGATCGCAAACAAAGGCGTGGTGTTAATTCATCGATATATAATCACTGGATGAAGCAATTCGGTCGACGTCTAAAATGACAATTTCATTTTTGGCCAAGTGTCAATTTTTCTGAGAAATTACCGGCCTCCAGAAAATGACGAAATATAGGTTCCTAATGGGCTAAAATTGCGTTAGGAGTAATTTCTGAGACATTTTCAAAAATGTACATTTTTTGCCAATTTTGATTTTTAAAAATCGTTGGACTTACCCCTTATGATTTTGTGTTTCATGGGTCATTCCATTAAATTGGGACACGGTGTGCTTGTTACGTCACTCCGAAACTTTTTGACTTATATTCATGTTCACACTATGAGCAACTACAATGGAAATTGGGCACAAACCATTGTTATTAAAGGAACACGTTGCCTTCAGATTTCACGAAATCTCACGTTTGAGGGTGTTCCTTATACTTATTAAGAGTTGTTCTTGCAATAAAACACATTTAATGTGTTATAATTAGTGAATGGTAATTAAAAACAAAAAAACACTGACCTCTGACCCCCACTACATGTCCCGCGAAATGTATACGTATTTCAGCCGTCAATACGATCGTCCGGGTAGTGGGCAAAATGCAGCGACGAACAGGAGTTAGGCTGGCGCCGTAGCCAGTGGTCAGGTAAACCTATCAGATGAACGCAAGGTACCATACCATTCTCCGCCTCTCGAGACATGTGTGAAATGTAAACACACGGCTCTACACACACACACACACCGACTGGCTGTCAAAAAATGGATCGTCAAGAGAACACAGCAGACGCGTCAAAAAAGAAAAAACGAAAACCTCGCCAATCAGGGTAAGAATATTGTCATGGGACAAACCGATAGAAAGGACTTGGATGATTTATACCCAATGGTTATTGTAGACACGAATTTAAAAAACAGGCACATCACACGCAACGGAGGAAGGAAAAATAATTTCTTTCTCCAGGCTGGAAATAAGACTAATATAATTTCTCCGCCATTTATGGGAGTCAAGATTTTGACTCCCATAAATGTAGGAGCGTGCTGCTTCGAGAAATTACGCAAAATTGAAGCATTTCTAAGGCACGTTTGTGTGGATCATTATATTCTACTTTTTAAACATCTTTCAGATCGTGCTCATTATACTTCAAACGCTTGTAATAGCCCAAAAACGCCCAATAAAGCGCAACCCGAAGGCAACGTGTTCCTTTAACAATGGTGTGTGCCCAATTTCCATTGTAAGTTGTTTGTAGTGTCAGTAGTACTCAGAACTACCATGCAGCATTTATATTTAAAAAAGTATTCTGTCGGTCGGTGCACGCACGTCACATATTTGATAGGGCTGGACTCTACTGCGATCAACCTTTCTCAATCAGTGCAGGTTAATTGGCCTTACGATCCGTCCTAAAATTGGGTTTGCACTCTCAATTATGATTAAACCGAATTTTTGGTCGACTTTAATAGGGGCTGCCGCCTCCCAACGCACCACCCTGGACACTTAAAGGAACACACCTTCTTTGTTGGGCTATTTTGGGCTCGAAATAGACCCATACATTATTCTGAAGCGCATTCGAGAGTAAATTAGATATATCCTGAAAAGACGCCGTCAAATTTAGCCGTTTTGGAGCACTTTTGAAAAATCCAATGTCACGTGACTTTTCGGAACCAAATTCTGGTTCCGAAAAGTCACGTGGTCTTGTGAGTTAGTTGTATTTCCAGCCGTATAAAGGTTTGTTACTGCAGAACTGCACCAAATTCAACTCTGATTTCCCCCAAATATTTATAAGTAATTGACAAAAGAGAGACTATTTATACAGGTATGAAACAAAGTTAAACATAAGTATGAAAATTCGAACATAATTGTTTGTTTCGAGAGTCCGGAGAACGGGAGCGAGCGCGTCCTACGGCAGGCTACCGTGGAGTGTAGCGATTTGCCCGGCGCAGCATGCACGGCAAATATGAGTGCACACACACACATACGTAGGCGTGTTGCTTCGTTGCACGTACGTTCGTGAAGAAAAAAACATGATGCCAACTCCTCAAAAGAAAACGGAAATTCCTATTCGGTCGTCCGGGCTGTCCAGTGAAATCGTGAGCAGAAAATTTGAGATATCCTGAGCAGGAGAAGAGCGAATCGTTTGTGCCAAAGTCGTGAGGCTCTCACGTAGTTGCAACGGCTGGTAAAGCGTATAACCCGTCTTTTGGCCGTCTTTGTTATTTTTGCACTTCTTTAGTAAATTACGGAATATTTTGATGAAATTTTTTTTGCAACGACCATCAAAAAGGTGTTGTCAATGCTGCTACATCACTAAATCATGTAAACAGTAGGCAGGTGTGTACCTAAGCCCGTTTGGGGGGATATCTCAGACACTTCAAAATTATGATTTAATCCTGCTGGGGTCCCGGTCTAACAATATACCGTATATCAGTGATGCCTACGCATGTGTAGCATATGTCGTCTCATATATGTCAAGTCTGAACGTAAAATGGTTCAGTTATCTCCTGCTCAGACGGTGAGGTGCAGAGTGGTAATTTGGATGAAGTGTAGTGAAATATCAGCCCAGGAAGCTGTGTTTCGTGTTTGTAGACTGAGATTGAAAGAGGATCAAGAAAAGTGGACTTTTTATGGCCTGTTGGTGGAAACCCGGCCCTTTTAGAATGAGTTGAGTTGAGATATGTACGGCTAATAAAATTGATCATTATAAAGCGAAAACATGAGTTTATAGCTTAAGCAACATTTTGTTCAAAGAATAACATATACTTATTGAAAATATGTTTACTGAATCAAGACATTCACCAGCTGTGTACACACTTAAAGACGACTTTGGTCACATACAGAAAAAGTATAGGCCTACACTAATACAATTGTAGATAAAATGTGACCGACTCTTGCAAAACCCGATGACGCTTCTCGGCATTTCCCATTGTATGTGATATGGACCCATAAACTTAAAAAATGGCCTCTGGGACCAACTTGAAAATTTAGCAGAATCAACATCGGGATACATCGGGATACATTCAAGATTTGTTTTGTGGTTTGAACTGTCTTAAAATTCTTCATATTATTGACAAAAAATTAACTAGTTTGTCAAACTTTAAAGACCAATATAGCTCCATTTCACTTTTTCTGATCTGTCATACTTTAATTGGTCATAACTTCGCAAAAAATTATCAGAATTTCCTCAAACATGTTTTAAAAGATACCTTTTTGTATGCACACTAAGCCGATACCAAAACTTAAATTTTGAATTTTCATCACAAGTGTTGGGTTTTGCTGGAGCCGGTCACAAATAGTAATTGTATTAAATTTAGAGAATTTGCTCAAATATTGGTTTAAGGTTTCATGCTTTCAATTCACATGTTTACATAACATTTTGGACGTCTGTAGTTTTGTTTATGTGTACTAATGTGTAGTGTGGAGTTTACGAACTTGAATATACAGACTTCGGGACTTTGCGCTATAAAACAATAAATTTGACATGAATTACATAACAGTTAATACAAAGCAAAGTATTTATTCAAAATACAAGTACAAACGACCTGAGAGAGAATGCATCTCATTTTGAAAGTAAACATTGAGGCCCCAGTACATCATTTGCAATTACCCAAACTTTTACTTCATGAGTTGACAAGAAAAACCTGACTATATGTGCGTTTATAGCAATGATTTTCCCCTAGTAAAATGGTACTTTTTAGGACATATTGTCAACTGAAAGTGCTTTTAAAAAAATCGTCTGCAAACATTTTTTACCATTTCATTTAACTCAAAAACCATGCGGGATTTGTTAAAGCCCCAAAACATAATTTGCAACGAACACAACATCTGGTATGGTGCCTGATCACCCATACACAAAAACCATACATGGATTTGTTTGGTTTCTGAGTACTACATCTGTGAGGCTGAAATTTCTATTTAAGGCAGTTTATCAACATTATTTTTAAGTTATGTAATGCTGCTGTTCCTGGTTTTAGAAGTTTTCCAATCATGAAAACTGTCTTTAACCCTATTTAACACTTCTAAATCCTCCAAAACAAATTTGATTATACACATCCTGTAAGAGGTTAGGAAAATGTTATGCATGTGCACTTGACATTAAATGAGCTGTATGAAATTTAACGAAATCATCTGTATGAACAATGTACATTATAAAGCGGCCCCGATTTCTATGCATTCACATTAATGCAAAAGTATTCATTATAATACAGTTAAAAAATGCTTTAAAATGTCACACACGTAACAGAAGAATGGCCCTGCACAAGGTTTTGTCCACTAGAATTGCTTGATCAAAATGGATGTCTTCACACTGTGCAAACAAAACAATGAAATTTATCCTATAGATCCAGTCATTACATATAATACGCACGTTATCAGAGGGTTTATAGGAAGTTTCAATACATGGATCTATATGATGAATTTCATATAGCACATATTTCATTGATGAAAAGACAGAAACACTTTATTGGAACAATTTTTCAGAGGACGTGTTAACCCGAAAAATGAAATATTATTTTGTAACATGAACACTGTTCAAAACGCATCAGCCTTCATCCACAGCCTCATGTGCTTTCGCCAACTTGATCGCAGGAAAGGTGAAGACGGTCTCTGAGGTTTTAAGCCTGCCTTTGGAGAACAGAAAATCCTCTATTTCCAGTAGGCGATTGTATTTCCCAACCCTCTCACCACGACAAAGGGCACCAAATTTGATAAACTTGGAGCCAACTCCAACAGCCTGTCATGATTAAAAATCAGTGAAAACTTGAAGGTAGTATACATGATTAGTAAACCATTACAAATAGTTTCACCCCCCTGTGTGATTGAAGGTATGCATGATTAAAACCAACCTGAGCAAAAATCAGCTCCGTATATACTTCGTCTAACTTTTGAGAAAACAGTCAAAAAATGGTTTATAGTCACTTTGCCCCAAACCCACTTCGCCCTGAACCACTTTTGGCATTTGGGCGAGGTAGTGTCTGAACGAAGTGGTTATGGGCCGAAATGGAGATTGGATGAAGTGCTTCAGGGCGAAGTGGTCCAGGGCGAAGTGGTCCAGGGCGAAGTGGTCCAGGGCGAGGTGGTCCAGGGCGAGGTGGTTTGGGGGCGAAATGAATTTACACGAGACGAAAAATAATTGTTTTGCTCATTCCTCAAAGACTATATAGCACTTCAGACAAAACCATTTCAGGGGACAGTTTTCTACCGTCATCGTCAGCTGAAACGTTCTATCATTTCATTTCGTCCCAGCAACTGCGGGAACCAATTTTCTTGGCAGAAACAAACACCTAAGAAACCAGACATTGAAGTTCTCATGCTTAGCCTGCTGTTTTGAGGCAAATACAATCAAAAGACCAAACTACTTTCTTGTCGTTGGAGCGCGGCGAGTTAAAATTTAATCACATGATGTGATTCGTCCAATCCAAGGCTACAGGGGGTACACCTTCGATCCTGCCAGATAGCTGGCAGATTCTTGCGCCAAGCTTGTTATTTAGGGTCCAAAACATGCACTCGGGACCAAAACACATATGATTTTACATACACCCTAGGGAGTTAGGGTTAAAGAAATAGGTGTCAGCTATTAAGAAGCCTAGTCTGTGTGCTTGCAACTCAGATTTGTGGGTGAAATGAACGTTGGTGCACGATTGTGAGGGAGGATAGGCCCCCTTGTGTCTCAAACATCCAAGGAATTTAAAGGAATTCTTTTCAGCAGAGTTGGTAATTGATAAAAGAAAAGAGTGTGTTTGCAGGAAAGAACTTTTGATTTTTATGTAGCACGTACAGTGAACGATATCTTTATTCAAAAATGTCAACAAAATATAAGCACAAATAAACATCTTAAAAAAGAGACTTATTTAATATGTGAATAACTTAAATATCTTATACATGTCGATAAAGTACAAGACACCCCCAATTTACTCACCAAATCAGCCAAGAAACTGTCAGCACTTTCACCAATGACACTCGAGATCACAGACACTGAACCACTATCTGCAAAAAGATTTTTTTTTAAATATGTGGTATAGAGATGCTTGCAGTGAACCTTTTTTGCACATACCTGATTGGGAATCATGTTGGCTACGTACAGTATCGTCTTAATTCTCTTTACAGGTTACTTCAGGCTTTAATACTAGCTACAGTGCCACAGACACTTTCGAGGAATTCTTGGTTTCAGAATTACCACTGTAGCTCAGAATACATTTAACCAAATGCTTAAGGAATCACTTGTGCCTGAACGTTGGGGGAAAGTCTAGTATCTTTAATGTTACTAGAGAGTAACCGATGTTACTAGAGAGTAACCGATGTTATTAGACAGTAACCGATGTTACTAGAGAGTAACCGATGTTACTAGAGAGTAACCATGTTACTAGAGAGTAACCGATGTTACTAGAGAGTAACCGATGTTACTAGAGAGTAACCGATGTTACTAGAGAGTAACCGATGTTACTAGAGAGTAACCGATGTTACTAGAGAGTAACTGATGTTACTAGAGAGTAACCGATGTTACTAGAGAGTAACCGATGTTACTAGAGAGTAACCGATGTTACTAGAGAGTAACCGATGTTACTAGAGAGTAACCGATGTTACTAGAGAGTAACTGATGTTACTAGACAGTAACCGATGTTACTAGACAGTAACCGATGTTACTAGAGAGTAACTGATGTTACTAGAGAGTAACTGATGTTACAAACCCAGTACGTGTTTGTCCAACGGCCTTTTTTTATAAACTCAAACAGTCTAATGACATCGTTAAATGGTTCATGTGCCGAGAAGATTGGCAAATAAACGGCAAGAACAATTGTTGGGATGTCGGCAGTGACCAATTAATAAGTGTTTGGTACTGCAAAATCGGAATATAGAATTAAGTAACGACAAAGACATGCTAAAGCTTTATGACTTGCACTAATCAGAGCAAAACTCAAGAATGGCGTGGGTGACGCTATCAATATAATATAAGCGGGAATGACGTGTTCAGAACAGCAGGGAGCACGCTACTGCGCAGTGGGACTCGAAAAGCTTTAGCATGTCTTTGTCGTTAATTCTATATTCCGATTTTGCAGTTCCAAACACTTATTTGAAATGACGGTACACCCCTAACCAATTAGTCGCTGACATCAATGACGTCGTAAGGATTAAAGGGAAACTACGCACGACTCGGTTCTCGGCTAATTTCTCCGTGCATGCATCCGCTCTAAGGTAACTCCGGGTTTCATTTCTAAACGCATTGAGAAATCGAATGCTAAACATAGTCCCACTGCCCACAGCATTCTGAACACGTCATTCCCGCTTTCAGCCTTATATTTTATCGAGAGCGACCAATTAGAAAAACTTGTCACACAACAGCCATTCTAAAAAAAAAATGGTTTCTCGTCTCCATATATATTTATACCAGTCTTCCGAGATACAAGTACTAAAAAAATATTTTAACTTTGTGAGAATTTTGACCACACAAAACAAATTATTGGCAAAATGCCCGTGCGCAATCTCTATGGCATTTTAAAGAAACAGCTAAAGATCATTTTACCAAACAGGGCTGTAACAATCGGTCTAATTCCCTGTGGATATCAGACTGATGAAAACATTGAGCTTCATCCTATGCACTCATTTTATGGCCTTTTAATGGCCTCTATACTGTGTCATGGTTACAACTATCACACACACAAAAAACAATTTGACACCAAGATCCCAAAAATGTTCATATGCACAGAAATAAATTTACATACCTTTAACAAGTTCTCCAGCTTTGATGATATCACTAATAGTTGTCATTTGCTGCATCTTTAATGTGACAGCACTGGATGGCATCTCCCCAAAATGCTTATTCAACTCCTCCAGACTTGGGTAGACTCTGTCACCAATGATGAAGCACTGCATGCTCAGACGATCGCACAGTTTCTTCCATGTCTCATTTTCCTGAAATTCAGATATTTTTTTATGAATCACACTGACATTCGCCCTCATCATTATTATTCTCGTTGGTTCCTCTCCACTGTATCTTTAAAGGCAGAGGCTGGTCAGCAATGCGTACGCACCATCTTCGTGCCACGAAATACGCAGCTCCATGCCTTTGCTATGGAATTTATTTAAACCTCTTTAAATATTTTCACTTATTTTCTTACAAAGGCAGTTCCGGTCATGTATGTGTCAACGTGTTCTGGTTTGCGTTAAATTGCTGTCGCCTATTCGCTTTGTATTTGTGCCGTCTGGGTCAAACCTTAACCAGATGCCTTCTCCCTCAGGGGGAAGGATGAGTCTACAAGACTGATAGTTACCATCAGCTCAGTCAACTCACTACCACAAACTTACACGTACGGTCCATGAAATTTCGTGTCGGGCACGATCAGTGCATCTGCGCGGCCACGCGATAGCGCGTGTAATCTACCGTTGTTGCTTTGAAAGAATCACCGTCCATGCTGCGCGTTTTCTTTATCGCGCTGTGCGCATACCATTATGATGCACACGATGAACATTTTCAACATGGGGTCAAATTATTTTTTTCTGCAAGCCTCGCTTTGGTTATGTTCATTTTAACAGGGGCAAAGGGAAGATGGACGCACCTTGATAAAGGTCTATTAATTGCTTATTGCGTGAATCAAATCGTTGCACACGTCCTTTTGTGGCATAGCACTACCACGCATTCACGTCACTCACGTAATAAAATATTGTTTTAACGTAGAAATTTCACTCGGAATAAAGGGGCATTTTCAGCTCCAGAGTGGTAAACCAACATTACTCCTTAACAACTCAACCCCCAAATTTTATTTCAATTTTACACTGAACTCGAATACCAAAAATTTGAGGGGGGAAAAAAGAGGAAAGATCCCCATGCCTGTACATGTAATGTCTAAAATTAGGTTTTACATTCAAATACCTGTTTCCGAAGAGGATCAATGAGTGCAATAATAGCAGGATAACGATTGATCAGGTCTGCATACACTTCAATCATGTCGTCTGGTAGCTTTAACATTCCTTGCATCATCTCGTATTTCCCTTTGTCCTGATGGAAAAGACATGTAAATCATTAATACTGGGGTTGTAAAATAGCATGAGAAGCTAATGAGTTAAAGCCCCAAATACATTTTACTTCACGAGTTGACAGTGGTAACAAACACCACACGATTTATGTGTAAATTGGTAACTTTGGAGAAATTTCCAACTGAAGTTTTTTTTTTTGCTGATACAGTTTAAAACACGATTCATAAATACCTTAGACAGTTTACGCATCCCTATTAGCTGAGAGCACATCACATGGCCAGTTTTAAATGGATGATAAAGACCAGTGATAATTGACCGGCCGGCTGGCTTGCGTTTGTGCCCGCGCCCTAGTTAGGGCGTATGGAACACGCACACAGAAACTGCACCCTGACCCGAAAGCAAAATGTGCTGTGACAAAATCTACCCGGTGATGTGCGTGCGCGTCTGCATTACGCGTAACGCGCACCATCGAACAAACAACTTGATGCACAGTAAGCAGTTTGAACAAACAAGGAAACATGCAAAACAACAGGCTAATTTTGGTAAGTTTTACTGATTGATACAAAAAGGTATTTATGAATGGGATTAAAAGGGAGCCAGTTTTAAACAATCCAGTTAAAACCGTTTTAAACGTATGTTCAAGACTGGCCAAACCCACTTTTAATTCCTAATTATGCATCAATCGAAAGCTAACAAACGTTTTTAGTTATTGAGTAAAAATAAACTGTTGTGTGGTTGGACTCCCCGAAGCCCGCTGTTCATAACAGATACAATCGGCGAAAATTTGATGGGACACAAATCACGTGACCCAGCCAAGTGCGCTTTTCAGTTCTATCCCGCACTATTGTCTATTTTTCAGTAAAAACAAATTTAACATAATGGAAATCCAACGATGCTTATATACACCAGCTTACCCAGTCAAACATTTCATGGGCAGCACAGTTGAGGGCGATATAGATGTCCTCTCCTGGTGTCAGATTTAAGGCAGAGATGGCCTCCAGGGCCATGTCCAGCAACTGCTCTGGCCGATCACACTGTGGGCAGTAACCTCCAAGATCATTTACATAGGAAGCTGCAACCTATAAACATCAAAAACCAAAAAAATAAAATAATAATTAGGTCGAGTCACTGTATCTGTTGATTAAAGAAGCGTGTCCAGATCACATTTGTGACCTGCTCTGGAAAGAGGTAGTATAAGTCGCGCAGGCTTGGTCAAGTTTTCGCGACCATAAGTAGAAATCTGTGGTGGATCCACACTCAATAAAATACAAAAACACAATGGAAATTCCAGCGGAGCACAGACATTCCAGACGGTATCTCGGGATCAGCTCCGTATCACAAACTGAGTGTAAATGCTCTCGGAACCAAAACTGGCTCCGGGTCAGACCCCGAGATTTGGTCTCGCAACGGCGAAGGGTTGAACCCCGAGCTCACGATCAGTTTGCGGTTTGATAAGCAATTAACCTTTACCGCATCTGCTCCACAGCGGTTGCGGGGAAAATTAAAGCCTGCAAAATTCAAGCGGCCTTGCACACTGTACATGAACACTAGAACATGACCTTTGATTGCAACTTCTGGCGCCACGCTCGAGACCAACTACAGAATGTAAACACGGCACTCTTAAAGGCCCTGTAGATGATCTGTTTTTGAGTGATTCTGCGAATAAAACCATTATAAATCAAAAGAAAGACATCAACAAACTCATCCGAAGAAATTTCAGCTTTGTCAAATGACTACCACGTTTAAAAAAAACATGAAAATCCATATGCGTTTTTCTGGTCTTGGCGGGGTGTTTCAAATATTCGTTCTCAGTTGATCGAGTACTATATGTGACTTGCGTCATGCACTCTGTGGCACACATCATATACTGCGTGTGCGCGCGATCCATAAAAATGCATCGCGTTGGAACACGCAGACGCGGTACACAGCACCCATGCATTTTGGACCGCGTAGATGCGAACCAAAAATAAGTAAATAGTTTGCAAACGATCTAAATAATTTCATCTTTACGGATTATTTTCTGGTAAAATTATATCATTTTGAGCGGAAACCTTTCATTGGGTAGTTGCTATTAATTAAATCTTTACTTTCATAACTTTTCCCCTGTAAACTCGTCGATTACTTTTTGGGGTCATTACAAATGATACACTGGGCCTTTAATCATTGATGCATTCTTATCAGGGTATCAATCTTGATCTTGAGCTCGGGACCAGTATAAACATGGCGAAAGAGATGAATGAAATATATGAATGTCTCAACAGCTTGTACGTACATGCGTCACCTTTTCAAAAACTGGTGCTGTACTTACCCCACCTTTTGGAGACAGCAGCTGGCTTATTTGGTGATGGATGGCTGTCAGTTGTTTCACTGACTAAATAAACAATAAAAATACATTACAACACCGAGTTGGTACAAATATATTGCAGGAACATGGTTAAAACGCGACTGTGGTTTACATTTTCTGCAAACTTGGGATTAGAGAAAAATCGGGCCTTATCAGGATTTAAACCCGAGACCTCAGACTCACTAGGCAGATGCTCTACCAGCTGGGATATAAGGCACAGTTGGAATACCCCCTCGGGTTTCCCTATAGACCCAATTCTTCTCTCAGTGTTGCATGGTGGGGCAACTGGGCAAAGTAACGAACACAATATCTGGTATGGTTCCTGATCACCATAATTTTCTGCATGCGCCCTTTTTAAAATGACTAGCATTGGCCTCCCCTCAGACTTGGTGCATCGTAAAAATATTACATGTACCGGTAATGCTGGGAAAACAATCTGACTTTGACAACAACTTTTTTGAATTTTTTTTTTAAGGCCGACATATTAAGCCTAGTATACATCGACCTTGCAACTGGAAGCAACTGATCAGTTGTTGTCGGTGTGCGCAACTGATCAGTTGCTAAACTAGTGACAACAGCAGCCGATTTCACGAAAAAGTGCGTAGCTTGCGCAACTTTTGAAAATGGCATAAGTTCCATAGGTTTGCGTGTAATTATCACAGGAATGTTGTGCAGCTTACGCAATAAAAAGTTGCGCAAGCGGGCTTACGCAGTGTGTAAGGATTCGTGAAATTGGCTGCTGGGAGCATCCGGCCAGGTTTACATTTCCATAGCTTGCACATTAACACGACAACTCGGATAAAGGCTAGCGTACATCGACATTGCAACTGGGAGCATCCCAACTGATCAGTTGCTGTTGATGTACGTCCGCATGATCAGACACACTCGTTTAACTGACAGCAACTTGTTGCAAGTACGCGTATATCGGTGAAACTGAATACAACTAGTTGTCAGAAAGTAGAACATAAGCAACTCGCGACAACTGGAATTTTTTTCAGTTGCCAGTAGTGACAAATGTGCGTACATCAACCTTTTTAAGCAACTGATCAGTTTGTTCCCGGTTGCCAGGAGTTGCTTCGTGTTGCCGGAAACATCAGATGCCACTAGTTGTTTCCAGTTGCAAGGTCGATGTATGCTAGGCTTCAGTGCAAATTCTTTTACATGTAGGTGTGGAAAATTTAGTTTGTTGGCAAATTCTTTTACATGTACCTAGCATGAGCTGGTTTGGGGCCAAAAATGGGTCTGAGACTAAAAAAACAGTAGGACCAAGACCAAGAGCACATAAAACTCTTGACAACTGGTGGTAGATTGGCTCAACATTTGTAGCTCTACAGGGGTCGAAATTAACCTGAATTTCATGCTGGTCAGAAGGACCAGTAGATTAGAGAACTCTACTGGTCCTGCTGAAAATTTGGTGGTCCACTGGTGCTTTTCAAAATGGCACAGAGATATACTGAAACACTTTCTGGTTTAAGGTCATTGAGTGCAGGATTATGGAACTGCTATTTTATCCAACACTGGGGCATGTCTGGAGAGATTATAAAATGTCTAAAGCGATCAGGAATTGTTTGTGGTAACCAGGAATTTTTAGCATTCAGTAAGAAATGTTTACTGTGGATTAGGCATTGGGGAATGTTTCCATGAGTCAGAAAATGTTTTCACTGGTCCATCGGACCAGCATTTTTTACAGATCAAGTGGTCCTTCTCGTATTTCACTGGTCTCGGACCACAGGACCAGTGCCAATTTCTACCTTAGCTGCTCTATGCTAATACTAGCACATGCGTACTCAGTTACAGGGGTCAATTTTATACAAAGGAAAATGTTGTCACTGTATGATTTTAAAAACAGCACACACCTTTTTCAAGGAAATTCCAGGTTTCGGGATAAGCAGTAATTCTTTGATGAGGTTCTGTTTTCCGGGCGAGGCTTTGCCAGAATTCAACACATTTACCATCGGCACTGGCAACTGAAACTCTTGCTGTTCCTAAAAGAGAGGAATTAAATAGTTTTGATATAGACCTCCATTGCACCACAGGGAGAAAAAACAATGCATTTATAGGCGGGTTAATACCACATCATGATGGCACGGGGGTGCTGTTGGTGTCCCGGGTTACCTACGCCAATGAAAATTGGCTGTAGAATGAGTTTGCATTAACCTTAGTGCCATATCTACACACAAACATTAAATTTGAGTGACATTTGTTCAAATAAAAATAATATTTCCTACTGGGAAACCACTTTCAATCATTAAAAACACTTGGAAATCTTAAAAAGCATGTCACACTTTTGGACCCCTAATTTTGGGAATTACCCTAATCCAAACTTTGTTTGCTTTATAAAAGTGGGTTAATAATCAAAATTGTATGTCAACTTGTGTTTTTAGCAAGAATATTAGAACACCAGTCAATTGTAATACACATCACATAAGATTTTGACCAAAAACCCATCTTTACAAAGCAAACAAATTGTGGATTTAGCAATTGTTTTTAGCTAAACAGCTTTATGAAATTGGCCCCAGGTCATCATAATGAGATGGACGACGGTCCCAATTTCTTTTTTTCCCACTTTTGTTACGTACAAGTACCCAACAGAAGCTTAAACAAAATTCCATTATTTAATTTCAAACTCCGATAATTGTTTTTTTTTACATGGCTTAAAAGCTGTCCAAAGTTGTCAACATTTTCACGGTTCTACAGAGAGTAGTATTTTTCAAGACCCCCTTCCCTTCCTCCGAAATACTTTCTACACTCTGTAGACCCGTGAAAATTTTGACAACTTTGGACGGCTCCTTAAAGTGCCAGTAATTTATTAGTTTAGAATAATAATGTACTACCCTATTTTTTAGAAGAAAATCTTTGGACTAAGTGAATTGTGACATTTCAAATGTATATTATTTATGATGGTTGTAGACATAAAAGAATCTTGAATCTTGAGATGTCAATGAATCACCATTTAGTACATGTACATTCTTATTGGCGATTCTTTAGAAAGAAATAAATGAAGCATGACAAATTTTTCTAACCTGTGACGAGCACATCATAGCTATGTGCTCAAAAGGCTCAAGCTTTGCTAGTTTAGCAGCGGCTAAAGCAACAGCCTGAGAAACAACACATGCTGCATTACATCCGGGTAGCATTGGTTTTTTGGGGTCTTCTGTCACCACTGTTGCCGACTTGCCACTACCTTGAAAGGAAAGAAGAAGAAGCTTATATAAAAAGAATATACTGATATGAGTCTTTCCACGGTAAAGGAGGCATTTTGGCAAAAACAGACCACATTTTCCAGAAAATAACTTTGTATGGTCTCAAAATAAAAGAAATAAGTTTCAGATGTTCTGAAGAGATAACTTAGGTCCAAAAAGGAACATGCCGTTCTAAAAACCCTGTGTACAAATTTCTAATATACGCTCGTAACCGGGACGGCCTAAAATGTAACACAAGTGTCCGTCCCGGTTACAAGCGTATAATGGAAATTTGTACACAGGGTTTTTAGAAAGGCATGTTGTCACACTATTTGTAACCCTTTTTGGGCCTAAGTTATCTCTTCAGAACAACTGAAGAGACCAGACAAAGGTATTTCCTCGAAAATATGGTACATGTATGTGTTGCCAAAATGCCCCCTTTACTGTGAAAAGACCCATAAGCACTGCCAAACCATTGAAAAATAAATTTGTGTATTTTGGATTTCTGGCTCTCAAAGATTCCGCCAACACTTTCGCGAGGGACACGCACTCTAAATTGTTTAACATTCATACTAGAAGACAAATCCACTGAAAAAATGATCCTTTACTCTCCATGGTCATGTAACTATTACTTATTTAACTCTTATTTCCAAATCATTTCTAGAAAATGCAATTGTTAAGTTTTGATCGGTAAAGCCCCTTTCACACATTCACAGATGAGACGCCGCATGCTGCCAGATGCTGGTCCGGCACCATCTGTGATGATCCCAATGATCCCTGATCCCTGCACACCATGCAGCTCAACCCGTGTAAAATGTACCTTTATGGGAGAAATTGCCATATTGTCTGCAGATTTTTTTTTACCATTCATCATTCAACACAAAAAATATGAATGGATTTTTCTGGTTTTCTGAAGTACCGGTATTACTGCATCTATGTGGCTAAAATTTCTACGAGGCAGCTTATCAACATTATTCTTTAGTTAAAGGCCCTATGTATCATTTGCAAGATAAACTTTTTACAGATTCGTGGAATAAGCTAGCCTGAAGAAATGTTTAGCTACTTAGATGCACCAATGCTTCAGAAAACCTTGAAAATCTATATATGGATTTTGTGTACAAGTGAATGGTAAAAAAGTCCCGTGCACAGGACTTCTTTAGAAAACCACCTTCGGTTGTCAATTTCCAGCATGAAATACCATTTTTGGAAAATGCAATTGTTAAGTTTTGATCGGTAAAGCCCCTTTCACACATTCACAGATGAGACGCCGCATGCTGCCAGATGCTGGTCCGGCACCATCTGTGATGATCCCAATGATCCCTGAGCACCGTATTGAAGCTGGCTTGACCTCCGGTTGCATCCTTGGCCATCCGGCCTTGTCAAGCCAGACGGGAAAAATAAATTGTGCATGTTAAATTTTTCTCCCCGGATCTCTCGGAAGAAAACGATCCGCGTTGACGTCGGGAGATGCTGGGAGCCTCAGTAAAGCCACCAAAATATCCAACTGCGCCGAGTAGAGAGCTCAGAAAATACCGGTCAGTAGCAGAATTAGGAAGGCCCTCTAGGGCGTCCTCTTATATGCATCGTGAGGCCGCACTGGCTACAGTCCAGCGATAATGGGGAAGACCGTCTGGAGACCGTCTTGTCCATTTAGGCAACCAGTAAATCCGTCTTCCTCCGTATGTTCCGCCTTCTGTTCCGCTCCATCTGCGCCTAGTTATCTCTCTGCCCGCTGTGCTCAGACCGACTTTGATGTCACAGCATCTTGACATCCGAGGTGATCCAGCCAGCTTCATCCGGCATCTCAACTGTGAATGTGTGAAAAAGGCTCATCAACCACTTCGCGACGGGGAACTGTATATATGCAGTTCTAAGTGTGAGTGTCTTGGGGGCGGTTATACAGAATTAGCCCATGAATTAGACCAGGGCAGAGCTGGTCTCTTATCTTTTTGGCTTGGGGTCAAGTCAGTTTGTGGTTTTTGACCTGTGACTTGACTCTGGAGAAAATGACTTGTGACTGGACTTGGGAAATAAGATTGATTTACGACTTAAAATAAAAACTAGTCATCAAGTCTCCAGCCCTAGAGACATATATGTATACTGCATAACCAAAACTGCTAGTGCCGCCTCTTGCTCCACAGGAATAAATTGGAAAATGCCTAACCGTCAGCAAAGTGGTGAAGGCATTCGCAGTGCAGACTTAAAATAGTGCAGCAACTTCAGCAGTTTGTACAATTGATTCAGGAAAGATTTATAATTGCTTCCGCGTGACAATTAAGTCCATCAGACACAATTGTAAATGTTATGACCATACCTAGCTTCTTTTTGCTCTTAGGTGATGGATTCCTTTCTTCCTTTGCAGGCTCCAAGGGTAGAAGTTCTTGTTTCTTGCGTTCCTCTTCAATTTTGACTGCCATCAACTGGGACAGTACCTTGCTGAAATAATTTTGACAATAAAATATTGGCTGTTTTGTGTCAGCCACTTACCACTGGACATTGGTACAATCACCTGCAACCTGAATTATAAGCAAATCTACAGTTGAGCAGAAATGCACACCATGCAGCTCAACCCGTGTAAAATGTACCTTTATGGGAGAAATTGCCATATTGTCTGCAGATTTTTTTTTACCATTCATCATTCAACACAAAAAATATGAATGGATTTTTCTGGTTTTCTGAAGTACCGGTATTACTGCATCTATGTGGCTAACATTTCTACGAGGCAGCTTATCAACATTATTCTTTAGTTAAAGGCCCTATGTATCATTTGCAAGATAAAACTTTTTACAGATTCGTGGAATAAGCTAGCCTGAAGAAATGTTTAGCTACTTAGATGCACCAATGCTTCAGAAAACCTTGAAAATCTATATATGGATATTGTGTACAAGTGAATGGTAAAAAAGTCCCGTGCACAGGACTTCTTTAGAAAACCACCTTCGGTTGTCAATTTCCAGCATGAAATACCATTTGGAACGGAAATAAATTCATGTGGTGTTTGTTACCATTGCTATCAACACTTTGAGTAAGGTTTTTCTTGTCAACTCATGAAAAACAAAATTGGGTCATTGCAAATGATACAATGGGCCGTTATGTGTATAAGTTATTTAGTATAGTATATTTCATAAAATTGGTTTGTGTCAAATACTGTAAAAGCTGAAATATTCGCGGTGGTTTTATTTTCGAGCATTTCGCGCACCAGACAGAGCCCGCGAAAATAACAACCCGCGAAAATATTGTTTGCAACAATTGTGGCGATCCCTGTTAAGGTGACATAATTTCCATCCGCGAAAATAACAACTCGCGAAAATGTCAGTGATGTTGAAATGCGCGAAAATATCTGTACGCGAAAATATTGGCTTTTACGTACAGTAAACAGTTTTGCGAAAGCTGTTTCCAACAAACGCCATGCTCCCTTTAAATTACATGGATACACATATACGCCACTTGTCTTATGCCACTTGTGTCATGTGGGGTATTTTTTCTTCCAACTATAAACATTTTTGACACTGTAGCTCCTAAAAGTGGCCCTATTTTGCCCAGTAGTGTACTGTATGTGCCTTTGTTCCAAAATGGATGCTGGTCTGATTAGCAAGTTTCACTGTTGCAGGGGTAGTTTTGTTTCAAGTGGAAATTATGGAATAAAATTGAACAGAATTAAACAGATGAGACTGCAGTGAGTATTCTGGTTGTTGTCCTAAGAAGCTAAGAGAGTTGTGAGTATTTTTAAATGATTTTTGAAAATTGGGCATTAAGCATTGGTTCCTATGGGAGCCCTATTTATTGGTGTGCAACCTGAAATGAAAAGTGCTGTTTATTATATCATTCAGTTACTTATGAACAGCACCACACTTACCACATAATATCATCAACTTGTTCTTGACTGGCTGGACTGATACCATGAAGGGCTTTTGTTACTGGTCCGTGGATGAGTTCAATAGCCTCATCGACATACTGCTGTCTTTCACGATCATCTGCCTCCTTCAATTCAGCCGAGGCATTTTCCATCAGAAGATTTATGCTTGACATCGTGATTGTCGACACATGCTTCAAAATATTAACGGATCAATAAATATACAAATGTTAAAGTACTACATGTAAAAAAAAAACATGTCCTACGTTTGATCTTGAATAACTTTATCATTTTTCAACGGATTTAAACCAAAATTTAACATCATGTAAACAAGGCATGACAAATTTCCTTGAGTGAGTTTCATCAGTTTTGTCCAAGAGGTTGAGCTTTAAACGCAATATGGAAAAAAACCCTAAATTTGAGAATGTGCCACTTTCGACTTGGCATCCGCCATTGTCAAGGAAATGATTGAGATGGTTTGCGTAACATTTGGAGTGATCCCGCCTTTCTTCAGAAGCTTTCGGCTCAGCACACACTCCACCACCGTCTCCAGCGACGTATTGACATTATTAAGGAGGCCAAGTAAAAAGTAGCTAATTCTGAAATGGACCTTTTTTTTTATATGGCGTTTAAATCTCAACCTTTTGGACAAAACTGATGAAAGTCACTCAATAAAATTTGTCACGCCTCATTTACGTGAAATTTTGGTTTAAATCCGTTTGGTTTAAGTTATTTAAGATTAAAAGTAGGGGTTTTTTTTGACACGTAATATGTGTAAACATACATGTATCATAACAGTACGGAGAGAACTCGTGTTAGTGGGCTGCATTGCAGCCACAGATAGCCAAGTTACTGTTTTTAAGAGGCATCCTGTAATACATGTATCTGCATAAAGTTGGACTGCAAACGTATTGTTAAATTGGTAAAATACTCAAAATTCAAAAAAAAATTTAATTTATTTTTTGAGTAGTTAGGCCTGTACATACCGGTAACAAATCATCCTGAGATATCAGGGAATTTCCACTCTGCAAAGCGACGTAACAATACCCTGAGGAAACACACGCAAATCTGTGTAGTGAGCCGGCTGTTGTCTTGAGCCAACTCGATCACGCCCGAGTAATTTTGATGTAATTTTATGCCGAAAAGAAACGATTTCTATACTTTCCAGAAATTGTATTGGGTTCCGTTCCTTATGACTGTCCCATTCCTACAAAACTTTCAAACGACGATCTTAATTTATTCCGCAGTTTTTCAAATTAATAACAGGGATGCATGCTGACGAATGTAATGGAACGGATTCCCCAGTATGCTTTAAATAGCAGCCAATCGTCGACGCGGACAACGGCCAGCATTACCGAGTACATGTATCACATGCATGCACGGTGTTTACAATCTGCGCGCGTTACATTTGAATGCCTGCAATCATGCTGCAATGCACTGCCAAGCGTCCTGATTGGTCCAGCAGAGGCGACAAGATTTCTGTCGCTAGTCCCACCGCGAAATGGGGCCTTTTTCAACCGGGCCACTGTACGCAGGAGTTAGGGAGTGCGTTAAAGGGGCACTGTTGCAAGAGGATGATAACAAATCAGAACAAATGCAAATAAAGCCAATTTCAGGGGCATGTAATTTTAACATGGTTTGATTTGAATAAATTTCTGGAGACCAATAGAGGAAGAGCACAATCTATAAAATAAGGACACTTCTCAAATGGTTTGTTTCCTTATTTTACCTGTTCAAGCCCTTTAACAATACAGTGGACCTCTGTTTGCACAGTGGGTTGTCCTCTGCTGTCCAGCACTTCTCGAGCTATCAACTTGTGAATGACTGGTGGGACTGAGAGAGATTGAAAGTGCTCCGACTGAAAAAGAAAGAAGGGTTTTGTACATGTTTCAAAGCGTTGTCCGTATGTAGTCTTACCGGTGTTTTCGGCAGTTTTCCTTCCTGTTTTTTGACAGGGATTGGCTTTAGAACCATAATTGATAGCTTTCTCATGACGTCATGTCGTGTGTCAAACAACGCCGCACCACTGGGGAAGCAATGCGCGCGCGCGCGCCGCGTGTGTCCATAGCACGCGTAACGCTCTGTACGAAGGCTCCTATTGGTGAACTAAACCGCGCTATGCCCACCAGAGACACACGCAACGCGCACGCACATCACTTCCACAATTATTTGACTTACAAAATGGCGTATTCGCACGTGTTCGAATACTATCTATTCACTGTACTTGTGTATAGCACATTGCTGATGAGCCTCGTGCCTTTAAAGGAGCATGACCAGAGTTTCTGGAAAATAGTTTTCGATGTAATTAACTTACCAATATTATCAAGTAACTCCCATACACACCTCCCATGTCCCAAAAACCCAAAAACATTCGCGATTTCCAGTAAAAAATTGAACAAAACTATCGAGTCGGCTTTCAGTGGATAAACATTGATACTGGAAAATTAGTTTACAAATAATCGGTGGATTTTCGACGATATCCTCAGAAATATGCGGCCTAGAAGCGCGGGAGTTTCAGTTTCGTAATCAGAAAAATATAACATATGTTACGATATAAAAATCTCATGACCCATAAGGTAAGTCCCGGGGAGTTATGGGTAAAAAAAAGTGATCTGGTCACACTCCTTTAATGTACAGGCAAGAACTGGGGCCAATTTCATGGCGCTGCTAAGCACAAATATTTGCTTGGCACAGGATTTATTTGCCTTATAAAATGGATTACAAGCCAAAAATATTCGCCAACTTCGCAAGAGTAGGAGAACACCTTTCAATACACATCACTTACGATTTTGGCTGGCAATCCATTTTTGCAAAATAAAGCAAACAAATCCTGTGCTAAGCAAATTTTTGTGCTTAGCAGCGCCATGAAATTGGCCCCTGTTGGCTCTTTAACCCCCTTAACTAAAGACTGGTTTCCGGACCTCATATTGCACATACGAGCACGAATATGAGGTCCGCATATTAACATGTAGCCTATAATGTGGAATATGAGGTCTGCATATCAGTCTACCCTTCAATGGCACGTACGGCACAACACGCATGCAGTAACGTCTATTGTAGTACATAGTGGCCATCCTCGGGACCATAAAATACTGGCCACTATAAACAGGTGGCCTCTTTATAGAGATTGCTTAAGCATTTTACACAGTATAGCATTAATTGGGACCAAAGACGGGTGGCCACTATAGGCAGGTGGCCCGTTTATCAAGGTGGCCTTGTACTCAAAGGTTTCGAAGAGACATGGAGTTTTGCACGCAAAAGTGAAACTTGGGTGGAATTCCCGCTGTATTTTCTCGGAAAGTGGGCATTGTACGATAGGCCTATATACCCTTCCTAATGCAGACATATTTTTTGGGCGAGGTAAGGCAGCAAAATGTGTGACTCTGTGAGCTTGTTACGGCTTTTGAAATCACATTTCAAAAGGCTTATTTCATTTTCTGAGTTGTTCTCGAGAGGTACATCTGTACCCCCTGTGGCCAAGACACAAAGCCTGCGGAGGTTCTTGGCAACAGTATGAGGCTAACAGGTTGGTAACTGTCGACGGTAAACAGGCCTAAACCGCTAAAAAAGGTGCTTATATAGCCTACCATTCGGCCATACACATCTGGTGGATTCTCAAAAAATAGGGAGTTGAGGATTTCCTCCAGCCTCTCCGGAATACCATTTTCTTTGTAGAAGTTGACAGCTCTCTGCTTAGTGTAATAGATCTCCCTTGCATTCCTTTCTGATGCCTGACTGGTGCACATTTTCACAGTCACGCACGCGTCCACAAATCTGTAAAAAAGTGTAAACAGCTGCATGAGGTACGCCACGTGTCTCCTGTAATCTGGAAAAACCTAGTATGTCAAATTTTGGTGAAAATTGAGTTTAACATTTTTAACTGAAGGGGAAAACCAAGTAAGTCCAAATATGGGTCTAACTAAATTTTCACAAAAATTTGACTTACTAGGTTTTCCCAAATTACAGGAAATTATAGTACGTCATGCCAAGCCTGTCCCTAGCATTTGTTTTTTGAAAGAATTGGGAAGTTGATCATGGCTTCCGACCTTGTTTGCAAAACATATAAGACAGGCTGAAAAATTGTGAGGAAAAAGTGTATCCTCACAAAATCTAAAATTTATCCCACTCTAATTTTTAGAATTTTTTTCCTTTCAAATCTGCACATACCAATGCTAGATACTTATCAACTTCCCAACTCTTAGTTACCGTTTGATAAGTAATTTTAAAGAAAACAATTTATGATCAACTTCTCGATTCAATTCAATTCTTACAAAAGATTTCCCACTACTAAAAAAAAGAAAAATCTGATCAACTTCTCATGTCAACTCTATCTTATACCCACGAAATTTAACTGTTCTCTCGAAATTTGCAATGCTAGGTCATTTTAAAGAAAACAAAATTCTGATCAATTAACTTCCCAACTCTTAGTTTACCGTTTGATAATAGTAATTTTAAAGAATTTTTTTGCGGGGGAACGAGGAGTGTTTCGGGGGAATGTTTTAAGTCTTAAGGAAGAAATTTTTTTAAATGAGTTTGAGTCCCTTACGGACTCGGCAGTTGGCTCCGCTAACCGGAGGTTTTTTGTTTGTTGTTTTTTTTAAATTATTATTATTTAGGCCTAATTAATGCCTAATTTGTTTTCTCTCGAAATTCCACACAAAAACCATGCATACCATAGCTTTTCAAATGTGGCTGAATTTTCTGTAGTATTAAAGGAACACACCGGCTTTGTTGGGCTATTTTGGGCTCGAAATAAACCCATACATTGGTCTGAAGCGCCTTCGAGAGTAAATTAGATATATATCCTGAAAAGACGCTGTCAAATTTGGCCGTTTTTGTGCATTTTTCCAAAATTCAAGGTCACGTGACTTTTCGGAACCAGAAAAGTCACGTGGTCTTGTGAGTTAGTTGTATTTCCAGCTGTAGATACCAGCGCGAAATGCAAGTTGCTTTTGTCATTCGTGGTTGGTTTCTCTTCTTAACTCGACATATGTACATACCGTATTGTCAAATTTGTACACAAATCTGCCAACAGATTTCATAAGAAGGGTTTCTGGGTGTTGATATGGACGAGAGAATCTCTCAGATTCTCGTGTCTTCGCTTCGCATTCGCGGCGATAAATAATATCCGAAGAAAAAAAACAGCATAGGTCTATATGACGGCGCTAAAGACACCAAAACGTTGCTTTCGATGTGCTTCCTTGAGTCAGCGCTGACCTGAGGGATCATACAAGGTGTGATGAGTCAGGGACAGGGAAAACAAGGAATCAAGGTTAAACACGTGTCGACCCATATCAGTCCGGGAAAGGTAGGAATTCGACAATTCGACAACGTTGTCGAATTCGTACTTTTCCTGGACTGATATCGAACGCCACCTTTATTTACAAACACATGACATCACGCGACAGCTGGTAAAGTGTATAGCCCAACATTTGTCTCTTTTGTTAATTTTAAATATTTCTAGTTAATTACGTAACATTTTGATAATTTTATTTCACAACGACCATCGAAATATTACTGTTAAGGATGCTAGATTGCTACATTAATGTCATTAAACAGTAAGCCGGTGTGTCCCTTTTAACAAGTCATGCAAGTAGGCCTACTGACATGACTGAGTAGTGCATGAGTGCACGATGTTCCTTCTCGTCTACAGCTAGCCCTAAAGTTAGGGCTGTGAATTGCTCGCTTTTCAAATCTGACTTATTTAGTCGCAAAATTGTGAATTTTGCGACTGTAAAAAGTCAGATTTAAAAAGCGAGCAATTTACAGCCCTAACTTTAGGGCTAAGTCTACACATGGTCTACAGCATACCGGTACGGTCGGTGATGAAATGGTGTTTCTTCTACAAAAATGTTGTTGTTGTTGTTGTAGGTTTTTTTTGGCACTTATGGCAATCAGTGTGCCCTTTGTGCGGGTGATACTATATACCGGAAAACACCGGAAAACACCGGAAAATACCGGAAAACACCGGAAAACTCACCGGAAAACACCGGAAAACATACTAAATACCGGAAAACACTAAATACCGGAAAACACCGAAAAACACCGGAAAACATACTAAATACCGGAAAACACACTAAATACCGGAAAACAGACTAAATACCGGAAAACACCGGAAAACATACTAAATACCGGAAAACACACTAAATACCGGAAAACACCCGAAAGCACTTAATAACACCACCCCCACTACCTGCAGAAAACACCATAAAATATTGTTTTCCGGTGTTTTCCGGTATTTAGTATGTTTTCCGGTATTTAGTATGTTTTCCGGTGTTTTCTGGTGTTTTCCGGTGTTTTCCGGTAAATAGTACTACCGCTTTGTGCCATGAACAATATTCGGTATTTTTTTCTTATACGTTGAACAAAGATTTTAAGGAAATTACCTCCTGGAATCAACACATAATGTAATTTTAAGATATACTTCCCACTTGCACTTTTGTCGCAAATGTTGCTTTTCTGTAGAAAAATCACGTTTTCTTCTTCAAAAATTGCCTTCAGTTAGTGCATGCACAAGATAACCATTCACGCGCGCGCGCAGCGCCCTCTGTTGTCGCGCTTTAACGCACAGACTGCTCGCCGCGTCATTTTGTGCATTACTTTATGCAGTCATTTTATCATTTATTTATCTCAGAAATGCAACATTTGCGACGGAAGTGTCAGTGGGAAGTATATCTTAGAATTGAATAAGCTATCGATTCCAATATATAAATTTACCCAAATCCGTGTTCAATGTATATGAAAAAAATACCCAATATTCTGCGTATATAGGCAGAATCAAATATCGTACCTCAAATATTTTCCTTTGTTGCTTCACTTCACTTCACTTCTACAAAAATCCCCTCGCTGCGGTTTTAAATAAAAATTTTGCAGACCGCCGCGGCGTACGATCCTTCCTACCTGTCACTAGCTAGGCACGTGTCGTAGCTGCGCCTCTAGCTAGCTAGCTAGCTCTAGCTTAAAATCTGCGTGCGCAAATTTTAAATCTACGTACGTACGGCCGGGCGCGAGTTTGAAGACTGCGCGAGCGTAAAGTTTGCGCCCAAGGTTACCTAGCAACTGCATGCAGCAACAAACTGAGTGCATGCAGCGCTTGGGGGCGCCATATATCCACACGTACGTCAAGTCTATTTTGATGTATCGATGCGTGCGTATAAAAATATGTGCGATGCCGTGTGCTATCAACTTGGACTGGGTTAAGTTTTACGTGAATTAATTCTCGTTGGATTTGAACCTAGACAATAGACTAGATGTAAACATGGTAAGAAGTCGAGGCATCTGGGCATCCTGGCGTCATTAATCTAGCACTAGGCCGACAATATGATTTAGTAAAAAAGCGGGCCTCCCACTGCACTGTCACTAGTAGGCCTATCAGGTCATGCAGGTCTGTACATGCTGTATGAGTGTATCTGTCAAATACTGCAACAATCTCCTCGTCAGGATATATCAGTTGCAGGCGCAGCTGGTAGACTAAAATTTTAATAGTGGGCCCCCCTTAGGAACGAGGACAGCTGCATCTCATTTGGTCTTTGGTCTTAAAGATCTCAACTGAAACAGTCTCACGAGTCTCACAGGTCATGATCATGACCAGATCAGAGATGACTGTGCGATTTTCCTTAGGCCTACATTCAACATTGAACAAAGATTTGAATGAAATTACCTCTTGGCTCCTGGAATCAACAGATCATCCAATTTTAAGATATAGGCCTACTTCCCACTTGCACTTTTGATAAAATTACTGCAGAAAGTAATGCACAAAATAAATTACGGCGCGGGCCGTTTTTTGAAGCGCGACAAAGTTGAACAGGGTCAGGGAGCGCTGCGCGCGCCTGGGAATGGTTATCTAACTGAATGCAATTTTTATAGGAGAAAATGTGATTTTTATACAGAAAAGCAACATTGCGACAAAAGTGCACGTGGTGCAAGTGGGAAGTAGGCTATATCTCAAAATGTGATTGTCTGTTGATTCCAGGAGGTAATTTCCTTCAAACCTTTGTTCAATGTATACAGAAAAAATACCTGCGATTTTTTCCACGAATCTCCTACGAATAGCTACGATTAAGTACGATTGTGTGTAGACTCTATACACCATCGTACCAATTCGTAACTAATCATACCTAATTCGTGGCAAAAAATTGCACAGTGGGAGGCCCGCTTATTTAAGCCCCCAAAAATCTTTGTTGTCCTTGAATAGTAGAAAGTGGCTCAAATACAGCATTAGACTTTATGCCTACTAGTTTTAGAAGTATGGCGGAACAAAAGGAGAATGCGCAATTTTACTTGGGTATGAATTGTATTTCTTTCCAAAAACATGATTTACATGTTGCAATTAATTATAACACAGAGACTGAATTTTAAATAAAATAAATAAGTGCGAAGTTAAAAATGCAGTTATATTGCATTTTGTTCGATTTTATACCCACTTCAAAGTGCGCCCTCCTAGTCCTATTGTGTCCGCCATACTTCAAAAAGGCTAATGGAGGGGACGCACGCAGAGGAATTGATATTTTTATGTTATTTCTCTGACAAAGATTTTTTTGGGCTAGTTGTTTTTACTAAATCATTGTAGGCCTACTAACGTTAGCTAACTAGGCCTACCACTTGTCTGTTGAGTGTTAATGGACTGGCAATCCACTTTCAAATTGTAGCTTTAAGAATACACCCTGTCAGTGTCAAAGTGTAAAAAATGTACCAACGGCCTAGATCTAGACTATTATAAATGTAAAGAGATTTTGATTTTACCCTGAAATTGCAGAGTCAAGAAGGCCTAAAATGACTTGGTCAAAGATTCCGTTTTGCGTCGGGAACAGGACGAGAGCAAAAATCTCTCGGCCTAAACGTTTTTTGTCTAAGTTTTCCCAACATGATTTTGTCATACAACAGAAGAAAAAAAAATCATCTCATAACTACTACATGTATGGCTGAACGGAAATAGGTTCTATGCCTATGTGTATTTTTGGGTGTTTTGTCATGATCGAGACTGTCCCACAATATCAGATGCACAGTTTTAAAAAAAAATAAAAAATGTGTGATGGAAATTATAATATTAGAAATTTGCCAACTGGTAAATTTCCAATTCTTTTCAAAATTCAGGGTTGAAAGTTATGGGCCTAATGTATACCATGGAGGAAGGAATGTCAGAAACAGCTTTACCTGTCACTACGACCAAGTTCAAAGCAGCTCACCAACTCAGCAATTTTACCAACAAAGTGGGCAGTAGGCAGCCTACAACAAGCCGGTCAAGCTTTGACAGCGATGAATTTATGGCCGCTGCAATAGGAGACACTGCCTGGTTGAAACAGTCACTACATGCTGGACGAGATCCGACACAGTATGATAAAAATGTAAGTACATTTATTTCGGTATTTTTTTTGTATACATTGAACAAAGATTTCAAAGAAATTACCTCCTGGAATCAACAGATAATGTAATTTTAAGATATACTTCCCACTTGGACTTTTGTCGCAAATGTTGCTTTTTTGTAGAAAAATCACATTTTCTTCTTCAGAAATTGCCTTCAGTTAGTGCACAAGATAACTATTCACGCGCGCACGCAGCGCCCTCTGTTGTCGCACTTACGCACAGACCGCTCGCCGCGTCATTTTGTGCATTACTTTATGCAGTAATTTTATCATTTATTTATCTCAGAAATGCAACATTTGCGACAGAAGTGCATGTGGGAAGTATATACAATTTGATGATCTGTAGATTCCAGGAGGTATTTTCTTCAAAATCTTTGTTCAATGTATACGAAAAAATACCTTTATTTCATGCACCTAACATGATAATTAAAATTTTTAATTTACCACCACGCTTCGAAGGTGATAAAAAAGCGAGTGACCTTTCAAGTGAACACACGTGCGGAACCCTTGCATTTATTATTAGAAATGGCGGTTTGGATCCATGAAATACTGCAACTGCCTCACAGAATATTTGTGAGGCACAGCCGAGTAAAACAAATACAACATGGTTGGAGGGGAAATAATAAAAACTAAAGATCCCTTGGAGATGGATGATTGGGACTATCTCCCTCGGCTGCACCTCGGGAGAGTCCCTCGGCTGCACCTCGGGAGAGAGTCCTAATCATCCAACACCTGGGGGTCATTATTTAGTTTTGACTATTTCCCATCAAACCATGTACTTGTATACATGTAGTTTCACATGCAAAAAGGGCATAATTTGGCTCTGCGGTTAAGGCAGGTTTTCAGTTGCTTACCGTTAACCAGGTCTATGAAATAGCCTGACGGAAAATGGGCTTTTAAACAGTTCTATGAAATTGGGCCCTGGACTTGTGGGAAAAGGTCTTAAGACAGAGCCACTTGGACTCAATGATGGACCACATTTCAATGTGCTTTTTGAATGATTAATTTCTTGCATTTTTTTTTTACCAGGGTCTTGCAGCGATTCACCTTGCTGCTCTCCATGGGCGATTAGAATGTTTAAAACTTTTAGTGGAGAAATACTCGGTAGATGTCAATCTGCCAAGTTCAACTGGCTGGAGACCTCTACACCTTGCCATCAACAGTCGGACTGGCAAAAGGTCACTGAGCTGTGTGCAGTACTTACTACGCCAAGGAGCAAATGCATCCCTGTACGTAAGACCATTAAGGTTGGATTATAAAAATCATTTGCCATTCATTAAAAATCAAAATACATACTGTACACGTATGTTAATGCAAATGCATGCGTAGTTCAGTGATGGCGTTTACAAGGCTGTTAAGCCTAGCGTACATCGACATTGCAACTGGAGGCAACTCAACTGGGGCCATTTTGATAAAGCTGTTTAGCAGAAAAATTTGCTCAATCAAAAATTTGTTTGCTGGATAAAAATGGTTTTCAGTCAAAATTGTATGTGATGTGTATTATAATGGAATGGTGTTCTGCCATTCTTGCTAAAAACACAAGTTGACATGCAATTTTGCCTGTTAACCCATTTTTATAAAGCAAGCAAATTTTGGATTAAGCAAAGCTTTATGAAATTGGCCCCTGATCAGTTGCTGTCGATGTGTGCGTAGCGCGCACAACAGAAACTGATTAGTTGCGCAACTAGCGGCAACTGGGAGCATCCAGCCACATCTACATTCCCAAAGCGCACACATCGACACGGTAAAGCGCAGAGTGCATTGCCCTTGCAACGTGTTCAGATTACACGTGAGCAACTGACGGCAACTAGTTGCAAGTACGTGTACATCGACGCAACTGACCGCAACTGGGTACAACTAGTTGCCAGAAAGTAGAACATGAGAAACTAAGATTTTTCCAGTTGCCAGTGCGCGTACATCAACCTTTTTAAGCAACTGATCAGTTGCTTCCAGTTGCCGGAAACACCAGTTGCCACTAGTTGCTTCCAGTTGCCATGTCGATGTACGCTAGGCTTTAGTCTGCCCCTTGTGCATAGGTGCCCCGAAGATTTCTTGGCTACACCTATGCATAGTAGTCCACCTGTTTTTCTGGCCACTTCTTTTCGCTCCCTTGGGCTGGTGGCCATTATACACAGGTTTGACTGTAAACGTATTTTGAAAACTTTGTGATTTTGTCTTTTATAAGCAAAATGTGCATGTCTTTGTTCAGTGTGAATGATGACGACCTGACGCCAACTCACCAAGCAGCTATCGAGGGTAGTGTGAAATGCCTGGAAGCACTGGTCAGAGACAACGCAGCCATCCACCTGCCTGACAACAAGGGCCACCTGGCTCTTGATTATGCAAAGATTTGGGGCCATCAGAAGTGTGCTCGGTAAATGTTTACACTGTCATTGGCTATTCTTGTATTGTTGTTCACCTCATGTGATCTATGGTTGCATGCTAACTATGAGTGGTTATTCAACCGTGTGTGAATTCACCCGTGCTGTCATTTACTGTCCAAAATTGTACATGTACATATACCTACATGTATGTATAAAACTGAGGACCTGGGGTCGATTTCACAAAGACTCGCGTCGCAAATACCAAAATCCATTGCAACTCATCCAACCCTTTGTAAGTTTGCCATGATTTTTTTTTCCTGCAGCATTCTAGCCGCTGAGCACTGGAGGCGGAAGATGGAAGAAAAGGCAACAGAGAGGGATAAGCTGAAGCATTTCCGTTACTTGAAGGAGAAAGATTCAGAAGACTGTGGGTTAGCCGAGCAGTTCTACAGTCGTTTGCCTTTTGCAGAAAGGTTTGATGAACTGGAACCAAAGCCAACCCGACCAGCACTAAAACAAGTGTCAAAGGTTAAAGTGGCATTAGATAAGCAGTATCAAGGCAAAGGTACAAATGAACTGTATAAACCCAACAGTTTGAGAAAACCGGAGAGTCAAACATTTATACGGGAGTACCCGTCTATCAGTCATGGGAACAAACAAATTTTACTGGGAAATTCTTCTGTGAAGCAACAAAAGAAAACAGGACAGCAGCACAAACACACGAACTTCATCAGCACTTTCCACAGTGTTCCTGACGGTGGAAGAACACAGCCACATTCCTCTCCCATGCACAGCCTGCCCAAAGATGTCATTGAACATTTCATCGAAGAAAAACCGTCCCCCCATGAGCGCCCTCTGAATTTTCAATGCCGGAACATCATTGACGTACAACACCGGCGTCTCTTTACGGATGATGTCAAAAATGAATCTGAAATGTATGCTCATATCTCAGACAACTTTGATTCTGAACTTTTCCCCTGTAATTCAAGGCGTTTTGTGCAGAGTCAGCCATCTAGTTCACAGTCCAGTTATCCCAATGGCATTGATACCGAGCGTGTTTCAAAGATGATGAAGGGCTTATCTAAACCAGCAAGATTTCCGGCTATCGAGGGAAACGATTACACGTACTCTTTTGAAGTTTTATGATCTAGCATGTCTAGCATTTGTAGATGTCCTATTAATAGCAGACAGACATTTAACCCTTTACACACTAAAGGGCCCCAAAGCAGCACCTTTTGCAGCTAGGCTTGGGCGATTCCACAGTGGAGTCGAGTAGAATTGATTCCACTCACGATTCCAGATTTTGGAGGAATCGATTCCAAGAGAATACTTAGCAATTCCGAAACCAAAACACTCAATTTCTGCAAGTTTTCAGCCTCTGAAAATTTCCACATTTATTAGGAACGTGTGTGTGACATAAATGTTTAGTGCCGTTGTCTGCACAATATGTAGTACTGTCAATGTACACGCACTTACACACGCTCAGAATATTTAATGTTTTATCCATGAAAATGGAATCGCGATTCTTTTTTGGAATCGGAGTTGACTCCGAAGATGCTGGAGTTGCCCAAGCCTAGATGCAGCATTTTTGACATTGTGCGATAGTCTACACATCCTTCTTTCCGGCGTATATACTTTTTGTTAATTGCTTTCTTTAAGTGGACGAATCTCAAGCAAAAATGAAATTTTCATGATTTATGAAACGCTCGTTAGCTATCCCGTCACACATAACACCGTCTCTGTTAGATGGTGGTTTTTGACGTTTTTTTTTTTCTCCTGAAAAAAACACCACACAAGTGTCAAAGATATCCAGACACCCATCTGGCTAAAACCTACTTCCAAATACTGAAAGCCACCCAGACCAAACTGGGTGGCTTTCAAGAACAGCACTTTTTTTTTCCCATCAAAATCGTTGCTCAAAATGGAATCTTTAGACAAGTCATTTTACAGGAAATTGCAATTTTTGGTAAATTCAAAATCTCTACACGTTCTACATACCTCCCTGGCCGTAATTTTCTCAAAACTTACGTACACAACTCCGTTTTTAACAATTACCACCAAACGGCTTTTTGTCAAAGCGACCCGCGTGGCAACTTTACGAGTGAAAAGTCATTTGACGTGAATCCTTCATTCACCGACCACACAGTGGCACGCTAAAACAAATCCCCCCTCGTCCAAAAATGGTACGTGCTGGAACTGGTGCTTGAAATTGTTAGAGGCGAGTGCCATTGCTCTGAAAATAACGATGCCACGAGTCAGCACGAGTTGAAGTTTATGAAGTTGAATTCGATCGTCAAATTGTTAAAAACGGAGTTGTGTACGTAAGTTTTGAGAAAATTACGGCCAGGGAGGTATGTAGAACGTGTAGAGATTTTGATTTTACAAAAAATTGCAATTTCCTGTAAAATGACTTGTCTAAAGATTCCACTTTGAGCAACGATTTTGATGGGAAAAAAAAAGTGCTGTTCTTGAAAGCCACCCAGTTTGGTCTGGGTGGCTTTCAGTATTTGGAAGTAGCTAAAACCTTGCACCCAGTCATGATCATTCCTACAAGTGCGTGCATGTATGTGATCATATTACATGCATTTTTGCTTGAGCACATCACAAAAATAACTCTGGGAAGAAAACCTGACTTGAACTTTTACCTCTAATAAATCATCCAGTAATAGTGCATATTTTTGTGCATCCTGTAAAATTGTTCACGGCAGTGCTAAATATTTACATGTACACTAAAACTAGAGCCCGAGAGGTATAACGTTTATTTACAAATACTAGGTGATTGGGATTTCAAAATGTATCGTATGTGTATTCTGTTAGTCTTCTAATGCTGTAAAGGAACTGTTCAAATATCTCTATTTACACAACGCTGTAGGACTCGAGTCCCGATTTTCAAGGACTCGGAGATTTGGGCAGAGAGTCCAGTGAAAAAAATTAATATACAATATTTTACAAAAAGTACATTATACAGGCGCCGAAAATTATTTGAAGTGTCTTATTGTAATTTATTTTGGAGCCGAAAGTATTTCGAACATGTGAAAAACAATTCTGAGAATGTAAAATAAATCATTTTTACTGCATATTTTTCTCAGCCGAAAGCAAACTTACGAGCTGCCAAAGATCACAGGCACAATCATTGACACTTTAACTTGAAATAAGGATTCGGCCTGCTGAAGACTTGGATGTTTGCTGGACTCCGACTACAGCCCTGCTATTACATTTCTAGAAATTTTGTTTAAACATCTTATGACGTCATTATTGCATCCGACCAAAACTGGGCTGGATTTGCAGTCAAGGAAAATCAAATAGGCCTAAAAATTGGACCTTCTTTCTCATTTTTATTCCAAAGAGATATAACTAATTTAAGTGCTATATGTTAAAAAAAAAACAGCCTAGCAGGCTACCTAACTGTCTGGTAGACTGGTTCCTGCTCCAAATACAACTGAATATGAGGACCGGCTACTGTCGTGTTTAAAATAGCACCGAGCATTACGTCATGTATTTATTTTTAGGAGCGCATAACTGTTAATTTTCAAAGCGAGTGTATAACAATTTGAAATGAGTTATTCCATATTTGGCCAATAGAAAATTAATATATTAACCTTAAAATATTACACATGTCCATAAAGTACGTATTTATTGTCATAAATAAACACGCGACATCAACTCAATTTTAGAAACAATGACGAATTGTACCCGACGAAATCGTCCGTACGTGCATTCGGGAACCTTCGGGAAAAGGAGGAATTCCTCCCGTTTCAATATGGCGGACTAACATGTATACTGGCGGTTGCCGGACCTAAATATCATCTCAGAATAGTCCGGATATTTTGGTCTGGGAACCAGACTAACTGTCTGGCACCCCAGGGCTTGTATTGTGGAACGATGTTTATTTTGTTAGTGCAAAACAAAATCCAACTTGAAATTTCGACAAAAATAGTAATAAAGTTTTTTTTAAATATCTGATTGATGCATGTATGAATCCTTAAAAGGTGACCTGCGAAAGTTAGGTTACCTTTTCCGACAATAAATTAACAGGTGTTTTGTCTTAGTACTTGCATATTCTCTGCTGGAAAATGTATCAAAGTGGCTGTTCGTAATGATGAAAATCACAATTTCTTAATGCTTAATCCTCGTTTTTGTTTGTCAAAAATTGACCAATTTTAATTTTGCTCAGTAACTAGTACTGCTCTGTACAAAATATCAACAGTAACTGTACCCACTTAAATTTGAATACAAATAGCACGGAACGATTAACAGGTTAAAATGGTCTCTCAACTGCAATAAACTCTTGTTACAGTATTTTCGTGGGATTAAACTAATTTTAGCTTAAAGGAATTGCACCCAAGAAACAGAAGACCTTGTGCTCAACTAGTGCAACTCAAAATATTTTAATGCAAAGAACAAGAAATATTACCCGCTGAAACGTGGATATGATACTTCACAAAGAATGGGCGCTGCCATTTTGTCCGAATACTGGGCAAAGAATGACGTCCTTTGTGCATTCCCATGGCAGTACGTGAAAAAGTTGTATGCAGAAATGTCATTCTTTGCCCAGTATTAAGACAAAATGGCGGTGCCCATAGTGCAATATGCATCGCTAAAATTGTAAAGTTTGTATCCGCTTTTCAGTGGGTAATATGCACTGCAATATAATGTACGAGTGGTACATGTTGAACACAAGGTCTTTTGTTTCTTAGGTATAATTTCCTTTTAATATCCACAGAGTACTAAACAAGGCACCCACATCATGCAGTGCACAGTACATACATGTATATGCTGAGACTTGCAGGGAAAAAGTATTCAGGCAGCGCGCGCTCTGACGAGAGTTTAATGTACATGTATGTGGTATCAACAAATGCAGATACATGCACTTATACCTATTAACTTGTTGTGGGTATGTATAACATCAGGCACAACAATTTTCAGCCATCAGAACCTCTTGGACCTCTCTGGGATGAGTGTGTCTCGCAGCAGGTCAAAAACGGACAGAATGCCACTACGTTTGCTTCGCTTGTTGAAATAGCTTGTCACAACATCCTCTTTTTCTGTCAATAAAAAAAATAGACTTAGTGTTGAAATCAAAGAAATTACAGGACTGCCACGGTATGTTAAAGGGACATACCAGCTTTGTTGGGCTATTTTGGGCTCGAAATAGACCCATACATTATTCTGAAGCGCTTTCCAGAGTAAATTGGATATATCCTAAAAGGACGCCATCAAATTTGGCTGTTTTTGAGAATTATTCAAAAATTCAAGGTCACATGGCTTTTCGGAACCAGATTCTGGTTCCGAAAAGTTACGTGGTCTTGTGAGTTAGTTGTATTTCTAGCCGTAGAAACCAGCGCGAAGGGCGAGTTGCTTTTGTCATTCGAGGTTGGTTTCTCTTCTTGTTGGAAAATAATGTCCTACGAACACTATGTACAGACAGTATTTTCCAATTTGTACACAAATCTGCTAACAGATTTCATAAGAAGGGTTTCTAGGTGTTGATATGGACGAAAGAATCTCTCAGATTTTCGTGTCTTCGCTTTGCGTTCGCGGCGATAAATAATATCCGAAGAAAAAACAGCATAGGCCTATTGAGGGCGCTAAAGACACCAAAACGTTGCGTTCGATGTGCTTCCTCGAGTCAGCGCTGACCTGACGGATCATGCAAGGTGTGAGGAGTCAGGGGAAAACAAGGAATTGAGGTTAAACACGTGTCGACCCATATCGAACGCCACCTTTATTTACAAACACATGATACATAATACATCGCGACGGCTGGTAAAGCGTATAGCCCAACATTTGTCTCTTTTGTTAATTTTTAAAATTTGTAGTTAATTATGTGACATTTTGATAATTTTATTTGAAATATTATTGTCAAGGATGGATTGCTACATTATGTAAACAGTAAGCCGGTGTGTTCCTTTAATGTCATACAATAGTGTACCGTAGCACTGTAGCAATGGATTATAATATAAACTTCAGAACCCTAAATGTCTAAACAAATGTGAAAGACTCGGGTTTACAAAGAATAGACCTTTATCACGGTGCGGCCATCTTCCCTTTTCCCCTATTCAAATAAACGCAACTAAAGCGAGGCTTGCAGGAAAAACAGTTTTGCCCCGTGTTGAAAATGTTCATTGTGTGCATCACAATGGTACATGGTACACGCATGGCGCAATCAAGAAAACGCGCTGCGCGGACTAGTGATTTTCTCAAAACAACAACGGGAGATTACATGCACCATTGCGCGGAAACATATCAATTTTTGGCATTTTGAGAAAACTGCCATTTTGTATTACAACTACCCGGTAAGCACTACAGTCAATGGCAAATTCCAATAAGTAAAACATTTTTTTGTGGGATGTAACACAGTTTGCCAATAATCTATTTGCCAAATGTATAGGACCATCAATCGAGAATGTACCGTACTAACACTATTATCTCATATTTTTGGATATGGCGTTTATTGCATTTTGCGATGAAACTCTTTATTGAGTGCTTTCCGGTGACGTCATGCCTTCCATCCACCATTTTGGGTTTCATTTTTCATGACCCACGTGGCTCGATTACCGTTGATTACCAGCAAAATAAGCAAGAAAAGCGCATTGGTTGCACTTACCTCTGTTGCTTAACCTTGCTTTATGTTGTTGCGCCATGGCTGTTTTATCGATAAAGATAAAATGTATTTCTTCAGGCTAAAAATCACGATCAAGTAAAAACACTTTCGTTTTTACAAGCTGGCTTCATGCTCAATAATTTGAACGTATCGCAACGTGAGCATGCGGCATTTTCAAATGAGTATTTTTTACGCGTGTTCATGTGCGTCTATTGGTGCGCGCGTGACCGGTGACACCTAAACATTCCCGGATGTTCTACCGTACGTCACAGAAAGCAATCAATATGTAACTTTTACATGTAAAGAAGCAAATCAATAACAGGTACAATACAACAGGGAGGTTTCGCACCGTCACGGATACCGATACGGAGACGGATACGTCATGACTTTATGCGCTTCTCGTGATGAGTAACCGTAGTCCACATGTTTTCATACACGTGAGCAACGGTTATCGGCCTCCATACGCGTAGCATAAAAACGGATTACGGTTATGCAGATTTTTCGCTTTTTCCGTGGTGGATTAATAAGTTTTATGCATTTTGTTTCTTTGTGATGTATTTTCCATGAATACCTATCGAATTTAATGAGTCATGCCCACGTGAAACTGAGGAAAATCAGCTGAAAACAAAGCCAAGTGCAGAGCAGATTTAGCAGATTAATGTATGCACGTAGCCACACAGTGCAAAACCCAGTTGAGTGTGCGCATCAACGTGAACGGTTACCATTATCATATCCGTATTCGTAACCGTATTCGTCCCCTTGCGAAACCTCTCTAATGTAGAATGACAACTTACTTGTTTCAGTGGCCACATGAGTTGTGGGAAGAACGTTATCATTGGCTGACAATGAGATGAAGAAACTGAAGGGTACCAACCACAAGCACAGAGTGAAGTAACCAATGACCTGATGAGATGGAAAATTCAATCACTATTTTACTATTATTCACTCTTAAAGGCAGTATACATGATTGATTGGTATCTCAAAGAATCAGAAATGTTCACAGATAATCTAGATTTACACATAACTTACACAATATAAATATGATGATGGCAGAAAACTTCCCCTGAAATGGTTTTGTTTGAAGTGCCATAGTCTTTGAAAAATTTTACAATTGATATTAAAGTACATAAACATGTACACATGCATATACAAAGATAATGCATGCACCTTTTTTTTTAAAAACTTACCTCAGAAAATGAATGCCAAACTTCAGCAAAATACCGGAAAGCTATATAATGATTTACAATCACAAGCACTGAAAAGAACAAAACGAGAGGTCAATATACAGATAATCCAAAAGGATACAAATTGGATGGCCATATTTTCTTAAGCAGTTACCAGGATTATTTTTTGCAAAATACAAATGTGATTGGCCAAAAGTTAATACCTGGGCCCAATTTCATGGAACCTGTTAGCACAAAAACTTGTTTAGCACAGAATATATTTGCTCTGTAAAATGGGTTACCAGCAACAATTTTATGTCAAATTGTATTTTTAGGAACAGGAGCAAAATATCAGTAAATACACATCACATACGACTTTGGCTGGCAACCCAGTTTTGTAAAATAAAGCAAAGAAATTCTGTGCTAAACAAATTTTTGTGCTGACGGGTTCCTTGAAATTAGACCCAGGTCAAGCACCAATTTTACTTAAAGGCCCTATGTATCATTTGCAACATAAAACAAGAGTGTAACATATCTAAGTTAATAAACTAGCCTGAAAAAATTGTAGCTAATTAGATGCATCATTGCTTCAGAAAACCTTGAAAATCTAAATGCCTTTCTAAAAACCCCGTGTACAAATTTCCAATATATGCTCGTAACCGGGATGGCCTAAAAAGTGTCCGTCCCGGTTACGAGCGTATATTGAAAATTTGTACACAGGGTTTTTAGAAAGGCATGTTGTCACACTATTTGTAACCCTTTTTGGGCCTAAGTTATCTCTTCAGAACAACTGAAACTTATTTCTTTTATTTTGAGACCAGACAAAGGTATTTCCTCGAAAATATGGTCTGTGTTGCCAAAATGCCCCCTTTACTGTGGAAAGACCCAGAGTGTAATGGTCAGTTACCTCATACATTAGCAAGATTCTCGAATGTACATGTAGAAAAGTAAAACTTACCACAACTGAGAATAAAAACAGGGGATGTGAGTTCGATGAAAGGAAAATTTTGGAGAAGCAAAGAGTAGATGCCCACAGATAAGAGTCCGGTTATGGTGAGATGGAAGGGAAGATCTTCAAACAGAATCAGACCCACATAGATGCCAGCGGTTACCTTCAAATGATCCAAAAAACATGGTATACATTGCAAGTTATTTAACATGTACATGTACCAGTGCTAGGAAAGGGTTCAGAGAAGGATCCATCATAGGGCATTGTTCCCTTTTTGAAAGGCGGTCACCATGCTGCGACGTTTGAGGGGTGGGGACAGCCGACCTTCTCAAGAAGTTTAAATAGGCCCATCCTGCTAACCAGATCAAAGGTTTAGTGAGGTCTACATGTGTAAACATCATGTAGAGCAGTCGGCCTTGCTCATTGCTCCTGGAGCTGGCGAAGGGAAAAGATCATGTCAGTCGTCGACCTGCCTGCTCTGAAGCCACATTGGGATTCTGCGTAAACATGACCTGCAGCCTGTTCAGAAGGATGCGCGCAAATACCTTGCCAACAACACTCAGGAGGGAGCTCCCCCTGTAAATTTTGCAATCACTGTGGCCACCCTTGTTCTTGTATAGACCAATGAACACGGTTTCGGGTACCAGGGGTACCTCTACGCAATGGAAATCTCGCAAAATTTGGTCAGTACTCCATAGATACTCTTACCTAAACGTATCAATATTCCGAAGAGTACTCGTCGATCTCATGTCTACTTTCGGAGAAATCTTGTGGCAAAAAAAAAATCGGAGCTTTGGCAGTTTACCCCCGAAACAAAAATGGAATGACCAAGCATGAAGTCACGTGGGACTGGTCACCCAATAGCACCGTGCCAAATACGTGAAATACGATGTAGCTGTTTTCTAAACGGCCGGTGGCTTCATCGTCTCCGGCTGAATTTAGCGCTCCGGTTTGAATTTTTGTTTCAAGATTTCTCCGAAAGTAGACATCAGATCGACGAGTACTCTTCAGAATATTGATATGTTTGGGTAGAGATTATCTATTGGCCAAGTATCAGGCCCAAGGGACGAATTTGAAATTTGCCAAGACTTCCACAGATTTTCCTTAATACACTCGCAGGGCGTAGAGGTACGTACCCCTAGTACCCGAAGCTCTGTTCATCGCGGGTCTAGTTCTTGTAGAGTGTCATCACAATGTCTTGAGGAACTGCTCCTTCCTCCACATACAGCTCTTCCACAGTTTGCAAGCATGGATGAACAGTCAGAACTATATGAGATGTGTACAACAGATACTAGATACTACAAATACGCAAGTTTTTTAGACAAGAGCGCTACCGAAAAAGTAATTCATGCATTTGTCACTTCTCGCCTTGACAACGGCAATGCCCTTTTCTATGGTCTTCCGCATAACCAGATTGCCCGTCTCCAATGCCTCCAAAACACCGCAGCCCGCATCGTTACACTCTCTAGAAAATCCTGTTCCATCACCCCCATCTTGAAACAACTTAATTGGCTCCCTATCTCTCAACGAATTATCTTCAAACTCATGCTAATTGTCCACAAAGCACTCAACGGCAAGGCTCAGAACTTCTTCAAGTTTACACTCCGTCAAGGAACCTACGATCCAGCAACATGCTTCTCCTCAAGGAATCCAAGTCTCGACACTCGTGGGGTGACAGAAGTTTTTCTGCAGCCGCACCACACATCTGGAACTCTCTACCGCTTAATCTTAGATCTTGTCTCTGTACAACAACATTCAAATCACTTCTTAAAACTTATCTCATGTCTAAAATCATTTTGTTAGGTCAAAAACCATTTTGTTTACCGGTAAGTCAAAAACCATTTTTATTAGGACTAGAGCTGTTTCTCTTTGGTCTGGAACCATTTTTGGAAGCTTCGGGTAAAAAAATAAGGTGTCATTTTGAGTGGTTCTTGCCGAAATTTCGGTGGTCCCCGGGGAGAGTCTTCCCGAAATGTCGCCCTATTGCCGCATCCAGAGTTCTTACAAATCTTATTATTATTATTACTACAGATGACTGGTGTTCTCCCACTCTTGCTAACAACACAAGTTGACATATAATTTTGTCAGCTAACCCATTTTAAAACAAATAAATTTTGTATTAAGCAAATATTTCTGCTAAACAGCTTTATGAAATTGGCCCCTGGACTTTGACTCGTGAAATCAAGAACTCTGACTTCGCCTGTTGGACTTGGAAAAATTGGACTCACTACAATATGCAGCGTACAGCATTGTACACTGGTACACATGCACTGTACTTACTATTATCAGCCATCTTATGATCTTCAGGGTTATCACTGTATACTCTTCCACCAGTTCAGCTAAATAATACAAGCCAGAAGCTGCAAGTACAAGTAGAGAGAATATTACATTAAAGGCATGCAAAATTGCAATAGACATGAGTACACGTACATTTTCATAGGCTCTAACAAAAATTGCAAAATGCATATTTTCAAAATGCATGGTACACTTACACTTCTTATTCCTCCTACTGGATTCTTTAGTTGTCTGTCGTATCTTAAACACTGAAATAATGAGGAAGGAACCATGTCCACGTAGCCTAGTATGATATTTTGGTGCAATATACGCCATCTCAAACTGTGTACAGTTCGGTCGATCCATGAGTCTGACGTTCGCAGGTGACTTGCTAATGTCAGGTTCATTTCCAAGAGCCTGTGACTGTGAGCGTCAGAGGCATTCGGACTAATTAAGTGGCGACCAGTGAACGGAATTCATACCAAAGTTTAGTCCGAGTATTAAACTTGGTCCCTTCAATAGGGTCATTCCGTATCAATTCAACACGCTTTTGGACCTGATCATCACGGATTAAAATGAAATTTAGTGTGCTGATTGGTATCCTTGAGAAACCCAGAGAACTAATATTTTATGTCATTCGGTCAATTAATTTTTGAGATACAGGTCAACAAACTTTTGACTAATTAGCATTTGACCTGCTAAAGGTAATAATAGACAGTTCTTATATAGCGCATTTCAGAACCGACGGAACTCTCAATGCGCTTTCTGCATTATTACCCCTGGTCATTGGGCTCAGTAGTATCATTCCTTAATCCTTGTGGAGTATACAGTCCCGTGCTGCTTATGCGCACAGGGACTGATCAAACACATTAGCTTTCTCTACCCTCACAGGTACCCATTTCCTCCTGGGTGGAGAGAGACAATTCATGGCAAAGTGCCTTGCCCAAAAGCACACGCACCATGGACAAGCCGGGATGGGATTCGAACCCACGACCTGTGGATTGACCATAGTCTTGGATTCAACACGCAACACCGCTCGGCCATGGTGCCCCATAAAGGTATTAAAATGCACACATGATACAGAGATAAACTTTACATCATTTTAAAGCTCTTTAAATAGCCTTCATTTTATAAAATAACATCAAAATTGTATCTCAGACCACAAAAAAAGTTATGTAAATTTATAACCTTTGACCTTGCTTGATTTGCAAAAATGCGCATTTTTCAAAATGCGTAATTTTTTTAAAAATTTGTTACTAGCTTAAGATGTAAGGAACATTACCAAAAAGATTTGGGATGGGCACTAGACTAGTCTTACAGTTTTGAGTTACTGTAAAAGCTGAAATATTCGCGGTGGTTCTATTTTCGCGCATTTCGCGCACCAGACAGAGCCCGCGAAAAAAACAACCCGCAAAAATATTGTTTGCGACAATTGTGGCGATCCCTGTTAAGGTGACATAATTTCCATCCGCGAAAATAACAACTCGCGAAAATGTCAGTGATGTTGAAATGCGCGAAAATATCTGTACGTGAAAATATTGGCTTTTACAGTATGATAACATGTAGGCCTAACATTTATTTTTTAAAAATTTGTTAGCTTAAAGGGCCCCTTATTTAGGATTTTTATCAATGAAATCTATGCTTTAAAACCACTCTACTCAGTTAGTCATAAAAATCCTATTTGGAGCTTGCTTTGGGTGTTTAAACAAAGGTTTTTAGTTTTTATGCCGATGAAAATATGCATATTCATGACCAAGGTCACGATGTCACAAGAGGCAAACACAGAAAAATCACATTCAACTGTGCACAAAAGATTCCACTTTTTTTCTCAATTTTCCTGAAACTTTTGTAATCCATGGCTTTTTGAGTTTGTTTTACATGTTGCCTGCTGTAAGCCATGACAAAACTGGGGGTAGAAACTGCAGCAATTTGCCACAAGTCCAACTTGAAGTCTTATGTTTTTTCTTAACTTTTCCCTTCTGTCTTCCTTATGTGATGCACTCAAAACAGCGCCCTCTGTCTGTGATTTATTGCAATGAAATCTTCAAAGTTGAAAAAGGCCACCTTTTATTGATTTTACATCCAAACGAACAATAGTACTAGTAGGCCTATGTCTTGCTGAACAAGTAATCCGTCATTATGAAGCAAAGCTTAGGCACAAAGTTGTTTAGCATGTCACAGGCCCTTTAAGATGTAAGGAACATTACCAGAAAGATTTGGGATGGGCACTAGACTAGTCTTACAGTTTTGAGTTAATATGATAACATGTAGGCCTAACATTTGGCTTTGCTTTGGGAAATGAGGGACAAATCTTACCCAAGGCTAACGTGGCCAGACAAACATGCACAAATGTTGCTAACCAACTCAATACAAAGATGAACCACATTGTTGTGAATTCAGGACATCATCTCAACATGCTCATGTCAAACAGGGCCAGGGCTGAGATGTAGGACAAATAAACGAAATGCATGACGCATACGCGCACAGCTGATCTATGCTGACCTAGTTGAAGTGAGCCGCCGATTATACCGATTCAGCAGCGTATTTGTCATGTAAGTAATAGTAAATCTATAATACATTCACCAGAGGATATTTCCTACACGGGGCTGAAAGTCAAATCGAAACAAATTATTTCACCACATACACGTACGTACACAGCCCCCAACCCAATTTTTCTTTCAATCATTTTGTTTGTGGTGCGGGGTGTCATACCAGGGGGCGGGGGGGGGGGGGGATGGGGGGGGTTGGGGGGGGGGGGGGGTGTTGGGGGGTGGGGGGGTGGTTGGAGGGTGGCGGGGGGTTCACCCCTCTGGATCCGCGCCTAAGCTCACGTTTAATTTTCGTTTCAGCTTCAGCCGGTTACTAATTAGTACCTAAAGGGAGTTAAAGAGACTCCTCCCCAACTTAAGGCGACTAAAAATTTAAGATTTTCTTTTAAAAGAATGTTGGTCAGGAATGCACATATTTCAAAGAATTTGTACCCTTTATGTTCTACCAATTAAAGTTATATTGTCCGTGGTTCTCAGCAGATTGATGTTTTTTGTACGAACGAATAACGGAAAAACTTTGTATTTTAGACATCGGAAACCCTGTGTATAAAACAGCCGTTTTTTTGCGTTTTACCCCTTTAACGCACTCACCGATCGCGGCGTACCGAGGCCCTGTTGAAACCGGGAACAAGCGACAGAAATCTTGTCGCCTCTCTGGACCAATCAGGACGCTTGGCACCGGCAGTGCATATATTGCAGACATTCAAATGTATCGCGCGCAGATTGTAAACACCGTGCATGCATGTGATACATATACTTGGTGCTGGCTGTTGTCCGCGTCGGCGATTGGCTGTTATTTAAAGCATACGGAGAATCCGTTCCATTCACGTTGGTCAGCATGCATCCATGTTATTAATTTAAAAAACTGCGGAGTAAATAAGATCGTCGCCGGAAATTTTGGTAGGAATTATGGTCAGACAGATCATAAGAAACGGAACCCAATACAATTTCTGGAACGTATAGAAATCATTTCTTTGCGGCATAACAATGACCAAATTGATTAAATTGCGTAAAAATGACTCGGGCGTGTGCTGGCTGAACACAACAGCCGGCTTACTCCACATATTTGCGTGGATTTCCTCAGGGTATTCAGTGTAACGTCGCTCATAGCAGAGTGAAAATTCCCTGAGATCTCAGGATGCAGTGCTATAGACTTGCCCAAGTCTGACTTCTGTCGTCGTGCGCGGCGTGCGGCGCGCTCTGGTGGCCTCTGAAATCTGTTTCTGTCTTAGAATACTTTCTCAGACAGAAGAAACAGAAGAAAGAATATTGGACAGGCCGCCGGCCCAGGGGCGCCGGGCGCAGGCGCGCTGTGCGCTGCGCGTTGCGGACGGGAAAGTCGATGCATTGACGCCTATGAGTTGAATTATTTGCGGACTGTCAATAATTCGAAATATTGACAGCAGGCCCTAATATTGTTGGATAACTAAACGTTGGTCGGTTTCTTTCGTTGATGTGTCATTTAAAAGCGAATAACATTTATGTTTCTATAAATTCAAAAACCTTTTAATTTTTCGAGGTGCCACACCCAAAACGCACGGACAATACATCTTTAACGACTTTTAATGCATTTTCGAATTGATTTAATTGGGTACTAATTAGTTAGGGGCTAAAGCTGAAACAAACAAAAAAGTGTGCCCGGGATTTATATGATCAGTTAGAAAATTTGTAGAACAGAAGGGTATACAAATGCATAGTTCCGAGTTTGCCTAGTTAGCCCCGCCCCCGTGGATATTGTTGCTATGGCTCACACGCTATCGTCAAAATGGCGACACACTACGCACAAAGCAATAGGCTTTTCAACGGAAAGCACAGATTCATTGGAGAAAACTCAAAGGCATTCATGTTTCAGGGTCAACAGTTATCTTAGAACACACAGAGTAAAGGGCCAGTAATACAGGGATGTAATATCATGACATACGTGCTTTCGTACCTTTGAACATGGAGGAAGCCATATGCTTTGAACAACGAAACGACCGGCCTTGAAACCAAAAATTCACCCGGATCATCGCATACAACACTGTACAAATTGTATGGGGCCGGCAGAACATATCGCGTGATCATGTTGTTGTTTGACAGTGCACTTTGAATTATGGCCAGACAGATCATAAGAAACGGAACCCAATACAATTTCTGGAACGTATAGAAATCATTTCTTTGCGGCATAACAATGACCAAATTGATTAAATTGCGTAAAAATGACTCGGGCGTGTGCTGGCTGAACACAACAGCCGGCTTACTCCACATATTTGCGTGGATTTCCTCAGGGTATTCAGTGTAACGTCGCTCATAGCAGAGTGAAAATTCCCTGAGATCTCAGGATGCAGTGCTATAGACTTGCCCAAGTCTGACTTCTGTCGTCGTGCGCGGCGTGCGGCGCGCTCTGGTGGCCTCTGAAATCTGTTTCTGTCTTAGAATACTTTCTCAGACAGAAGAAACAGAAGAAAGAATATTGGACAGGCCGCCGGCCCAGGGGCGCCGGGCGCAGGCGCGCTGTGCGCTGCGCGTTGCGGACGGGAAAGTCGATGCATTGACGCGTATGAGTTGAATTATTTGCGGACTGTCAATAATTCGAAATATTGACAGCAGGCCCTAATATTGTTGGATAACTAAACGTTGGTCGGTTTCTTTCGTTGATGTGTCATTTAAAAGCGAATAACATTTATGTTTCTATAAATTCAAAAACCTTTTTATTTTTCGAGGTGCCACACCCAAAACGCACGGACACTACATCTTTAACGACTTTTAATGCATTTTCGAATTGATTTAATTGGGTACTAATTAGTTAGGGGCTAAAGCTGAAACAAACAAAAAAGTGTGCCCGGGATTTATATGATAAGTTAGAAAATTTGTAGAACAGAAGGGTACAAATGAATTCTTTGAAAGATGTGCGTTCAATAATGTTTTTGTGAAGAAAAAAAACCATCTTTACTTTAGTGGACGCCTTGGCCGAATGGTCTCTTTAATTCCCTAATTAGGTACTAATTAGTGAGCGGCTGAAGCTAAAACCGAAATTATTTGTTTCCTTGGTAAGAAAATTTGAAGCTGGGAAATGTTGGAGAAATGTCGGGAAAGTGGTCAATTAGTTTATTTCCGACTTCAGCCTCGCGTGTGGAAACATCCTCTGGTGAATGTATTGTGGATTTCCAATAATTTTCGAATATGCGGCCGAATCGACGGCTCACTTCAACTTGGTCGATAACCCAAAAGCAAAATAATAATGCCTAGGCCTACTGCACTGCTGCGGTCTGCTGATAATGAGCGATTTTGAAGTGTTTTCGACCGTATTCTGATTTTAGGTGATTTTCTGCACTGTATGCATTAAATACATGTATATAATATGGGTCAGAACGTTTCATCGGCTTCAAATTCCAGCAATGCAAGCAGACCAGGTAGGAGTCTCCAGAAATTCGCTTAAAAGGGCATTTTTTTCCTACTTAAATTGGTTAAAAAATGGCCTTAAGTTATAAAATGGCTCTTAAAAGAATGACAAAAATTCAAATTTATTCTGGATTTATTTTTGTTTTGATCCGGCCCGTTTAGTCTACAGTCTACAGAAATCACCTCAAATTGGAGCGTTATTTTTTCATAAAAGATAGTCTAGCCCAGATTTGAAATTTCGCTGCCCATAAAGAAGCCTAGGCGTACTATATCATCGTGTAAAATTCCCGATGATTTCTCGCATTTGCAACATTTTTGTTTCGGAACATGTTTGTCAGTATGTTTGATATGTATTGAAGATAAAGTGGTTCTTGAACTCTTTTTGGTTTTCATAAAAATGAGCAAAAAACTTGCAGAGTTCGCGTCCGCCCAGTAATATAGGTTTATTATTATTATTATTATTATTCTTTCTGGTATTCATACCAAGGATTCCTCAATAGTGCTCATTGCACTGTCACTCGCAAGCGTGAGGAAACCCATGAAGAATTAGAATTAGAAATGGCCAGAGACACCGGGGATGATCCCCCTTGCTCTTCACGAAAGAATGCTCTGGGATCTTTAGAGTGCGTTTCCATTACCTAACACACTGGACCAACGGCTTTACATCCCTTCCGAAGGATGGAGCAAGTGTGGTTGAGTGCCTTGCCCAAGGGCACAGGTACCGTAGCCATGGGGAGGTTCGAACCTGCATCCCCAAGTTTTCACCTGATTGCGAGTCAATGACCTAAACCGCTCGGCCACGGTACCCCACTATGCACAATTAGCCGGGCAATTTTGTCATCCAATACCATGATGCATTGCGAACGTCAATAAGGTTTATTAGTCCTGTTACTACGAAGACCAAGAGGGGACATTTAAGTGTTGTGCTTTTTTGTTGTTTTAATGCGTACGCACGTGATAATAATACGTACGCACGTGATAATAATACGTACGCACGTGATAATAATACGTACCTACGTGATAATAATACGTACCTACGTGATAATAATACATACGCACATGATAATAAATATGTACGTACGTGATAATAATACGAAAATCTGACAGATTCTCTCGTCCATATCAACACCCAGAAACTCTTCTTGTGAAATCTGTTGGCAGATTTGTGTACTTTTCGGACCCAGAATCTGGTTCCGAAAAGTCACGTGACCTTGACTTTTTTTAAAAATGCAAAAACACGTCCAAATTTGACGGCGTCTTTTCAGGATATATCTAATTCACTCTGGAAAGCACTTCAGAATAATGTATCCATGGGTCTATTTCGAGCCCAAAATAGCCCAACAAAGCCGGTGTGTCCCTTTAAGGTTCAAGTCTCAAGTCAAATGAAGCCAAAAATCGGGACTCGAGTCGACTCAAGTCTGAGTCTGGAGTTCGAGTCATTACAACCTTGGTGTTTACATGTACTGTTACATTCAATATTGTTTGTATAAAAGGGGGTCCCAAACATACCGGTGACTTTCAAACAAGTGTATTAACCGTAAATTGTATTGCTCGGACCACCCCTCCCCAGGCATTTGAAGCTGTATAAATTACTGAATTCAGTCTCAAGATAGAGTTCTTCTAATTATCATTCTCGTGCAGGGTGTGGACAAACCAACAGGACCCGCCACACAATAGCAACAGAGCAAAGACGTTCACGTGTAGTTGTTTCAAGTGGTTACAAACAGAAGACAAATAGAAGCAATAATGCTGCCCCAAATATCGGTAGCAGAGTCATTTGGCCCCTTCATACCATCCAACCTCTGGAGGCACCATTGCAGCTCGCCAATAACCAGCAAAGCGTGTCGGAATTCCGCTTCCATCACGTCCATGGCAAGAACATTGTTCTATCAACAGATAACAAGACGGCCTCGCGTATGGGCAGCTTCTGCAATGCTCTTGTTTTCACTCATAGAGCCATACACATTGGGGAAATTCTCCATTTTGAACTTATTCAAAACACAGCTGGCTGGAGTGGAGTGGTGCGTTTTGGATATACCGCACATGACCCACTGTCCATGCGCACCAATGGCATTCCAAAGTATGCTTGCCCGGATCTTGCAGCAGCACCAGGTAACTGGGCCAAGGCTGTGCGTGAAAGCTGTGCAAAACATGGCAATGTTTTAAACTTCATCTTGAGTGAGGATGGAACAGTATTCCTCAGTGTAAATCAAGAACCATTTGCGGAGTTTGTCAGTGGAGTGGATACCAACAGACCTGTTTGGGGTGTTATTGACATCTATGGTAACACTACTGGAGTAAGAATTGTTGGTATGTTAATCATACAATGTATATGTAAACTTAGGATTCGAACCTGAGACCTCTGACTCACTGGGCAGATGCTGTACCAGTTGGTAATAAGGCCCTTATGATTTTTTTCCTCATTTGGTTGTTTCATTTCAATGGTGATTAGGCATCATACAGATATTGCATCCGTTACTTCGCGCCTTATAGCTCCGCTGGTACAGCATCTGCCCAGTGAGTCGGAGGTCTAGGGTTCGGATCCTGATAAAGCCCTTACAATTCTTGTTTGCACGTACACGAATATGGCTGCCTATTTTTATTATTATTTTTAAAATAGAATGTATACACAATGAAAAAGAATGCCTTTTTCGTAGCATTGAGTTCGAGGACGTATGTTCAAATTCACACGAAAAAGAAATGAAAACTGTATGATGACGATTATAAATTATGCAAAATTGGTCGCGAAAACCTGCACAGGGTGTCCATAAAAAAAAAGGAGACCCATCTCTTAAAATGCAAATTATCAGAAATATGTGCAATATTTTAAAAAGAGGTGTGTATGTAGGACAAAGTCCAGACTGTCCTCTGTCCAATGGTCATTATGTAACTGTCATGCATGACTGAGCAAACATGGCCATTATGAAAGGTGGTGAAATCATCACTGTGACAAGTTAGCACTTTACTTTGAAGTGGGATAAGGGCAATGAAGTGATGAAAGAACACATTTCTTTTCAAACCTTACCATGGAATGATAAGACGAACAGTGAGAGACATGATGAGATGATGTGAGCTGTGTATTGAGAGAAATGGTGGGCATGTCGAAGACACACCCCTGAATTCATCTGTAAGGTAAGGTTTGAAAAGAAATGCTGTGTTCTTTCATCACTTCATTGCCCTTGTCCCACTTTCAAGTGAAATGCTATTAATGATTTCACCACCTTTCATAATAGTCATGCATGACAGTTACATAATGACCATTGGACAGAGGACAGTCTGGACTTTCCCTACATACACACCTCTTTTTGAAATATTGCACAGATTTCTGATAATTTGCATTTAAAGATGGGTTTCCTTTTTTTATGGACACCCTGTGTTAGTACACTGTGTATATGAGATTCAGAATTTAATAAAAAATGTGTTTCTAATGTTTTGGCCTTTTTCAGATACCTTTCCAACATCCAACAGGATATCTACAAGAAGTACTTCTCTTAGTTCCAACTTTCAGGATTCCCTTAAGCTTGTTTCTGACCTGCTTCCTAACCATGACCAAGTCTCTGTTGCTACCCAAAGTAGCAGTACGAGGTCCCAAACTCCCAAACCAGAACCGCTGCCATTTCACAGTGTACATGGTTTCAATATTGTGCTCGGTGAACAGAATTTTGTTGCGGACAGAAAAGCAACTTGTGTCAGTGGTGGAATTGTCTTCTCCAGTCGACCTGTGAAGTGTGATGAGAAGGTCCTGGTTGAGGTGATTGCTGTGAACCACTGTTACATTGGACACATGGGTGTGGGATTGACATCATGCGATCCAGGATCTCTTAGTAATGAAATACTACCTTTGGAAGCAGAGGACATCTGTGAGCGCAAAGAATACTGGGTCATGACAAGGGACTTCGATAACATACAGGAAGGGGATAGTTTGGGGTTTACTCTTGCCTCGGATGGCCGTTTCCATGTAACAGGACCAGATGCTGCAAATCATGAAGTTTTGATGCATGTTGATACAGCCACACCCCTATGGCTGTTCTTTGACTTGTACGGGACAACACAAACAATCAAACTATTAGGTATGAAAATCCTGTACACATGCCATTTTTGTCAGCAGATATCAAAATAGCATTATCCGCAACATGAAAATAGTAATAGAACAATATTGTCAGTCGGTGTACATTTTATTTATTATCATTCACGGTGTCCAAAATTCATGCTGTTAAAATTGAGTTGCAATTCAAGAAATTACCACAAACATAGATTTACATCAGCCAGGCACCCTCAAACATGTACATGACGTCAGAAATAAAAAGTTGCAATATAATAAAAGTTGCAATATTGAATACAGCAGTATATTTTTCACAATACATTTAGATTGTAATAGTAAAATCTGATATCGGCACAAGCTCACACATCATGTGACTAATTCCATTAAAAGTTCAGTACATAATGTGCTTTCTGCCTCATTGACAGGTTCGCTGAAGAACATTTTGCTACCCTTACCAGTACAAGCCCTGGAAAATGAAACAAGTGACATCAAGCTTAATGAAACGAACACTGCTACATCTATAACTGCGGAAGCCATTGCTGACTCGGGTGCACGTCCAACACCACCTCCAAGAGTGAGTTCTGCAGCCAAGGTGAAGTCAACAACAGCTGAGTTGTCCTCGTCCACCATTTCCAAAACTCGTCGTACGCCACCTCCACGTCCCTCCAAACCACCGGTTAGGCGCGACAGTGAGTGCACAGTGTGCTTTGAAAATGCTCCGGATGCAGTGTTCTACAAGTGTGGCCATGTGTGCTGCTGCATGGCCTGTGCTTCTAAACTAAAACGGAGATGCGATCCTTGTCCTCTCTGCCGAGCTCCTATTGATGACATCATCAAGTTCTACAAAATGTAGTCAGCATGCAGCTGAATCTCCAGATTAAATGATTGAAATGAAATTTGATTGGGATTCTATCAAGTAATTACCGAAATGAGGAATCACGTGAGATTGTATTGCCTGGTTCATGTGCATACCATGCATTCCAGAAAATAGAAGAAGGAATTCCGTCCCTATGCATTAGTGTTTAAAAGCACACATTACACTGGCCTCTCAAAAGGGTGGGACAAAACGATTGTGCATGCTGCATGCGCACAAGAAAACAGAGAGGAAGTCAATCACGAGATTCTTCATTTCGGTAATTACTCGATAGAATCGCAATCAAATTTCATTTCAGTCATTCAATTTGGGGATTCTATCTCACAATTACTTATTGGATCACGTGAGATTTTACAGCTGGCCAGTGTAATGTACAAATCAATGAAATAACTGGCCAACCAACAAGAGAAGAGATTTTAGATTACATGTACTTGCAAAACCTGTAATCTTACACGTAGTTTTAAGTAATCTTAGAAGTGTAGGAAAATCTATATTGCCGACTTTGGCATCAATTTGCAATAATGGTAAAACACCGAATCACTACTAAATAATTTATTATTAAATTCATTACTCAGTTAACATGTTTATAAACATAATTAGTGTCTGAATGGCAACTATTTAAAGGTAACCCCAACTTGTGGCATTTACTTTTGCCTTAAATGCTTATACATCTGGCGATTGTAATCGGGAAAAGGTCCTACATACTCTTTAAAATAAAATAAGGGTCAACAATATTTTTGTGAAAAATGTTGACCAAGTCAGGACATAGACAAATTTTAGTAAGGGTAATGGGCTAAAGGTTGCTCTGCAACATTTTAAGCACTTTTCACATGGTTTGCATGTCTATTGGCTTAGAAACTGACAGATCATGTGACAAGACACAAAAATGCTGATAACAGGTCAATGATGTCGCAATCAAGTTTGGCACATCTGCTTTATTTTTCTTCAATACTTAATGAGATTCCCCACACATAATCAATAGGATTCTGCACTTGATAGAGTAAAGTTAAACAGTGGGTTAACCAGCCTGGAAGCTGTAGGGATGAGGGGACCTCTTGAGCCCCTTCTCTATTTTGAAGGCTTTCCCACCAGTTGATACTCTCTCCCTGTCCTAAACTTTGGCAAATCAACATTATTTATGTATGTTTTGAGACTTTACTCTATCAAGTGCAGAATCCTATTGATTATGTGTGGGGAATCTCATTAAGTCTTGAAGAAAAATAAAGCAGGTGTGCCAAACTTGATTGCGACATCATGAACCTGTTATCAGCATTTTTGTGTCTTGTCACATGATCTGTTAGTTTCTAAGCCAATAGAGATGCAAACCATGTGAAAAGTGCTTAAAATGTTGCAGAGCAACCTTTAGCCCATTACCCTTACTAAAATTGTTTCTATGTCCTGACTTGGTCAAAATGTTTCACAAAAATACTTGTGACCCTTATTTTATTTTGAGGAGTGTACTTCAACATGGGTCGGTACATACATGAAGTAGAACTTAATGGATAATAAAAGTACTGTTAATGCAAAACATTTGCAAGGATATCAATTCCCACTTTTCCTTTTATAACAGAAAATACAGGGACCTCTTCTCAAAAATATTTGGCTGTGTAACTAAGCTCAGTTTAAATGCTTACAATTTGTTGTTAACACAAACCAAAATTCCTTGGTGTAACAACGGAATTAAAATCAACAATTACATGTACTATCAAGAACCAAATGTTTGTTCTCAGTTCCTGGTTTTAGCTTTTCGGACAACATTTAGCAATGAACTTATAATCTGTGTTAAGTACTGCATCAGAAAAGGCTGTTTGTCGTTCCTCATGAAGGCTCCAGAACCTGGCATAGACCATCATGACCAAAATTGTATCAATGGGGACCCTACGATTCATAGTTGCGGAGGTCGAAACTCGAAGCAGAGCGAAAACCATGTGCCAATATTCTTTCAACCATCTTGCAATGCATAATTCCGAGTTTGCAAAGTTAACTCCGCTCCCTTGGATATTGTTGCTATAACTCACACGCTATCCCTCAAAATGTCCACACACACTGCACAAACCAATGGGACTTTCAACGGAAAACACAGATTCATTGGAGAAAACTCAAAGGTATTCATGTTTCAGGGTCAACAGTTATCTTAGAACACACTGAGTAAAGGGCCAGTAAAGCAGGGATATCATATCATCATGAAATACATGCTTTCTTACCTTTGAACAGCGAATCGTCCGGCCTTGAAACAAAAGATTCACCCGGATCACCGCATACAACACTGTACAAACTATGTTGTGTTGTTGTGATGCAATGCACTTTGACCTATGTGGGCGATGTCTGCTAGCTCTGTTGTGATTGGTCGGCGGGTTCGGCTTGATTGACAGGTCGGAACTATGCATTGTGGATGAACTTACACTATTATAGGGGGGATGTGGAGGGAGCGGGGGTGCAGTAACTCACAAGAAGTTGATCTGTGTAACGAAACTTGTTCGTACGTCTCAAATACTCGAAAGGTGTTTTACTACACAGCACTTGTATCCTGAGAAAAAGATGTCAAAACTACCACTGGTTGTTTTCGACCTGATTTTGATGTCTTGTGGATCATCAATTGGAATATGTTCATTGATCAGTTTCACGTTGGAAACCTTACATAATGATAATGCTTGTACCCTTTGACCTGTTGTCGAAGCCAAGAGACAAACCAACATATAAGTGACATGCTTGAGGCTTAAACATTCAAGTGGGTATAGACTACGTATGTCCAGTAAAGTCGACTCCATCAGTGTCCAAAACCCTTTGCCACTGAGATCACCCTTTGAGTGAAGCACCTGTGTCGATGTGAATGTCTGCAACTTTAGGGGGATTGGCCTTTTAGAAGTATGGCGGAACAAAAGGAGAGGGCGCAATTTTATTTGGGTATGAATTTGTTTTCAACAATTGTATTTTCTTTCAAAAAACATGGTTTACATGTTGCAATTATAATACAGAGACAGAATTATAAATAAAATAAATAAGTGCAAATTTAAAAATGCAGTTATATTGCATTTTATTCGATTTTATACTCACTTCAAAGTGCGCCCTCCTATGTCCGCCATACTTCAAAAAGGCTAATTGGGCGGTGAACGTTAGGAAAGTTTTGTATCCTAATACTATAGTCCGTATGGCAAGTCTATTTACACCACACGTTTACAAAGTCGACAAACTTGTCAATCTGTCGAAAAGACACTGAAATTATTTTTACAAAAGGAGTTTACGCCTCGAGCTTTGAAGTAGGCCTACATGTAACTGCTGCACGCCGCAATTTGGAACAACCTTACTGCACGCCTTAGAACTGTCTTGTCTGAGCTTATTCAAATCGGCACTTCGTCAAACTTATGCACAATGTTCACATGGCGCAACATGCTAATTTACGGAGTCGTGCGACTTGGTTATACCCAGCATGCACGATATGTGGCAAAGGGACCTCCCCCTAACGCCCCTATTCCTCAACACACTTTTCCCTTTTGTTACCGCACCAACCACCGCTAAAAACTGAAACGAATTCCTTTGATGTTTGAGACACAATAGGGGAACAATAGTAGGGGGAGTCACTCTGCCACATATCGTGCTGCACATGGACTTCGTTGCCATTAAATTATTTTTTTTTGCAAGGAACCGGAAGGGAATTTTCCGTGGTTTTTTTTCATATAAAGTTTATTTGCGGGGTTTTTACCCTTCCCGTATTTAGCATAAATTTCAGTGTCACGAACATGTATATTATTTATTCTTGTGCTGTTGTTTTTCTGATACATTTGGGGGGTTTTCACCTTATTATGGTGTGTACATGATGTAGTAGTTGTATCTTGTTCAGGTTTGTGCTTGTAAATACGATTGTGAAGTTACAAATGATGTATTTAATTGTTATTGTTTTTATGAGTGTTTGCACTTTGCAGGGCCCCAATGCAAACCAGTTACAGTTAACTGGGCACACCCTGGGGTAAATAAATAGAATAAATAAATACCGTAAGTGATAACTTCCACCTAGAACCTAGAATCATTTATTTTTATGAATATGGCTGGCTGACTATCTGTAAGCGCAGCTAACAATATAACGTCCGGGTGATGTTGTGGTATTATTAACGTCACGTTTATTATTAGAATCCCCCTTGACGAAAATCCAGCATTTATGCTTTTTTCGATAGTCGAAACATCCCTCTTGCCGACGTGGATTTTTATTATTTTTTAATTGTCGGTTTTAAGTGGATAAATTGCAAGCAAAAGTGCGCTTTTCGAAAATGAGATTTTCGCGATTTCTGAAACGTCATTAGGTATTCATGATATGCGCGTGACCCCGTGACGCAATCCTGAGAAAGAGAAGTCAACACGATTGTTAGCTCCATACGTTTACACGCAAAAAACTTGGAAAACCGTCTCTGTTAGATGGTGTTTTTTGAAGAATTGTGTTGGTCCAAAAAGCAAGAGATATGCCCAGTAGCTGCGTGGTTGTATGTTTTACCAGACACTATGAAAAAAAAGAGCAGAAAGATTTTCTTTTCTATTACCAAGAGAGAGAAAAATGAGTCGCTCATTCTATAACTTGTACGGCCGATGTTCAAACACGTGGGAACTACGCCCGCAGGGGACTGTACACAGACCGCTGTGAATGCCGTTCGTTTCGTGACAAAACCACCCGTCGCAATGCACCATATTTACATCAAAAGAGCTTCATTGTGAGCCACAATTTCATCGTTTTTTCACAAAACAGGTAATAGTAGATTGTTGTCATATTACATGAAGTGTTTTTCACGTTTGTATTTTGAATTACAAGGACAAAACAGGCATGATAAACATTCACTTCGTGTATTTTCCATTCAATACTGTACAGACCGTTTTGTATGTTTCTCAGGATGACGTCAAAACCCTGTTGATAAACAAGCCAAGTGACCTCGAGCGTTTCAGAATTTCGGGTGAAGAGGGTCGGAACTGCTTTACGTTTTAAGCAAAAGTCTGTCGATTTTTTGTGAAAAACAAGTTGTGATGGTGTTGTAGACACATACACCTCCATGATAAACAGAAAAACTAAACAAATGTGGAAGGGGGGATTCTAGCTGTTTAAGTGTTTTTACGGTCCTAATAATGGGTGTGGGTAATTTGGGCAATTGGTATTTTGCGGAACTTTGCAGAACTTTGCGGAACTCTAAGATATGACACAAGATTGTGCTATATGAAGAATACCTTTTATCTCGGGACACTCTTGCAACCCTGTAGCACCATTGCAAAATAATGTAAATCTGGCGTTCACATACATGTATCATGCACGATTCTCGAGTTTGCTAAACATCTGTGCGCTAACCGAATATATCCTAGTAAATAAATCGGGCGGAAGGTGTTTTGATGGGAATTGCAATATTGTATGCTTTTATATTGACACATATTGGTAGATAGTAAGATGTATTCTTGTTTTATTGTCTATTTTGTTTGTAACAAGGTTCTGCAAAGTTCCGCAAAATACCAATAATATTGCCCTCGTAGTCTTCTGTTTTGTGTGAATTTGACTGTCTTCTTTCAATTAATTTTGCTCTTGGAGAGCCTTCGACAGCCTTGGACCTTAATAGCATTGCAGGCTATCTCTTCAACTTCTGGCCTGGTGGATGGACAGCAAGCCGAACTTCAAAATCCGTAAGAACCATGTTGCAATATTTTAAATTCAAGAATTTGTGAATGTACAACCAATAACCCTGCAGATTTTGTATTGTACACTCGACCATTCAAATACAGGAATACCATGGATTTTAGGGGGCTATAGCCCCCGCTTTTCCCTTGTATTCCTGTATCTGGTCACACATCTAAAATACACTCGACCAAAAAAGTTCTGTCACCAGTAAGACATTTATAGATATTTATTATTAAATTTTAGCTGAACATATCCCTCAAAGGAATAGAGCTCAAGAGAGATCATGATGGCAAGCATCACTGAACAGGAATGCAACAAAGGAGTTTGGGGTCAGAATGAAAAACACCAAAGAACAATGCAACTTGTGATTTGGGCAATTTGTGTGTAGACAATTAGGAAATCATAAAGTGAGTTTGGATTTATCAATGTCTTGTCAAGAACATCAAAATCAAAATGGTTAAGTTGTCCAATCTGAATCGTGCCATTGCATTATAGGTATGGTGGAAGCAAAATACTGAACTGTAACTCCCTTGCTTGAGTGCAATAAAGTTGACATCGTTGATTTTTGGTGTTTTTCATTCTGACCCCACACTCCTTTGTTGCATTCCTGTTCCGTCAACCTTGCCATCATGGACTCCGTTGAGCTCTATTGCTTTGAGTGATATGTTCAGCTAAAATTTGATATATTATTTTTCCTACATTAAATCCAATTTCATAATAAATATCTACAAATGTCTTACTAGTGACAGAACTGTTTTGGTCGAGTGTATTTTAGATGTGGACGGAACCAGATACAGGAATACAAGGGAAAAGCGGGCCCGGGGCTATAGCCCCCTAAAATCCATGGTATTCCTGTATTTGAATGAGGCTGGATCCGCCACTGTATTTTGATATCATGTACTTGGGATTGGTACTTGGCATTAGCATTACTGTAGTGGGTTTTATATTAATCGTTTCAGAATTTTTTGGTTAATTGGCCTTTGTGACACCCTTACGAGAGATTGTCCTTGGTGGCACTTGAAATTGGCCTTCCTGACATTTTTGAGATTTGCCTTTGTGGCAATCCTTGCGATATTGGCCTTTGTGGCACCTTGATCAGATTAGCCTTATAGTGGCACCTTTACGAGATTGCAGGACTGTAGTCAGGTCGATCACAAGCCTTCACGAGCCTTCACAAGACGGACAGCTCCCGGCGTCTACGCGGATCATTTTCTTCCGAGCGATCCAGGGAGATAAATTGAACACGCCCATTTTGTGTTCGCCCGTTCGGCTTGACAAGGCCGGATGGCCAATGAGGCAGCGGTTTACAGCCGAAGGTCAAGCCGGCTTCTATACGGTGCTTATAGGCAACCAGGGATCATCAAGGATGGTGCCGGACCAGCCATCTGGCATCATCCGGCGTCTCATCCGCGAAAGAGGCTTAACAACCCTCTCGTAGAAAAACCCGTGACAGCTGCTGAACGTATTAATGTGCCCGTTTGTTTTGAATAGACTGCCGGAGTGAATACGTCATCTTTTGTTGGTTGCCTAGGCAATAGACAGCCGAAGTGTGACGTGCGTTGCCATGGCAATTGGCTCTAAACTATCATGGCCGTCGGGAAAAGTACCATTGGAAAAGCACTGGGACACGGTTGAGTGATTTTTAGTTTAGAGCCAATTGCCTAGGTAACTAACAAAATATGACGTCGTGTTCACTTCGGCAGTCTATTGGCTCTAAACTAAAAATCACTGAACCGTGTCCCTGTGCTTTGCAATGGTATTTTCCCGACGGCCATGTTAGTTTAGAGCCAATCGCCATGCGAACACGTCACACTTCTGCTTTCTATTGCTGTTTTGTGTTTTATCTGCCGTAAGTAGTCAGTGCATGGTTTCTTGAGGGAACTCTGGCTTGTGTGTCGGTAACATAACCAGAAATGGGCAAGTTCCGGATTTGTTCAACGGGTAAATGCCAAATATGGATGTATAGACCGTATCGAATAGCCGCCATTGCGTGGGGCAGTTTCTTTGTTCCTTGAGGACATGCATGTTGCACATATTGTGCTTCCATTGTTGAACGGTTTAAGTAACAAAAGGTGCCCCACGAAATGGCAGTTATTCGATACGGTCTATAGACTCCTTTGCACAGCGGCCATCTTAGAGGTCAATCACATCGTCACCCTGTATCATGCATGGGTATGCTTTGTGAATCTATATTGTCACAATTTAAAACGTTCAAAACAGACGTTGTACTGGGACAAATCTAGGCCGTGTGATAGTACCTGTGTGTTAGCACACGGCTGAGTTGCTGGAATGGACCAATGAAATACCGCGGCTGCCTGATGAATATTTATGAGGTATAGTAATAAAAAATAGTGAGGGCCGTATGGGTCTTTCCATGGCAATGTGGTATTTTGAAATACAAGTCAATAGTTCAAATGTCTTTAAGGGAATTGTTTTTTTACTGTTGGGGCAAAAGTTTTCTTCTTACACTATGAGCAACTAACAATGGAAATTGGGCACAAACCATTGTTATTAACAATGGTGTGTGCCAAATTTCCATTGTTAGTTGTTCATAGTGTTAGGAGGAGGAACATAGATCCTCAATGTTAGATTGCAGCAAACATAGGAGGCAAGGAAGTTGGAGGCCATAAGATTTCTTCTGACCGATTGAATACAGTTGAAGTCAGAAGTTTACATACATGTGCACAACTACCATCATCACCCAAAATGGTAAAAAGGACTATCACTATGAGCAACTAACAATAGAAATTGGGCACAAACCATTGTTATTAACAATGGTTTGTGCCCAATTTCCATTGTTAGTTGCTCATAGTGTACACCCGAACCATTGCAAGGTGTGCAAGCTATGTTTTAAGTACTGCAAGCACGTGAGGAATTCCACAAAATCACGACTTTAGTAAAGACTGTTACAAAAATGGTGACAACGCAAGTTTAAGCACACCAGTTTTAACATAGTTGTATGTAAACTTCTGACTACAACTGTATTTCGTCGTGCGCCTGGCAGAAGGGCATATTTTTTTTATAAGCGCTCTGGTGCCAAAAATCTGCCTAGTAGAATTATCATTTTTAATTTTATAAAACAAGCAAATGTATTCCATATAGTGAGAATAAAAAAAAGCCACTTAGCCTCTAAGAAAAAAACTGCCCTATCCAGTAGGATAAATTCACTTCCGTAATAGACGATATGCCCTCTGACGCCATACTTGCACAGCAAACCAAAACATGCCCAGCGTTATGCGCACGCTATGTGTTTTGTATAAAATTGATTTGGGGACGAGGTCGCATGTGAAATCGTCTTTGAATTTTGTGACCTTTGGACATTTCCAAACCAAATTTATGCAAAACGGATGCGTGCGCATAACGACGACCAATTTTCAACAGAGGGCGCTTTAGATATAAACAAAGGATTTAATCTCGATCGTGAATCTGCATCGTTAATGTTTCTTCCGATCACACCATGATCACACATATCGCCAAACATAGATTTTTGACCGATAATTTTTCCGGATAATGGTTCTGGGTACCCTAATTTTCAGCAGCCGTCACAGTAGATTGGTTCCCGATCTTATCGCTTGTTGCGAAAATATAAAGATCGGTAAAGGGCGGCCATGCATGACGGGCAGAAATCTGCCCGTGGTCACGTATATTTTGCATTGCCATTTGTAACCCGGCCGTGCGTGTCGAACATATTTAAATGTAAATAAAGTACATTGACTAAAGCAAAGGGCTTCGCCAATATTTAAATATAAAACACACAATGCGCACGCGCAAAGACGACCAATCACAGATCAAGATGAAGCGCCCTTTACCTGTCCTTATATTCTCCTATGTGGAATATGTGGACGGAAACCAGTCTATCGTTACAGATTTTCCTAGAATTAAATTTCAACTTTTTGCAGTGAGAGAGCTTATAGTGGACGTTTTCACTAACACATTGGTCAAGAAATTTATTGACAAGGAATTAATTCCCAGGATAACAAAATGTCGGAAAATATTTCCCGACTATTTGTTATAACTTAAAACACACCAAAAGTCGTCGTAGAATAGCTGCCATCTTGTAGGGCAGTTACTTTATTTCGTGAGGACATGCATGGTTGCACATTTTGTTCTTGCATTGTTAACAGATTTAAACAACAAAATGACAGCTATTCGCTGGCAGTGGCATGACGTCACATCGGGGTAATAGACCGGCAGCCCAGAGGGTTTTGGTTAAACGAACGAGGTACCAACAACCGAGGGCAGGAACATTTTAGGAAGTGACCTAGTATTTGCAGATCTGGGCGTCTGCCGGGGTCCCTCTGCTGCGTTTGACCCCTGGAGACCCCCAAAGGGGGCCAAAAATTGCGCCGGATCAAACATTCGAGGTACCACATGAAACTAAGTTTAGATGAAAGAGCACATCACCCAGAGTACGGAATGGCCCTTGCCAGACGAATTTTCTGCTGCAAAAGTCTCGCCAGACGCCCGCCAAAATCTCATTCCATAAAATAAATGCAAGATACAACGGCCGTCGACAAACGCGTCCATTTGTTTTGAACGGGTAGCTTTGGCAGACGTCTGTTCTGTGTTTCATCCGGTGTAAATCTGGGAGTGTTGTAAACAGAGCTAGAGATACATGTGCGTCTATTGCGGCGCGGACTAGCTAACGAGGCGCGTCCCGAAATATACACGCATGTTTTTAAATGAATCTTTGCACGACATCTGACGTTTGACACATTTCGTATACTTTTTGGTGACCAGGAGCCAGGAGCCAATTTCATGGCGCTGTTTAGCGTAAATTTTGCTGAGCACAAAATGTATTTGCTTTATTTTGCTAAAATGGCCCGTGATGTTTTTTTTTTATACTATTTTGCTACTGTTTCTAAAAACCCACTGTGCCATATAGGCTAATAATTGGCTGGTAACTCATTTTACAAAAGTAAATAAATTCTGTGCTATAGGCACATTTTTGTGTAATTCTGTGATTTTCAGTGCAGAGACGCGTTTCAATTCAAGGCTCAGTGTAAATCCACACAATATAAACCCCGCCGATCTATGATTTACCTTTGCGATTTACCGGCCAAACACCGGATTATTACCAAACCATCGGAAAATGCAGAAAAATGTAACAAACAATTTTGATTTGTCCCGGTTCGTGTACGGTCAGACCGCCCCGAAGTTTCAGCGCAAACCTTTCCGGTTATGTGGGCCGATCAATCGCAAAAGTGTGCGCCGGGCTTTAAAAGCGGGGAAATTTGACGCGCGTCACCGCGACAAAATGCTACACGTAGAGAATTTGGTATGATCCGACTCACTGAAAATCCCAGAATAACAGGAGATTCTTGTGCGTCACTTCACTCCAAATTCCTGGCCGTATTTTCTTCAAGCAGCGCGCGTCAAAATTAATATGCATGCAGAACGCGTGAATAAAGTTCAGTGTGCATGGATCCAATTCATCTACATGACTTTTGTAATTCATTCCCTGCCGCACTCCGAATTCCTTCCATGCCGCATTTTCGTCAAGCAACGTGCGTCAAATTTGCATACAGAACATGCGACAAAATTCAGTGTGCATCTCCAATTCATCTAATTTTATAGGCATGTTCAGACGGACAATATCATAAATACTGAGGGTGGATATTAACACAAAGCCTTTTTGTGTGTGAATTCGACGCGCGTCGCTTTCACAGAACCACATAAACAACTTGATTTTGTGTCTTAAGGCGCGTTCACACTATCGCGGAAAAATCACACTGTTCCATTGGTTTGTACACAAACTGGTTTGCCGCTTGTGCGCGGCCTATCGCGATGCGCAAAACGTTTTCAGCTGGGTCAAAGATCAAATTTGTTGAACTTTGACCGCGGTGCGCTGACCTTTCCAACGCGCAGCCAATGAGGTATCAGAGAAGCCCCAAGTTACCAGAGTGGAATTTTTTATTTTGGAATAATCGGCGATTGGGAGCTCATGCAATGCGGTGAGCGCAGCGCGAAAGTGTGATTTTTCCGCGATAGTGTGAACGCCCCTTAAAGGGTCGCTTTTTCTCACAGCGACGCGCGTCATTTTGTTTTCGCGCGAAAAGGCTCAATGTTCAAGAATCCGCGCTCATCATATTTGGATACTGGATAGGCCCTATAGTAGTGGTCAGTTTCGCCGATGCACTGAAAACATTATCTAGTCAATCACAGTGGAAAATTAGTCAAACAAGGGCAAAATGATTAGTCGTGTATACAATTTGTCAGTTGACAACTTTTTGTTGGTACATGACAAATCTTTGTTGGTGCATGACAAATTAAAACTGTTGCAGGACAAATTAATATTAGCGGAAGACTAATCTGAACGACTGACAAATGTGATGATCGTCTTTTGACTAATTTGTATTGTCACGTAAAACAACAACTGACGATTTATTTTCCCATGACTAATTGCATGACTAACTTTTGATTGCATTACTAATGGCAAGAATAATGCAGCCGAAACTCATGACTAATTTAATTAGTCATGAGTTTTGGCGGGATTATTCTTTACATTGATAATGTAATAAAAGGTTAGTCATGAATTCGGTCGTGGGAAAATAAATCTTCAGTTCTTGTTTTCGTGCAGCTGTGCGACGCCATTACATGCGAACCGCACCGTAAAATGAGGTCGTGTTTGACTGGACTAAACATTCTGTGACGTTACTCTGGAAAGGTAAGCGTGTGACGGGTTTTGTGTGACACCAAAGAATTGTGCGGGACTCTGAGATTTCTAAGGCAATAATTGGTTTGCATGTTTCAAACTATGTCGTGTGTCGGAGTAAAGACATGGTTGAGGCCGTGCTTCGGGTCTCAACATCCGTGTATTGACACAAATAGTCATGATCTATAAGGACAACTCAGTACGTATTCGTAATGTTAGGTCAGCCCAGGTTAGACTCCTTTTCTCGCTGCAGTTAGAAGTAAGTTTATAAAATGAGCTACGAATAGTAACTGGATGTTTTCCTGGGTACATCGTTACCTCTTCCATTTTTGTTGTCCCCATTATCGTCATCAAACTGCGGATGTCTTTGTTGCATTAACACAACACACCGTGCAGTCATTGCACGTATTCTGCGTAGGCCTATTTCAGTACGTTATACGAAACACACCGTGACAAAGTAAGTTTGTCAGGCTGACTAACTGACATTACTAATTAATTTTACTGCAGGACTAATTAATTTTCCTGCAAGACTAATAATTTTTCTGCAGGACTAATAATTTTGTGTGCAAGACTAATTAATTTCCCCGCATGACTAATCTTTTTTTAAATTAGGCAAATAAGACCCTTTTTCATGACTAATTAAAATTAGTCAATTCAAACCACGTATGACTAATTGGAAATTAGTCAAATAAGACCCAGAGTATGACTATCTTTTTTGTGTCAATCGACGAAATAAAGTTTTCAGTGTGCAAGTTTTTAAGGTGGAAAATTATACAGTTTAGTCACTTTAATTTACACTTTATTACACGTAGCCTACAGTGAGTATTTAGGTACTAACGTCTCTGTCTACATACATTGTAACCCATGGTGACCAATCAAGAAAATCCTGCGCTGTACATAATCTCACCCGGTTCTTGCCTCTTCTTCAGTTAATTCGCAAACAAATGGACAAAAGCTTAATTAAGAGAGTTATTATTTTGGTAGGGATAATGTGTCAAATTTTTGTGCCAACCCAGTACTCCACTCAACATAGTCAATCACTGTACAGCGCTTCCAGATTTACGCCGGATCAAACACAGAACAGCCATCTGTCAAAGCTTCCCGTTCAAAACAAATGGACGCGTTTGTCGACGGCCGTTGTATCTTGCATTTATTTTATGAAATGATATTTTGGCGGGCGTCTGGCGGGACTTTTGCAGCAGAAAATTCATCTGGCAAGGGCCATTCCCTACTCTGGGAGATGTGCTCTTTCATCTAAACTTAGTTTCATGTGGTACCTCGAATGTTTGATCCAGCGCCAATTTTGGCCCCCTTTGGGGGTCCCCAGGGGTCAAACGCAGCAGAGGGACCCCGGCAGACGCCCAGATCTGCAAATAATAGGTCACTTCCTAAATGTTCCTGCCCTAGGTAGTTGGTACCTCGTTCGTTTAACCAAAACCCTCTGGGCTGCCGGTCTATAACTGGACCGTTGCTATTGTCACTGGTTCACGCTCACGTTTTACTTATGTTATGTTTGCGTACAGTGTATTCTATTATTATTCTTTTAGAGAAAAAAAACTATGAATTGTAGGATAGGGCGACAAATCGTGTGTAAAAAAGGTATATTAGGGCGACGTGCTCAATAGGGCGACATTTTGGTGTCGCCCTAATATTTTTGAGTTTAAAAATCATTTTTTTAAGGTTAAAAACCATTTTTTTTAAAATCGAGAACCATTTTTATTAGGTCTAGAACCGATTCTCTTAGGTCTGAAACCATCTGCGGAAGCTTTGGGTAAAAAAATAAGGTGTCATTTTGAGTGATTCTTGCCGAAATTTCGGTGGTCTCCGGGGAGAGTCTTCCCGAAATGTCGCCCCATTGCGGCATTCAGGGTTGTTTAAATATTTAAAAATATGGACAATAATGACTTTCACTGGTTTGCTAATATCTTCTCTCATAGCGATACACTGTCCTGCCTGTTATTTTGTGATCGTTGTAACAGAAACATGCACGGAAAATGTTCTCCTTGTGGCTTCTGTTTAAAACTAATGGACATACCCGTTGCCATACAAGTAGCCTGAACCGTTGTCAAAGCGGACAACGCGACCTGTGGCCAATTTCATGGCGCTGTTTAGCACAGAAATTTGCTTAGCACAAAATTTATTTGCTTTGTAAAATGGTTTTCCAGCCAAAATTGTATGTCAAATTGTGTTTTTAGAAACAGTAGCAAAATATTAGTAAATACACATCAAATACGATTCTGGCTGGCAACCCATTTTTGCAATACACTATAGCAAATAAATAATGTGCTAAGCGAATTGATGTGCTACACAGACGCCATGAAATTGGCCCCTTGGGCGGGAGTTGACGTCACACTCTGCCAGCGAATTCGATGCGGTCTATTGGCTCGCTGTTTAATAGACCTGTTGTAGGTTTTTTCGCTCCGGCAAATCCGTCAGAATTCCAATTGATTGCATTACTTTTATATTTATTTCCTACTTACTTATATACAAAGGTGTCCATTCACTGCAAAGCATTGGTCTACCATGGTTTAAACAAAAATCGAATTCGTTTGTGAAAGTTCCTCATATAAAAAATCATATGCGCCGTAGCCGCAAGACAGACCATGCACTCATGCGAAATCACGTACAATGCCGCAAAGGGGTCATTTTAGTAAGCAAAAAACGCTCACCTAGCTAGACGCGTTTCGTCTATGTTTGACATGCCTCTCGTCGTATCACGTGTGGTGATACCATAAATGTAAAAATATAGACTATTAATTCATTTTTTTCTCTCGTTATTTTATTACTTTTATTTTCTAATTAAATGTTTTCTTTGTACAATGCAGTTTGGGAAATACATAGTTCATTAGCATTCGGTAACTAAAATGGCGCCTTGACGCACTACGTTATAGTACGGTACAGAGTGGTCTATTTTGCGCCCACGGCGCTATATCATTTATATTCAGGCCATATTGACGAGAATGCTAATTCTCTTGCTTTTATTTATTTTTTATGTTATTCAATGTTGTTTAAAGACATTCAAATTTGTTCGACTTAAAACATCTAGATTAAAAGTTGCGATATTTAAAGGAGCGTGCCCAGATCACATTTTTTAAACCCCCCCCCCCCCCCCCCCCTTTTTGTCCCCAAGGGTGTTGATATTTTAATACCATATCATTTGTCATATATTTCTCATTACCATTCTCAAATTTCGCGTTCTCAATCCGTACATTTTCAAGGATATCGTCAAAAACCACCGATGTTTTGTAAATTTAATTTATCTAGTTCCATAAAGCAGTGCAGCGATTACATCAACCTTTTTGCTTCCACATCCAAATTGGAGATTTAAATTTTCAAGTTTTCTTCACATGGAAATTATTTAGGTAGGTATTTTACAGTATTCTTAGGTTGAAACGGAATCAATTTTCTGGAAACATCTGAACACGCTCCTTCAATTATAGCTGTTTCGGTACACATTGAGTTTGCGTTTTTCCTTACCGTTTATGTACCATCAATTTAGCAGTTTTCACATTCAATGTAATTGCATGCAAATAGGCATATAAGTAACAAGCAGGTTAAAGAAAAAAAGCAACAAAAATTTAACTAGAAATAAACACATCCTTGTTTTTAGTGACTATTTCTACTTTTTTTATTTTTATAAAAGGTCACATTTGATTCACTAAATTTGTTTTAAGATTAATTTATTAATCCGCACTTCATTCTTCCTTGTCGGGGGAAGGGGTGTTATGCTTTGATATGGGTAGTTTTGTTTCAATATTTAAATGGCAGTAAGAAATAATACACATGGCTAAAACTCTGAACTTTTTCAATGCTAAAATGTTAATCACGTTTGCCCATGGATGAATTAATTCTTTGGCGAATTATTTCCAATTTGAGCGGGCGTATACTTTTAAATTTGATCACGGTCCCGATCGTTTGATTGAAAACCCAAAATGAAATTGAATGCTCTATTTAAATAATTACATGATTGCATTTATTAGTTGTAATTTGTTGAAAATGTGAGAGAAACCTTATTTTGCCAAAAGGCTGTCCTGAATTTGCCAAATGGGCTGTGATTTGAACTTGGATCCGATGTCATTTCCCTAAATTCATCAGCTCAAAAATCACGACACCATTTTTGTGGTTAATTTTATTATTGTCGTGCTCTTATAATTGGTAGGCGAGTTTACTGCAGGCCAGATCAATGAAGCAGGAGCCCTCCTGAGGCAAACAGCAGATGGAGTCGGCGACACAACTTCCGTGGCCATTGGTACCGCAAGGGTCGCCTTTGGGCTGACATTGTGATGAGAACTCTTGCGTCATGCATGGCAGGGAGTTTTCTGTCAAGAAGTGGCAGCCACCCGATGCGAAGCTGCAGCAAGTCCCGAACATGACGCACTGACCGTTATTTTGCGGACCACACGGTGGGCACTGGGTTTACAAGAGAATAGAGAAAACACGTTCAAATCAATGACTAAATTACAATATAAACTCCTCAAAAGGAAGGAATATCAAGTTTGACTGACGATTTCTCTCTTGTTACTAAATCATTTCCCTTGAATTTGGTATCATTAGAAAGCCCTGTTATTCATCTTTACAGTAATGTGTCATTTGTTATGATTAATCAATTGGGGGATGTGCAGTATAGCGGAATACAGGGGTGGGTGGAAAGTGAAATAAAACAAAATTCACTGCTATTGTCATGCAGTGCATCCCCTTTTGCTTGGAGGATGGGAATGTGTCAATGCACTTTTTGACAATAGCAATGCATTTTGTGACATTTCACTTTACACCCGCCCCCGTATTCAGCTATGCTGCACATCCCCCAATCGCTTAATCATAACAAATGACACATCATCGTAAAGAGGAATAACAGGGCTTTCTAATGATATAAAATTGAAGGGAAATTATTTTGCAACAAGAGAGAAATCGTCAGTCAAACTTGACTTTCCGAACTTTTTTTGAGGAGTTTATATCAGTTCGAATTTTACAGGAGTCAGCTCTTATAGAGTTATATCTTCTAGAGATAAGCCATAAGCCTTTTTAAAGTTTAGACTGCCGAAGTAAATATTTAATCCTTTGTTAGTTGCCTATAGACAGCCGAATGTGACGTGTTGCCATGGTGATTGGCTCAAAACATCATGGCCGTCCGAAAAAGTACCATTGCAAAAGCATAGGGACACGGTCAACAAAAGGTGCCCCACGAGATGGCAGCTATATTCGATATGGTCTATTTAGCGCGCCTGTATATACAGGGTCTTTCCACAGTAATGGGGTACATTTCTGTGACATACAAGATCTTAGGTCCCAGTTCAGTTCAAATGTCTTAATTTTATCTTTAAATTATCCAGCTAAACTGAGGAAATAACTTTTGCACGAAGGAGTAAGAAAAATAGTCCTACAACATACATTTCTGAAAACCCCGTGCACAAATTTTCCTATTATGTATGTAACAAAGACAGACAAAAATGTCACAAAATGGTCTGTCCACGTTACATACGTAATAGGAAAATTTGTACACTAAGCTTTTCAAAAATGCATGTTGTGGCAGCAATTTCTTACCTAGCTTTTTGGGCAAAAGTTATCTCCTGAGAACAGTACAAGGACATTTCTTTAATTTTGGGATAAACTAAAGACATCTGAAAGGAATTATTGACTTATTTTTCAAATGTACCCTATTACTGTGGAATGTTGTCCGGCTTTATAGACCACATGCAGTACTCCCTCGAATCGCAGGAAAAATTTATCCTGTACCATATAATTTGATGTTTGTTGAGTACTGTGTCGAGTCCGACTCTGTTCCCTCCGGGTACGAGTAAGGTCTGGTCGAGTACGAGTATACTTAGTCTTTGATATTCGGGTACGAGTATACTTAAAAAATAGTACCCGAGTAGCAGTCGAGTATACGAGTAACGAGTATGCGACCTACATACAACACTGCGATTTGGGAAAAGAGCGGTAAAATTGTTTGCAGCCTCCTTTGTAACATTATGCCGACAATGTCCATTTAAAGAACAGGTAAATGGAAGGTATACTGCCGGCCTCCCGGAGAATTTGCCCGGCTAATACTGTTCTGCTTACTTGGTTCGTACTTGTATCTGAACCCGATCGTTTGCCGTAAAAGAAACCATTCCTCTTGCCATAGAAGAAACCATTCCGCCTGCTCATACTCAAGGACGCATCCTTTTGTGTATTAGCTTCGTCTTTGACATCCTGCTCTTCGTTCCCATCGTCTACCTCAGGAGTCGTTCTCTCTTCCCAATCGCTGTAACGGTACCCTTGGTTGGCGTCCCTTGGCTGGCTGGCCCCCGTGTTATATGAATTTGTCAGGGTGTTTGCTAGCAGTAGCCTCAACTGTTGGTCTGATATGGCGGCGTCATTGGACCAAAACTTGTCCGTTTCCCGATTCCCTCTCAGAGCCTAATAAACACAAAAACGACACTGTTTAGATACAAATCAAATTATAATCCATTTACAGTAGCTTTAAACATAATACACACGTTACAATAGACCTATGACATAATGACGTCACGCAGTGTTTACCGCGGTGCATTATGGGTGAAATGTGGGAACGAAATCTTAGTCTGGTACCCGGACCAAAAATTATTCGACTAGACTGAATTTAGTCGTTTATTCAGTCGTTGTATGTGGAATATGTGGAGCGGGAACCAGTCTAACGAAATCTCTGCATCGCTAGTTTGCACAATTATTGCAGGGCCATTTTCGCTGCCTTTTGGGGCCTTAACAGTTAAAACCATAGTTCCGGCGTCCTTCGTGGGCTTAACTCACGCAGGCACAACTAAGTTGACACGAACCATTTTAGAAAATTAAGATCTTTGTTTTTGACGGGTTGTTTTGCCAGCGAAGCGGTTAGTAAAGTTTACAAAGTTACGTGCATAATACGCTAGGCGCTATGCATGCAACGCACGCAAACTAGAGATACAGAGATTTCGTCCCCACTTTTTACCCATAATGCACCGCGGTAAACATTGCGTGACGTCATTACGTTTCAGGTCTATTGGACAAATATTCCATTGGCACTTTCCAATCGGCATTAGAAGCACTGGCCTGAAGGGTATTATAGAGCTCAGCTAGACATTCTGTGATTTGTGTGTGGGTTAAAAACGTTTCAGTGAATACTAGGTAGCACACGGCAACAAAGGTGAGTACGCCCTATAATCTGAACAATGTCAATACTTTTTTTAACGATATCCTTGAAAATATACGGGTTTCACAGTGGTAATGAAAAAGATATGACAAGTGATATGGTATCAAAATCTCAACACTCAAATTGGGGGCGGGGTTCAAAAAATGTTATCTGGACACACTTCTTTGATGATTGGTTACAACACGAATTCTCACCTTTTGTGTCAGAGAGCCGCTGCCTTTTTCTGCCAATGTACAGGAGGGGCCCATAAGAGTAACCACCGCAATGACAAGAACCGTCATGGCCATCGAAACGCCTCCCATCACGCCTAGGCCCGTTTTCCCGAAAAGTGCTTGCTTGACTAGACTCTTCGTCAATATGTTGTCTGTGCACGTTAATAGAACAAAATATATAAACATTTGATAAATTCAAGGAAATCTCAAAAACTGAAACCTGAAAATCCGTATATACATATAGGTTTTCTCGCTCAATTTGAATAAATTACAAGCCAATTCGTTTAATGCACTTGCCTTGAGTTTGTATTGCGTTTATTATTTTATTATTATATTTTGTTATGTATTACATCCGTCCTTAGGTGCAATGTCGAATAGGAGTGCATCCACTGTGTATGTTAAACCCAATTCGCAATTTTAATACGCGCTTGGGGCGGTCGGGATGGTTCTTTCCCCATGCACCTTTTACTTCCGGCGTCTTAGGTTTGATTTTAGGGCGTCTAAAATTGCATCTCTTTCTTTGTCATCTCGAGTTGATAATAAAGTAAAGTTAAAGCCCAATACATCCTTTGCAGTGAAAGGTAGATGCTCGTCAATGCGCGCGTGAGGCCAAATTCGTGCCACGAAATACGTAGCTCCATAGCAAAGGCATGGAGCTGCGTATTTTGTGGCACGAATTTGGCCTCACGCGCGCATTGACGAGCCTGTGCCTTTAACCAACATTTTAATTCACGAGTTGACAAAAAAACTATAGTGTTCATACCAATGCAATGGTAACAAACGCTGTTCATGATTTCTTTTCTGTGTAAAATGGTACCTTTGTGGGATAAATTGCCAACTGAAGGTGGTTTTTAAGACACTTGTACTGCAGACAACCTTTTTTTTTTACTATTCATTCATACACAAAAAAAGTGCTTGGATTTTTCGGGTTTTCTGAAGCATTACACATAACTGTATCTTTGTGGCTGGAATTTCTACAAGGCAGTTTATCAACATTATTCTTTAGGTACATGTATTAAATGTTGTTGTTCTTGTTTTTATTATAAAACCGTACAGGTGTACGGCATAAGGACTGTATAGTTGCCGAAGATGTCATCGAATTAAAGCCTGGTTTCCATATAATCGTAACAAACGCAAAGAGTACCGCAAACTAGCAACTCAAACAGTAACGCAGCCAGTCGGCAATGTTGAACCAGTTTAACTTTGCCGATTGTTTCCGTCAGTGTTTGCGTTGCAGTTGTTTCCGTACTATAGGCTGCGTGCGCGCGTTACGGTTATATGTAAACTAGGCTTAACTACAACACTACGCGCTTGCGTAACACTTTCGTGAACAACCTGGGGCCAATTTCATGGCGCTGTTTGGCACAGAAATTTGCTTAGCACAGAATTTCTTTGCTTTATTTTGCAAATTAACTGGGTTGCCAGCCAAAATCGTATGTGATGTGTATTTACTGATATTTTGCTCCTGTTCCTAAAAATACAATTTGACATACAATTTTGGCTGGTAACCCATTTTATGGAGCAAAGAAATTCTGTGTTAAACATATTTTTGAGCTAAACAGCGCCATGAAATTGGCCCCTAGTTGTTCACGAAAGAAGAATAATCACAATGGATACCAGTGGATCCACGTTACTGTACTACAGAGGGTCTTGTACATGTATGCATTTATGCATTTATGCACCAATGCCCTCACCGACTTGTACATTACTCGCCGATATTATGTAGCGATATTTTGTCTTGCCTTCCACCGCTTGTCCGGATCAGTTTGTGGAATTTATATCAGTCGCTGCTGGTATTTGAAACTTGTTTTTTCGTACTTCGGCAATACAGGGCAACGAATTAAGTCTGCTAATCTCATTAAATCAATTCCGTTAAGGGATTATACGATAGGAAGAAGATCCTCGAACCCCAGTGAACTTAAGACGTGATGTGCACTTGTGTACTTGAATTTACAGAATGGTAAGGCAAGCGGAAGTCTCGAAAACACGCATCGTGTCCTTACAGGCTCTAATGTTTTACACATTTTACCATTAAAGCAATTCCCTCTATGGGCAAATAGACTGAAGACGTTAAAACGTCACACTTTGTTTACATGTGCGCATCGATCAAAAGATTAACATGAAACTTAAAACACCTTCCAAGAAGCAAACGGGACTTTGATTCATTAAAAATGGCAAACACAGTTCCGAACAAGTCTTGCTATCCTTATAAACTGGCGATGAGCTCATAAAAAAGTTTTTTTTTTCTCCGACATTTACTGCGAATTACAGAATGACATCTGTTGATAGAAACCGTCTCGTTAGTGAAATTGAGCCCGATGAACATTATCTGCATATTACGCTAGGTATACATCGATCCCCTGCTACAACATTCCTACATGAAGGATGTATTGAAAAGCTTTCAAAAATGTGGGGTGAAAAACCGAAAGGCTGTCACAAAATACGAGCAGCACTGGAAGAAAAGTCCCCCACCCCCCCCCCCCCCCCCCCTACCCCTCCCCCCACCTTCCCCCCTCTCCCCTATGGAGACAACCCTAGCTACGCCGCTGCTTTAACATGTTCAACAATAGAAGCACAATATGTGCAACCGTGCATGTCCTCAAGGAACAACAAAACTGCCCCACGAAATGGCGGCTATTCGATACGGTCTATGCACCAGGCAATACATCAGTAATATTTTTGATTAAATCCGTCGATAACTTCAAACAAGTGCTGTCCCTTCTTTAAGTTGACTGTCTAAAACTAGATAAAAAAGAAATACATACTGGGCGTCATGGCGTGACGACTCGTGATTGTGTTCCAAAGAATAGCCGGATTCCGATACAAAAAGTTTGTTAACCTAATTCATGCCAATAGCATTGTCTGCATACTCATATGCAGCACGATATGTGGCAGGGGGCAGCCCTCGACCCTATCATTGTTCCCCCATTGTGTCTCAAACATCCAAGGAATTTCCAAGGAATTCCTTTCAGTTTTTAGGGGGAGTTGGTGCGTTAACAAAAGGGAAGAGTGTGTTGAGGTATAGGGGCGTTAGGGGGGAGTCCCTTTGCCACATATCGTGCTGGGTATAGGCTATGCATACTCTGTACTGCGCTTACTGAAGCGTGTTCACATAAAACTCAGTACATTCCCCCGAGCCTTCGGTTTCAGGCCTATAACTGTTCCACTACCCATCAAGCTATTCGCTTCATACTCGCGTTGTTTCGCTCCTACCCATGCACTGTCTTCACCCTGACAGTCTCTTTCGAAAATTCAGCAGTATTTCGATCAAAAATTCGAAAGCATATCTTCACCTAAGGCCCCCGAAGACAACTCGTCCGTCAAGGAAGTTAAAGTCAAGTTGGAAGCACAATAGTTGTTTAAACCTGAGTTGTAGCATGCAGCCTGTGCATGGTCAGATCGAAATTACAGAAAACAGCAAATTCGGATTTCTGATAACAGTTAAGCAGGCTGGTTAACTATCAAACACTTGGGAAAGGAGGAAGCAAAGAGCACACAGCGAAACAATGGAAAAGAGTGAAGATCGCGGATGACGCCGCACTCAAGGAGCTGGAGGGAAGAAAAGAAAAACCCCTCTTTTTCGAGGTGAGTATTATCACAATTAATGTAGGCCTACTCTTTATTCTTTGTCTTGTTTGAATATGTCATCTGAACATAGGTCCCATGCATCCCATACTGTTTTATAAATTACTTGAAATCAACTACTCGCGTTCCTCGTCTTCATTGAGGTTGTTTTTAGAATAAAACTGTATGTCATGCAGATGAGTAAAGCGAAGGAGCATGAAAATTGATTTAACATGACATTCGATTAAGCGCATTGTCAGTCAGTTTATTACTGCAAAATCGTCATCCAAGTTGGCACATCGCCGTTTCTTGACATTTTAACAAAAATCGTCAAAATGAGAATGAAGTGCAGGCCTATAGCGCCGCCACGAGGCGCTTCACAACCTGTTCACGCCACACAGTCGGGATCCGCTCGTACCCAACGCTCTTACAGGGCGCTAAAATGGGCTAATCTGTTTGCGCCCCCATTGGCCAAATGTTATACGACACGTAAACGAATGTAAAAACCTTTTTTTTTCCAGCAGGCAAGGCAGGTTTTCGCATACAGTACACTCATTTAATTCGTAAATTTGATTTTTGCATTGGATATATAAGCATCAACGTACTATTTATTAATTATTCGTCTGGCAGTAAGCAACCCACAATGCTCCGCGCGTCTGTAGCTGTGACCTTTACGTGACGTATTTCCTTCACAGAAATCTGTGGAGCACATCAGCCCATCCCATCGCCCTGTAAGGCGGTGGGTACGAGCGAAATAGTCGGGGGACCGTTGTGCAATGACTCGCGAATGAACCCTGGGTACCGTGCTGCTTTTTGCGAAAGTCTTTCAAAGTCAACCGTTGGAGTTTTTGTCACACCGAAGCTCAAAAAGTAATTCTTGTTAATTATCAGGAAATACATGTATCGTGATTCCTATAAACGCTGATAAAATCAAAGTTTCAATCTAAGAATTGCGCATTGCGAAACCGTACAGAGGGACAAACGCTAACAAATCCCAGATTTTGATGCCGCCGGAGGCAATTAATTGGACGATGTGTTCAACTGCTTACACTCCCGATAAATTGGTTTACTATAAGCATGTTTTTTAACGATATCGTTTGGAATATGTGGATTGGGAGTGCGAAGTTTCAGAATGGTAATGAGAAAAATATGACATTGTATCAAAATCTCAACATCCATGCCGGGCAAAAATGTGTGTGGGTGTGTGTGGTCTGGACACTCTTCTAAAAGCCCCGTATTTCAACCAACCATATTTCATCTCCCGAGCCCGTGTACAGGCTGCGCTGCCGTGGTTTATGAACAAACCAGATCAATTACCGACTTGATACCAAGTTAACCTCATCCCCGCCTCTTCCACTATTCTTAAAGAAGTTTCACATGTTCATTATTTTATTCATGTCCTCTCAATCACACAGCCAAAGCGATTCGGTGTTTAGGTGTGATGGAAAAAATATCGCACGTGATGAAACTTCTCTATATCGAGGGTCAAGTCAAGCCTGTATTAACAATCTTTGCGATCCAATCAATCAAGTACAAAATGATTTTCTGTACCTTCAGTCAATAAAGCCTTTTCAAGTAACATTTCTTCAAAACAAACATAGCGACATTAAAAATGATTGTGAGGACAGACAGCAAAATTTCTTTATGTACAGGACAGAGAGCTATTCGCGCTCTTCATTATATTAGTACAAGGCAGAGTTTAGAACTCACTTCGTGTAACTAGTCTACACCCTTATGGCGTAAAAATGTCATTTGTGTGCAACTTCGGGTACAATCTTTGATTTTTTCATGGATTACTCCTTGGTTAGTGGGAAACCCAAATCCGCTTGTTGCCTAATTTTGCTGACCCCGAAAAGGTGCTTTTTCGAGGTTTTTTGGTAATAAAAATGCAGACGACGCGACGTGGAATTTAGCGCACGGAGAAATATTACCCAATCACGAAGATGCCCAACTAGGAATCTTTCTGTATTAAGAACTGTACACACTGCGTTCGAATTTGGGTTCAATTCGCAAAGTGATCAGGTGATGGTATCGCACACTACAGACAAGGCTAGCTTCTACTAACAGTTTATGCAGTCACAAGATACGTGTTAATTTTGGCCGTGCCGTATCGCCATATGTGAAATCACGTCTGTGAAGTTGTCAGTGTCACTATATCAGGTTTGTTTATGCTTGTATAATCATGGAGGTAGGAATGTCAATGTTTCCCAAACTTAACAACATTGCGACAACCATCGACTGTCCATTTCGTGGGGCAGTTTCTTCAGTTTGTTCCTTGAGGACATGCACTGGTTGCGCTTTGCACATATCGTGCTTCTATTGTTAAACGGTTTAAGTAACAAAAGGTGTCCCACGAAATGGCGGCTATTCGATACGGTCTATACGGAAACAGGATAAAGCTGTCATTCATTTTAATAGCACTTTGGTTTTTACGTTCGTTTCTGGTTCATAAAGTTTTTTTTTTCAATCGTTACATAGTTTCAAAATTTGTCCAGGACAGTTTTATCAATGGGCTTCTAGTAGAAATAGGCCTAACCCCCTTTTAACAATTTACCAATCATCTGTTCTGCCTTTAAAACCCAGTGTTGTTTAGTTTTCTAATCCGGTCAAAATTTCGTATATGTCATCGCACATTTAAAAGGACCATATTTTCAGATTATTAAAGTTCACATAGTTTGAGTAACGTCGACTGCACTTATCATTTTTTTTCCGAAATATTTGGACTAGTAGATGATATTATGGCAAAATAAAAGCCTAATAAGCCCGAACAAAATACCGTTCTGAATTTTTCTGGTACACAAATCATGCACAAGTGACTCCAGTCTCTACAGGCAGGCTACCATCATATCTTTCCGACCTAGTCCAACGGCATCATTCAAATCGTGAATCCATGAGATCCAACAACAAACTCCTCCTAGCGAAAGTTTATTCCAAGAGATCGTGGGGTGAAAGGTCCTTTGCCTCAGCAGCTTCATCCTTGTGGAACAAGTTACCAGAACACATCAAGCTATCGCCATCACTTGCAACTTTTAAAACATCACTTAAAACACATTTGATGAAATCTCATTAACTGACTGAACTCCATGATTGTGATATTAGATTTTTAATGTGTCTCGCTGCGCCATGAGCATATTTTTGTATGGATACCGGCGCATTATGAATTTTCATTATTATTATTATTATTATTATTATAGGGAGCATGCTGTTTTAGTATGATTAAGTGATTACTTTTAGGGATTATTACCCAGGGACCGCCGGGGTGAATGAATTCGATACAAATGTGGACAAATCCATATGAGTTTGGGAAATCTGAATGCAGTGAAAAGCAACTTGGCTCCACCGGGATTCGAACCGCATTCCTTCTGCTTAACGTGCAGATGCCCTACCAATTGAGCTATGAAGCCAACTGATGGTCTCGAATCACGGTAGTACAGTTGTTCCTCACTGATTGGGATTGGCTATTACGTGAGCTTAGCAAGGCATACAGAGAAATAACCACCCCTCCCAGAGATTAAGTTTTGTTAGTTTTGTTTTCATAAAAATCGTCTATAAAACACTCATTTATTACAGAAAAACAACTCTAACAAGCCTGAAATTATTCATACCCTTACCATATTTTGAATCGTTTAAATTTTGAGGAATGGGAGTCTTTTGGCTTTAGTTACAAGAGTGTGACAGGCAGCTGCATGAAGGAATGACTACAAAGAGACATTTCAAGAAATACATGTACATCATTTCGGGGGTATTTTATTGACAGATTTGCAGAAAATATATCTAGCCTCCTTATATAGATCAGTTCAAAGTCCTTTTTACAATCAATGGAAAATGCCTTCTGGTACTGCTCACAACGTATCTGCGTGGAATTTGGCCCACTCCACTAAAGTCTCCAGGTCTTTGAGGTTGAAAGGGTCTCCCCCATCTCGATTGAGTTGAGGTCCGGACTTTGGCCTGGCCGCTCTACGCCTGCAGCATTATCCCGGAACCATTTCGTGACTGACTTGGCAGTGTGTTTTGGGTCGTTGTCCTGCTGATATGTCAAAATGCTCGCTGAGTTTCTCTGCGGACTGTTTGATGTTTTTCTCCAGGATCTTGATGTTCTCAGTCACACACTTTGGCGGGCTTTAATGTTAAATATCTTCATTACGAGTTAATTGAAAAGCTCATTACAAGTTCTGCTAGACAGTTGTCCGCTAGTTGTTGGGCCGCGACAGGTTGTGGCACTTGTGCTCTTGAGAAAGGCACTTAATCACACTTTCTCCATCCTTCGGAAGGGATGTAAAGCCGTTGGTCCGGTGTGTTAGGTAAGGTAACACGCACTTTAAAGATCCCAGAGCGTTTCTTCGTGAAGAGAAGGGGAGGGATTCCCCGGTGTCTCTGGCCATATCTAATTCATCATGGGTTTCCTCACGCTTGCCGCGCGAGCGACAGTGTAATGGGCACTATTGAGGAATCCTTGGTTTCAGTACCAGAAATAAATAATAATAATAATAATAATAATATGCGTTAGCCGTCATAGTTATGAAGAATATAGTTTTCGAAGTTCCACGTATATTATTAATCTTGATCACATGAATCCAAAATTTATTCATCTTAAGACTTTCAAAAATAAATCAACTTGGCATCCTCAAAACCTTGAAAAAAAACCTCTCCCCTCCCATCAAACATTATGCTAATGGGCCCAGTACGATCTAAGATAACCTTGACCTTATTCACACGACCCTGACTTGTCTTTAGATATTCACTTGGCATTCTCAAAATCCGAGAAAGAAATCACCAAAATTACCCAAAGTGTGCCAGTGAGGCCCAACAAATGCAATACACAATTTCCATCGACCTCAGCCAGGTAAGTCCGATGTCTAAATTGACCTTGACCACTGACCTTAGTCACATGACCCTGACATATAAACATCCTGGAATCTTCATAAATAAACTCTACATCACCATACACCTTGCAAAAAAACGTTCTTAACATCTAAATGGATCAACCGAGACTGAAATTATACAAATTCCATCACTCCATGGGGAGCCATGGGTCATATTAAAGTGGCCTTGACCCTGGCCCTAGTTAAATGAACGTAGCATCCTGTAAATCGTAGTACAGACAACATGATTTTTGAAATTGACCAAACAGGGACCGACAAAGTACATTTTGTTATGATTAGTGACCCCCTGTAACCTTTAAATTAACCTTTGACCTTGAAGATGTCCTTAAACATCTTGGAGACTTTAATAAATAAACTCAGCATCCTGTAAATCCTACAACGGACACCACGATTCTTAAAATTGACCAACGAGGGGCAGCCAAAGTGCAATTTTAAGATTTTTTACCCTAGTTGTGACCTTTAAATTGACCTATAAATTGACCTTTAAATTGACTTTTGACCTTGAAGATGACCATACAAATATTAAAGACTTTAATAAATGAACTCAGCATCCTGTAAATCCTAGAATGGACACCACGATTGTTGAAATTGACCAGGGAAAGGGCCGTCAGAGTGCAATTTTGTGATTGCTGACCCTCTGTGACCTTTAAATAGACTTTTGACCTTGAAGATGACCTTAAAATCTTGGAGACTATAATAAATTAACTCGGCATCCTGTAAATCTTAGAATGGGCGCCACGATTGTTGAAATTGACCAACGAGGGGCCGCCAAAGTGCAATTTTAAGATTTTTGACCCTAGTTATGGCCTTTAAAATGACCTTTAAATTGACTTTTGACCTTGAAGATGACCATAAAAATATTAAAGACTTTAATAAATGAACTCAGCATCCTGTAAATCCTAGAATGGACACCACGATTGTTGAAATTGACCAGGGAAAGGGCCGTCAGAGTGAAATTTTGTGATTTTTGACCCTCTGTGACCTTTAAATTGACTTTTGACCTTGAAGATGACCTTAACAATCTTGGAGACTATAAAAAATGAACTTAGCATCCTGTAAATCCTAGAATGGGTGCCACGATTGTTGAAATTGACCACCGAGGGGCCGCCAAAGTGCAATTTTATGGTTTTGACCCTTTGTGACCTTTAAATTGACCTTTGACCTTGAAGATGACCTCTTAAAATTTGGCAACAACCGGATTTGAATTCCTTGATATGAAATTAACATATCCTCAAATTTGCCAAGATTGTACCCGAAAATGCATATGGGGCCCCTTAGTGCTGTAGACTAAACCTTCAACTGCATGGCGTTGAGGTTTATTTGATCAGCAAGATGTCTTTCTGTATAGAAAGACCGATTTAGAAAAGAACGTGAACTGACAGGCTGATTTGCTCTATGGTGGGCACAAATTGTCGATGATAAAGTCTGGGTAATTGATTAATTGTAAAGAAAGCCTTTATTTCATGCTGTGTTTAGGTTTGCTTGCACGCTATGCAGTCGGGCCTCGTACAGAGTTGTGCTGGTTAATTAAATAGTTCTTTTGAGCTACGATTCCTCTTTAGGAATGTCAATATTAATACAGGCAGAATCCCGCAGCTTACGTGGCAATGACGGAACTTTCCATTGGTGCAAAGCGGACTTTATTCAATTTGCAGTATATTGGTGAGTGACTGATGCCGACATGTACTTTGATTCACGCTGGGGGCACGGTGATTTCATTACGACAATTTCCAAATCAGTCATTTCAGTGAATGTGACTTTCTCGTCTTGCTGTAAAATTACATCGGCATGGAAACAGCACGACACGAAAATAGTCCACCATTATAACTAATACACTGCAAAACTTAATAATTAAATGTCCTTTGTTCTTGTCGTAAAAAAATATCACCCACGGTGTGGTATTATACAAGTGTTGCTCGATATGCAAATGTCAACACATGAGTGCGGACTTGTAGGAGGACCTCAAAAATGGATTTCCTTATTCGAATTTACACAAATATTTCTGAGACGTTGTAACACTATGAGCAAAAACATGTACATGTTCATTGTGACCCCATTGTTAGTAACAATGGTGTGTGCGCCCAATTTCCATTGTTAGATGTTCATAGTGTAAAGTCACAGGTAGTGTCAATGTTGTCTGCTTGAATGATCTATATGCGAGTACCATGGGCGCCCTGAGCAGTGTTTACAGTCTGTTGAACCTTACCATGCACCTCGTTCAGCATCTGATGCTATATACTGACAAGTAGAAGCAGAGACACATATCAGCTATTTCGCCCGCTTGATGGATCTATGGACGATGTGCCCTTTGTTTATATCTAAACCGCCCTCTGTTGAAAATTGGTCGTCGTTATGCGCACACATCCTATTTTGCATAAAATTTGGTTTGGTAATGATGCCAAAGGTCACATAATTCAAAGACGAGTTGGCATGCGACCTCATTCCTAAACCAAATTTATGCAAAATACAATGCGTGCGCACATAGCCGGGCACGTTTTGGTTTGCTGTGACGTCAGAGGGCACATCGTCTATATCGTTCGTAACTAAACATAATTTACACATTTTTACGCGGTCTGATTGGGAGACTTTGCGGGCTTGTAGGCCGTGGGCCGATTTCGAGAAGTGTAATCGTTTTCAACTTAATACTAATTTAAGGAAGCCAGACAAAAAGTAATTTTTTGGAACGTGGCCTAACGCCAAAGTAGTCTGGTTCCCTTTCCAAGATCTAAGATCTATAGTGTAATGTATACTGCAGGTGTAAGAAATGAGGTTTCATAGGAAGGAGGCAACAAATGTGAGTACACCAGAATAAGAGCAGAAATTTTTGTTTTAGGACAGCTTTAATTATTTTAGGCATTGGGTTCACAAACGTTACACACATCTTTGTTGGGATCTTCTTTCACTCTTCGCTGATGACTTTTTAGAGCTGTCTAATGTTGGTTATTTGACGTTCCGCCACCTTACGTTTCAGGATGCCTCACAGATGCTTGACTGGGTTGAGATCAGGTGACGTGCTATAGGCACTTCAAAACTGTCATCTTCAGTTCTTCAGAAGGGTATAGTGGAATTATTTTAAGATTGCTTTAGGTCACTTTAATGCTGTAATACAGCTTTTCGGCCAAGCTTTCGCGGGGAAGGAACTATCCTGTGTTTCAGAATGTCCCAGTAAATGGTGGAGTCTATCCTTCATTCAATAATGTTGAGCTCTCCAATACCAGCAGCTCTATAGTCTTATACAGCCTCGTATACCACTGTACTATACCACCGCCATGACAGTAGGAACGACACACTTCTCCTATTGAGCTCGTGCCAATGACGTCATTTTGGGAGTAAAACAATGACGCGTCGTTGTGGAAGCAATTTGCGTGCGCGTTGTGTGTGTCCATAGCGAACGTAACACGCTATGATGAGGCTCCCATTGGTGAATTAAACCGCGTTACGCCCACCAGAAACACACACAGCGCACGCACATCGCTTCAACAATGACTCAGCATTATTTGACTCCCAAAATGGCGTATTCGCACGTGTTCGAAAGGGGTCAATAGCTGTGTCTCACGCACCGTAAAACATACCGCGTTCAATCAGATCCAAACAAGTTGATTCAGCAAACCAAACTGTTTGCGAGCGGAGCCTGCTAGTAAACATGCTTCAGTAAAGCATAAGCGTAACGCGCACACGCAGACTAGACGCAAACAACGCCAACGCAAACACTGACGAAAACAGTCGGCAAAGTTGAACTTGGTTCAACTTTGCCGACTGTCTGCGTTACTGTTTGCGTTGCTAGTTTGCGGCACTCTCCGCGTTTGTTACGTCTATATGGAAACCGGGCTTAAGGCTTTACTACGCCGTGGTAGACGCCCATGCAAACCGACCTGGTGGAGTGTGCGACATAATGTATGGTTTGAGCACTGGCACTCGCAGGCTGACCAGATATTTTGTGGAAACCTCATACGAGTGGCACGTTTACGCCTGCCTTGCAAAGTAGTAGATTGCGCACAGAACGGAAAGTCATCTTTCTATGTCTAGCTTGGCGACTTTGATTTACTGTTGTTTGGTTCTTGGCAAATCTCTGAATGACCTTAGCCACAGTGTTGCATCTTAGTTTCAAGGAAGCACTCATCATCTTGACATTTGTATTTTTAGCCACCTTTACGAAGGACAACAATGGTGTATTTGAGATTACGACTGAAATCGCGCGTATACCTACGTACTCTCGCAACGCTGATATAAAGGGTGCCGTCAAAATGTCTCAATTTTCCCCAGAACAGCCCCTACATGTGTTTGTGTGTATTTAATACCGTGGTTATTCTTTAGATAATGACGTTGTTCCTGTTTTTAATTTTTTTTAATCACGTTATCTTTATTTAAAACTCAGTTCAGGGATTCATTTTAATGTAAATGTTCGTCGCAACCTCTGCGGCTATGGCTTATAAACTTTTCCGTTTACGATAATCATTAAACCCCTGCTTTCCCAGTTATCACACCCCACTCCATCAGCAGCCCAGCCAACAGTCAGCGCGCGCTTAGGTCGTCGAGGTGGAAGTACGTCTCCGTTAATCCAAATTAATTAAATTGCGTTCACACTAAAATCAAACCCACATCAACTCACACATTTATCATATAGGTTTGCAGAAGTGTTAAAAAAGGATCCGCATTGATTTTTCGAGGCAGGTTTTGCGTTCACACCAGCCAATTTATCCAGATACACGTGTGTCCGGGACGAAGGTAAAAAAGCAACTGTTTTGTACATAACACAACAAAGGTCTGTTCGAACCACATAGCACTCGCACACGATATCGTGATAGCCACCAGGACAACAAACCACACTGAAAGATGTACTGATTGAAAGACATGGTTTTGCTCTTAGCGTGTTATTGAATTGGATTCCAGAACATCTTCACAAAATTGTCTGAGATGTAGGCTACTTCGACGTGGCAAGTTCTAGCCAGAGGATTGTACAGGATACAAACGTAAAACGGCAGTAAGAGCGATTTAATATTTTAATTGCACAAAACGACGCTGCGAGCTAGGGAGGTATAATCTAGCCGAGGAAATATTGGGCGGCCCGATTTGCGCGGGCTTGCTGGCTCGATATACTACTGCAGACTTTAATATTGACTATATGTCTTAAAGGCATGTTTTCGCTATGCAAGAATAGGATCATTACAACGAGGGTGCATGGTGCCTGGACAGTAGGGGGCTGCTTGGCCTGCACTAATCCGCAACCAGAGGGAAATCTAGTATCCATCCATCAACCATGGAGGAAGGAAACAAGACCAACGGGGTGGAAAATGGTTATGGATTGTGTGAGCTGAGAACGCATGTTTTTTTTAATACGCCATGTAATGGGGATTACACGGTTGCCTTTAAAGGTATATTCTGCCCTGACATCCCACTAACACTAACACTAACACGTGACACACACAGAATTGTGACCTCACCCAGTGTAGCAATTCCTAGTTACAAGACTGAGTGTTACAAAAAAATAGCTCAAAGATGAACTGCAATGAGGTGTGAAATAATTTTAGTCCTGGTGTCAAGTCTTCTCCTTCGCTCTTGTGATTTTACGAAAACGATATGAAACAAGGTATTTTAGCCTCTGCCCAGTGATTTTAGTCCTCTTAGTAGGCAGGACAATGAACAAATTAAAAGTGCTTCTTTGAATCAAATTTACAAAACACTTTGAATTTTGAATATCGGTAATGGGGTTCCCAAGTAGTGGCCAAAAAAGGTTTTGAAAAAATGACCGTTTCCTATATAGACAACTCAACAAATAAATGGCAAAAATCTAAAATTGTGATTTCACACAAACATTTCTTTTATATTTATAGGCTTTAAATATCTTATTTGCTCTTTTCCTGGAAGTAAATCACCCAAACTTTACATATCAGTGTTACTTTCCCAAGTAATACACCTCATTATTTAAATACAGTGTATTAAAAAAGCCCGTATAAGTTCACAAACGGGCCATGCCAACTTTTAAGCAAGAAGGTGTGTAGTTCAGATGCCTTATTCTTAGTGATCTGAGGCAATGTAATGTGTCATTTTTACATATATGAATATCTGCTGCCTTTATTAAAAATATAAGTGTGTTACAAATAATACTAATGTTCAGTTCTTGTGAAACAGAGGCCCAAATTTGGGCTAAAAGACAACATTTCAATAATTTGTGCTCTGGCGACTAAGTCTAACTAATTACATATGCAAAAAGGTCATCTCTCAGGTTCTGATGGTTCTGAAATTTTGTCAGTAGGTATACAGTACACAATATGACAACAGGTTCAGAGAAAAACTTTTAAAACATTTTTAAGTTTTGGGGTAAAAAATATTCACGAAATTAATAATACCAGATTTTGCGGCCTGATTTCTACTGGCAAATACTGGCAGATTTCATTCCCATTTCACCTGGAGACAGACAATATTGTTCCTATTTTTCGTTGAAAGTTGCGCGTTTCACAAAGTCGGCTGATTTTTCCATAAAAATCTACCCATTTTCCAAAGCTTCGTTTCGACCCCAAACTGTCGGTCATCGCTAAAACGCGCAAGCAGAAATGGAAAGATCGTGTCATATTTAGCTTTCAAGTGCGCCCTAAATACATGTAGTTGAGATTGGGCATGGCAAGATTTGCCAGTGAGAAATTCTCAATTTCAACACCGGGCACCGGCACCCGCGAGCCGCGCTGATATTTGTGATAATTTGGAGTTTTTTATTTAATATTCTTGTAAAAAGAAGGCTCTAGTTCTTCATGATACTGAAAATAAACTGTAAATTGTTGTGGAACCCTGTCAAGTATATATCATCAACAAATATTGTCCATCGTTGTTGTGTTTTTATGCGTTGTCTAGTAGAACCGTTCAGTGACCGGCCTATTCTTAGTATTTCTAATATTTTTATGTTTTAACTTGTATATTATTTATATTTCGATTTGGTATATTTTCTACATGTTTCCTTTGAGTCAATGTTTTCTCACATTTTTATGTTCCTTTATTTTTTGTTTTGTTACGCTTGATAAGTTCTCGGGTTTGTCAAACTAAGTTTGTGTATATTTTTTGTTTTTATTCAATTTTATATAGTTTTACCTGTTTTATATATTCTGATTATATTTTATTGCTCAGCTTTTATCAATTTTGTTTATCCTGTGTTTTTAATTACAAAATTACCAAAACATTTTGTAATTCCTAGTTTTTAAGCTTTTTATTTTGATCCCAGGGCCTTGATAATAATGAACGGGCTATCCTGGTTAAAAATCAGAAATAAATAAATTTATTACCCTCGTTTCTTTTCCTTCGATAAATTTCGTGAAAAAATTCTTGTATATACGGCGATCATCATCAGTGGACAACGCATCAACCATCCCACCTCGCGCTTGGCGCACGTAAATCCCGCAGGCTTTTATTTCCAAGTCTTGGCAATATGACAAACATCACAATTTCACAGCAAGAGTGGCTAATAAGGCAATAAATTTGTCAACGGGAGAGAAAATTTGTTCCCGCAAACCGGAAGAGACGGAATTTGTTGCACTGGCTGGCGGGTGTGTCATGGCTGTGTTGGTTCAGACAGTAAGTCCAGACTCTAGCAATAAAGGCCTGTATATGGGCCAAAGTCGAACGAGCATGCCGTGTTTTTATTGAAGTGCCATCACCAAAATGTACACTGTATGGCGGAACATCCGTGCCATGTAGAAAACCACGCACTAAGTGTAAAAAGTCACAACAAACACACCATAATAAAACACCAAGTTGTTGTTAATTTTATGGCATCGACTGACGCTTTTTATGCCATCTATTTAATTAGCTTTGACTTTATTTTATTGTCGGCTTGAGATGACGAGGAAGGAAATGCAGATTTTTTTTTCTGGTACAAAAACGTCATGATCGCGGCCGAGTACGAACAGCAAACTCAATCCAACATACACGTCCAGGAATCGAACACTGCAGGACGCCTGAGGTGCACCCATGGCCATACTGACGTGACAACCCATAACTAAACAAAGTTTGTTACGCCACAAATATTAGCAAAATGTATCGCAATTATTTGATTATGCAAAATGTGTCATTGCAACTTTAGACGCTTGCTCAAATTAGAACATATTTTTTTAAACCACTAGCGATCTTTCCAAAGATGAGTTAAAACCGAAAGACTGAATAAAAGAACGGACCGACGGGGCGTCTGTCTTTACCAAATTTCCGCATAAACATCACGTGACAACCTCGCCTGGCGCGTTTTCGTCAAGAGCCCAGAAATCAGGGCAACAATTTAGAGTCCAATACTTCGAGTCATTCTTAATCAATTTTTAGATGAGCTTATATTTACACACTATTGTATAGAAAATAAATATCTGAAATAACTGAGGAGATGCCTTATCAATTATACAGGTCCGGGGTTATTGCCTGCGGAACCCTGTTTGGGCTGTCCCACAACTGCAGATTTCATTTCCAATGCCAGAGAGTATTGCAGAGCCTGCCAATTACCGTTTCCGGTTCGTAGAAACAGCGCGCTCTAGCAATGCAAGATTTGCTAGAATTTTAGCAATAACTGCGGACCTAGCTGAAAGGCGGCACATGATGGTAGTTAAAATCGATGGAATCACCAGAGACAGTTTGAGTGAACGCCAAGTCTCAGTGCCTGTTTTATCTCGGCATGCAACCATGCAATTCAGCAGGGGGAAAAAAAAGGATGTCAGGCAGAAACAATGAGCTAGAAACGGCTCTTGCATCGCTAGCAACATTATAGGCCTAGGGCTATACAGGAGAATATAACGGTTTCGATCAGGGAAGTTGTATATGGGGTTTCCAATAATATTTTTGTTTTTATAATCAAACATTTAAGGATCGTTAGATTTGTGACAAATACCCGACTTGCATAAAACTGTCCAGGTCAAGTCAGAGGTTTGTAAACATCTTAATGAAAATGGGCCCAACTCCCACAATCCATACGACATAAATAATGATTAACAAAAGAGAAACTGGATCAGTGTATTGTAAATTAACTTAAAATAATCCCATCCATTATTTTGTCGACGATGCACTGCATTGTGAACCCAAATATACACTTTAATTGAATTAAATGCAAACTAAAAGATCTACGCCAGAACAAACAATCCCACAATTGTTTCCAACCGATGGCAAAGACCGCTGGCGTTAATGCAGCGTCAACTATACACGTGTATTTCTCGAGGTAAACATAATGAGGTATGTGGATTATTCCGCTTCCCGCGCAACGACGGGATTAAATATTGTCCAAGTCAGAGTGGACTCTGGAAATGTTGACGATTCATTGCATGCTGTAATGCATTAATAGCCCAAGCAAGATGGTAAATTATTATTGTGACGGATTGTGTGGGACGTTGATCAGCATGAAGTCTCCTGTATGCGAGATCCGTCTATTGGTGACGAATGCGACTGTACTATGTGTTGATACCGAGTATGATGGATGAGGAATTACTTGACATAAGAGGCTGAACCTCAAACATCTTATTAAATAAGTGTCTTGTTCTACCCTTAGTAATCTGATTTATTTTAGCCTGCCTTGTCAACTTCAGGCATTGTCGTCTGTGATGTTTCATTCAATTCACAAATTTCTCCTTACGGACAGTTTACCGATCTTCGATGGTCATAATCTCCGAAAATGATCCATTCTCGGATGCGGCCTATCATTCTGTGATATTAAAGATACATTTTGATCTGACGCCACCGGTGATTTTACACGTTTCATTTCTTGTACTTGTACTTAAAGGCACAGGCTCGTCAGCAATGCGCGCCCGCCAAATGTGTGCCACGCAATACGCAGCTCCATAGCAAAGGCATGGAGCTGCGTGTTTCGAGCAAGAATTTGGCGGGCGCGCATTGCTGACGAGCCTGTGCCTTTAAAGTGTCTGCAAAAACATGAAAAAAGTAATCAATTTCAAGAATGCAGACGAGGGCATTCTATCTATCATTCTTAATTTATGCTGAACATACCTCAAAATTTCATATCTCGAAAACTGACTGACTTCCATTCGATCTGAAAATCGAAACGCGTCTACGCCAAAAATGTCTTCTCGTATATCTCGTATTTTTGTCAAAATTCGTGTTTAGTGGCTTTGAACGACGATCGTCCTAAACAATAACCGGCGACTACAGTTTAGTGCCCAATTAAGTTCCTATTACCGGGATAATGTAATAATTACGGCACTAAAAGTTAAATATTCTGATTAAGTAAAATTTCAAAGACAACAGCCGTATAAAACAGAGTCCCGATTTTAACCTAAGGAGACAACCTAATTGTAACGAGACAACCCATGAAAAACCAACTTCCTCTATTCGCCACTAAAAGCCCTATCATTACGTTCGTGGATTTTACAAGCAAACACTTCGTTTTGTTTATTTCGTCTCGTGGTAAATCTATGGCACAGATGCCACGAAGGCCTGCCGCGCGTCACTCAGGTGAAGAGTGTGCATGGAGTAAAACAAGTGGCCATTAATCACACTCAAGACTTGTGCCGTAATATTTGGCACAATGACATTTATACGCAAAGTGTATTAATTTTACACATTTAAAAATGATTCACCCAATACGTGAAGTTTATAACCTAAACTGGCAAAAACCTGTCAATATTTGGATAACATTGCTATATAGGTTATGTTTGAGCAGTCCTCGGTACAGTTTACACAGTCCTATATACCCATTAGGATAATAACTAACATACTGTGATGCTGTATAATATAAGGAACTTAAAATAAACGCCTGCTACGTATTCATATAGATGGGTTATATAAATTTTGTTAACTGTCAAACGGGGATTCAAAGAAGTTTGTATAGCACGTCTGTTCAGAACCATTGTGTACGCTTGGACAATTGTGTCCACAGATGGTTAGGGCACATTATGTCCGCACCATTGTGTCCGCTGGAACCATTGTGTCCACACCATTGTGTCCGCTTGAACCATTATGTCCGCACCATTGTGTCCTAAAAAACATTATGTCCGCACCATTGTGTCCGAAAACCCATTATGTCCGCACCATTGTGTCCGAAAACTTATTATGTCCGCACAGTCCGAAAAACCATCTGCGGACACAATGGTCCAAGCGGACACAATGGTCGTGAACACATGTCTAAATATGACATGTTTTACATACGAGATTATACACTCTAAAACCAGTTTAGTCAAAAATAACTAGACAATAAGGGTCAGCTGGGTGCAACTGAAAATCAGTCAGTATGACTAGATTTTCTGATCAGGATGACTATAATCCTCGTTATGTCAAATAGATATCTAGTTAAAACAACTACCAGGCGGAGTCAGATTCATTGTTAGTAACTATATTTCCAGTCATTTATCAGTAGTTAGGTCTTTATAGGGTCAGCTGGGTGCAATGTTTTGGCTGTTTTCGAGTGTTTTTACAGTGTACCAACATGACAAAATCAGACAGCCACCCCGCCAAAACTTGATATAGAATGAATTATCGTGTTTTGCAACAAACTCAGAAAGCTTGCTTCAAGTTTTTATCAGTTGCTTAGCAACCTATTGCTATGGGTTTTCTTCTTCACCACCCACTTTTTGATTAGCGACTCACAATAAACAGCCCCATTTACTGCTTATAACCGGCGGAATAAGGTATCGATCCAAGACAAAGGACAATCGCAGGGTTGTTTGGCAATGCCGTCACAGAGTTTCAGCGAAGGAGTTTATGCTATAAAGCAGGGGGCAGCCGGGACCGAGAGCAAATTATGTTTTTGTGAGTGCACCAGTCCGGTTTCGATCGAGCCGGTTAGGTATAATTACTCGGTATCTCGGGACCGGATTCGCACTGTGGATTATCGATTCCCCGATGTTGAATATGTCATCATGAATGACTGATCAAATCAAATGAGAATCGGTTTTATTGCGTTTAGACTCCGTAGACCTGGTGTTGCCAACAAGAAAATTCAGAATGGATAAGGGAAAGTTTTACGGGGTAACTGACGCAATACCTGCAGACGCAACCGCTGGTGTTTTCAATCATGTATACCGTGGCAATTTCTGCGGAAAGGCTCTTGATGACGTGGCTGTAATCACTGACACAACAAGGATGGACAATCACCAAATAAGTTGTCTTGGGACGCGTGGGAGTGATTTAGGATTGGAACTAAAATGATTGAAACAGCGTGGAGTTGGGCTATAAGGCATGTCATTTTGTGTTAATGTAGCTTTTCCGCTAAAACAGGATGACCACCTTAGCGAAAATAGTTTGGAGGTATAATTGCAGCAATACGCGGTGACCGCGTCATAACTGAATACACTCGATCTAACAAAACATAGGCCATAACCAAGCCTTGTCAAATTTGTGTAAGTTTCGTTATACTCAAGATGAATTACTGACAGAGTAACAGGTAAATTGGCCAGCTCGTTCCCCAGATCTGACTTTTCTCATGGGCGTTAAAGAAATTGTCTATGTCAGACGTTCCTTTGTAACTCTTTATGAGTTGCACGAAACGATCAAGGAGGTGTACAATGACATTAGTGATCTTGCAGTCGTTCAGGAGCTTTCGGCTGCAGCATGCGTCTTCCGTTACCGTCTCCAGCGATGTATCGACATTGGAGGATGCCAAGTCGAAAGTGACAGATTTTGAAAATGAGTTTTTTTCCATTAAACCTGAACTTTCTCAGATGCAACAAAAATCAAACAAGATCACACTGATATAAATAATTATCAATGATCAATATGATTTAATCAGAAAATTATAACACTTAGAGAATCAGTATATATGGTTTAGCAAGTGGACAAAACATTAGGTTATGTAGGCCACTATACATTTAAAAAACGATCTTGTACAATATAGATGAAAATATCTTACGGGCGAGGACTTTGGGATCAGAACGGGATCAGAATGTGGATCGGAAACCCCAAAATACTAAACTGCAGACTCAGTTCACAAAATGTCTCTTTCGGAAATTAATTCAGCTCTCAAGCACTGATTTTTGGTCAAGATAAACTAAATTTCTCCATTCGCTCCACAGACGAGTCGCAAACAGATCACGGGACGATGCAGAAGTCTCGGTGTATCAAGCTTAGTCCCGTACTCTGAAAGTTCTCAGATGTGTGCGTGATGTATGTAGATGTATGTAGATGTAAAATTTGCTCTTTCTGATTCAAGCAGCAGGCGTTGGCATATAGGCCTACAGTATGTATTAGAAAAAAATACAATCCGTCATCCGTCCTGTCCCGCTTTTCCTACACGCGCAGACCAGTTGATTTTTTTTTTAACCAAATAACATTTTTACCGGGACAGAATTTATCCTCGGTTAGAGAATTTATCGTTTTTACTGCAATTTCTGGTAACGAAATGTCTTTCCCCCAGGCTGAATTACCCTATAACGCGATGAAGGTACAAAAGAACGTCATCTGCATGTTTTTTATTTGCGTGAATAATGGTTTAAAATCATTTATGAGCAGGGTATACGAAATATGAATTTGTACCAATAATATTCGCCTTCACTTCGGACCCAACAAAACATTTGCACATTTGCTGAGATAATTGAAAACGGCAAATACATTTACCATCCGTTTTATGACAGTGCTTGTCCTCTTCCTTATGACACTAAAATATCCGGAATACCCGATAATACCTTCATGGATGACTGAGCACCAATGATTGAAAGCGACCCTGTCAGAAATAGCTTTGTACCAGATTATGGCGAGGTTTATCTAATAATAATAAAAAAGATAAACGGGGTACTTAAAAATCCTTCATTGAAACAAATGTTCATATTTCCAATAAGAGTACATTGCTATATTAAGTATTTTTTTGTTGTGTTTATTATTATCAATTAACACGCATTGTATTCTTAATCTGATATACAAAGCCATTTCTGGTAGGATCGACTTCAACCATCAGTGCTCAGTCATCCATGAAGGTATTTTGTATTTCCCTTGTGTCATAAAAAAGAGGACACGGTGCATGATGATGAAACGGATAGTACTTGCTGTTTTCCAAAATTATCAGCATAATCACCGATTCCCGAGTAATCACCGATTCCCTAGGACACCCTGTATGTAGCTTTGCAATACATCGGATGCATTAAAAAAGAAAATACAAGTGCTACTGTGCGTTCACGGAAAAGCACGCTTCTAATAACCTACATTTGCTTATAGCACCTTTTAAGGGAGACCTCATTTTTGACATACGACGGCAAAGAAGACTCAGTAATGGTCATCAGAGGATTTCCTTTTTCGATTTTAGAGCAACCCCAACACTAAATCCTCGTTATCAGATTTCGTTTCTTTCGATCGGCCTGTCACTTTCACGTTCTCTACATTACCGCTGCGGTATAGGTCGGCATTTTTATTAACCTCACAACGTTTCAAAATTGTCCCCGAGCCCACCTTTTCTCCCAATAATACTAGCTTACAATTAACAAAGGTGCAAAATTCAATGTAAAAAAAATCTGACAGCAAAATCGAAGCTGAGCCAGATCAACACCTAAATTACTTTTCCCTGCACGAGTTTAAGCCCGGTTCGTACTCCACGCGAAAGCGAACGCGAAATTGACGTCACGGCGAAGTTTTCGCGCAGCGAATTCGCAGAAAGTTGAACTTGTTCCGGTTCATACTTCACGCGAAAGCGAACGCGAAAGCGAACGCGAAAGCGAACGCGAAAGCGAACGCGAAAGCGAACGCGAACGCGAAAGCGAACGCGAAAGCGAACGCGAAAGCGAACGCGAAAGCGAACGCGAAAGCGAACGCGAAAGCGAACGCGAAAGCGAACGCGAAAGCGAACGCGAAAGCGAACGCGAAAGCGAACGCGAATCTCACGTCAAGCTGACGTTAAACATTTCGCTTTCGCGTTCGCTTTCGCATGAAAAAAAATATGAATCCAGCTAGCGAACGTGAAAGCGAATTTAACGTCACAACGATTGGTTCGCGCAGCGAATTCGCAAAAAGTTGAACTATAGTTTCAACTAGCGCGAATGTTCGCCGCGAAATGTTTGACGTCAGATTGACGTGAGATTCGCGTTCGATTTAGCGTGGAGTATGAAACCCTCTTTATTTACTTTGGACCAGACATCGTTTCAAAGTAGTTTTGAAAAAAGGTCAACACTGGGGGAAAACACGTGGGGCCTAACTTCGATATCAACTTGAAATTGTTACCTTCGTTTGAACCATTTATTAAGCAAATAAACTGCATACAGACGTAGACAGAAAATCTCAAAAATTTAGTTTTATAAGCTGGGTCCAGTGACTTCGAGAGAAAAAAATCACTTGACCATTATGCGGATGTGTCAGTTGCCGGCAAGGGTTGGTTGGTACCTCGGCCATGTCGCGCAAGATACCTCGGGCGTGTCGCGCAACGAACGTGGGTTACCAAGATCTCCCCGACATGCGTTATAAACGTTACAACGACAAAACCTCTCGTTTCTCGAGGAAATATTCCCGATGTGGGTTTGAATGTAAGTAATTAGGCTACAGATGAAATGGCACGATGCAAAATCCTGCGGGTGCTAAAATACGATCATACATGCATTACCAATTTTGGTATGGAATTAAACCAGCCTGGTGTTGTTCCCCGCTCTGAAGTGTTATTACAGTTTTTCTCAGTTGCTTTGATGCACTTCCCGAAACACTAACCTCTTTCTCAATACTCTAAATGCAATCCTCAAAACACTGAAAGCATTTCTCACAACACTATACCACTCTTGCAAAAGCAAATATAGCAATCAAAATGCTAACAACAGGCGTCAAAATACACTAAGTCAGTCAATCGCTACATCAATGTAACCAAATGCATAGCACCTTCTGATCATTGCGTGAACACCGACACCCAAATGGCAAAGTAATTGCATCAAAACTGGACAGAGTGATAGTGTTGCTGACAATGTAAACAACAAATGGACACACTATACAAGAAAAGACACATTTATGATGGTGTGTATCTTGAATGTATTACGTTTATTACATATTGTGTAATACATGTACATGTAGTATTGTTGTTTTATTTCTTATTTATTTTTTTATGTATTTCTTGGGACAATCGCCCCATTGCTGACAAATGTAGTCAAGCAGTTACCCACTCCCATCGTGCTGGCGTTATCTTTTGTACAAACACAATGCTCATTGTACGTAGTATTTTGCATGCAACGATTTACCCAATGCACAACTGCGGCATTTCGAATAGACAATGTACACAGTCAGTTGAGAAGAAAACAACCTGTTTTGTCTAGAATATCAAAACAAATGAGAATTGCATCTATGCTATGACAAGTGCGTTTAGTGTTTTGCATTTTGTGTGCACACAATGGGAACTGGAAATAGTGGATTGGCCAATTGCAATCATGATGTGGGGTTTTGAGGCGCTGTTAAAAAAATGAGGTTAGAGTTTGGGGAAGTGCATTAAAGCGATTGAGAAAAACTGTAACTAACATGCTTACTCTTAAAATGTTTACCTAAATATTTGCAACTGTCCGGTATTCTTGCCATAGATAGTATTTTCTAAAGATATTTTATATGCTTAAGTTCGATTGAAACTTATTTTCCAGAAAATATCTTAACACCCTTTTTTAATCGGTTGTTCACACCAGTTTCTAATGCGTTGGCCTTTGGACCGTTTATTGGCAAGGGGTACTGTAAATAATTATTCACGTGGGCTACAAGAGGTAAAAGCTGTCTTAATCTTGTCAATATTTCTAAGCAAAGCAGTGCATATGCCGTTCGCTTAAACACTAATGCTATAAGAAAACTGCCAAAAGGCGTGTAATAATTGCGCAGTCTTTACGAGATTATCCGATATTGCACGTACATTGCCTGAAATTAGATTATAGGCTACAGCAAATCCTTATAACATATAGCGCCCCTGGCAAATAAACGGTGCGTGAACACACTTTAAAGGTATCGGCAATCGGAAGTTTGCCACTTTAGTCGAAACGAGATACATATTTTCCCCTGCTTACAATATGCGGAGTTAGGTTAAGATTGACCCCCATTAATATGTCTGCCAATTTGTTTATAATTTTATTTAACCACTTTCTAGCAGGACACAGATTTAGCAAATTTCACCCCCAGTCTTTTTTTTTTTAAATTAAGATTCCCTAAATATCGCCGCCGGCATATGAGTACCTCATGAGTACACCCATGCCACTCTCCATGCAAGCAGCTGACTACACTACTTACAATAAGTTAGGAATATTGGTGTGGTTCGATTTTGGAATTATTTCAAATGATTGTTTTCACCTATTCTTGTGACAAGGTGACACACTGTCATGCAGATACAATTGTCTAATCATATACAAAATCATTCAAGCGGAATACATACCCTCAATAAAATATCTGCATACACTTTACAATATTCCTAACTTAATTGTTGTGAGTAGTGTAGAAGCACTGGTCTGAAGTGTATTATAGAGTAGATATTCTTTGATATGTGTGAAGGTATCAAACTGATATTCCATGTATACTAAGTCACGAGGTTTCTAAGAAAGGCATCAACAAAAAAGAGTACAACCTAACTATATATTCTTTAGCTCTAGGCCAGCCAACCGTCGCGTCGAGAGACAATATATTGTCATACTCGCATTATCTCCACAAGTGCAAAAACATCGTACAGTCATGGAGTGATCGGCATGGCTAAAAACTCTCTTAATATCTCAAAGACAAGATTGTTGCCCTTAAATAAAAATTGCCAATGATACAAGAAGATAAGTGCTTCCTTCAAACTAAGCTGCAACACTGTGGCCAAGGTCATCCACATAATTTGGCAAGAATCAAATAACAGGGAATCAGAGTCACCAAGGCAGACCTAAGAAGATGACTGCAGGTTCTGTTTGCCAAGTGAGCAATATTGCTTTGCGGGACAGGTGTAAAAACAAAATCCGATCTCACTTACACCTTAAGCCCGGTTAATGCATTCGCGTTCGCTTTCGCATGAGGTATGAATCCGGCTTTACGCGAATTTGACGACGAATCAGCACTATAGAGCGCATACCAAAAGGTTACGAAACGGCTGTACGACTCTCACGACTTAGTTGCAAACCAATACGAAACGATTGCGATACCAATTCGAAATATGACGAATTGCTTACGAAACAGATCGAATGTTTTACGAATTAACCTGACATGTTACGAGGTATTTACGACTTTCACGACGCGTACACGACGCATTTACGACAGTTTACGATTATACGAACTTGTTGCGAACTTAACGTCACATGGCGACGCGCGCGTTCCAATCTATCAGGGGTTGTGGACTTTGGCCTCAAATGTAGACCGGGCCGTGGGTCCTTTCTGTTTTCGTACTTTTGGCAGGCATGTTGGTTGATGAGATCTTGTCGGTAACAGCAGCGAAAGTCGATACGCCGCGAACCTCGTCTCGTGTTTGTAACCGCGTATGTCATACGTGCTTCGTTGGGTACTCACACTAAACTCTGCAACTCGTAGCACACACGTACAGCACTGTATCACACAAGTCTGGTGTATAGTTTGAGACAGGTTGTACAAGTGGTCAAAACGAGATGAGTTCACACGGGTCAGTGAAACACGAGTCACATAAGTCAGTGAAACTCCAGAGTATTTGGCGCCAATTCCCAAGCTAAACACCGATGTCAGGTACAGTTAAACCCTTACCAAATTCGGAGTATTTTGAATCATGTTATTTGAGGAATGAGTTTCTTCCGGTTTAAGTTATATAAGAATGTTGCAAACAGCTAAAAGAATCATTGCAAGAGAATTTCAAGAAATTTGTTTTTGGGGGTATTTTGTTGACAGATTAACAAAAAAAGAGGGAAAAAACATGTCCTTGCTTAGATCAGTTCAAAGACACAGTCAGTAATCAATGGAAAAGCCTCCGTCCAAACGGTTCTTGTACTTGCTCACAAGGTTTTTGCATATCTATGCATGGATTTTGACCCACTCCTTCGCTGAGGTCTCATTGAGGTTGAAATGCTTCCTTAATTGCCATGACCCGGGACTAGAGCTCTCAGCTCCCTCCACAGATTCTCGATTGGGTTGAGGTCCGGACTTTGTCTCGGCCACTGTAGAACGTCTACATCATTATCACGGAACCATTTCTCGACTGACTTGGCGGTGTGTTTTGGATCGTTGTCCTGCTGATACGTCTAATGCGCCCCGAGGTGAAGTTTCTCAGCGGACTGTTTGGTGTTTTCCTCAAGGATCTTGATGTACTGCTTCTTTTTCATGATGCCATCCATTTTGACGAGATTGCCGGGCCCACTGGCCGAGAAACATCCCCAAAGCATTAGTATGCCACGTCTTGACGGTCGGGACTGTATGCTTTACCTTTCCTTTGCCAAACAAAAGCAACATATCTGTGCCCCAAAAGCTCAATTTTCGTCTCATCCGACCATAGAACGGATGATCAAAAGCTTGGATCTTTGCCAGGTGCACTCTTGCAAATGCCATCAGACGAGTATCTCTAGCCTGTTTCAGGAGTCTTTCTTGGTCGGCGTGCATGGAGACTGCCCCTTGGGCAACGTCTGTTGGAGTAATTGCCTTAAATCCTGGCCCCAAACTCGCCAAGGTTGTTCAGGAGAGTTGATTGTGATTCGTGGGTGGTTGTTTGCCTCTCGCCATACTTTTCTTGCCAGACATGGTGACACCTTTGGCTTCCGACCACGTAGTTCATTGTTTCTTATACAGTGTGGAACGTCTTGTATACTTCTCAATTATGCTTTGTATATTGGCACTCGGAATGCATAGTTCCGACCTGTCAATCAAGCCGAACCCGCCGACCAATCAGAACAGAGCTAGCAGACGGCGCCCACAAAGGTCAAAGTGATGCAATCATCACACAATCACGCGATTTTCTGCCCATACAGTTTGTATGTTGTATGCGCCAGTGACCAGGTGAATTTTTGTTTCAATGTCGGGCGATTCGCTGTTCAAAGGTAGGAAAGCGCATTTTTATGAATATATGTCATCCCTGCATTACTAGCCCTTCGCTCAGTGTGTGCTACGGTAACTGTCGACCCTAAAACATAAATACCTTTGAGTTTTCTCCAATGAATCTGTGCTTTCCATGCCGAGTCCCGTTGCTTTGTACGTTGTGTATCGCCATTTTTTGCGATGGCTTGTGAGCGCATAGCAACAATATCTAAGGGGCGGGGTTAACTGGGCAATCTCGGAACTATGCATTGCTTCGAAATAGCTTTTCCCCTCCTTGTGAACATTCACAATATACACAACCGAAGGTCCTCACTGAGTTCTTTCGTCTTCGCCATGCCGACCATGAACTGAGAATGATTGCATCAGCTCTACTTAATTTATAGTCTAAAAGCAGGGTGTTGTTCTATAACATTCCTCACTGTACATTCAATAGACCACATTATTGAAATGTATCAAGATTTTACGCACACATTGGATTAATGGCATACATGTATTAAACACTGTAAATAATCTTACGAATGCCAAAAGCATGTGCATTATCACAAACATTGGCCTCAATTCTAAGACGTCGTACATGCATAAAAACAAAAAAATCTTAACATTTCTATTGTTATGCTAATAATGTTGAGCAAAATATATGTGGTTTTGTACAAGACAACTAATTGTCATTGGGTAAAGTGAAAGTTCAACTCCAGCTTGTAGGTATGAGATAAATGCAAAACTGTCGGATTTCTCATAGGATATGAATAATTTAACTGTATCTGGTAGCGTATACGTTGTGGACTTTCCTCCTTTTGGACTTTGTGAGAACAAGTACGTGTATTGAATTCACACCGTCCGGCGGCATTGGTCCCATGGGGCTTGCCTGGGAGTCGTTCGGCTGCCACGAGCTGCACGTGGCTTAAAGGGCCTGTGACATGCTAAACAACTTTGTGCCTAAGCTTTGCTTCATAATGACGGATTACTTGTTCAGCAAGACATACTATTGTTCGTTTGGATGTAAAATCAATAAAAGGTGGCCTTTTTCAACTTTGAAGATTTCACTGCAATAAATCACAGACAGAGGGCGCTGTTTTGAGTGCATCACATAAGGAAGACAGAAGGGAAAAGTTAAGAAAAAACATAAGACTTCAAGTTGGACTTGTAACAAATTGCTGCAGTTTCTACCCCCAGTTTTGTCATGGCTTACAGCAGGCAACATGTAAAACAAACTCAAACAGCCATGAATTACAAAAGTTTCAGGAAAATTGAGAAAAAAGTGGAATCTTTTGTGCACAGTTGAATGTGATTTTCCTGTGTTTGCCTCTTGTGACATAGTGACCTTGGTCATGAATATGCATATTCGCATTAGCATAAAAACTAAAAAACCTTTGTTTTAACCCCCAAAGCAAGCTCCAAATAGGATTTTTATGACTTTAACTGAGTAGAGTGGTTTTAAAGCATAGATTTCATTGATAAAAATCCTAAATAAGGGGCCCTTTAATGTTAGTAGCGACATCGACAGGGTATCATGGAGCTTTTTGGTCGGTACTGATCATGAGCCGTGTTTCAATTTTACATTATTCTTTCTTCCCAGTTTCTTTTGTAACACCTACACTTGATTCGTCTGTGTAAGTGGCATTATTTTTTTCTTGGAAATTTACGAACATAATTTCATAGGATGGAAATCCACTTTTGTATCCACGAACCTTGTCTATACGCGCGACTCCCTTTCTCTCTTGGGAAATTGGAAAGAAGCTTTCTGTTGCTGCTTTCCCACATGGTTTTTAATACAACATCCCATCGCACATCTATACAGGGCATGTCTTTGACTTTTTCGCGCGAAAAAAAAAAAAAGCACTATCTAACAGAGACGTCTAAGCCTGTAATTAGTTTCAAGTTCGTGCCTGATACCGTTTTTGAGATAGTATGTCTTTGTAAAAAAGATATATCAATTTTGAAGGTATTTTCAAATTATTATAATTAGATAGCCGATGACGCCATCATGATGTCACTAAAACGTCAGAATCCCTTTTCTAAGATCCAAGACTGTACCAGATTTCAAGTTAACTTGATACATGGTTCCGTTTTTGAGATATGTCTTTGTCCAAAAAAATAAAAACAATTAATCAATCAATTGTTGAGGTATTTTCAAATTATTATAATTAGGTAGCCGATGACGCCATCATGATGTCACACAAACGTCACGATCCCGTTTCTAAGATCCAAGACTGTACCAGATTTCAAGTTAACTTTATACATATACTTTATACATTCCGTTTTTGCTTTTGTACAAAAATCCAATTATGGTATTTTTCAAATTATTATCATCATGACGTCGCACAAACATAGGGATCCCTACTTTAAGGTCAAAGACTGGACCAAGTTTCAAGTCCGTATCATTCCGTTTTTCAGGTAGACTGCTTTTTTGTCAAATCTGCTTTTTAAGTTATTTTTAAATGGATATTATTAGGTCATCGATGACGTCATCATGACGTCACACAAAGGGCAAGATCCATTGTCAAAGATCGAAGACTGTACCAAATGTCGAGTTCAAACCTTGTTCCGTTTTTGAGTTATGCTGCTTTTTGTAATTTTATAATTATATACGAACAATGACGTTATTGTGACGTCGCACAAGAGAGACTTGACTGCATGGCTAAAGCCTGCCGCACACCTTTGCGATTTACCGGATACTCGGATCATCGGACCACATACCGGAAAGGTGTGCGCTGAAACAATTCGGGCCGGTCTGACCGTACACCATAGACCGGAGCAAATCAAACTGGTTTAATTTTTCCGGATCCGATGGTTCGTTGTACGATGGGCCGGTAAATCGCAATAGTGTGCGGCGGGCTTAAAGGAAATAAGCAAAATGTATTCTGATTATCTTTGATTAGAATGGAAATAAGTTATGCTGTGCGAACAACATTTGGAACTTTATGTAATCGCAACACCTTGTACGGCATTATTGGTTTTTGGCTGGAATTGCAGATGGTTGAACACGCTAATCTCCAATTTACGCAGTAAACGCGGTAGATGGCTGTCATGCCATTTTTCACGCTTGAATTTTAACCACAAAACGCTCGAGCGATAAAGCATTCATATCATCCCTAAAGCTTTACACGTGGATGTCAAATTGCCCTATTTCAAATTTTTATGAAGGGGGCGGGGTGCGATTAGGCCCGGCATTACATTCCGCGCTAGATTAGCCTCCCCTAAGGCAAATAAATGACATCCGACATACTGCAATTTCATCTATCTATTGTGACGCGCAGGCAACTTTATACCACCTTTATTTTGATTATGCTTTTGAAAAGCCGATTGCGGCAATAAGCACAAATCCGTATGTCTGGTATGGCCTGGGGCTGGTCAGGCCTGCAGCTGTCAGCCGTTATAGTGTAGACACACTATAGGTGTAAGTTTGGCTCATGACTTCCTGCTTCCGGCTGTTGCTCATCTTTGGCCACCCCTTTCCGATTGGTTACATGTATGACTGAAGGAAAATCGATGGCAAAGCCATAACTCGAAAATAAGACGGGGACAAAATGGCAGCTGCTGAAATGTGAGTATTTTCTTTCACCATGCGGACCCAAACCACCTTGTATACTGAAAACGACATCCAACTGAAATAACTTAGCTAAGCCATAGCACGGAAATCATTTTGGTATCGAGATTGAATGTGTTGTATTTTGCAACAGATTCTTCGGAAAATGACTAATTTTGTAAGTCCTGACATGGATACCCCACCCCCCTGGATTTTGGGAATAAAAGTGGGTTTGGCTAATCTTAAACATAGCCTACGTTTAAAACCGGATAGGGGCCTGGACGCGTGATAATGGCCCGAGCCGCAGGCATTCATAAAATACCTTTTTTTGTTTAAATCGGTACAACTCACCAAAATTCTTCGATAATCTTGTCGTTTTGCAATTACTTTTACTTAGTTACATGCATGACTGCGTTCGTTCAACTGCTGTGCGTCAAGTTGTTTTGGTTCGATCGCGCGCGTTGCGCGTAATGCAGACGTGTTGTACGCGCACGCACACCACCGGTACTTGTCACAGTGCACATTTTGCTTTCGGGCGCGTGCAGTTTCTGTACGTGCGTGTTCGTGTTCCACAAGCGCTAAATAGGGTGCAGGCGCGGACGCGAGCCAGGCTATAAAAAGTGTTAAGACTGGCCGGTCTTTATCGTCCGTTTAAGACTGGCCACGTGACGTGCTCTCAGCCAATAGGGATGCGTAAACTGTCTAAGGTATTTATGAATCTCAATTAACAACCTAGGGGATTTTTTATATGTTTTTGTTACGCGATTTCCACATAACACTAAGTCGTAAGGCTCCGCGCGAGAGCAAATGTCCGCAAGTTTTTCATGTAAATGAAATAAGACGCCTCAAGAACCCCCAAAATATAAAAAATAAAAAATTTGTCAAATGTGGTGTTCGTCAGTATGCAAAATGCGACGAATTACGGGAAAGCGAGGAATCCTGTGATGACCCTTTTATTCAGCTCGACGACCTCAAATCGGCAAGGAAAAGAAAAATTATAACCAGATTCTCTTATCCCAAATATAGCATGCCCGCATGTCATCTCATTACATTTCCTGTAGGCTTACGTTTCTTTCTTTCTTTTTCATCCACACTATACAGCCAAAATTACCGCGGTTTAATGCAAGCGAATAGAAGCAAAATACCCAGGAACTGAGCTTATTTCATTACAAAGTACGCACAGACTTAATTTTAAAAGCAATGGAAGCTGAGTTGTATTCCTCTAATATACAAAGCCCATTGTGGCCTATTCATTGAATAGGAGTCAACGTCCGGTGTGGATAAAGGCAACATTGAGATATTCAATAATTATTCAACCAAAGGTTTGGGAAACGCGCTTCCTACGAAACTCCCTGAATCGTAGGTAGGCCTACACGTATGGCAGCCAGTACTTGTTATGTGGCATTTTCACGGCACAATTTTACGTACTTTCCATTAAAAATATTATCACGTCGAGCGTTACTTCTTAATATCTCCAGAATACATAAATTTACCCAGGATGTGCCGTTCTGGATATTACAGCCCGAGATGATGACTGGAGTTTTATCCGCCATCCGATATAGCGAGTAAAACAAAATACACAAAAAAATGTACTCGAAATGCTTAATTGCACGTCATTGATACACAAGAATGGAGGCAATCTCTTGACACGCTAGGATCTTAAGTTACCCATTAAGAGGGACTTGCGATATGGTTATAGTCCCTTTTTCTTTGTTTTTGTTGTGAATGACGTGCAATGAAAACAGGAAATACTGCTATTACCCTACACTTGGACCGTCTTAACGGATCTATAGCCACTGGCGTATTGTACCGCACTATATTTATGAATAAAAAGTGTTCCCGACCGCAGAAATCCCGATAATGTCTCGACCCGACATTAACGTGTGCGCACAATCCGTAATATCCAAGCACAATAATCAGGAGATGTCAACTTTTTTAGCTTTGCAGGAAACGTTCCTAACATGCATGCACGAAACATACATATGAGAAACAAAAAGCGTCCATGCTTTAGGTAACAAACCTCTAAGAGTAGAGGTAAGTTTTAAAGAGATTAGAAATGTGCACGTTCACCCAGGTGCGAATCCACATACAATCGCGGACGTCCCTTTGTTCCTCTTTTGTTTTTCCTTACTCTAGTTGGTTTTGTACAGGACGTTCGCTTGCCAATCGTGGACGATATTGTTCTCTTTGTTAGACCTCCCTAAAACGTCCACGATTGTTTGGGAGAACAAGCGCACATCTTCTGACGCTACACCAATCATAGTCAACTAAAGTGTGATGTCACGGGCAGAGCAACTGCGTCTAAACATTCGCTGTAATATAAAACGAACCGCAAGGAAACGGTTCATTGGTTTAACTATGTGTTTTCACTTCAGTACTCCATACTTAAAAAAGAACATCGAAACAAACACAGACGATCGGCCTGCAAAGTTAGATGCTTGACCAGAAGTTGTTCATTTTATTTTGGTCAGTTTAAATAAATTTAAAATGCTAAAAGTTGAAATACAGTTGGCATTTTTAACCGAATGTTTAAATAAAACGTGTTACAAAAACGGCGAAAATAGAAAAAGATCAGTGGTAGTGACAACGCTGTAGGACTCGAGTCCGGACTAGGACTCGAGTCCGGACTAGGACTCGAGTCCGGACTAGGACTCGAGTCCGGACTCGGACTCGAGTCCGGACTCGAGTCCAGATTTTCAAGGACTCAGACTCGGACTCGGCTAGTCAGGACTAGGACTCGGACTCGGACTCGGACTCGGAGTCGGACTCGGAGTCGGACTCGCCGGTAAGGACTCGGAGATTTGGGCCGAGTCCAGTGAAAAAAATAAATATACAATATTTTTCAAAAACTAGGCCCTACATTATACAGGCGCCGAAAATTATTTGAAGTGTCTATTGTAATTTATTTTGGGGCCGAAAGTATTTCGAACATGTGAAATAAAATTCTTAGAATGTAAAATAAATAATTTCTACCGCTTAAAATAATTTTGAGCACTCGAAATGTATCTCACCTCCTAAAGAAACATTTGTTCTTGGCCTAAAGCAAACTTACGAGCTGCCAAAGATCACAGGCACGATCAATGACACTTGCATTTGAAATTGAAATAAGGACTCGGGACTCGGACTCGGCCTGCCGAGGACTCGGATGTTTGCTGGACTCGGACTCGGACTCGGACACCAATGACTCGGACTCGGACTATAGGACTCGGGAAGTGGGGACTCGACTACAGCCCTGAGTGCATGGTACTGAAGATGTATAACGCTGACGTTGTTTTTTAAAAGTTTGTCCGAGAAGCAAAACATGCAAAATTAATGCTGCACTTGGTAAGAAACTGCTAGCAAATTGCTCATTCCTGGCTATCCAGGGCATATACAGTTGAAGTCAGAAGTATAGATACATGTACACCACTAGCATCATCACCCAAAATGGTAAACAGGACTACCCGAACCATTGTAAGGTGTACAAGCTATGTTTTACGTACTGCATGCACCTGAGGAATTCCACAAAATCAATAATTTAGTAAAGACTGTTACAAAAATGGTGTAAGCACACCAATCTGTGTACACAGGGGTTTATGGGGTATAGGCTCCTTGCATTGTTGTCCTATTTTCCCTTTTCTTTAGAATTCCTTTGTGGGGTACCACTGTTCCTTTTGAATTTCTTTATGGGGTACCATTGTTCCATTGTGTTTGGTACCCCACAAGTGTGTCCGTGTTAGACCACCAGTTTTAACACTTGGTTGCATCATAGAGCAAGGTTGCATACAGTTGTATTTATACTTCTGACTTCAATTGTAGGTGTCCTACGGCCCAACGCAGGTCCATCGGCCCAAAATGTGGTTGCAGCACTCCATCGGGAGTGTGTATAGCCATATAGAAATACAAGATGGAATGCAGATTTGTTTAAAGTTGAAAAGAGTCTATATATACCCACCTCTATAATGCATGGACTTTTACAATACCGGTACTTTTGTAAGGTGTCGTCATTCGCCCAAATTTTAGGATTAAAATTCATCTTGCTGCTTTTACTCAATAAACGGGAAACTTACAGTAACTCTAAAAATGTACGCAATTATTAAAGATGTATTGTCAGTGCGTTTTGGATGTGGCACATCAACGAAAAAAATCGACCAACGTTTAGTTGTCGAACAATAATTACTGTCAATATTTCGGACCGCCAATAATTCACCTCACGGCAAGGCGCAAAAACGACCGTATAAAAACAGCGTTTTTCACAGGGTTGCCGATATCTAAAATACAAAGTAAGATGTTTTCTCGTTAAAATAAAGTAAATGCTTTAAAAATTCGTTCGTAGAAAAAAAACGAACTTGCTGAGGACCACGGGTCAATATCACTTTAATGTTGCTTGAGAAAGCACTTCGATGAAGACGTGTCCCAAGTTGAAAAGTTTCTGTTGAATTTATTTTGAATTCGAATAATTTTCGAAACATACGAACATTCGGTTGGAATTTTTTGCAGAGGGTTTGTATATCAAATTTGAATTCAACATGATTTTAAGATTATAACAAACGCTTTTAACTATAACTCTGATCACATTAAGGGTTTAAACTATAACGTTGAAAATAACAGCTTATCAAACTGCACTGGTAATTAAGCAAAGATTAACAAGGCTTACCGTCTTTGATCAGGAATTCCGATATTCCAAGCAATTAAACTGTAATCAAAAGGTCCTCACAAGATCGCTCCGTCTGCAGCGAGTCCCAGCTGAACGGCAGGTACAGTAATCTGATCTCCAACAGATCTTCACGCACACCTTTTAAACTGTTGTCGGCCTGTTGGATGTTGCCACAGACCAAAACGCTGACGAAATCCTGCCGGTTGGCTGGAAACAATAATATTGAAGAGGTTTTGTCTGGCAGTGGTCGAATTGCTGTCACGCCCCAACGCAGCCTGCGCGAAAGCGCATGAGCAAGGGACATCGGTGAACGGAAACTTGTCCGCGGCGCGGATGTGACACTCCGTAAACCAAAGCATGCAGGAGTACTCGGTGGGTTGCAATTTTACGTCAACTCAATCACACCACACGCAAGAAAGGAACCTTGTGTAGAATTGGGCATTTGGGCGCGTGAATGGCTATCACGGCTGTAGATTATGATTGCAATAACTGAAATTCAATTACACAGCTAAAGGCCAAGTCGATGACGCATTGCCGCCGTTGTACGAACAGGCCGAAATACAGCATCTGCCGCTTGTGCTTGAATTTCCTTTTTACTGTTAGTAAGAGAAATAATTGAAACATCAATTCAAAGTATATTCTACTTCGAAATCTGTTGAAGATTTGTACCTTTTTAGGTCCTTGCACGGCTTGCAGTAAAATAAATCTAACTATATACGTTGGAAAATGTCAAATATAAAACTTTATTGTGACCTTTACACGATTGCACTTGCAATCGATTACCAATTTCCCGTGTGCGAGAAATGGCAACATATATAGTGTTTCTTGATCGGAAAATCAAGCCAGAACTAGACATTTTATTAAAAGGCATACCTGTGTGAATTATTTTATTCTTCTTTATAGGGCAAATGAATGTCTTATGTCCACAGGACTAGCATTATGAACCGTAACCGTATTTAAGAGGCTAAGTGATACCAAATGATTAAACTGAACATTTTGCTAAAAGTCAACTAAAACAGGCAAATGTGAAATTATTGGGACACCTTATTGGTCAGGGCCAGGTAGAAAGAGTCAAGGCTAAAGTCGACGCCATAATTAATTGTCCTCGCACAGAAAGTTAATGCGATTTCTTGGCATGGCTGGTTACTACAAGAAGTTGGTTACTAGTGTATAGTTATACTAGTTTGGTAACCTTTCTGATGTTGTGGCTTCATCGACAAACTTATTGAGTAAGAACGGCAAGTTCGTTTGGTCAGAGAAATGCGATCAGGCATTTAAAGTAACGTGTTCAGATTTTTTCAGAAAATGGATTTCGTTTTAAATTTGCAATCTCTAATTTGGACGTGAAAGCAAAAAGGTTTGTATAATTACTGCACTGTTTTATGGATCCGGATAAATTATTTTACAAAACATCGGTGGTGTTTTTGACGATATCCTTTAATAATGCGGATTGAGAGTGCGAATTTTCAGATTGTTTATGAGGAAAATATGACAAATGATATGGTATCAGAATCTCAACACCCATGGGAAAATAGGAGGGGGTGGGGGTGGGGGGCGGAGGGTTCAAAAATGTGATCTGGTCACGCTCCATAATATGGTCAAAACAATGTTAGCAAACGAACCAATCTTAAAAGCGCCAGAACCATTTAAGTTGGCCGAAGATACTAGTGACGTATATAGTTGAAGTCAGAAGTATAAATACAGTTACACCACTACCATCATCACGCAAAATGGTAAACAGGACTACCCGCATAATTGCAAGGTGTACAAGCTATGTTTTAAGTACTGCATGCACGTGAAGAATTCCACAAAATCAGGAATTTAGAAAAGACTGTTACAAAAATGGTGTAACCACACCAGTTTTAACACTTGTTCGCATACAGTTTTATTTATACTTCTGACTTCAACTGTAGCCATTGGTTCTGTATTGATGCAAGAGGACGTACATGGCTTAAACCTTTCAGTGTGTTGCTACTTCAAAGGTTAAACACATACCAACGAAACTACTCCACCATAGAAAAGGTGGGTTTAAACTGGCCTTTAGTGTTATCGTAATTGACACTGATGACAATCCCTTGAGTCGTTCATTTACAAAATGCGAAATCAGAACAGGCGACTTCCGAGATGCATAAATTAATGTTATAATAAAATGTTTGATAAATTAAAGGTAGTATACATGATTCACAGATTTACACATAACTTACACAATATAAACATGGTGACGGCAGAAAACCTTCCCTGAAATGGTTTTGTCTGAAGTGATATAGTCTTCGAGAAATGAGCAAAACAATTATTTTTCGTCTCGCGAGACGTGAATTCAATTCGCCCCAAAACCATTTCGCCCTGGACCACTTCGTCCTGAACCACTTCGACCAAGTGCCATTTCGCCCCGAAACAACTTCGTCCAAACACTACTTCGGCCAAAAGCCACTTCACCCCAAAACAACTTCGTGCACAGGCCGTGGTTCTAGGCGAAGGGGTTCAGGGCGAAATGACTGTACACCCTTTTTGGCTGTTTTCTCAAAATTTAGACGAAGTACGGAGCTGGTTTTTGCTCAGGTTGGTTTTTATCATGAATATCTTCAATCACACAGAGGGTTAAAACTATTTGTAACGGTTTACCTATCATGTATACTATCTTTAAAGATGTACTGTAAAGTTTCTCCTGAATGTAACATGAGAAACTTATTCTGTGTGAGGATTTAGTGCATGCGCAAACCGTTGCACAACCCTTTCAATATGGTCAAATAAAATATGGAGGCCGTTTGTATATCATTCATCCAGATGAAAATACAAATGTAAAAAGGCAATGACCGAAAGGCACTTATCGCACTATTAAATGCTAATATAAACGTACAATGGAACATAACGAGATTTTGTATTAAGTGAAACGATATTTTGCTAAATTCGCAGGGAAACCCTCCATTACGTTTAATTGTGGTTTTCACTTCATTTTTACTTTTACTAGATATTCGCCGATTGAGAACGGCACGAGATTATTCGGAAACAATCAACCGAAATTGGTAACTGCCGGATGCTATCATGAGGACGTTTGATACTATTCCCGAATGCCCAAAAGCGGTCGGCAAAGAAGGACTAATCTGACAAGTAAGTCGAAGTAGTACATTAATACTTCAACCGCGATTAGTTATGATTCTGTCTCTTTACACGACATGCTATTTTTTCCTACGTGCGACTTTGCTTCATACTCTCTTCACCAGATCGTAAAATATGTTTAAATTCATCATCAATGCTTTATATTCTAGCTTGTCTAACTCCATTTTTCGTTTCGTGAGGATGATAAAAGGAATTGAGCAACTTCGTGTAACGTTGTCAATGTTATCTATTCGCCATCGAAATCACGACTTGACGCGCGCGTCATTGAGTCTCATAACCACCACTGGGTTTATTTTATTTTTCATTAAATGGTTTATGGCAATATAATAATTGGTCAATAGGTACTGCTGATAAGGCGGCCTTACAATGAAGAAAACTATACAACATGATATACAAAAATAAATAATGGTCAACAGAGAAAGATGCCCAGTTCCATGCAATCACGAGAAACGTACTGCTATTTCAAATATATACAAAGTTCAACTAAAAATCCCACAGCAAGAACGAGAAAAGTTACAAAAATTTCTTGTTTTTTCCTCTCCGCATTCAGCGCGACAGTCTGTACTCGGGCCCCGTAGAAACCTTGCGATACAAATGTAGCTCCTGTGTATACAACGATAAGAGATATACGGTCATCATGTGTCAGCGCGTATTTTTTTAAGTAGATTATTGGCGAGCGCTATGGACTATGTAACTCTCGTGGCAAAGGTCACATCCGAGCTTCCGGGCTTAACACGACTTAAACGCCTATTCTTGGGTTTCACTTGGCTTGACAACGGTTGCTATCCGTATCCGCCATTACTGTGTCCATACTATGGCAAGCCAAAGCGAAAAATAATTAAACACTGATAAGAAAAAACAAGTTGGCATGACTTTTAAATGTTGATAGACTGTTTGAAACTGGCATACCGTGCTTTTGTTGGCAAGTTTTTTAAAATGTTGAGACTTGTTTTTCAGTGTTTAATTATTTCCGCTTTGGCGTGCCATACGCGTGACGTCAACAACTATCATATCCGCCATTACTATGTCCATACTGTCAAGTCTGTAGTCAAAACCGACCCGAAAGTATTTAGGGTATCTGAAATGGTGCATTACAATGTATAATACTTATACATGTATAGTTATCTGGAATAAGAATAAAAATGACCTAAACAATTTTCATTTGCATATTTCTCATAAAATTCAAAATGGGGGACGCAAGTGTGGAAATGAATGCTTCGAACTTGGGCACTACTTGTGGTAGATGGATTTTAATGTGTGACGGAGATCGTTGTTGCAAACCGCATTAAGTGTACGTGGGTTGTATTTGAAAGCTTTTCGTGATAACTCGCATTTAGTTGGAACCGTGGGTCATGAAATGGCTGCAGATTGTTTCGATTGGCAGCGGATACTGCAACAAGCACTCGAAGAAGGACTAAACACGAACAGGAGTTGTGCTGCAGGTGGGCCTAGCAGTCCAAAATCCGTCTTTATGATGTCTTAAATACGTATCAGTTAGTGAATGCGAGCCTACAATGTGCATATTTTGTGTGGTTTACAGACGATTTGATGTTTGTTTTAGTACTGTGGTAATTTAACAAATCTGTTTGACCAATGGAAAACGAGGTCACAGGTCATTATAACTTTTGTAAAGCTTGACTACAGTGATGCTTAAATGTACCTATCCACCCCCAATGAAAACACTCGCGTTCACTCGTGCGCTCGCGGGCGGTCGCGTGCGCTCGCGGGCGGTCGCGGGCGGTCGCGGGCGGTCGCGGGCGGTCGCGGCGGTCGAGGGCGGGCGCCCAAGGGCGGTCGCGGGCAGTCGAGGGCGGTCGCGGGTGGTCGAGGGCGCCCGATGGCGGTCTTGGGCGGTCGCGGACGGTTTTGGGCGGTCGCGGGCGGTAAATTTTCCAAAATTAAATTCACGTGGATGCACTGTATAGTTAACGGCCTTACGTTCTGCTCTTGCGGCGCCCCGTAAAAGTTGAATGTAAATGATACTATATTTCCCAACGGATTTGATTTTCATAAAGATTAATTACTTATGTACTAAACACGGGGCTTTCGATACAAATATTCGCAAGCGCAGCTTCGTATATACTTTCGTATGACAGTGTCATTTTAAAGCCCCAAATACATAATTGGTAGCTACCCAAAATTTTACTTCACGAACAGACGAATTGACAAGGAAAAACTAAAAGTGTTAATAGCAGTGGTAACAAACACCACATGATTTATTTTCGCCGGTAGCCGGTGCGGCCTTATACCCCTGTCACACCGGAGGCGCGGTACCACTACGGTTTTTGGTCCAAACCGCCATCAACGTAGTGACACCGCCAGTAGTTTTTCATAGTTTTCCCCTACCCGTCACACATGTGTTTTTCTTCGCGGTGCTACTGCCGATCTGAACTGTTTGAAGACTTTTAGAACACTGAAATTGAAGCAGAAAACCGAAGCTTTTATACTACAAAATATGCCCGCAGTAGCACCGTGCATGCAAGCACCTCAGTGCAACCTCAGCGGAAACGCCATTGCCGTACAAGCGCCTCAATAACACCGCCGGCACCGCCGTAGGAACGCAGTGGCACCGCAGTAAGATCGCCAAATTTTCTAAAATTCCTTCCTGGCTCCGCAGTGGCACCCCCATACCCGCAGTGCTACCGTGGTAGCACCGCCATAACCGCAGTAGAACCGCCACGGGATCGCCGTAGGGTCGCCAGTCTACTTTTTCGGCGATTGCACGGCGGTTATACTGCGGAGGCACGGCGGTGATGGAGGTGCTACTGCGGTCCTTGTAAAGTCCCACGGCGGTCATGGCGGTGCCGCGGCGATCCCACTGCGGATTGGCCCAACCCGCGTAGCACTGCGGAAGTTTTGAACATGTTCAAAGTTTCCGCCGTGCCACCGCGAAGGTCCCCGGTTTTGACAGTTTTCCGCGGTGCTACGGCGATCAATGGCGGAACCACTGCGGAACCACGGCGATCATGGCGGTGACACTGCGGTTTATGCCGTACAAGCACCGCAGTGGCACCGCGCCTCCGGTGTGACGGGGGTATCACGATGCATGTAAAGGAAGCCCTAGAGGCCCTTCCTCGTTCTGCTACTGACCGGTATTCTCAGCTCTCCGGGATGAAATTGCGACTCCCGGATGGTAGTCCCTTCACGGAGACTCCCGGCAGCTCCCAGCTTCAACGCGGATCGCTTTCTTCCAAGAGATGCGGGGAGAAAATTTGAACATGCTTAATTGGTTCGCCCTTTCGGCTTGAGAAGGCCTGATGGCCAAGGATGCAGCCGGAGGTCACGCCGGCCTCTATACGGTGTTCAGGGATCATCACGGATGGTGCCGGACCAGCCGTCCGTTATCATTCGGCATCAATCCTGGAATGTGTGAAAGAAGATTTAACCTAAAAAGAATCGCTTGCTTGCTAGGAATACCCTGCTTAGCTTGTTTATTGAAGAAGAAAAGAAGCCGTTAACATTGTGGATTTACTCCCATATTTCAGTAAACTCTACTGGCTGAATTCATTTTGGCACTCAGCCAGAACACCAGAAGCATACGTCCGGTGTCTGAACATACCTGCATCATACTTTCTGCTCTGCTCTATAAGTTATTTTGTGCAATGTATGGTCCGTTCTTTTCTTTGTATAAATGGCTCTGACTAGGCGACATCTTTCTGCTATACTATACTTTGTACTAACAGTTATCTTCTTTATGAATCCTTTTGTCAAACTCGTCTCCCTCACGATAAAGTGCTGTCAGAATCGGAGGCACGAACTGATTTGGTGGCGTTCGCTCCTTACAGTGATTGCCTCTAGTGAATGACGGCATTTTATTTTTGCCGGTAGAATTACTATCATCCACATACGTTCGGTACTTCACCTCTTTTCAAATTATTGCATTGCTTTGATACTCTTTGTCTTCCTGTTACTTTCTCCGTGGTCCGCGTTGTCTGGCGTCAATGGCCAAGATGCCGATATACGCTATTTTCCAAAAACAAACAAATTATATTCCACATGCACTTCTCCGTGGAAGATCAGCAGATTGTCTTAATATATTAACCGATAGGCTATATCAGTTGGTGTTACAACCAATAGGCCAAGATTGGTTGATGGCACACACATCAACACTATACAGGAATTTAAAATTGCCATCGAAAACAAGGGTCAGTGCTTTTGAGTAGCATCTGAAACGAGGCTGCCGGTGCTAATTTGCAATTTGTCAATGCTTTTTTTGTCATCCAAACTGCGAAACACTTCAACAGACCAAAACATTTGCTTTGTCTCTAGATTTGTGAGTTAAGCAAACTAGGAAGGAAAAACCCGAGCCAAAAATATACCTTTCCAGTGTGCCTTTTCTGCAGTTGAATAAATGACAGATTATACAACGTGTCGGAATCCAATGTGCTTTCTCATAATTGAAGGCGCATTGAATTCAACACGAAACTGAATTATGCAGGTAAAATAACCTAATGCAGATAGCGAAGTGCCGGAGTTAAATTGCTCACCGAGGTAATAAGTTTATATCCGCTAGTGTCTTACATTACAGTGTAATGCAGAATTAATTGCTATTATGTTCAGTTTATTGTTTTAATTTTGTATCAAATGTTTGGTAACCGAACTCAGTTGATTTTATTGTGTAACCTAATATCAACTACGCCAATGTCTGATGAGACGCAAAAAAGCAGAAATTAGAAGGTAAAGGAAGTTCCGGACGGTATAATTGTTTTTCCTGGAAATTTGTAGGATTTTCTGAATTAGTATTTATATACAATTTTACAGCAACGCAATTTTATAAACAAAAAAAGGCGAGTTTTAAATAATCAAATAAATATAAGCTACAGTAAATACATGTAGATGAAACGTACGTAGACGTAAATCTGTAATGAAAAAAAAACTAGAAGCCTTGTGTTTATCCTAGGATAATAACAGGACTTTAAATAAAATGGAAAAGAGTGACCATCTTATATTTCAAAGCTTGACCACGTCTAACTACATGTACAATAAATCTCATCGCAGTACCCTTTTACCGCTTACAAAATATAGCCCAACGACTCTTTGACCAATAGGAAACGAGATCAAAGGTCAAAGCTTATGTCCAAACGTTATGTTTCCATTATAGTGATAGGTACTGGCGAAGGAATGAAGTTTGTATTTTAAACGGCTGTGCGGGTTGATTTTGAGTTTTTAGGCTATTAAATATCAACTTATTGTATATAGTATATACATTGTATAACAAAGTAGGCAGGGGCAGTGATGTCATGGTATAAATGGTTGAAAATGGGTATGAGAGCTAGTACAGATTACAAAGTAATTTGCAACAAAATGTATTAGAGTTAAGAAAATAAAATACCAAGTAGTTTTATATAATACAATAAATGTTAATTATGCAATTAAGGATCAGTAACAGAATGACTTACAAAAATTATTAAACCTAGCTATATACAATGACCCAATTTAACAGTTTTTGGCTAAGTCCAGTAGAATCTTTCAATCAAAGATAATTGAGCGCAGTGGCGAAACAAAAGTTCAGTAGCATCCAAGACAGGCATGTCAAACAGACACGGGACGCGTCTAGTTTGCCTGCTCAAATGGCGCCTTTTCGTACTTCACTTTATTGAATTGATTTCGCACGAGTGTGTTATCTTGCGCCTATGGCGCTATTATCATCTTTGCTTTTTTTTTTTTTAATATAAGTGCGTCTGCCGTCATGACATGCATCACAAACAAGAGTGTATATCAGTTATTTTTAGTGTTACATAACGGACATAGTGGAATATTAAAGAATTAAAATATTTAGAGAATCTGTTTTTGGAAAAAGCATTGATTCCAAAAAAACAAGAAATTCAGTGTCAACAGGGATTTAACACATACAGTCCATGTTAGAATGTAAAATACTCGGGTCAAATGGAGCTCTCATGAGGCGACACACAATGTTTGAAAGGACTATATTAAACGAAACCAGGAAGTAAACAATGGTAAATGCACTGTATATTTAAGTTCTAATCTGCCAATTTGAGGAATGTTACAAAACCCTTATAAGTTTCACTTCCATACAAAAGAGCAGGAAAATTGAAATTTCGTCAAAGAGTTGACAGTGGATGTCGACAGGTAAATCTATAGTTTGGCAGCTTAGACCAACAACAGTACTCTTCTGGCTTGGTCAGCCACCTCGTTAGTTGTTAGTAGCTTTATTAAATTTGCCGTTATAATTGGATACCTAAGTAAGTATAAACATGAACTATTCCAGCTTATCCCCCAAACAGAAAATCTGGGAAAGGTCTGACTTTACCTTTAGAAAAAAACGTAAGATTTACTTGGGTTAACATACGCACAAGTACAGATGCCAATTTTTTTATAATTATGACGCCTTGACCAAGATCACATTACTTGTACTCAACACAAATAAAAGAAGGTCCAAACAAGAATTAAATTCACAACTAACAAACTTAATTTTATTTATTTACAAACGGTACGAACAGCAGGCACATAACCGTCTTAAACTGCAGGACAGCATACAGTTGCCGGCCTCGGAGCACATGGTCCACAATATGGTGCACCACCACACCTAACAGAACAAGAACCATGACTAAGGTGTAGTGACCACAATATATAGGTGTAACCACATACACGTGGGTTGATTCCAATTCCCAAGGGACAAGGATATTCCAAAGGACAATTAAAGTGCCCACAATATATATTAAACAATTCTTAGAAATACCTAAAGACGTCAATACGTTAAACACTTTCTGGGAATTCCTAAGACGTCATCACATAATTATTGTACACAGCATTTAGTAAGCAGATTGTAATTAATGGGGGAGGGGCGGGGTTTGCAAGTTCAACGGCATCATCGGCATAAAATGAGTTATACTTTGTCTACATCATCATCGCTCAGAAGATTACTTATGTCACTAACCACAAAAGAAAGACCATGATAGTGTGCGCCACAGATTGCATGACGCAAGCCACATAGTACCCGATCAACTGAGAACGAATATTTGAAACACCCCGCCAAGACCAGGACAACGCATATGGATTTTCATGGGTTTTTTTAAACGTGGTACATTTGACAAAGCTGAAATTTCTTCGGATGAGTTTGTTGATATCTTTCGTTTGATTTATAATGGTTTTATTCGCAGAATCGCTCAAAAACATATCATCTACAGGGCCTTTAAGGGGTTATTTTCTTCATTAATTATTCCAGTGTTGGTCATTATTCTTTATTCGTCATACTTTACTACTGCACTGGCTATTCCATCGTGTACTAGCTGTCATTTTATACAAGATCCCAACGATCAAAATGGGATACTTGGAACGGTTCCATTAAACTAGCACTCGCCACTACCTCATCCATTTGTTTTACTCGAATATTCAAAAAGGTCAAGTAAACGTTCCTATAACTGTTTGTTATTTTGACATTATAGGGTTTTCCAGGATATTTTAATCACCGCGAAATGTAGTCACTCCCCGTGGGTCTTTATTGTTAAGTGATCAGAAGCTCGGGCGTAATTGAAGTAAAAATTTGATAGCGACTGAAGGGCTATTTTATTGAAATCTCGCCGTAGATCAAACACCGAAGCTATCCGTTAGCAGCGGCAGGAGTCATGGTCCTTGTCCCTCGACAAATGGGGTAATAATTTGCTTCTTCCGCAACACAACTGCAGCGATTGCTCGGTCTGGACCGCGCTTTTATTAAAGTCCCAGTGCGCTTTTGATCATCGCCCAAATGTCATTTTGTGAGTTAGCGACTAATCAAGACGGCCCCAGCTCTGCCCCGTGCTCTATCATTCTCAAGCGGTTATCAGGGCTGAACAGTGGCATTGTTTACCAGCTCAACGTCAGGACTTATCAACGCGCCCACTGGTCTTCATTCAGTGACAGACAAACAAATGCAAGTGAAAATGACGGTAGAAAATGAATCGCTATCAAAGTGCATGGATAATTTTAAGTATCATAATACACAAACCATCTATTTGCTGGCAATAAAACCTGGGAAATGACATTTTCCCGCAGTGATGCCTCGTCCGGTAGACGGTTCTCCCACGAGATATGCAATTAGAAAATGAACCCATGCTATCATGAACCCTTAATTGCTATATTGGCGTCCCCTTTATAGAATTTTGGCCATTGAAATACACTATTATATAAACAATTGAGGGAGCAAACCATATATTTCGTCTTGATCCGCAACAGTATAGTGTTTTGAAGTTATTTTTGTTAATGATTTTAACACCACATGCGCCATATTCAATGATGAATATTGTGAAATTATTAAAAATAACAATTTATGTTTATTAATTTTATTTAGTTGTAACAAATTGTATTGTGTGACCCTCAAAACTTGTGTGACCCTTACAGGCATTCACATATTTCATACAATGATTAGGCATTATCGAATGAGACTATCAATAAGCAGCCCATTCCTCAACAATTGGCTGTCCTGGGGTTATCGACTGTCCTTGGAGGCTGGTTACAGGCGTGTAAACGTCTCCCAAGAATATCCCAACAACGCCCCAGTGACCTAGCTGGTCAGTCCATCAGTCCATAACTCTCTGTCCAATCATCCAGGAATCGCCGATACACGGGCAGTTTTTGAGGACGGACATTAGCCTGCATAAAAATGAACCCTTCTCTATAAGCCACTCTCACACATACCTGTATTTGCATCCGTAGCGGGCCGTACTTGTTGCCGTATCAAATTCGGGACCATACTTACCAGTACGAACTGATACGGGAGCATACGAGAGCATACGGGACGAGTTTGGACCATACGGCAAATTTTTGAACATGTTCAACAATTTGCCTTATTTGTGTACCATACTGGACCATAAGGGACCTTACGGGGAGATATTTTCTGATACGGGGCCATACGGACTGATACGGACTGATACGGACTGATACGGACTGATACGGGTTGATACGGGGCGATTCGGGAGATAAAAATCTCCCGTATAGTCCCGAAATAGGCCCGTATCGGCCAGTACTGTCGCGTATAAAATCTTCCCCGAAAATTAAAATAAATAAAAATGTAATTTTTTATCCCTGTATCGCCCCGTACTGTCCCCGTACTGTCCCGTGCTGAACCGTACTTACTCGTACCGACCCGTATTGCACCCCCGTATCTGCCTGTATTTGCCCGTATCTGCCCGTATGTGTCCGTATTGTACCCCGTACCTGCACGTATCTGCCCGTATTAGCATGTATCACTGCGTACGTGCACGTATCTGCCCGTATCTGTGCGTAGCGGGCCGTACTTCCCCGTACCAGCCCCTTACCGCCCCGAACCGGCCGCAGCTGACGTCACAACCCACGCGCATATAGTGAAATACTGTTCAATACGGGGCGATACGGAGGAGATACGGGGCCCGCGAAATTTTATTTTATAGGCCTTTATATATGCGCGTGGGTTGTGACGTCAGCTGCGGCCGGTTCGGGCCGGTACGGGGCAGTACGGCCCGCTACGGGGCAGATACGGGCGGATACGGGCAGATACGTGCAGGTACGCACTGATACGTGCTGATACGGGCAGATACGGGGGTGCAATACGGGTCAGTACGGGTCTGTATGAGTAAGTACGGGATAGTACGGGACAGTACGGGGCGATACAGGGATGTACGGGGAAAATTACATTTTTATTTATTTTCATTTCGGGGAAGATTTTATACGGGACAGTACGGGCCGATACGGGCCTAATTTGGGACTGTACAGGAGATTTTTATGTGCCGAATCGCCCCGTATCAACCCGTATCAGTACGTATCAACCCGTATGGCCCCGTATCAGAAAATATCTCCCCGTAAGGTCCCTTATGGTCCAGTATGGTACACAAATAGGCCTACGGCAAATTTTTGAACATGTTCAAACATTTGCCGTATATGGTCCAAACTCGTCCCGTATGCTCCCGTATCAGTCCATACTGGTAAGTATGGCCCCGAATTTGATACGGGAACAAGTACGTCCCGCTACGGATGCAAATACGGGTATGTGTGAGAGTGGCTTATGTGTGAGAGTGGCTTTAAGCCCCTGTCGCATACGTCGCAGGATATTTTTCACCATACGAAATTCTTGGGCCACGATGTTGGGGCGCATGGGCTCTTACGATGCTATAGAAGAATCTGAAGCGGGCCTCCCACTGTGCGAGTTTTGCCACGAATTTCCAACGATTATGTACGATTTGGTGAGATTACCAGGGACTGGCTATAGACTCTATACACATCGTACCAAATCGTACCAGAAACCGCTTTAAGCGGGCCTCCCACATTTTTGCCACGAATTGCATGGAACGATTAGGTACGATTTTGTGAGATTACCAGAAACTGTCTATAGACTCTATACACAATCTATGGGAAGAAAACAATACTATCTATGGGAAGAAAACAGGAAATATGCAATCTCCAATTTGGTTGTGGAAGCCAAGAGGTTTGTGAAAACACTGCACTGCTTTAATATGTAACCGGATAAATTAGTTTACTAAACTTCGGTGGATTTGTGACGATATCCCTGGAAATATACGAATTGAGAGCGTGAAATTTCAGAATGGTATAATGAGAAAAATATGACACATGATATGATATGGTATCAAAATCTCAATACTCATGAAAAAACTGGGGGCGTCAAAAATGTGATCTGGTACGCTCCTTTAAGGTCAATTTATTATTTTAGTAAAAGTTTTGTTCTATCGACTTTTATCATAAGCAATAAAGGAGTTTTTAGAATTGTTAAACTTGACCCCGCTTTGTTTGGACACAATCTTTATTCTGACGGACAACTCGAAGTCTATTATCCGTATGTTTGCAATACGTGAGTACACGCCTTAAAGACACCTTGATGAGACAGCAATGATTTTGTGGACAACGCCATTGACGAGTAATCTTTTATTACAAAGTCATTGTTAACGGGCTGAAGGAAATTTGTAGTACAGTAAACAAATATCGTTTAATGAAGGGTAATTAATTACTGTGCGAAGACAGACATCTTTAGAAAAAGTATCGAGAGTGTTTTGCGCCCAAATTTAGGGTAAACATTTGGGCATGCATGCGGCGGAAGTATCTTTGGCGGTTTGTTGTATTCATGTTTGTGCTTCTCAGTACGGAAAGAATTAAAATTTAAATCCTCGGACACCGGCATTGTACATCACCTTTTCATTACCCAAACAAAAATTAATTGCAATATAACCAGTCATTAATTTTGTTTTCGAAAATTCTCTGTCCAACAGTTTTTATTATAAAAGCATCGGTTAACCCAATCCAGACAAATGACCACACAAACCCCTATTCACAATCGTCGGGTATTCAACTGATCGACACTTGATTCATTGTCCGTCCTATGCAACCTCGCGGTTTTTCTAAGCAATTAAACACAGAGAAAGTAATGAAAATGAGCAATCAAAAAAAGTGATGGATGAATTATGTGGACGTGACCAGAGGCGTTGTTGTTGGGCGGGTAGGGGGTGGGGGGCAGTCGCGAGCAATAATTGATTGTGAACATAAATGACCTGGGTGATCATTTTCTAAGAAGAAATTTTGTTTTTTCGCTGCCTGTGTGTCCTCGTTGGCATTATCGAGCACCGCATTATGCGATAAACATTGCTACGGACTGTCAATAGTAATTGTTGTGCTGATGCACAGCAGCAGGAAGCAGAATTCAAGGGTGCCAAAAATATACAGCGATGACGTTTGGTTCTGGGACCAAGGAATGTACAAGTATATATGGCACTTGCGATAATTCAAGATAGATACAAGTTATGCGGGAAAACAATTATTATTTGACCATCGGTTCCGCGACCTCGTGTACAAAACATATGAGATTGGCCTTTTTAATAAGTGTTTTCTTATAAAATCTTATTGTTTCCATTCCCAAACTTAGGTTGTTCTATCAAATTTGCACCTCCTGATTCTTGATAAGTCATTTTAAGGAAAAGTAGTGATGGTTAACTTTTCTATGGTTGCTTACCTTATAATGTTAAAGTTGCACTGCCCGTGTTTGGACCGATTTGGGCGTACAAATTTTTTTTTTAAGTTAAATAGGTATTTTTCTAGAATAGAAAAAGTTATCAGCTTTCATTTGGTACCAAGAACGTAAAAATCCGTCAAGGATTAATGCCAGTCGATTAAAAACAAGAAATGATTAAAAGGCTGGCAGGTCATTTAACCGACAGGGTTATGACGTAAATGTACATGTGCGCGTACATGTGTACATTGTACACATACTATGTACATATGAGCGTACGCGCACATGTATAAATTATATTAGTTGGACGTCAAAATTTAAATTTGTCGGAATATTTATCAACTTGACACGGTCAGGCCTGCTTGTACAAATAAATAAATAAATAAAATAAAATAATAAAATATTTAAAAGAAAACTTCCGTGTCACAAAACGATTTGTATAGGCCTACGTACTGGTGCATTGCGGCGAGTGGTTTTGTTCACGGAACGAACGGCATTCACAGCGGGCCGTAGTTCTCACGTGTTTAAAATTGACACAGTATGGTATGCACATCGGCCGGTACAAGTAAAAACGAGCGGGTCATTTTTCTCTCTCTTGGTAAAAAGGGTCGGACTTTTGGCTTGACTATACTGTAGAATGTCTGCATCATTATCCCGGAACCATTTCCTTAATTATGCAGCTCCATGCCTTAAAGGGCCTGTGACATGCTAAACAACTTTGTGCCTAAGCTTTGCTTCATAATGACGGATTACTTGTTCAGCAAAACATACTATTGTTCGTTTGGATGTAAAATCAATAAAAGGTGGCCTTTTTCAACTTTGAAGATTTCATTGCAATAAATCACAGACAGAGGGCGCTGTTTGGAGTGCATCACATAAGGAAGACAGAAGGGAAAAGTTAAGAAAAAACATAAGACTTCAAGTTGGACTTGTGGCAAATTGCTGCAGTTTCTACCCCCCAGTTTTGTCATGCTTACAGCAGGCAACATGTAAAACAAACTCAAACAGCCATGGATTACAAAAGTTTCAGGAAAATTGAGAAAAAAGTGGAATCTTTTGTGCACAGTTGAATGATTTTCCTGTGTTTGCCTCTTGTGACATCGTGACCTTGGTCATGAATATGCATATTTTCATTAGCATCAAAACTAAAAACCTTTGTTTTAACCCCCAAAGCAAGCTCCAAATATGATTTTTATGACTTTAACTGAGTAGAGTGGTTTTAAAGCATATATTTCATTGATGAAATTCCTAAATAAGGGGCCCTTTAACTGGAGCTGCGTATTTCGTGGTACGGTACGAATTTGGCCTCACGTCACGCGCGCATCGGCGAGCCTCAGGGTCCAGTTTTGGTAATTACCCTCCAACTATCTAAAAGTATAACCTGTTATCAAGATGGTAATGGTAGTGATCTGATCCCGTGAAACTATATTTCGTCCGAAGTGCCCCCATTGATGAGAAAATGTCAAAACTATACGAATCTCCAAAGATCCGATCGCCTGTAGCCGATTTAAATACAGCACTCTAGAATGCTACCCTCATACGTTCAAAATCAGTTAGCCGAACAAAACCACGGGAAACATAAAACAGGTACTCCGTGTGTATTTCCTAGTTCAAACGCACGGTGGCGCTAGAACAAAAACTCGTTTGTACTTTCTCACAATTTCGGGGGAATAACGACACAGTTTTTCACTGTTTTCTCAAAAGTTTGATGAGGTATGGAGCTGACTTTTACACAGGTTGGTTTTAATCATGCATAGGGAGCCTATCCTCAATCACACAGTGAGATGATAACGGTTTACCACTCGTATCATGTAGACTACCAATATACCTCTCCATCTACGGCACGCGTTGCATGCTCCGCTGTAGCCTATGAAAAAGGGAAAATTGAGGGCGCTATCATGGTTATCGGGAAAAACCCGCTTTTTTGTTTGGGAAATTAATATCTTCAAAATTTGCCTGGGTATTGTTTTGGACAATACACTCATGTTGGTATGATAATACTGAGCATGTCTAGTGATTAAAGTTGCAATGTCCGTGTTTGGGTGAAAAATTCACAAGCGAACGAATTTTGAAAGCTTAGGGCCTACGTGTCTCTGTAACGAAAAATATAAAAAAAAATTAAATTTCCGACGTCGGAGAAATTGGAGATACAAGCCTTTTTCTTGAAACGGGTTTCAGATGTTGTACATGCGCGCGTACGCTTATATGTACATAGTATGTGTACAATGTACATCATGTACATTTACGTCATAACCGATAACCCTGCCTGTCGAATAAAAGACAGGGCCTGTCTTTTATTATACTTGACGGATTTGTACGTTCTTGGTACCAAATGGAAGCTGATAACTTTGTCTATTCTAGAAAAATAGCAATTTAGCTTTAAACAAAAAAATTGGACTCTCAAATCGTCCTAACATTGGACAGTGCAATTTTAAATTATTGATTTAAGATATTGCATAACAAAATGGGACAATAATTCTTCCCTGGGTTCTGAAATGGCTACAAACACAATGTTTTGCCTCAATGCTGTCTCCCACCCTGACATTCAACCTGGCCTCATCTTAAACACGGCTCTTTTTACCATCTGTGTCATGCGTAGTATACCTAGATTTAAGCAGTTATATGCGATTTCGTAGCTCCCATCCGAAAGAGTCTGGTATAACGGTTGTCAATGTCACTTTTCTTAATAAAATCACAAAATGTATTTGTAGTTATTTCAGAACCCAGGAAAGAATTGTGTCTATCTTTGTTATTCATCACGGTGCAAAAAATATGTTGCACATAGGCCGTATGCAATCTTTGTCCAAGTTTATTTTTGGTGTTATGTTCCTGATGTTTATAGTTCGATCTTTGTGTACTTTATTTAATTTTAGACTATTTTTATACCTTGTTTTCAATTATTATAAACTGACTGTAATTTAGCCTTTGGCTGCGAGAGTCTTTATAATAAACCATTAATAATAATAATTGGCCCTTTTGCTTGTTCATTTGACAAACGTTTGCGTAAATTTGCTTCAAGTGTATGCTTTTAAAGTACTTGCCTTTATTTTTAAATTCAACGTTTTATGTTAATGTTTTATCGTATTTGATAATTTAGCTGTTCGTTCACACTATTTTGATATCCCGTTTTTTGTAAAGTATTTTGCAATATTCATGCGTAAAATGCATATAATGCATAAACCATTGCTATCAAATCAAAATATTAATTGTCATGTAGAGATACCGTGTGTCTCGTATGGCTGTATCCAATATTTGTTGAAAAACGTAATGAGCAAATGATTGAAGAACAAAATCTTGTGAGATTTCGGAAGGACATACGCCATTAACGTCCATTATTTCAAGAAAACATGTAATCTATTCGCTGGACAAATTATTCCTTTCAAATATTAATCACTCATTTTCTCTCTTGTCAAAAGTAATATTCCCACTTTGTGTGATTCCTTTTTCGGAGATTGGTAATATCGGTAAGCATAAGAGATTGTGGGCTCTACATGGACTCTTAATATTCTCGCTAATTTCCCGTGTCTACACAAGACCAAAATTGGCACGTCGGGGTAATTTATCAAATGCCAATCTTACAAGTCTGTCTTTCTTTTCACGTCAAGGAATATTTGCCTCTTAGTCAAACTGTTCCAGCGGTCATGTTTAATTTGACAATTCTGGATTGTAGTATCTTAAAGATAGATTACATGATTGGAAAACTGTTATATCAATGTGTGATTGAGGATGTGTACTATAAAATCCAACCTGTGTATAAGTCGGCTCAATACTTCATCTATATTCTGAGAAAACAAAGACAAAAAATGTGTCCATGCTTTAGAGAAACTGTGTGAATAAGCCACCCGGTCTCGTGCCCCGACCTGTTGGAGTCTTGGAGATGCTCGCGCATGGACACTATACCCGTGATGAGGACTTATCGCTGATTGACTGATGGACACCCAATTTCAGTGTGCCACCCCGCGAAGGTTTTAGCCCATTGTCATAAGGAAACGGTTCTTTCCCCGCCTAAGGTTAACGCTAATACCATGTAGTTTTGATGGCATAAAGGGGCCTAAGTTGCCGAATAGAAGATGCCTGGAAACAAGAAGAAGAAGCGCGCAAACCTCTCCTTCAGAGTCCCGGCAAACTCCCAAGCTGTAATAAAATCTGAATCAAATGTCTTGTGTACGGAAACGTATTGCCGCCACTTGAATAACTTTTTTTTGGGTACTTATCGTGTACGATAACTATCGTGTACGTACACGATAAGTACCCCAACAAATTGTATTCAAGTGGCGGCAATACGTTTCCGTACTTGTGTTCATCGAGTTATTCATTAGCCAAGAGTAAAACTGTTTTTCATGCGAATGAGCGCAGCGAAGAAGCATGGAACTTTACCGCGTACAGACATCAAATGCTCTCCCCATGAAGAAAAATACATACATTTATAAACTTTGATCATATTACAGTTTCATATGTAGTAACTGGCACATTTTTTATGACAATATCCTCAGATAAACATGAACAAAAAAATCTGCTAAACTCGGTCCTATGCAATCGTAACAGTTCGCAAAACAATTTGAAACACCAACGGCGTCTATAGAGGCTGTATCGTAGATCAAATGGCCAATGGAAGTGTATACGTACTATCGACGACGGCTCCATAGTTGTCGGACGCATTCTGTAAAAAAAAATTGAAAACAATAACTTGACTATGAATAGTTAAAGACGCCTAAATACGAGCATCGATTTTTAAATTTTTTTGTTGAACACGATGAAATGGAAGAACCAAAATAGGAATATTCTGACCCTTCGCCTTAAGTTTCTATTATTTTGTTTTATTTTTTAGGAAATGCACGTGTTAAAAGCCTAGTACATCATTTGCAGCGACCCAAAATATTACTTCATGACTTGACAAGAAAAACCCGACTAAAAGCGTTCATAGCAGTGGTAACAAACACCACATGATTTTGTTCTGTGTAAAATGGTACCATTGTGGGAAAAAAATTAATTGCCAACTATAGGTGCTTTTAAAAAAAATTAAAATGTCTGTTGTTGGAAACCTCACAACACGCTGTAAGTCTATTTTTAGCAACAGGTTGCAGAAATACAGTGTTCTGATTAGATGATAGCACAACGCGTTGTGGAATTTCGACAACACGTTAGGCCTTTTCCCACTACCCACCTCCGACCCGGGTAACTTTTCTACCCGGGTAGCGGTAAATAACCCGGGTTACATTTAACCCTGAGTTTCTTTTCACACGACAAGCGTTAACCCGGAGAAGCACTTACCCGGGTCGTCTCTTACACGGGTACAACAGCGACCCTTTTCCCACGGCATTTCTGCATGCGCACGTACCCGGGTACACCCGTCAGCACAAATACCCAGAAACCATTGCGTGTGGAAAATCGATCGATCGATCAGGCTGCGCGCGCACACACAAACATGGCGGACGACACAGAAACATCGCTGGCAATTTTGCTGTTAATATTTCCATGTTTAATAATATTTATCGATGTGTGTTTTTTCACTGGCCCCACGCGTATTTTGTTGTACACTACCTTCACAAGAGTACCAGTTTGACAGTGGCATTCAAGCGCGGGCGCACTTGCAACCTTTGACCCAATCATTACTGCGGCAAGAATTTAACTCGCTAAATAGCCTACCCGGGTAGGCTATTGTCGTCGTTTCCCACGACAAACGTTAACCCGGAGAATCGTCTCAAGGTCGCCGTTAACCCCGAGATTGGTGGGTTAACCCACCTCCCGAGCAGGGCTAGAAATTACCCGGGTTAAGTGGCATTTTTGGCCAGATAACCCGGGTAATTCGTAACCCCGAGATTTGCCGTGGGAAACGAACCCTTAACCCGGGTAATCTCGGGGTTAAATTTTTCTGTTACCCGGGTTATCTCGGGGTTAAAGTGCCGTGGGAAAAGGCCTTACGCAATACTTGATGACTCTGTTGGCTTTCCATATTCGTGGGGGTTAATGCATAGTTGCCCAGTTAACTCCGCCCCTTGGATATTGTTGCTATGCCTCACACGCTATCGTCAAAATGTCCACACACACACTGCACAAACCAATGGGACTTTCAACGGATAGCACAGATTCATTAGAGAGAACTCAAAGGTATTCATGTTTCAGGGTTGACAGTTACTGTAGCACGCACTTGGTAAAAGGCCAGTGATACAGAGATGTCATATATTCATAACAATTCGCTTTCTTACCTTTGAACAGTGAATTTCCCGGCCTTGAAACCAAAAATTCACCCGGAACACCACATACAACGTTTCGGCAGAAAATCGCGTGATGTTGGTTTGTGAGGCAATGCACTTTGACCTATGTGGGCGCTGTCTGCTAGCTATGTTGTTATTGGTCGGCAGGTTCGGTTGATTGACAGGTCGGAACTATGCATTTACGGGAAGTTTGTAACTATTATATTCTACCCACAAGTATATGTTACATCATAATAATATTATTTGTAGATGCTCTATAATACCCTTACTTGGGAGGATATGTCCATCAAATGATAATTTTCTGTATTAAACATTTGTTTTGTTGCCCACCCAAACCCACTCCACATCCGGCTTTTGACAACTTAGCATCACATAGATTCCTGTAGCAGCTCATGACATTTGCTCTTAATGTACTCTTTCGTTGCCGTGGCATAAAGCAATCAGTTGCACTTTGCCTATATAAAAATTTTGAATCGAACGAGTCCATGTCTCCATTTCTACAAACCCAACATGTTTCTTAACGTTTCCTTCTGACGTCCAACCGGTAATGATAACGCAACGGAACTAATAATCCCGGTCTATAATATTAGTCCGAGTAACTTGGACGCCTACAGATATCGATTTTTTAACGATATATGTATGGTCCAAGGGACTTGGCAGGTACCGGGTATCCATTAATTCCCAGCTCTCACACGCCCCAAAAAACAGTTTTCACCCTGAAAATGGCTTACTTACCTTTTTGGAAAAAAGTGAAAGTTTCTGTCCGATTTCGAGACCGTTTCTTTCTTTACGAAACTCTCTGTCCCGGCCGCGATATTTCGTAACGGAAGGAACGGTCTCGAAATCGGAGAGAAAATTGCATTTTTAGTATTAAGTTATTACCCCTCAGCTTAAAGGAGCATGACCAGAGTTTCTAGAAAATAGTTTTCGATGTAACTTACCAATATTATCAAGTAACTCCCATACACACCTACCATGTCCCAAAAACTCGAAAACATTCGCAATTTCCAGTAAAAAAATTGAACAAAACTATCGAGACGGCTTTCAGCGGATAAACGTTGATACTGGAGAATTAGTTTACAAATAATCGGTGGCTTTTGGACGATATCCTCGGAAATATGCGGCCTAGAAGCGCGGGAGTTTCAGTTTCGTAATCAGAAAAATATAACGGATGTTATGATATAAAAATCTCATGACCCATAAGGTAAGTCCCGGGGAGTTATGGGTAAAAATAAGTGATCTGGTCACACTCCTTTAAACCCCAATACCCATTTGTTACTCGGATGTCGTGTCAAGTGTATATCTGTGGCCATTGTAAGGGTGAAAACTGTTGCTTTTGGGGGGCGTGTTAGACTTGAAATCAATTCGGTATACGCGGTCGTGTTTTGTTCGTCTAACGCCATTTTACCGCGCACGATCGATAGCTGTTTTTATGAGCAGTATATTGTTTTGACCGATATACTGAATTGAGAAACTTGATTGCGCGACAATATTCACGATTCAAAGCGCGTTGACGCTGTTGCCATAGCAAAAACCAATCACGGTAATCCACTCACCGCACTCCACGGTGTGGTAGCGTCCATTTTAGTAAGAACGTTTTTCAATAGATTCGTATCTTTATTCAAATGAACTGCGTTTAACTGTTAGCTAAATGTAGTATAGGTCTTCTTTGAATCACGAGCATTTATACTGCGTACATAAGTGTACAATCAAATAATATATACATGTACATAAAAAATTCTCCCCCACAACAATTGAGAGAATTGTCGGGTACGATTTTTGAATTGATTTCTTAACCAAAACTTGGGCCAACGGAAAGGTCGAATAAATACTATGATTATGTCTCATTTTGAAATTCAGGAGCAAGGGATATTGATAGGTCCACTACTTGAGGAAATCTAATTCACAAGCACATTTTTTTGAAAATGTTGCATGAATATTAATAAAGCCCCGTGTCTCGAACAATCAGATCTCTACGTCCAATTCTGGTAGCAAACTCCATAGCCCGTGTACAAAGTGAAGACAGGTTTCTCAAGTCTGAAACAGGATGTCGACTAGACTTGTTCCTAGTCCATTCGCTGCTGCAGTTTACGAACCAACCGGTCCTGTTTTCGACTTGACATCAAATCTAGGGGCGTGTGAGAGCTGGGAATTAATGGATATACCCGGTACCTGCCAAGTTCCTTGAACCCTACACTTATCGCAACCACCCCCAAAGCGATATTGTTGGCGTCCAAGTTACTCGCAATAGTCTAATATCAGGCTTTACACCTACGGTTTTGTTGAAACAACTGTTGTACTTCATTGGATGTGCCATTGCACGTGGGTTAATTCTCGCAGACAGTAGAGAGATATACAATAACTCTACCAATATCGTCGGAGTCCCGAGGCTCATATTTGACCTTAGAGACGCCGGACAAGCAATGCGTTGGCACTGTAAAATAAAGAGAGAATACACCAAGCGCACCCATTAACTTATTACTTCTGTCAACATCCATATCTTAATGCCATTTTGTTAAAGGTTATCAACGTACTTGGAGCAGCCTCATACGAGACAATGACTTCCTCTGCAGACCTGCTAGGCAGTATGATTGGGATAGCAACACGATATATATTGCCTGGAGTCATCATTGCTACGGGGCTTTGTAACACGTTCGAAAACACGACGTTGATAAATATAGAAAGCGACAGGCTGCTTGTCGATGAAATACCTTCTCGTATCCCTTGGCCTTGGGCAAATTCATAATTCATAAGCTTAAATTCAAGCATGGCACATCAGAACGTAAGTTGAGATTGAGCTTGCTTGACTATGAAAGATTTGAAAAGAAATGTGCAATTATGCAGGTTATGTGGTTGAAACTTGCCATTAGTGTTTTCCTCTGTCTCTTACGAGGAGTCCCTTTTCTCTTCTGACACTTAACGCATGTCCTGACCCAATCTGTCACATCCCGTCATATCCTACCACCACCCCCTCCCCCCACCACCCGCCCCCAAATAAAAACCTTTGTCTAATTTTTTGTAATGTTTTAGTCCGGCACAAGTGTCCTACAGTATACGATGATCATGTGCAAGTTGCAGTACAACTTTCGTTAATTTATTTGCCACTACCAATTTGAGAATTTCTTTAAAACCAATCCGCTCAAACCTACAGTACAAAATACCCTCATGAAGAACCAACTGTTCCCACTGCATCCAAAGTAAGTACTAGTTTGGATGTACAGAGATTTCTTAACTACTCCAAAACGAGCTATGGTCTTCCTAGATGGCTTCTTTTCCTCTCTTAATCCTGTAATTAAAAGTATTAGCTTGGCATCCTCCTCTCGGGCCAATCTAACCTCTTCCAAGTTGAATTCCTTGACAAACACCCAGGACACAAAGACGCCTTTTCAGAGTGTTCATCAACTTCAGATGGCCTACTAGATAATGCATGTGCATCAGCATGTTTCGAGCCAATGTTCAATGACTTCAAGCTTTCTAAATTCGTTCGCTAGTGTAAATTATTTTCTTAATCCTTTCACCCAAACACGGACAATGCAACTTTAATTACGGGGTGTGTTTTGATTCGCGGTAGAGCTTCCCACACTTGTGACTAGGCGTATACATATAGGCTGTTGCTCTCCGGCCAAATGGTGCGTGACCTATCTTGCTAGTGCTGCCTGATCGTCGTTGTGTTTGGTTGCTGGCCGTACTGAGCTGACTTACACACTAGGTTGGTTTTTATCATACACATCCTTACACCTTAAATAACGACGTTTTTAACAGTTTCGGAGTCATGTAAACAGCCTTCAGTCTGTAAACTGTATATTACGTGAAGGGCCCCATTCCAGCCCATTCCAAATGTGCATCTGCATTCAGTTCATGTAAAAAAATATACAACAGCTAGGAAGAAAAGCATAATATATCGATACAGATCATTTTTACACCCAGGAAGCATTGTGTCGCCGTCACAAGAACACACGTCTCTTGGGAACTATGTCCCATCTGAAAGGGGATTTTCATTATTCGGAGTAATGGGGAAAAAAGTATACATTCACTGTCAGCGTGAATACTGCATCCTATACAATTCCCGGAATGGCAGTTTTTGAGATTGGAGTCTTTCGTAAACAACAGAATCAGACTGATCGTGTGCAAAATTGCATTCTAGAAGCCATAACGACATTAGCAAAAAAAATCATCGGATTTAACGGTCAAAAACTCAGGAATTCTCTTACTCCTGAACAGGGGGCATCAGACCTTTTTTTATATCAGGTGGGGGTGGGTGGGTCTCTCGGCCGAACATATTAGCTCGTTGAAAAAAATTTGGGGGGTCTACGGCCTTCAACAAAAAAAGAAAAAAATGGGTAGGAGACCACGGGAGCCAAATAGAAAAATTACCCAATGCTCCCACATAATAAACAAGGGCTCCAATAAATCTTTCACTAAGGGCAATATGGGAAGGTGGTTGGTACCAGGGGTCAATTTCATGGCGCTGCTAAGCATACAAATTTGCTAACTACAGAATTTATTTGCTTTGAGAAATGGGTTACCTGCAAAAATGTTAAGTCAAATAGTGTTCTTAGAAAGAGTAGCATAATGTCAGTGAAAACACATCACATGCGGTTTTGGCACCATAAAATTGGCCCCTGACGTGAGACCTTTTTGTTTCAGTGGCCCTTTCCGTGGGCCCCCACTCCCAGTCCTCCACACCATGCAGCCATAGCACAATCTCAAGAAGGGTCACCTTGCACCTGTTATTTGTCCTCCCCTCCTCCTTGGGCTACCCCACTAAGAGGTATGGATTGTCAACTAACAAGCGACAAAATGCCCACCCTGGGGCAACTTTCTGTGATAAAATACCTATGAAAAATTAAAAACGTTACCAAGTCCCCGCCTATAGGGGCGGGCCAGTGCGGGAGGGGGAAGGGGAAAGGATTGTTATGTGCTCTTTAGTAGACAGTCGTGAATCGAATGCAGTCTGGTTCAGCAGAGTTTAGTAGACTTAATCAGCTCAGTGGGTCGTATGAATAAAAAGTAGTATTTGCTTTTACTTCAATATTTGTAGTATTTACTACCATCCGTATGAATAAAAATGAGTAAAAGCGTTTACTAGAAAGTATTTTATAAATGTTAAAAGTATCTACTTGTACCTGAAAAGCATTTGCTTTTCTTTTTAGCGTTTACTTAACTCCGTATGAATAAAAGGGGGCAGATACTACAAATTGCAAGTAATTACTTGTCCTTTTTCAAGGTAGCTCCAGAGCTACCTTAGGAATAGAGAAGTAAGGACTCAAAGGGAGAAATGGCAGCGTTTATGAATGTTGTCCCTCGCCGGGGAAAGGTTTATGTCAACAGCACACTATTATGTGTCAATAATTTCACGAAAACGTCTTGCTTTGATTCTTGAGAACCACAAGCGTGTCCTTCATCATGATGGTCAGAATCAACATCACTCATGGCTGACTTGTAGATTTTGGATTTAACTCTAACTTCTAATACTGCTTGTGTGACTGCGTGCGTGTGTGTGGAGTGTACGTGAATGGTTTTACAACACAAAGGAATTAGTTTTATTTCTTCAAAGTCATTCGGCCATACACGCAGCATGATTTGCAGAAGCATTTGCTACAAAGAATTAAGTGAGTGCTTTGCAGTAAAAGAATAAGATTATTCATACGGAATGTAGAAGATGCTTTTACTGAATGCTTCTACTTTGAAGTAAATTCTTTTACTGAATGCTAATACTTCTTAGTATTTACTACTTTTTATTCATACGACCCAGTGGGTCGTATGAATAAAAAGTAGTATTTGCTTTTACTTCAATATTTGTAGTATTTACTACCATCCGTATGAATAAAAATGAGTAAAAGCGTTTACTAGAAAGTATTTTCTAATTGTTAAAAGTATTTACTTGTACCTGAAAAACATTTGCTTTTCTTTTTAGCGTTTACTTAACTCCGTATGAATAAAAGGAGGCAGATACTACAAATTGCAAGTAATTACTTGTCCTTTTTCAAGGTAGCTCCAGAGCTACCTTAGGAATAGAGAAGTAAGGACTCAACGGGAGAAATGGCAGCGTTTATGAATGTTGTCCCTCGCCGGGGAAAGGTTTATGTTCCAAGGAAATGTCTTGCCTTGATTCTTGAGAACCAGAAGCGTGTCCTTCATCATGATGGTCAGAATCAACATCACTCATGGCCGACTTGTAGATTTTGGATTTAACTCTAACTTCTAACCTAATACTGCTTGTGTGACCTGGTGCGTGTGTGTGGAGTGTACGTGAATGGTTTTACAACACAAAGGAAATAGTTTTATTTCTTCAAAGTCATGCACGCAGCATGATTTGCAGAAGCATTTACTACAAATAATTAAGTGAGTGCTTTGCAATAAAAGAATAAGATTATTCATACGGAATGTAGAAGATGCTTTTACTGAATGCTTCTACTTTGAAGTAAATTCTTTTACTTTTTGCTAATACTTCTTAGTATTTACTACTTTTTATTCATACGACCCAATGTCCTTCTTTGCACCAGTTTTTATCATGTCTTTTTGAGAGGGGCGCGGCCGGGGTGGAGGGGTGGAAGTCGGGGGCATAGAGCGTGGGTGGATTTTAAAAATGGTTTTCAACTTTTTGTTTAACTGCTCTGAACAAGGAACACTTTTTCTCGTGTTAACATTTGAAAGGGGGGAGGGGTGGTGTCTTTAAAGAGCCCCTAAAATGCTCAATAACTTTATGCACAGTTTTTGCTGCATATGAAGGATTACTTGTGTAGAAAGACAATACTACTATTCATTTTGATGCCCCATGAATAAAAAGTGGCATTTTTCAACTTTGAAAATTTATTCACATAAACTCACAGAAAGAGGGCACTGTTTGGGGCGTGTCACTTTAGGAACACACAGCAGAAAAGCAAAGAAAAAACATAAGACTTCAAACTGGAATTGTGGAAAAATGCTGCAGTTTCCAGCCTTAGTTTTTTGTATGGTTTGCAACAGGCAACATGTAAAACAAACCTAAACCGTCATGGGTTACAAAGGTTTCAGCAAGTTGGAGGAAATTATGGACATTTTTGTGCACAGTTGAATGAGATTTTCCTGTGTTTTCCTAATGTGACATCACCACTTTGCTCATGCATATGTAAATTTTCATCAGCATAAAAATCAAAAACCTTGATTTTAACCCCCCAAACAACAATTTTATGATTGTAAATTAATGGACTAGTTCCATAGCACAGATTTCATTGATAAAAATACCATTTCAGGGCCCTTTAATGTAGTATACAGATGGGAAAATGTTCTTACGTAAGATTTTTCGAGGGGGTCAGGGGGTTGTCTCTTTCAAAATTGTTATTTTTTGGTTTATCACGTCAAAATATCCGGGGGGTCTAACTGATCTGAACAACCAACACATTTTTCACGTAAGAAAATTGGGTGGGTGAGTCTGACACTATATAAGAATGGCAAATTGTTCAACCCGATACCAAATTTGTATTTTCATGATGCCCCCTGTCCTGAGCTGAGGTCAATACATGTAGAAAGATTATACACAAGAGAATACAAAGCACTCCTTATAGAAAATTTTGCTATAGTTATCAGAATACTGTCGTGCACGCATTTCCCATTGCTAGTATTTCAATTTCAGTTATGTATAAACACATTTTTTTTATTGACTTATGCTTATGTAATAAGTATGGGTATTTTGCATACTTTATTTTCCATAAGAAAAATATTATTACATAGGCCTACACATATTCCAGTAAAAATTGACGTTGACCCTGACATTTTAGTTATTAATAACCAAATTTTGGTGGCAAAGTATTTGTATGGATTTAAACTGTTTCTAAAAATTGTTTTTATAAAACTCCCCCCCCCCCCCCCCCCCCCTCCCTGGGGAAATGTACATTCTGCATTGATAAAACACATATTTCCGACGCCTACACTAAATCCTACGTTTTGACATGGGATAAAATCTTCACATTTTTAATGCTGACACGGATTAATCATACCCAAAGACACAAAATATAACCATATAAAGCATGGATAGCCCATAAAAAATAAAGAAATCCTAAGTATTGGCAGGTACGTTATGGTTAAAACATTAACAGCTACACTTAATATTTCGCTAGTCGGGTGAAGTTATATATGTTTGCAGTGTATACTTTTTGGGGAGACAGTCGACTGTCGTCTTCGTCAGTGGAGTTTTTGGCAGGATTATGTTGGGAACTGCTTTACTTTTAGTTCCAGAGCAGTATTTTCGAACCGATTACTATTTTAAAGGGCATACTGATTTAAAGATAGTATACATGATTGGTAAACTGTTACAAATATTTTTATCCCCTGTGTGATTGAAGATATGCATGATTAAAACCAACCTGAGCAAAAACCAGCTCCGTACTTCGTCTAACTTTTGAGAAAACAGTAAAGAAAGGGTTTGCAGTCATTTCGCCCCAAAACCACTTTGCCTTGAACCATTTCGCCCTGAACCACGGCCTGTGCACGAATTGGTTTTGGGGCGAAGTGGCATTTGGGCGATGTAGTGTTTGACGAAGTAATTTGGGGCGAAATGGCACTCGGGCGAAGTGGTTTGGGGCGAAATGGCACCTGGGCGAAATGGTTTTGGGGCGAATTGAATTTTCGTCTCATGAGACGAAAACTAATTGTTTTACTAATTTCTCAGAGACTATAGCACTTCAGACAAAACCATTTCAGGGGAGGTTTTCTACGGTCATCATGTTTATATTGTGTAAGTTAGGTGTAAATCTGTGAACATTTCTGATTTTCGAGATTACCAATGATGTATACTGCCTTTAAATAAAATTACTCTTTTAAACTAACGACTCTAGATTTGATTAATAAAAAAAAAAAACAATTAAAATCTATCCGAATATTTGAAATTCAAAACTTGTCACTGAGAATGAGTGAACCCACAATTTCAATATCATTAATTGAAGCCAAGAACATCACTTTGGAAGAAACAATAGATTGTTTTGCTCACGGGAACACGCACATTAGACGCACCATGAGATTGAACCATATATAGGAATTATTTCTCACATGCTACTTAGTAAATATCTCAGCCAACCCGTTCCAAGACTGCAAAATTCATTCAAATTCCCATCCAATTTTAACCGTGTGATGGAAACGTCAATGGAAACGTCAATCAAACACAAATTACATTACACGTTAAGCACAAAAATAGAAAAACAACATTGCTGATTTTACATCTTTTAGTTATGAAGAAAAATATCATCACATAAAAACGTTTTAAGTTACAGCTTCAAACTGCACTTATAAATAAATGAATTGAAATCATTCTCCTTATTTGACAAACCACGAAAACAATAGTACGGAAACGGCTAAAATGGGTGTGTTTGAATGTGTAAATGTTCAAAATAAAATGACATTTTGCGTGAACTTCCTTTGACATTTGTCTCCGATGTGCAACATTTCAGGACGCATTCGTTTTGGTAGTTATGTGCAAGTATTTTAATTGAAATGGCAAGGTCACGCTATTGTTTACGGGGCTGCCACGAAACAAACACAAAACAACCACACATCAAAGTATTGACGACATTATTTGGTATTTCGAGCATCAACAACAAATCCTACAAAAGACGATCGTCCTGTTGTTTGCTTAAATTTGTCCCAGCGGAGGAAACGACACAAAATTATTTTTTGTGACAAACCGGTTGTTATTGAAGAAGTTGCACAATAACTGCCCGCACTCGACTTGAAATCCAATCATATCAGCATGATATTTTGCCCATTCAGACTGTGTCCAGATGAAATGGATCATCTGTTACGTGGGGTGGACGTACGTGTTGCAAACGAACGCGTTTTCTTTCTTTCTTTTTTTTTCTTCACGGGAGCTTGCACATTCTGTTATTCTATTTCACGTGTTTGGATCTATTATGCTATTACAGCAACCTTCAACAGACAGTTGGAGACGGGTTGGTCTTTGAAATCACGCCAACGTAATGTCAAACGAGTCCAAGTGCATCTGAGCTGTTAATTTTATCAGCCAATAAGGTGCCGCTGCCAGAAGCCACGTGACAATTCTGTCACTTATTAAGCTCCTATATGAGTTTTCGAATAGGATTATTATAGGTGGACTCCAAAAAACGAGTTTTCCATTGCAAATAAATCCTTGACGAACCATCACACCTGACCACTGTCATATCTTACAGCCTTATTATAACAAAGCTCATCACGTACAGGGGCTGTAACACCAATAAGCGTATGCAACCACACCAATACGCATCTTTTCGCTTCGTCAACATCAGGTATACAGAAAACGATCGTAACGACGATCCGCATGCGCTCGCAGAACGACGTGCTCCACGAAGTGTTGGCTGTTCCGTTTTTCAAGGAAAACCCGAAGGCACAGTGAATAATTATTTGCAGGAAGGCGTTAATTGCGGAGTGATAAAGCCAGTTATCAGGTAAGTTTTTGTGCACTTTTTGCGCGGGAAATATTACAGCTTCGTCCGAATATACATAACTATATGTATACACCAAATATCCCACGAGCGCCTGAAAGCTAAATTTAATTTGTTTGTACCTTGATAAATTTTTCTTAGACATTTCAAATCATTTGTTATCAAATTAATATATTGTTGAACCCAAATTCGATTCCATGCAATCTTATGCAAGTTAATTTCCAGTATTGAGGTCTTGGGATTAATTATTTATAAATTTTCTCGCCAGTATGACGTTAGAAATTGTAGAAGCTAGATGATCACAGTGAAAAGTAATAGTGTGTGCACTGAAAACTTTATTTCGTCAATTGACACAAAAAAATTAGTCATACTCTGGGTCTTATTTGACTAATTTCCAATTAGTCATACGTGGTTTGAATTGACTAATTTTAATTAGTCATGAAAAAGGGTCTTATTTGCCTAATTTAAAAAATGATTAGTCATGCGGCAAAATTAATTAGTCTTACACACAAAATTATTAGTCCTGCAGAAAAATTATTAGTCTTGCAAGAAAATTAATTAGTCCTGCAGTAAAATTAATTAGTAATGTCAGTTAGTCAGCCTGACAAACTTACTTTGTCACGTGCAATACACGGTGTGTTTCGTATAACGTACTGAAATAGGCCTACGCAGAATACGTGCTATGACTGCACGGTGTGTTGTGTTAATGCAACAAAGACATCCGCAGTTTGATGACGATAATGGGGACAACAAACATGGAAGTCAAGAGGCAACGATGTACCAGGAAAACATCCAGTTACTATTCGTAGCTCATTTTATAAACTTACTTCTAACTGCAGCGAGAAAAGGAGTCTAACCTGGGCTGACCTAAAATTACGAATACGTACTGAGTTGTCCTTACAGATCATGACTATTTGTGTAAATACACGGATGTTGAGACCCGAAGCACGGCCTCAACCATGTCTTTACTCCGACAGACGACATAGTTTGAAACATGCAAACCAATTATTGCCTAGAAATCTCAGAGTCCCGCACAATTCTTACCTTTCCAGAAAACCGTCACAGAATGTTTAGTCCAGTCAAACACGACCTCATTTTACGGTGCGGTTCGCATGTAATGGCGTCGCACAGCTACACGAAAACAAGAACTGAAGATTTATTTTCCCAGACTGATTTCATGACTAACCTTTTATTACATTATTAATGTAAATAATAATCCCGCCAAAACTCATGACTAATTAAATTAGTCATGAGTTTCGGCTGCATTATTCTTGCCATTAGTAATGCAATCAAAAGTTAGTCATGCAATTAGTCATGGGAAAATAAATCGTCAGTTGTTGTTTTACATGACAATACAAATTAGTAAAAAGACGATCATCACATTTGTCAGTCGTTCAGATTAGTCTTCCGCTAATATTAATTTGTCCTGCAAAAGTTTTAATTTGTCATGCACCAACAAAAAGTTGTCATGCACCAACAAAAAGTTGTCAACTGACAAATTGTATACATGACTAATCATTTTGCCCTTGTTTGACTAATTTTCCACTGTGATTGACTAGATAAAGTTTTCAGTGTGAAGTATGCCACGAGTTATAGAAGCCCTCGTTTAGTGACGATTTATATTTTAACGACTAGTTTTCAAAGTCTAATTCCGTATGCCAAAAGTATTGTAGAGACTTTTTCAAGTATTTCTTAGAGCTGTTTACACACTAAGATCCGGGGCCAATTTCATAGAGATGTTTAAGCACAACATTTTGCTCAGGAGCAAAAAACTCTTGCTTAGTAGAGAACGTTACCAGTGAAATCCTCATGTGATAGAAATAGTGCATGACCAGTGTAAAAGGACTGTTTCATTACCTTGACAATCACATGAAAATTTTGCTGGTAACCTCGTTTTGTCAATCAAAGTTGTTCATGTTTAAGCAATATTTCATGCTTAAGCAGCTCTATGAAATTGGCCCCTGGTGTTAAGGGTCGCATGTTAACGCAAACAGACTGTAGGGTAGATGGATACAAAAACGTTCGGTTTACAAGGCCACCGCTGCAAACGAGCAGAAACTTTGTTCGATTCGTCTCGTTTAGCAAAATGAATCTGAATGAGCTCTATGCAGATTTGGACAGGGATGTTACACTAGAGGTGTATAGTGAAAGACTCATTAGTACATTAGTACACGCTGCATGGTTGACATCGTTATCGCCCTATTTATCGAAATAATAATACAAAAAGACCGATTTTACGTCATGGCGTATACATGAAACGTCAAAATTAGATCTTCTTCATGGTTATGTACGATAAGCGCCCAATGCGATCAAAAATAACAACGAAAATCTGAATACCAATTATCATAACTCACTTAAAAGATACTAACATTTCAGGTAATACTAGACTACAGTGGAGTGGTCTCTCAACTGATGAACGTAAGGCTGCTGGACATCAAAGAATCCAAATTCAAAAGTGTTCACCATTGTTAATTCGAAGAAGCAAGCGCCTATATACGGGCAAAGTAATGGCTCATCAAGACGATTATAAAAACTCGACTAGATTGAATCGATTTCACTTGAAATTTAGAGGTTTTAAACTCAAACTCCTGGGGAAACGTTGTCATTTTTGGCAGTATAAGGCTATGGGCAAAAACCTTCATCACGCAGTTTCGTCTTAACTTTTCAGGGGCAACTTAAAATTAGCTGATCTTTATTGCTTGTTCAGATTGTCGCAACTTGCACATTAACGTAGGGTGACCAAGTTTTGGGGATTTTGTTGCCTGTTTTTGGTTCAAACTAATATATTTCCAAGAATGTTTTATATTTAGATGCTTTAAAATTTGATACAGATCGTATCGTACTAATTTGATAGTGCTGAATCCAAATCTGCCTAATCTTCACTTGCAGAAGAATGTCCCTTTTTAATGGATTTGTTTGCCTGTTTTTTTGTCAAAAATAGTTTTTTTTCATATAAAATGTCTGTTTTAAATTCAGATTTTAGTGCTGAATCCATGTCTGTTTGTTCACAATGACGCAATATGCATATTAACGCAGGATTACCCAGTTTTGTGGAGTTTTTGCCCATTTTTTGTCAAAAATAATATTTTTGCAAGAATGTCCCCGTTTTCAAATTATATGCTTTTAAATTTGATACAGCTGCTAATTCGATAGCGCTGAATCAAACTATGTTAGTTTGTTCACAATGACGCAACTTGCACATTTTGGGAATTTTGTTCCTATTACTAGTAAAAACGAAATAGTTTTTTTTCCAGAATGTCTTCATGTTAATTTCAAATGCGTTCAAATTTTAAACGCATCCCATTCAGAAATTGAAAAAAATCCCCCAAATAAGTTGCATCAATGTGAACAAGCACATTTGGATTCAGTATACACTATCTGTATCAAATGCGAAAGCATTTGAATTTAAAATTACGTCTTTATGGCCAAAAAACTACTAGGCACAACAAAATCCCCAATGAATTCGTCACCATTGTGTTAACGTGCAAGTTGAGACAACGTATACAACAATAGGATACACTCTAAAAACACTTTAGTCAAACAGGGTCAGCTGAGTGCAACTGGAAATCAGTCAGTAATGACTAGAATCAGGATGACTATGTCAATATAGTTAAAACAAAGTCAGATTCATTGTTAGTAACTACATTTCTAGTCATTTATCAGTAACTAGGCCTTCAGGGTCAGCTGGGTGCAATGTTTTGACTGTTTTAGTCAAGTGTTTTTTTACAGTGTATATGGATCCAGCAATGGTGGTGTGTTTATTTCGACGCATTGGAAATTAACACGAAGACCTTCTGGGAAAAATACTATTTTTGACAAAAAATTAGCAAAACAAAAAAATCCCCCCTGCGTTAAAGTTGCACTGTCCGATTTTAGGCTGATTTGAGCATCAATTGTTTTTAAAAAATTAAATAAATTGCTATTTTTCTAGAATAGAAAAAGTTATCAGCTTTCATTTGGTACCAAGAAAGTACAAATCCGTCAAGTCGATTGAAAACAAGAAATAATAAAAGACAGGCCCTGTTATTTATTCGACAGGGTTATGACGTAAATGTACATGTGCGCGTACATGTGTACACTGTACAACATGTGAAGCCCTTTTCAAGAAAGAGGCTTGTATCTCCAATTCCCAAAGTCGGAAATTTATGCCCTGAAATGGGCCACACATGCATTAAAGTGCATGTTGCGACAATGTGAACAAGCAGATTCGGATTCGGCACTATCGAATTAGTAAAGATCACCGTCTACACGAGCCAACATTTTGTTGTCCAACAAGGACCAATATGAAGTTGGAACTTGTAGGGCGGTACATGGATGTGCTCGACCCTGCGAACCAACATGTTCCAGCATGTCTCGACTGCAGTTGGTTGCTGCCTTCACGTGGCAGGCGTTATAATCTGCTATTGGCCGGTTTCTCCAACAAGCTCCAACAAAGTCGGGCGATAGAAACATGTTCCAACATGGACCAAGATGGAACATGGTGGGCGTTGTCTGGAGTGGCGTCCACACCATCCAACTTGCAGTCGGCCGACATCGTCAGACAGATGTTGGACCTTGTTGGCCAACAAAATGTTGGCTCGTGTAGACTAAAGTCTACATGTAATCGCCAAGCTCTCATGACGCCCACAGTAACTCGATCGGTCAAGTTTTTCCAATAATTTGCAAAATGATTGCTGGCGAGTTACTGCCAATTAACACTATATAACGTAAAGTATTTTCCTCAAGATAGACAAAATGAAAAGAGATCTCCTTTGTTTTCCAGTACATAAAAAGTGGACTTTCCCGACACACAGAGAAAAAGGTTGTTTAAACGTTTGAAACAACCGGGGTTGTTCATGTGCCTTGCTTAAATAACTGTTTAAAATGTTGAGCAGTTGTTTAAGCAGGGCACATAAACAACACCGGTTGTTTAAAATGTGGTTTTTACCGTGCACGTGAGTAAATGTTTTTACTGGGCTTCCCTGTCTAGATTTATTGACGAAAGTGCTTGAAACTCAACGTTTGAAGCTGACGTAAGAATGTACAGAGTTAAACAAACAATCGCACAGAAGAATTTGCTGCTCTGTAGTCGAAATGGACTCGACCCCAACACATCGCACTATTCTGCATTATTTCTGCACGTTACTCTATTTTGACAACACATTTAAGTTTCACCACCTGACAGTTTTTTCTGTGTACTCGGGGCCGATTTTACAAAACAAATTTAAAAAATATAAAATTATAATTTCCCAAGTAATTTATTGCCTATATACGTTTCCCAAACTAAAAGCTTCCGAATGAGATATCGACTAAAATAATCCACCGACAGGAGCCTATGGAAAAAATGTGCGATTTTGAAACTTGTTCCCTAACGTTCTGTTAGTTGTTTTGCCCATTATTTAAATATAGTTCTATTAAAACGTCTGTCAAACGAGGAAATTATCCAGTTTTTTATCATATAAATTTTAGAAAATAAAGTTAAGCACAGAGGACATTGGGGAATTCTGCAAACTCCAGCTGCTCCAATTAAATGTTGACGAAAACTGTTCTTTGTCTTTCCTTACATCGTCGGTGCTCTCACAAAGTGCAAAAGTTATTTTAATTTATATCCAGGAGTTCTACATTCCGATACTTGGTTTCCTTAAACCATGTTTAGATTAATTAAGGAGTAATTCATTAACAAACATGTTTAGCACTCCGTGAGATTATTTTTAAAAACCTAGATATTTCGTGTGTTAAGCATTACACACATCTAACACGCGCGCGCTGGTTTTTGCACATCGTGAGAACGGAATTAGCTTTATACCTGCCCCAAGTGCGCAATTGCGTAAAGTTTCGTGAAATCGGCTGCTGGGCAACTAGTGGATTTTGCTACTCGCGAGTAATTGCAGTAATTACTCACGACTAGTCGATTAATCGCGAGTAGTTGGCAACGTATCAAAAGGCAAAAAAAAAACCACGTAGGCCTACATGTACGTAATTGTACGTGTAGGCCTATGTGTTGAAATTGTCGGCATAGGCCTACACAATAAAACTCAGTTGCACACAGGCCGCGTAATCGCGATTAATCGCGAGTATATGTAACGGTACTCGCGGCGCCGCGATTAATCGAGTAGTTTAAAAATGCTAATCGCGAGTCCGAGTACCGTTTACTACTCGCGATTAATCGATTAATCGAGCTATTCGCCCAGCCCTTCCTGCCCCCTTTTCTCTCAAGAGGGGCGTTCGAGATGCTTACACCGTGTAACAGGGGGATTTACACCGTGGAAAGCCCCCAGAAGATGTGAAACAACCGACACATGGTTTTGCATTGAATTATGGGAACGCATGTCAAAACTTGTTGCCGGGTGGGGCTTTATAAACGCTGTTATCGTTTGACCCACGCAAAAATAGTTGCCCTAAAGTACCGCAATAAACTTTGTCAATGCCCACAGACATCGACTGATTAAGCAAAATGTATTTTCAGCCCTATTTCCTCCTATTTTGTGTGATAAATCTGTGTTTTTCTTCGTACCACGTCACGATTCCAAACCGTCCGCCATGTATTACTAGGTTACTAGGTGACGTCATTGCACCAATCTTTACACCACAGACCCGCTCGCGAGCTCGGGCAGTGGTGGCTGCCACCGGGGCAGACTTGTGTATCACGTGATGGCTAAAAGAAAGCTCCGGTGTAAGTTGGTGTTACACGGTGTAAGCATCTCAAACGCCCCTATATAGAGTTGCACGCTAATTTCAGCTTTTTATGCACTTTGTGGAAACAGTAAATTTTATTGCGTTTTTTTTTTGCGTTTAAACTGCGCGCGATGTTTGTATGGAGGTTTTTTTAGGGCTATACCTTCCACCTGTTTTCTCTCTGCAGAGTTGTGGGTCTTTCTATAAATTAGGGGTCCAAAAGTGTGACATTTGGTGTCCCCCGTTACACCTGATATGTGTTATTTTTCATACAAAAATCATAAAAATGGCTTTTCAACCATTTTGTATGAATTGTACTTTATGTACTCACTCTTTGAGATGGAAAGTATTTAAAGAATGTGTCCTGAATTTACAAAAACAAGATGTAAATTGTAACGGGGGACACCAAAACTGGACCCCTAATTTATAGAAAGACCCATGTACGCTAATCCGGACATTTTTGCACTTCGTGAGAACAGCAAGTCGCGTTAGGCTTTGTTAGGCTTTGAAAATAACTTGAACAATTGATTTTCGACAAATTGTGGAGTTTTTGCACTTCGTGAGAACACCGACGACAAAGAATTGTCACATAATAATAAAAATGATTATAATAGAGTCTTATATAGCGCACATATCCACCGCGCAAGGTTCTTAGGACGCTGATTACATTCCTGGTCCTTGGGCTCAATTATATAATTCATTCATTTAACCCTGCTCCCTGTCTATACACTGTAAACATTTCACTAGCACATTTTTGTCCCAAAATCATGAACACATGAGACAGGTAACTGCTTATGGATGAGGTACCTGATGTGTTAGTGACTAGCACCCCAAGTAGCTCAAGTAGATCAAACCACTGTTCCTCATGTGCATCAAGTGATGATTTAATTTGTTAACTCGCGTCTCATGCACGTGTGGGGCCGGACAATTTAAAAAGTAAAATTGAATGGTCACTTCAGGTGTGTGAAGTGGTGGTCAGAGCGTGCTGAGCAGCATGTGTTGCACCTGAGGTGTAAGATGATTGACAATCAAAAAGTTTTTACTGAAAATAATTTCATCTCTCGCACATGAAGTGTTTCCATTTAAGCTTTGACTATCACACCAGGCACATGAAACACTTGAGGTGACACTCGCCTCAACATGAAGTGACAGTCACCTCAACATGAGGGGAAACTCGCCTCACCATGAGGCGTATGCATTGCTCAGCGCAACACTTCAGGTGCATGAGCTTGGTAGAATCACGTGCATGATGTAGAGTCACTTTTTACAGTGTACTATACCTTTAATTGCACCCTTATATTTTGAGATTCAGCTGGTGCGGGCAAGGTAAAGTATGCGTTTTAAGCATATTTTAACAAGCCAATTTCTGTAAATATATGCGCTCAGATACGTACTAATACGACTTGTTTTTATAGCGAGACTGTTGTGTTGAAGTAGTCATTTTAAGAACAGATGTCTTCGTATAATCGGCGGAGCGGATAATATTAACGAAGAATATTTTTTAAGGTTCGTTACAAACCTCAAAGTGTGATCCCCCCCCCCCGCCCCGCCCCCCAAAGACATGTCTAAATGTCTTCTTCTTTTTTTAGGACGCTCAGCATATGTTCAGCACAATTCATATGATACGGCCGAAACCACTTTCCTAACTGGTAGTAGGAAATGATGCTAGACAAACACGAGATGAATTGGTGTTTTTAAACGGAAATTTGTACTCGGATCTCAAGTATTGATACTAGTTGGGAGACATGCTGCTTGCTGCTTTCATCTTTTGTTCGGCCGTAGAAGAGAAAGAGAATAAAATGAGCTGAACACACAGGTTTACCGGCACAGGGTATATAGGCTTTGACCGATTTGTTCCTATAGACACAGTAGTCACAGGTTCCTCACACGTTTTCGCTCCATTGATTCCTCCCACATTTTGTCGGAAATAAGACCCTGAACGTGTGACGTTGGTATAAATCATAATAAATTGACAATAAAGAAACGATAGCTCAAAAAGCATTAGAGGGATTTTTAAGGAGTGTAATTAAGTGCACACCACTGAATGGACATGAGCATAAATTATACATAGATTTCATTTGTGATATCGGAGCAGACTACATTTCACGAACCATCATGTGCAGAACATCTTCATATAAAGATGTCATCAGCATGCATGATTATTACAAACAATCAGGCGCTTGTGTCTCTTAGGTTCCACCTACGGACACAGAATAAACTGCAAACATTCAAATTACAACAGAATCCGTCATTTGGGTACCGTTTGGGTATTTATTTTTACCAAGGTGCTTGAACGTATTAAATAACGTACTGGCGTCCCAACTCCTAATACATCTAATAAATTATAGTAAAATGCTCCTGTACGCTGTGTTACATTTCATGTTCTTTGCAGTATATAGGTGCCTTTAGGCTCAAGATGCATCTGGTCAGAGTCTTGTGCATGGCACAGAAATACCGTTCCATTTGGGATTATTGCATGGTGTGATAAGAGGTGAGGTGTTGGACGCCTTCTGACCACAATGCATAATACATTAACGGACAAATCACTTTCAAATTCTAGAGGCTGACCCTTTGGCACTGTTGTGAATTTTATGAGTAGAAAGTACTAACCCACTACCGGCTGGAGGTCAAAACATCATCGGAACCATCAAGTAGGCCAGGGCTTACGAAGCCTTAGATTAATGGTTGATAAAACCAATACTGTTCAGGTTTTGCCAGACGGGACTTCTCTTATCCATGGATACGATCTTAGACAACATGTAAGGCTAATGGAAATCGCAGCATATTCAACTGCCATCGAACTCAAGACTCTTCTATTCACGTTGTTTTGGGGGCATTCATTAATATTTCAAGAAGGGGTAACACGGTGGAGCTGCAGCAGTGCAGCTAATTTTCTGGATTATCGGCTGGCTCCTATATGAACATTCAGACTGTCGCTTCAGACATTCAGACTGTCGACTGTTCACCTATCGAGATCGCAAAGGGAGATCGCGTTGTTTTTTTTTCTCCATGCACAGAATAAATCGTCCTTACGAAATATTGTTTTATGTGAATTTAAGTTATATGTGAGATATTCTGAACTATAGCAGGTAAAAGTCATTAGCCTTTTAGAAGTATGGCGGAACAAAAGGAGAGGGCGCAATTATATTTGGGTATGAATTTGTTTAACAATTGTATTTCTTTCCAAAAACATGATTTAATGTTGCAATTATAATACAGAGACAGAATTTTAAATAAAATAAATAAGTGCAAATTGAAAAATACAGTTATATTGCATTTTATTCGATTTTATACCCACTTCAAAGTGCGCCCTCCTATTGTGTCCGTCATACTTACAAGCCGGAGTGCCCTTCTCTCTTTCATTATAGCGAGGGGGCCAGACTCCTCTTTCTAGTTTGCTGTGGGGGGTTCGCCACTCCTCCCGCACAGCGAGTAACCACCAACAAAAACCTATACACAAGTAAAGTATACACGGCCAGGACAACAAATCGCAAAGATCGTCTGAAGCCGAATCAAGTGGTTTTGAAACGGCTACAGTGCAACGTATACGCGTCAAATACACGCGCAAAAATATTCGTGCCATGCACGTGTGGACTGCAGCGATGCGCTGCGTGGTTTTTATATTATGTCCAGGGTTACCAGTTTTTTTAGAGACGAAAATAAAAAATCAGATGTAAAATTGTATGTACTTTTTGCTCAATTAACCTTTCGCACATTTTTAAAGTGGACCCTTTTTAAACTGCTAATTTTGATGTAGACTGGTTCCCGTCCACATATTCCACACAGGAGAATATAAGGACAGGTAAAGGCGCTTCATCTTGATCTGTAATTGGTCGTCTGTGCGCGTGCGCATTGTGTTTTGTATATTTAAAAATTGGCCAACCCCTTTGCTTTAGGCAATGTACTTCATTTACATAATTGGATATGTTCGACACGCACGGCCAAGTTACAAATGTCACCGCAAAATCTGCGCACTTACTAACAAAATAAAAATAATAATAACCACGTGACGGGCAGAATTCTGCCCGTCATGGCTGCCCTTTACCGATCCCTATATTTTCGCAATAAGCGAACCAATCTATAGGGATCGGGAACCAATCTAATTTTGATGTGGAGTAAAAACGGTCGTTGCACGTGCTTAAAGGAGCGTGACCAGATTTTTTCCAGAAATGGATTTCGTTCTAACCTAACAATCGTATAAAATATCTCCCCAAAACACTATCCATGAGAAGAAAACAGGAAATTAGCAACCGGCCAATTTGGATGTGGAGGCAACAGAATAACAATAACTGCACTGCAATACAATAACTGCACTGCTTTATGGAACGGATAAATTACTCAAGTTTACAAAACATCGGTGTTTTTTTTACGATATCCCTGAAATTATACGGATTGAGAGCGCGAAATTTCAAAATGGTAATGAGAAAAATATGACAAATTTATATGATATCAAAATCTCACCGCCCATGGAAAAAATGGGGTCGTCAAAAATGTGATCTGGTCACGCTCCTTTAAGCTCCTAAACATGGTCTCCGGAAGTCGATGAATCTCGCAGCGTACCGCAAGTTCTCGAGGTCAGCTTTTTGACACGGTCTATTCCAATAAGATTAAACAAAATTATTTCTGGAAATAGAATAATTATCGTTTAGCAAACCACAAAAGGCAGAACACATGACTGGTAAACCGTAACAAATGGTTTTATCTCCCTGTGTGATTGAAGATATGCATGATTAAAACCAACCTGAGCAAAAATCAGCTCCGTATATTGTAACTTTTGAGAAAACAGAAAAAAAAAAGGCTTTACAGTCACTTCGCCCCAAAACCATTTCGCCCTGAACCAAGGCCTGTGCACGAAGTGTTTTGGGGCGAAGTGGTTCAGGGCTAAGCGATGCAGGGCGAAATTGTTTTAGTCTCATGAGACGAAAATTAATTGTTTTACTCATTTCTCAAAAACTATAGCACTTTAGACAAAACCATTTCAGGGGAAGTTTACTACCGTCATCATGTTTAGGCCTATATTGTGTAAGTTATGTGTAAATCTGTGAACATTTCTGATTCCTCGAGATACCAATCATGTATTATACCTTTAAGGAACAAACTCATCACGAAACCTTATGGGATGTCAAAAGGCTTTGGCGCCATTTTCTGTCTTGAATTTTCTCTCATCTCAAGTTTGGTTGTTTCATTTCAATGGTAATTATAGGCACCTAATTTTCTCCTGATGTCATTTACATAGACTATTGCATTGTGTTAGTGTTGAGGAGTAATTTCAGCATTAAGAATAAGATGGCCGAGACTAGCCGCGTAGGCCTTAGGCCGATAATCCATACATGTGTGTGTCATATGTGATGCGTAGTGTGTACTGCGTGATGCGTAGAATGCGGGGCTTACAGTTATTGAATTGAATTAAAATGGTTTATTAAAAATCAGTAAAAAATTACAGCCAAAAGCTGAATTGCTTTTTACTTGACAATCCGAAGAATGAAATTAACGGTAACATCCAGATAAGGTTAAAACTTTATAAAAAAGCAGAAACAAGAATATTGCTCAAACAAAAGAGACCACAATCTATTAAGATTTAAAAAGACATTATTGGGAGTTTAGCGAGCGAATTAAGTAAGGTATATATGGGGCTATTTCTGTACCGTTCTGTCTTGCATAATATTTCAGTAAGTTTGGAATTGTTGCGAAGGTCTCTTGTATGTGTTTTGTATGTGCAAAAAAACTGTGGTGTTAAATTAACACCAGTGGTGTTGTCTTATATAGATACCAAGTCTGGTGTTAAAATTTAACACCATGGGTGTTAGTTTTTATTCCTCTATTGGAATAAATGCATTATTTTTAACACCCTAGATGTTAAAACTAATACTTGTGGTATTAAAACTTAACACCAGGCTTCGTATCTGTATAAAACAACACCACTGGTGTTTTTGCAGTGTGCCCCCTTCCAACGCACCACTCGAGACACGTAAGAAAGTCCGTTTGAAAGATGTCTGAGACATTTCTACTAACCCCACACTTCAAACCTTTTGTACTGAAGATTACGATTAAAATCTGCTGGGTCTCCGGTCTAATAGACCTTTATCACGGTGCGTCCATCTTTGTCTTGTTCCCCTCCTAGTACGTGTCGGGCACGATAAGTGCGTCTGCGCGTCTGCGCGATAGGGCGTGTATCCCCCGTTGAGAATCACTAGTCATGTTCAGACGGGCACTACCTTCGAAGGTAAAGTTAACAACGACAGCCCCACTAACAACGACGCGTGTCCACACGGTGCTTTAACAACGTCTGAACGCACCTTTAAAGTTAAGTCGTTGGTAGTGGGCGCTCGTGAGTAAGCTCGTAAGTAGTGACCGTGTGGACGCACTTACTTACAAGTTACCAACGACGATTTACCCACGATAAATCTTATGAGTAGCGCGCTACTTAAGAGCGCGCACCATTGGTATATGGGCTTGCGCGTCGTTGTTAAAGCACCGTGTGGACACGCGTCGTTGTTAGTGGGACTGTCGTTGTTAACTTTACTTTCGAAGGTAGTGCCCGTCTGAACATGGCTAAAGTTAACAACCATCGTCTGAACGCACCTACTGTCTATACGCTGTGCGCTCTCTCTTGATCGCGCGCGCAACGTCAATCTTTTGGCGAACTTAATTCAAATTCCGGCAATAATTTAGTTCGGCGCGACTCTGGAGCGCCTGTATGAAACGGGTGTTAGTCAAACCGAGAAAATGTATTATAAGGAATGCATAACCACGTAGCCCTAAATATGCTGTCAATGGCCGTAGTTGATTTGTGACAACATAACAAAGGACGGACGTCGAGCATAATTTGTATACATTCTTAATATAGAATCCGACGCGAAACCTGTCTCATTTCAGGCCTAACAGTTCATTCTGAAGCTTTGAGCTGCCGTATATCTCGCATGATTTAAGTTTCAAGTTACGTTAATTAATATCGACATGCATGTTCGATGCTTAAGGCCTATTACAGGAATACCCCGATAATGGTTACATATCCGCGGGCTTTAGACACTTAACGTCTGATCGAATTAGTCTCCTGATATCTATGCAACGTCTGAACTCTGGAGGTGAAAACATTGCTATTCCCTTCCAATGACTTAATATTGTTTATATTCGCAATACCGCAGGTTATGTAAAAAGGTGTATGTTGTTCGTGAATGACTGGCTTTTTGAAAAATATCGAATTCATCCAAACAATCCCACGCGTACTTGAGGAGTCTCTCACAAGGGCTTATCTGCGCTCGCAAAGCAAATCACTATTCCCGTGATGAGACAGGAAGACCCTAAGGTATGAGGCTCGAATGGAACCAGTCTTTTATTAGCCAGTGTTCTATTGGCAATTGGCCTTTTGCGTGTAACCTTTCCACAACAGCTGTCGCCGTGTAAAATATACTCTGCTACGTGGTGCACGCCGTTGTCCAATATACCCAGCACGATATGTGGCAGAGGGACTCCCCATAACGCCCCTATACCTCAACACACTCTTCCCTTTTGTTAACGCACCAATCCCCCCTAAAAACTGAAAGGAATTCCTTGAAAATTCCTTGGATGTTTGAGACACAATAGGGGAACAATGGTAGGGGGGAGTCCGTTTGCCACATATCGTGCTGCATATGTTGTCCAACAACCACAGTCTGGTCGCATTATACCATTCTCCACTACGATGAACACGGTATTGATTCTGTACTTCACACCTGCCGCATGCACCACTTAGCAACAAAATATTAGTCTGATCAAGTGGATGCTTAGTGTGCATTTGAAAGGAAGTACGTCAATAAACCAGACGGTATTCACGCGAAACACAGAAAAGGCTAATTTGCCGGGGGTTGAAAATGTGCGAACGTACCCACATTATAGACCCACACCCAGCGCTTCACCCAGAGATTCCATGAATTATCTACTGTACATGTATCTAACCCACTTTCACCATGCACATACTTCAGGCATACTAATGTTCTCGAGTGCTTTTTGAATATGACGCAACCCTAACTAGTGAGTGCGCTAACCTGATGTTGTATAATGTCCACATAATGCAAAGTTTTGAGTGGTCGATACAAAGATTCCCACCACCTTCCCCATCGCCTCCCCCAGATCCGAATTCTACTATACGCTGCACAGAACCGCGAAGTTCAAACCATTGATATACACTCGACCAAAAAAGTTATGTCACCAGTAAGACATTTGTATATATTTATTATGAAATTGGATTTATTGTAGGAAAATAATATTTCAAATTTTAGCTGAACATATCACTCAAAGGAATAGAGCTCAACGGAGTCCATGATGGCAAGCTTCACGGAACAGGAATGCAACAAAGGAGTGTGGGGTCAGAATTAAAAACACCAAAAAACAACGATGTCAACTTTATTGCACTCAAGCAAGGGGAGTTACTGTTCAGTATTTTGCTTTCACCATACCTAATGCAATGGCACGATTTAGATTGGACAATTTAACTATTTTGATTTGGATGTTTTTGACAAGACATTGAAAAATCCAAACTCACTTAAAAATTGCCTAATTTTCTACACACAAATTGCCCAAATCACAAGTTGCATTGTTCTTTGGTGTTTTTCATTCTTACCCCACACTCCTTTGTTGCATTCCTGTTCAGTGAAGCTTGCCATCATGATCTCTCTTGAGCTCTATTCCTTTGAGGGATATGTTCAGCTAAAATTTGATATATTATTTTCCTACATTAAATCCAATTTAATAATAAATATCTATAAATGTCTTACTGGTGACAGAACTTTTTTGGTCGAGTGTATAATCACTGGATGAAGCAACGACGTCTAAAATTGAAGTCACCGTCCGCCATTGTACCCTACCAAATACAATACAATGCCTTGCCTAGACTGGTAATATACTCTCTTCACTAGTCCATATGCGTTAAGTGGAATGCAAGCGATCGCATGGACCGGGGACCAGTCTAGGCCAAGTATTTTTCGCGGGGTGCCGGCGCATGGCTTCAATTCTCGTATAGCCAACTGCTATTGCATACTTATATGATTATATTCGATGGTTCAAACACGTACAGACACGGGGTTTCGCAGAGTAGTTGAGCTCTAGGCATGAGCTTTACAAATTGTAAAAGTCGCGAAAATCTGTTTACGCTGACAGTTTCACCCAATAAGACGATGGTGAGTTACAGTTGTAGCCTGTACATGTCTGTTTTGGTATTATGACGTATACCCTGCGAGCGAAATTTTGACGATTGTCACCGAAGAGTGGGCGGGCGCGGAGTGGCTAGATTGGTGTGGTCGATCCGCAACGGTTGTGTTCCGTGTTTCGATTTAAGTCATGTGAATAAATTAGCACCATTACATTAAATGAAATGTTTAGAAAAAGCCTTGTACCATGACCACCATTCAAGTTCACTGTGTACAAATCTATTAACAATGGTTACTAATTGTAATGTTTTCTTCTGCAGAAAGAATCCTATCTAAACACTGCAGATTTTTTTAATTTTTTTATCTTAATGATACAAAACCCCCGAACGCAACATCTGGTATGGTGCCTTATTACCATTGAAATGAAACAACCAAACTTGAGATGAGAGAAAATTCAAGACAGATTACATGATTGAAAAACGTTTAAATTTCATTTTCTTTATATTATGTATTTTATTTATAAGATTTCTCAGTTACTTGAGCACTTACATCAGACAAATTCCCTAGAACGATACTTTAATTTCGTCCACGAACAGCGATGGGGTCACTTCTGAATTTGAAATGGATTTCATTTGCTATGCAGTATAATTCAAATTGCCAGCGTTCGAATTCGTCCTAATTGCGTTAAATTCGTCTCGTGTGGTGATTGGCATTGTATTGAACCGTAAATTCGTTCTTTGTCATTCATTTTAGCACTTTGGTTCTTACATTTCGCTTCTGGTAATCTCAATCGTTACGGTTACAAAATCTGTCCAAATGTTTTCTCATATCCGCATTTTATCGGCCTCTCCGAACTTCCGCATTTGCGCTTGCAGCCATTTTTCCCATCGGAAATATCAACGAACATTCAATAGGATAACCCACGCCTGCTCCCCCTGGCTACACCGCTGAGGAGTTGACAGGAGAAACCGTACTAAAAGTGTTGATAGCAATGGTAACAAACACAAATCCATGCATGGTGTTTGCGCATGAATGAATGGCAAACAAATTGCCTGCAGACAACTTTTTAAAAATAATAAAACACCTTCAGTTGGCAGGGAGATAAAACATTTGCAACGGTTTACCAATTATGTGTGGGGTGGGGTTGTGGCTCCTATAGTGAGTGCAATTTTCACGGGGAAAAATCATTGTTACCATTGTTATCAACTTTCTTAGTATTACTGTATGTGGCTGAAATTTCTACATGGCAGTTTAATATCGACATTATTCCTTAGTTATGTAATGCTGTGCTTAGCATGCGCATGCTTATAAACGGACACTGTTTTCCTTAAGCAAATGTTGCCTCTTAAGCTAGCAAACGATTTGCAGTGCTTATATATACGGTTACGGCCTCCGTGAATAGTCGGAGCCTCCGTTAGCAAATTGGACCCAGATCACTATAGTATATTACAGTACCAAACGGATGGGTTGTCCATGCAGCTGCGTGCAAAACGCATGTTTTTGTCCAACAGCTGGCTTATTATAAAAATATTCATACAGTTACCAATATTCAATTTTTGTTCGAATACAATGGAGGCACCTATATACCCCCAGTCTGTTTTGTCGCGCTTGGAGTGGCATTTTCCCATTTTTACTCGGATCATGTCTTTCTATAGTAACTAGGCCTAAGTATCAACATCGATGCCTTTTTATTGAAATACATTCTGATAAAAAGCGGAGAAATAAAATTTGAATCTCCTTTAATTCCATTTAACGCTTTGTCTTGATCTTCCTTGCGGCCTAAATTATTTATGGCGGTTAAAATTAGAACACATCATTGGTAATCTCGAAAATCAGAAATGTTCACAGATTTACACATAACTTACACAATATAAACATGATGACGGTATGGTAAAAATCACCGAAAATGGTTTTGTCTAAAGTGCTATAGTTTTGGGGAAATGAGTAAAACCATTAATTTTCGTCTCATGAGACGTAAATTCATTTCGCCCCAAAACCATTTCGCCCTGCACCACTTCGCCCCAAAAGCCACCTTGCCCCAGACCACTTCGTCCTTACACCACTTCCTCTGAATGCGACTTCGCCCCAAAATACTTCGTGCACAGGCCGTGGTTCAGGGCGTAGTGGTTCGGGGCGAAATGGTTTTGGGGCGAAGTGACCGTAAAGCCTTTTTTGACTGTTTTCTCAAAAGTTAGTACGGAGCTGGTTTTTGCTTAGGTTGCTTTTAATCATGCATATCTTCAATCACACAGGGAGATTAAACCATTTGCAACGGTTTACCAATCATGTGTTCTGTCTTGAAGGGGATAATGAAGATTGTAAGGAATCCTCATAAGTTAAATAAGCAAGACACCTCATAACCTGCAGGTGGGTGGTCATAAACCGTCGTACTCCATTTTGTATGCTACCGACGCTCTTTTTAAACAATAGTGGTCATCATTTGACCTTATACTGTACATTTGTGTCTATTTGTTATCGATTGTGGTGACAAAATTTGATTCGTAGTGCGTATTGATGTATATTAGGTTTCAAACTGCGTAGTTCTGAAAGCATAATACGAACGCTGTTGTCGTACGCAAGTATCCATATCTCTCTTAACAAAGAGCAAACACGTGTCTGCTCGAGATGAAAGGAGGCGGGAGAGTCTCCACCTTACAAAGGTATTGACAGGTGTATCATTGAGAGATGAACATAAAGAACCATTATGATACAACTGCGGGGACACGGGGCGATGAAATGAGATGTATCTGTATCTGTAGTTAATAATCTGTTTATACCGAAGGGCATCGTTTGGATGAGGTATCTTAACCGCGTCAGCGTTGGACATTATTAAACTTTCAAAGCTAGATGTAGGGTGTGCGCTTAATCACGCAAACTGAAAGACATATAGATTTGGTACGTCCGTAATTTATATCACGTACACGAACACTTATGAAGAGAGCTTGAACGGCTTACGGTAAAGAATTGCTGGCCGCAGAAATGGTTTCTTTGAAAGATTAGCTTGTGTCGGTGATCGCCATTTTTTCCTGCCGTGTTCGTATTTTATGCCAACTGGTACAAGTGTATAATAGGGCTTCTTTCTGGATTGCCATTAACTGAAAGCGAACACGGTAGACGGTATGAAAAAATGAGAAGTGCACGGTAAACACATTTTGGCTTTTGTGCTTGTCACTGTAGCCAAAGTATCCCTGCTCTCTCCGATGGGCATGGATGACAAGCGCCAGTCAAGTCTCGTGTGCGTTCTTAATGGAAGTCAGTTCAAGTTTTTAAAATAAGGCTAAGATTTTTTATTTTTTTTTCCTCAATTGACCATGACAGCTTTCAGCCAGCCGTTAAGTATTGCAAAATGCCAGAACAGTTTCAACCGATTTATATTGAAGAGCGGGTTTCTTATAGGATTAAATGTAGCTCCGCTACATAAAAAAAAGCTTCACATTCATTTGAAATCAATTTTTAAAGGTTACGTTTCTAGCCAGCTTTTTCAACTGATATTTTCTGCCTGTGGTTTGGTTGTACCATGGAGCTATAAAAGGATAGCTCCATGGTTGTACCATATATACGGAATAGACCGTATCGAATAGCCGCCATTTCGCGGGGCAGTTTCTTTGTTCCTTGAGGACATGCATTTTTGCACATGTTGTGCTTCCATTGTTAAAGGGTTTAAGTAACAAAAGGTTCCCCACGAAATAGCGGCTATTCGATACGGTCTATAGCCGTAATTGTATCAAATGAGCCGAGTGACAATGCCTCGGACACGCACACTCTATACGTCGTTCCGTCTTTCTTCTGATCACGATGTTTACGCCATTCTTTGGTATTATCATCATTTTATTAGGGTCTCGACGCTCTTCTGATAGGGTTTAGGTACGTTTTACATTTCTAAAAAGCATGAACCATACTTGATCAATTAGACTCAAGTCACGTTGTTTGTCAGCTAACTCAATTCGACAAGTATAATGTTGACGAGAGCCCACAGGACCCTGTGCAGTTTCTAAATTCACTTTAACGCAACCTATTCATGATCACTGGGCGGAGCCGGCGTACCCACCACCCCCCCCCCCCCCCCCCTCCCCCCCCCCCCCCTCCCCCCCCCCCCCCCCCCCCCCACCCCGCGGGGTTTGCCTTCGGCTGCCCGTGTACATTTCCACATGTTTATCAAGTTATGGATACGCCACTGCTATCATTGCGCAGTTTGGACAGAAATTTGCATTTTCAGTCTAAGGTTATTATAACCACTCTTTTTGTAGACAAACGACTGAGAAAGTTGTGTCTAATACTGGTCCTTATTAGTCTGGTCTCATCTTGTACCTGTCATACTCAGTTAATCGTCAACTCTTCTGGTGGGTCATTCCATAAAAACGGGACACAGTGCCCCTCTTACGTCGTGACACTTTTGGAGTTGATTTTTTTTAATTACCGGAGTATATACAGAGAACGATTAACCTCGGCATATAAAGTAGTCAAGGTCACAACCTCCGAGGCCGAGGCCGAGGCCACGACCTCCGAGGCCGAGGCCGAGGCCACGACCTCCGAGACCGAGGCCGAGGCCGAGGCCAAGGCCGAGGCCGAGGCCAAGGCCGAGGCCGGCTAATGTTATTACATGTAAACAATAAAATAAATTAATCACCCAAAACAAGGTCAAGATTTTGTTGGATTGTAACTTGTTTATTTTGAAGTCAACGGCTGAACGGCTTTGAACTCCTCATGGCCATTGTAGCCGAATCTGATTATTCGAGATCTTGCGTGAAAACGAGGTCTGATTGTCGGTCGCACATGGAAACGGGAGTCGGGAAAGATACGGGAGCATGCACGCGCGCATTATAGGTGCAACAATTTAGCGTTGATAACACGCAAGCTATGGGACTTGCGCCATTTTTCTAAAGTTCCGCAAGCTGCGCACTCTTCGTGAAATCGGCTGCTGGGGGCTTCCCCATGTAAAGCCCCCGTTTAATACACGGTGTAAAGCATCTCGAACGCACTGATTGATTGGTTTTCTGTCTTTTAAGGCTGCGTCCGAAATCAAGGCTATGCAAAGCGCTGGGTAGCCGGCTCGATCATTTTCCATAGTCTCGTGTGTAATTTCAAGACGTAGCCTTTGATTTCGGACGCGGCCTACACTCGTTCATGGCCAAGTGGTGGACCAGGAATCTCGTCTCTAACAAAAAAATGCTGCCTGTGAATTGTGGACTGAGTAATGTGCAACACTACAATGTAATGTCCCAGTTCATGGCAGAGTGATGGACCAGTCTATATCGGTTTTTGTTCGAAGCGACTCCTGCAGTACGCAACTCAGTTAATTCTGTACGTGCTATATTTAACCATGCAAGTCCAGTTCATTCGAACGGAACCGACGTGCGTTCGTAATCTACATATGTATCTACTGGCTTAAAATTTCATTTTGTTTCACAATGGAGGAATAAAAACACCGGGATGGAACCCAATGTTGCAGCTTCTCGAAAGTTTGATACGGTGGAAAAAAACAATATTTGATACAAAAACACAATGTTAATTGTTGGGAAAATTGGGCGGCCTCGAGCCGGCCTCGACCAGATTCACGAGGCCGGAAGGCGCCGAGGCCGAGGCACTTGCACTCCGAGGCCAAGGCCGAGGCCGAGGCCATAAAAATCGGCCTCGAGGCCGGCCTCGAGGCCGAGGCCGGCCTCGAGACCTCCAACACTGGAATATATGACCTCATGAATCGAACACCACCTTTATCTATTGATACTACCCAAAACACATAACGAGAACGATTCAATAAACTAGTGCGATTTTCTAAATGGGAGTATTCCCAAAATTAGGGGTCCAAAATGTTTGGTGTCCCATAACAGTTATAATACGTACGACACCCTGTGCATCAAAAATCACCACTCATGATCACAAATTCTCAGTAATAGACCGTGGCCTGTGATTATAGGGGGCAGCATCATTTTCTTAAATATTTTGTTCTCTGATTCTTGAAAAATATTCAAAACAAAAGACCATAAAGGCCTATAATTTGTTCCATGGTATTGAATAGGAGTTTGGTGTCCCGGGTTACCTACGCCAATGAAAATTGGCTGTAGAACGATTTTGCATTAACCTTGGTGCCATATCTATATACACACAAACATTAAATTTGAGTGGCATTTGTTCAAATAAAAATAATTATTTTCTACTGGGAAAACACTTTCAATCATTAAAAACACTTGGAAATCTTAAAAGGCATGTCACACTTTTGGACCCCTAATTTTGGGAATTATCCAAATGCAAGACAGTGTGACATTTTGAAACTTTAGCTAAAATTGTAACAAATTTCGCTCATAATGTAATATGAATCGATAAAGTCCAGGTTCTACAGCTGGGCAAAATCAGCAACTACCTTTTCCAGAAAGAAACTCGTCAAAAAGACGAACTAAATCGCAAGAGTTGAAAAATGCCTTGGAGTCTCCCCTTACGTCGTGAAACAATTTTCTTGAATATTTTAAGGACTATGATACCAAGACATGTCCAACCATTTGTAAATTATTTTAAACATTCTACATTATTTAGAAATTGCACAGAAATTTCTTTTAAAAAATTGTGACCTTGAAAAGGGCATTTTTATAAATGCATCAAAATGTTACACTTTGGCTCATGTTTGTATGGAAATACCCACGTTTGCAGTCATACCACAGAATCATGTCATAGCTTTGCCGATCGAGTGTTCGTGCAACAACAGGCATACACTTAAGTTTTCCCGAGTGTAGCCGTTCCGCATCTCGCTCCGTTTCACTTGCAAAGAAATAGTTGACTGCATTTGGAGAGAAAAAAATATGAACGGGTTTTTCAGTCTCCTTGTGCGGTTGTAATTGTTTAAAGGTTCCTTTTTTTATGATACGTGTTTCTTTTAACCACAGATCGAATAGATGACCGGCATGAGGCTAATGGTTATAGCCACCCTTTCATTGGTTCTCATGAGTCAACTCCATAAATGCTGGGGACAGATACATTACAAGAACCCAGGCTGGGGACCAGCTGGCAAGAGAAGTTCACATATGACGAGTAGTAATATATTAAGGGTAAGTTTATCTCGATAAAATGTTCATTATTTCTTCTGACAACTGAACTTTACATGTACTTGTCTGTATCCACGTTATCCTGAGAGCTCAGGTTATTTCCATGCACTAAGTGCGTTGCCTGTAATTTTTAGAAGAAATACCACACTCTAAAAACAGATTGATTGAATTCAACAAATGTGGTTGGTAGATATGTGTCCAACCAATGTATTTGTTAAAATAACCAATCATATTGGTTAAAATAACAAATCCGTATTGGTTAACCAATATGATTGGTCATTTTAACCAATATGATTGGTTATTTTAACCAATATATTGGTTGAACACATATCTACCAACCACATTGGTTGAATTCAACCAATCTGTTTTTAGAGTGTACCAAAACATTAAGCGACTGTTAAAGGTAGAACACATGACTGGTAAACTGTTAAAATTAAAGGGGCGTTATTTCCACTCGTGAAAAGAAGCCCATATTAATAAAACTGCCCTGTAGAAATTTCAGCCACATATAGGTGCAGTAATACTTCTGAAAAATTGAAAAATCCATGCATGGTTTTTGTGTTGAGTTGAATGGTTTTGCAAAAGACTTTTTTGAGAAAACCGCAATCAGTTATTAATTTCTCACACAAATACTGTCAAGTTTTAGTAAGGTTTTTCTTAAACTCGCGAAAAAAATGGGGTCACTGCAAATCATGTAATCTATACTTTAAGTTTAGCAAACGCACACATGAGTAATTTGGATGTAATTTAATCAAATTGCGCATGTTATGCTATAAAGAAACAAATTATAAATTTCCCGAAATTGAATTGAGTTTTTGTTCTTTATTATTACCCTACCGAAATTTCCGGCGACGTTTTTATTTACTCCGCAATTGCCGAGCGCGGACATGAACTGTGTTTACGATCTGTGCACATGTAAGAAATTTGACGCCGAACGCCCCATGCATGTTACGAGCGTCCTGATTGGCTCGAAGCGGCAAAACATTTCCCTCGCCGTTTCCAATACGGAATAGCGCGAATTTTAACAGAAGATGGGTGCGTTAAAGAGGCCTGTTGCGTGGGATTTCGTGCCAAATAACTTTAAACTAAATTTTAAACACTTGTATGTTAATTTCGTACAATTTCGTGTCCTCTCGTAACTACCAAAAATGTGTGACTCTTTCCGCACATGTTGGTTCCCAAAGTGTCCAATACACACCCACATATTCTCTTTGTGGGGAAACGGAACTCAAGAAACAAGACGCTGAGCTAAGCAAGTGCGAAATACACATAGTTTGTATATGGAAATTGTTAACGCCCACGCGATGACATTTTTGTAGTCAAATGATTACAAATCCCATCAACATTTTTAAAGAATGGTTTTTGCCCGTTTTTCACCCACACAAATTGCAACAAAAACTACACTAATCATTAAGGGAGAAAAACACATTTCTCATGTTTCTTGCCAAGTCTATTTTTTTTCATCTTTATACAACAGTATACAGTGTTTGTAAAGTTATGTCTTAATGTACCATGATCATGTTTATCCCATCAATAACGATGAATATTGTAAAATGACTAAAAAATAGCACTATTTGTTTATCAATTTTATTGTAACAAAGTAACGTGTACGACCACCACGTTCATTTACACATGAACAAAAATACAGATCGGATGAGTCTATCAATGTAATCCCATTCTTGAATAAAGGCTGCCCTTAGGTTATCGACTGTCAGTGGAGGCCGTGTAAGAACTCATCTCCCAAGCATATATATCAACAATGCTGTACATGGGATTTAGATCCGGTGACCAGTCCATAACCTCTATGCCCTCATATCCTCCGGGAAGTTTATCCACAGTCGAGCAGTCTGGGGACGGCATTATCCTGCATAAAAACGAACTCTTCTGCTGTTGCAGCAGCAAAAGGTCGTGTAAAACCTATGGCACCTTGGGGAATAATGTACAGGTTGGTACGACTGCCAGCCCAAACGATCATTGAATCATCAGAAGATGCATAAGTTTGGACCGCAAGACGTGGTACACCCTCATACGACCATAATGCACCTATAAATTGTTTCCCCACCCCTCTCCACAAAATCCCCACCCTCGGGTGCAAAACATGCGCGTCTTGTATACAAATGTACAGAAAAAGGGTCAAATGCCCCACCCTGGGGCATGAAAAACGTGACCAAACAGCGTGGGGGGGGGGGGGGAACAATTGATAGGTTCATTATGCAACGTATTCGCGCTAACTACGCGGCGCCAAAATATTCGCGCCACTTGGGGACTACCAGCGCGCGACGCGCCGTCATAGCTGTGTGGTTTTTCTATGGCGTGTACGGTTACCAGTTTATCTCGCAGGCGGAAATAAAAGGTCCGATTTAAAATTTTGTGATTTGTTTTGCTTAATTAATCTTTCGCACAGGTGATAAATGGGATTGTTTACAGTGGACCCCGAATCGGTATAGGTGATGTGAAAATGGTACCGAAAAAAACGGTCGCCTCATGTGTTAAAACTTATATACGAGGTTCCCGGAAGTCGACGAGTCTCGCGGAGTCCCGCACGCTCTCGAGGTCAACTTACACGGTCTATTGTGTGATGCACTGAAAAATAAACCGGCTCTCATCTGAGAGAAATACAGTTGCCCATTCAGCGAGCTGCCAATTTTGATGCCTGATATCCAGCCTGACTCTACAATCTCGTGCTGTCAATATGACATTTCTGACAGGTATTCTGGCTCTCATACGTTGTTCACGGAGCATATTCTCAGTATAGTATCCTTGAAGAAGACCTCAAGGATGGCCAGCTTACCAAACGCTGGAGGGGTCTTGGTATAGTACTGCCTGGTCACTAATTATTGTCCTAGTGGCATGCTAAAGGTAGTGACAGACCTCTGCATTGATATATATACACTGGATGAAGTATGCATTAGCAGTTGGCTATACGAGAATTGAAGCCACGAGCCGGCCGCCATTGTACACCACGAACAATACTTGGCCTAGACTGCTCCCCGGTCCATGCGATGGCTTGCATGGCACTTAACACATGAAGACCATGACGTAGACTAGTGAAGACAGTATGACCAGTCTAGGCAATGCATTGTATTAGGTGGGGTACAATGGCGGACGGTGGCTTCAATTTTAGACGTCGTTGCTTCATCCAGTGTATACATATCGATGGACCTCTGTCGGAAACAATATATAGTACAGCGTTGCATTACGGTCTTGACCTCGTCTTCTGGCATATTCCCCGTCTCCTATTCCCCGTCTCCAACCACGCTTTCGGACAAAGCAAACCTCTGGGCTGCAACCACTCTCTGAGTTGAACCATTTTTGTATATGGCTACCGGTTCACGGAAACCTCAACATCTGCAGAAGCTTTGCTATTTTTCTTTGGTGAAGAAAACTTGCAATATGGCCGCTAATCCTTCTATATTCGTCCGGGAATAACGCGGGTAATTTGGGGTTTCCTGAAAAATTTATGTTGATGATTATGTCACAAGCAGTTTTTTTCGGGGGTGGGGGAGAGAGGGAGAATGAAAAGCTTATCCATTGCAATTTTGTATTTTACTGTGTCTGCGATGTTCCACACTTGTTGAGCAAAAGTTCCTGTTTCCAATCAAAATCAGAAAACACAAAGAAACGTGAAAAATAAACCAATCCAAAACCAACCAACCAAACAGATAAACAAACAAACAGAACAACAAACTTCCCCCCCTCCTCTCCCCCCCCCCCCCCCATCCCCCCCCCATCCCCCCCCCCCATCCCCCCCCCCCCATCCCCCCCCCCCCCATCCCCCCCCCCCCCCCAAAGTGGTGAATCCACTTGTAAAATTGAAAATTATGTCCCACCGTCGTTAAAACTAGGGCAGCCAGACAATAGACAATAAAAAGGAGTACGTCAGTTGCAATGGTAATTTGGCTCTATAATCATGCGCTGGTAATCCGAAACGTCTGATACTAAAGTACGCGGGAAAAGAGTTCAGTCGTTTACACTCAAAGCGTCGGACGTTTTCCCTTTATAGTACTCTCTTTATGACATCTGTCCAGGTGTTGTATACAACTGAAAATAATTGTAATCAGGCAGAGTTATATATAATTATGAACGGATACCTTTACATCGCTTTCAGCAGAGTAGGCGAATGTATTACGCGGTATATTGAATGTGCAATGCTATCAATCTCCAGCCGCTACAGGTAACAAAGATCGTGTGAGTTGTCTCCGGACCAAGGAATCGTTTTTAAAGAGGCAATCAATGCCTTTCTTTGTTCCATAAATCAAAGTTGCTTAGAACTATTTGGGATTTGGAGCCTTGTTTTGTGCTCGGTACCTTAATAGATGCGTCAACAGCAGTATCGAGATAAAAGTGGGAAGGGCGCCCTCTAGCGACGAAATTAAAAACGTCTTAAAATTGCCTTTTCTATAGCAATGTTAGCGCAGAACCTCGCTCAATGTTGGTGATTACAGAGCACGTCGACCATCAAACATGTTTGTGTGGTTACAATCTTGATGACGTCATGGTTCCTTTAAAAGTGAGACATTAAAGGGCCTGAATGCTAAATAACTTTATGCAAAATGTTTGCTGCATATGAAGGATTACTTGTTCAGAAAGATATTAGTAATGTTCATTCTGATGCCCCATGAATTAAAGGTTGCATTGTGCAACTTAGAACATTTCTTTGCAGAAATTCACAGAAAGAGGGCGCTGTTTGGGGCATGTCACTTTAGGAACATATAGCAGAAAAGCAAAGAAAAAGCATAAGACTTCAAACTGGAGTTGTGGAAAATTGCTGCAGCTTTAGTGTTCACAGGGCAACATGTAATAAAACCCAAACAATTATGAGTTAGAACAATTTCTGAAAGTTGGAGAAAATCTTGAAAATCTTTTGTGCACAGTTGAATGAGATTTTCCTGTTTGCCTGTGACATCACAACCTTGCTCACGAATATGTAAATTTTCATTAGCATAACAAAATAGATTTTAACCTCTAAAACAACTTCCAAGTAGGATTTTTATGACTGTAAATGAATGGGACAGTTCCTTAGCATGGATTTCGTTGATAAAAATACCGTTTCAGGGCCCTTTAAAGATAGTATACATGATTGGTAAACTGTTACAAATAGTTTTATCCCCCTGTGTGATTGAAGATATTAATGATAAAAACCAACCTGAACAAAAACAACCTCCGTACTTCGTGTAACTTTTGAGAAAACAGTCAAAAAAGGATTTACAGTCATTTCGCCCTAAAACCACTTCGCCCTGAACCACGGCCTGTGCACGAAGTAGTGTTTGGGTGAAGTGGCATTTGGGCTAAGTAGTGTTTGTGCGAAGTGGTTTGGGGGCGAAATGGCACTTGGGCGAAGTGGTTGAGGACGAAGTGGTCCAGGGCGAAATGGTTTTGGGGCGAATTGAATTTACGTCTCGCGAGACGAAAAATAATTGTTTTGCTCATCTCTCAAAGACTATAGCACTTCAGACAAAACCATTTTAGGGGATGTTTTCTACCGTCATCATGTTTATATTGTGTAAGTTATGTGTGAATCTGTGAACATTTCTGATTCTTCGTGATACCAATCATGTGTACTGCCTTTAAATGTAACAATCATTTTTTTAAGTTAAATTGTTGATGTGCTTTTTTAACCCTGATCATGTTCAACGTTCTCAGAATAAATTCTAAAAGGGGCTCCATCATAATTATGAGTGACGAAGTGATGACGTCATCAGTGGTTCTGTTATAGTGGTTTAATTTGTATGCCCAAATATGGAAAAAAGTCAATACAAATGTAGCCCATTAACATATCGTCCTATTTCCTTCAACTGTTACAGCTAACCAAGATCTAAGTTTTATTACACAGACAGTGACCTTTGACATCGTCTACTTTCGGTAGAAACCGGAAGTGGACATATTATTTGAAAGTGGTAAGGTATGCATGAATGTGGTTGACAGTGTTACTATTCAGAGGATTGGGCTTTCCAAAAAGTAAGTGGTGACGTCATTACCCGAAAGGGCGCCCTCTAGCGACTAAATTACATAGTCTTTAAAATAACCTTTTACAGCAATGTTTGCGCAAATTAGCTAAATATTGGTGATTGTACACCATATCAAGGGAAAACCTCTTTTATTCGCTTATACCAACTACTAAATAAAACTCATGCAACACGGAAGCAACCGCCCATATTTAGTAACAATATGTTTCCAACTGTCTAAAATAATCATGATTTTTGATAATTTCAGAAACGACATTGGCGCGTGGATTCGTGGCCACTTGAAGGGGGTAGCAAGCAGAAACAACGAAACCTCATCGCCATTCAACAAATCGCAAAATCTTTGGTAAGGATCTTTCAAAACCACCTTTCTTTTTATTGAAGTACGTTGTTTTTGTTCACTCGTTTTATTTTGGTAGGCCCATGGTGTCTTCCCTAATGTACTTTCGATCGTTTCGCTTAAACTTATGTTTCGCTTAAACTTATGCGTCGGATCTTCGAACGAACTATTGACAAAGGCCACATAGGCGTAGCAAGCTCTTAAAAAGTGGGGGTGGGGCGGGGTGGGTGGTGGGGGAGGGGGTGGGGAGGGGGGAGCGCGCCCACACGCCCACACGCAACAGCTTGTATGGACATTGCCGTGGCGTTTTATCAGCGGTGTTATATTAGTTTCATTAACGTGTTTATTTTTGCCGACAGTACCATGATTTCGCCGACAAAATATGAATTACATCATTATGGGAGGCAAAGAATTGTGGTGGGGGTGGGGGTGGGGTTGGGGAAGGGGAAGGGGGAAAATTGACACCACCCCCCACATTTGAAAGTGGGGAGCACCATCCCCCCCCCCCCCCCCCCGACCGCCACCACTCCCGCCCCCTCCCCCCTCCCCCTCACCCCCTCCCCCTCACCCCCTCCCCCCTCCCCCTCCCCCTCACCCCTCCCCCTCCCCCTCACCCCCTCCCCCTACCCCTCACCCCCTCCCCCTCACCCCCTCCCCCTCACCCCTCCCCCTCCCCCCGTCTCCTACGCCTATGGGTCATTTGTACATAAACACACGGTGAACGTGCACAAATGCATTGAGAAAGGCGCGTTGTAAGATGCAAAAAAGAACTGAAATGTACACTGATTAATCTTTTGATGAAGATATTGACCGAAATCAAACCGGCGTGGACTAATGTTAATTTTAGCACTTCATAATTTCCATTTCGTGAAAAATTCGTCGACGGGTTGAATTTTTTTTCCGTCAGAAGTTATTTTGCAAACACAAGAACAGTACAACGGTCTCATCTTTTGAAATTCTGTCAGAATTTGACACGTTCTTCGATTAAAAAAAAAGAAGCAAGAAAACCATTCTACAATGTTTGTGTTGGAACTTTATTACATTTGCCTTGAGTTGTACGATAGCTTTGGCAATAAAGTAAAGCAATACAACGGGAAATATCGGGTTTCTGTCGTGAAAAACGACGTGAAAAACATGTTTTTACAATAACGTTTGTAGCCTAATGTATTTTAATGGAACTGAGATTACACGTTTTCTCAGCACTGCGGCCTTCCCAGTATTGAGAAAAATACTTTTCAGTGTGCAATTTTTCAGTGTGCAAATTAGACGGTGCTGGTCAAAATTATTATAATACCTGATGAAAATTAACAAAATTAAATAAATTGTAAACAAATTGTCTGCAGACAATTTTGTTTTAAAAAAAGCACTCTCGGTTGGAAAATACTCCCAGAAAGGTACAATTTAACACGGGAAAATCATGTAGTGTTTGTCACCATTGCTATGCTATCAACAGATTTAGTCAGATTTTTCTTGTCAACTCGTGAAGTACAATTTTGGGTCACTGCAAATTATGTATTGGACTTTAAGTGCAGGTACATTGACGAGACGACTGACAAAGAAGCGGCGAGCGAATAGCGCCACCGCGAAGTGGAATTGCACAGCGTGTTATCCCAGCGGCTGCTTCATCTTCTTTCGTATCCCTAAGGGGATCTGGTTGCTGAGATTAGCCGACTCAAGTCGTTGCCCTGTAGCAACCTATTAGGAGGTTCTTCCGCATGGCCATGGGAACAGGAAGAACAATGGCGGATCCAGCCTCAATTGGATTTCAGGGGTCTGTAGCCCCCGCTTTTCCTTTGTATTCCTGTTTTTAAATGAGGCTGGAACCGCCACTGAAGAAATTCTCAGTTTTAGAGGTAGGAGGAAAACCCCACACACCGTGTGGGGGAAAACCATCGATATATATACACTGGATGAAGTATGCAATAGCAGTTGGCTATACGAGAATTGAAGCCACGCGCCGGCCGCCATTGTACCCCACGAACAATGCTTGGCCTAGACTGCTCCCCGGTCCATGCGATCGCTTGCGTTCCACTTAACACATCATGTAGACCATTTTTGTTCTGGCTCTTTCAAGCTTCTAACTACTTTATCTTTTAAAACAAAGTAACGAGTATTGCACAAAATCTCTTCTCAAGACGTTCAATTAAATTCCCATATGGTCTGTAATAACGACAAATAATGGTCCAGGACCATTATTGTAAGCCAGAATCTCATACATGCGTATCAATTTTTATTTCGTGGGGCACCTTTTGTTACCTAAACCGTTCAACAATGGAAGCACAATATGTGCAACCATGTATGTCCTCAAGGAACAAAAAAACTGCCCCACGAAACTGGTTATTCGATAGTCTTTTCTAGTGTTAAATACTTAGCATGCCTGACGCGCGACGCCAGGAAAAGATGGAAAACTGGCTTTGAAGCCCTCAGCTTCTAACAAAAATATTACGCTTGTAATTTAGCTATAATGTCTATAGCTGTTAGGCGAGCATCTCTCATCAAGTCTGGGTACGAGACTAACTTTTTATTAACAGTAGTCTGTTTTTCATTTCATATTTCCCCACGGGTTCAGGCACATAACTTGGCATTACCAGCTGCACTGAGTGGCAGTGATGAGTCGAGAGAGAAGTACACAATAAAGCAATGGAGGGACGTGCAGCGGGCAGAGACTCGTCACGAGGACTGGAACTAGATAGACAATGAGCCCAGCAAGACCGAGGAAAGGATTTTGTCCAATTTGTGATTTTCTTTGGCTTAATTCGACGTAGCTTAAACCGTGAAACCGTTGAAGTTATGATAAAACCGTAAACACATTTTGGGCAATTAAGTGTGCTTTAAAGGCATTACTTCTCAGGTTTTAACAATTTAAGTATTTTAGCACAAACGTGTTTTCTCCTTGCTACTTGAGATCTGTAATATAGCGAGCAATTCTTGGGTTTCACTTTGCTTGACAACGGTTGCTATCCGCCATTACTGTGTCCATACTATGGCACGCCAAAGCAAAAATAATTCAACACTAATAATTTAATGTTGCCGCGTATTTTCGCAAATGTTGCGCAAGAAATGAAAATTGGCATGACTTTTAATTGTTGATAGACTGTTTGAAACCAACATACTGTGCTTTTGTTGTCAAGTTTCTAAATATGTTGAGACTTGTTTTTCAGGGTTGATGGCAGAATTATCAGTGTTGAATTATTTCCGCTTATCTTGTTCGAGTGCTCCTGCCTAAAGGTGAATAGATTTGTTAAACCATGATGTGGAAGATTCACAGTCAAAAAATTTAAATCACCAATGTTCATGTGAAAGCACTGGTTCATTTTGTAAAAATCAGTAGTTTTAAAATCATCATTTCTGAAGCTTTAACCTCGATCACTATTCTGTGCTGAGAAATGATCGAGTATTTACTTACCCTGGGAATGGTCACGAGTGCAGTTTCAGCCTCGTTCTCACGAACAATAATACTGTGCACTGACCCCGGGAATGATCACTTGAAATATTATGAGCAGCAGAAATATAGAAATTGTTTACATGGTACACTGCATGGTATAAAGAGTCGCGAAATTTCCGCATCGCATTAAACTTTGATGGAAAACCGAGAGTACAGTCGTTCGACTGAACAGTTGATTTAGAATTTAACCTAACCCCGTAGTTTTCATGGAATTTTACCAAAAATAACTTCGTCAAAACGCGGAAATTCCAATTTAAAAAAACGGGAATTTGGGAGTCTTATGGGATGATATATAGCCAAGTGACTGACACGAAGAAAAGGGTAGAAGCACTTTTTATCATTTTATGCAAATATTGTCAAATTTTGTTGTTTATTTTCAATGCAGTAAACAAATTCAATCACCCATGCCGACATGTAGCATTTCAAGCCCATATTTTCTTGCATATTTTCAAACAAAAAGGCCCCTAAATGCCACATTTTGGAATTTTTTTATTGAACAGCTGTTTAGCCTATAGCTTCTACAACATCAATTGAATAACATATTAAAGCCATATTCAGGTCAAGACTCCAGAAGTATAGTTTGTGCCTTTAAACAAAAGATTAACACTTGTTTTGCATTATAAAAGTGTACCTGTGATTGTGGCCATGTTACAAACCATAATTAATATATCACATTTTAAACATTTTAAGAACAATGGCAAGATGCCATTAAAGGCACAGGCTCGTCAATGCGCGCGTGAGGCCAAATTCGTGCCACGAAATACGCAGCTCCATAGCAAAGGCACGAATTTGGCCTCACGCGTGCATTGACGAGCCTCTGCCTTCAAGTACTCGGGCCATTACAATTCATTTACTTCAAAATTACAGTTTCCCCCATAACATTAATAATAATTTATTTATTTATATTTACTATAATGTGAGGTACATTATGTCCATATTGGAATATTATGGCGACCGTCTTGATTTGGGATTTTCTGTCTTGGATTTCAGCTACACGAGCCAGTATTTTCACATGAACATTCGTGTTTCTAAATAAGGGCATCAAACGCTAAAGTTTGGTGTATAAAGTTCATGCTTTCACCCTTTTGACAGGAGCATTCTCCCACTTCAAGGGAACCTTTTCACCTTCGGCCCACGGCCTATAAGTACAAGCATAACGATTTGAGAAAGTTGGAAATTTGAAACGGATGACTAAACGTATATAAATTGAAGGTTGCAAGGTTGTATGCCAGTCGCTCGCTGATACTCAACCCACGCTGTATTAATGCTTTCCCGTTTGCTTGAACTTCGTAGCATTTGCTAGTTTTTATAAATACGACCCAATGACTAAAGCCAAATGAACACGATGAACTTGATGGTCTCACATAGTTATTGTGAATATTTTAACTCTTGGGTGAGGTCACAATTATGTGTGTGTTACGTGTTAAAGTTGCACTATCCGTGTTTGGGTGAAAGGATTTTTAAAAATAATTCACACAAGCGAACCAATTTAGAAAGCTTACTCGTCTCTGTAACAACAAATATTTAAAAAAACTTAAATTTCCTACTTCGGGAATTGGAGATACAAGCCTTTTTCTTGAAACGGGCTTCACATGTTGTACATTTGCGCGTACAATTTGCGCGTACGCTCATATGTACATAGTATGTGTACAATGTACACATGTACGCGCACATGTACATTTACGTCATAACCATGTCGAATAAAAGACACAGCCTGTCTTTTAGTATTTCTTGTTTTTAATCGACTGGCATTAATCCTTGACGGATTTTTACGTTCTTGGTACCAAATGAAAGCTGTATTAGCTTTTTTTTAAAAATGTGACGCTCAAATCGGCCTAAAATCGGACAGTGCAACTTGAATGTCATTTTAACAGATATGTTAACGGATATGTTAACACGGCATTAATCTGGACTCTTAACTGAATGTGCAGGCCGGTTAACACCATGTTAATAGACCCGCTAGCACGGTGTTAACATCATGTTAATTATGTACGCTGTACTCAAGGCGAAGTCACAATTCTGCGTTATGTGTATAGAGTTAGTGTAAAAGATCTGTTAACTTAACCAGAATTGTGACCTCGCAACAAACACCGTGTTCACTAGATGATAACATGGTGTTTAGGACTTGTTAGTGTTACATCATATGTTAGTTCAACAACAGCTCCTGTTGCAGATCATGTTGGTGTAACAGATCTGATCAAATGGAATGTAAAGCGTTGAAAATCGGCCGGGAAAACCTATAATATTAAATGCAAAAAAGGGACACTAACATGTCCTCAACATCGAGTTAACACAGTGTTTGTTCTGAAGTCACAATTCTGATTCAGTTAACAGATATGTTAAAGGCACAGGCTCGTCGGCAATGCGCGCGCGCCAAATTCATGCCACGAAATGCGCAGCTCCATAGCAAAGGCGTGGAGTTGCGTATTTCGTGGCACGAATTTGGCGCGCGCGCATTGCTGACGAGCCTGTGCCTTTAATTAAGGGATCTACACTAACACGTAACACTTACTCGTCCATTGTATTTCATGTACATATACTTTCCAGCAACAGCTGCAGGTCACATGTATTTTGAAAATTAATATTACGCTGCGTTACCAATGATTTTGAGCAGTTATACTGTGGAAAACATTTTAATGTGAACTACACGGAGGTAGAGAACACTTGGTTTTGTTTCTTTTCAAGCTTGTAAACAGGCTAACATAGCTTAATTTCAGATAGTGAAATAAACTATCACAATTTTGATAAAGTAGCCACTGGTTTGCAATGGTCATTTTGTGTTGGATTCTAAGGTGGCCATAGGGTTTGCTGTACCCGTCAGTACTTTCATAATTAATCACACACACTGAAGTAAGAGATTTAAAGGACGAGACAACACTTGTTTGAGAATCAGAGAATCTTGTTTTTTAACGTCGGCAACCCAATTAATTTTGATGACAAACTCTGCAACTAATGCAACTATGTGCAGCGCCATATTTGAAATGTTGAAAGGGATGATGACGTCAACCATGCAACGATTGCATGGGTGACGTCAAGATTGATGCCTTATTTCCCGACTCCCATACGCCGTGAATATGTAAAAATGACTCACACCCTCTCAAGTCCGAGCGCCGAACTGCAAAAATGGCGACCTACATGAAGCGTACAAAGTTAAACAACCCTCTGCAAGTGTTGTCCCTTCCTTTAACGTAACTTCTATTCAGGCTTCTATTTCCATCTGTTATATGCATGTGACTTATAATTCCTCAAAAATTCCCCAACGGCAAACTTGTCACGTGGGGTACCGTGGCCGAGGGCGTGTTTGTTTCGGAAGGATCCAGATTCTGATCGAGATCTGTGATCGGTGGAATCCTTCTCGAGAGATGGTTCAGCGCTAGATCCAAAATGGCGACGTAAACATCGTGGAGATTTTGTGTGAGTAAAACCGTGTCGTTTCAGTTTTCAGAGGCAACACACGATACAAACAAATTTAGAATGCTTGTTTATTTACGACGAATGTCGTGGGAGAAATTTGGAACAGAAATTTGACAAATTTGGTAAATAAATTGCAATTCACGTGATTCGGATCTGTCATGAAACAAACACGCCCCGGCCGAGTGGTTGGGTCGTTGACTCGCAATTCTCTGGTGACAACTTTGGGTTGCGGGTTCGATATCTGGCCATGATACCTTTGCCCTTGAGCAAGACTCTAACCAAAATATTGCTCCACCCTTCGGAAGAGATGTAAAGCCGTTGGTTCAGTGTGTTGAGTAACGCACTTAAAATATCCCAGAGGCACTCTTTCGCTAAGAGTAAAAGGGGATTCCCGGTGTCTCTGGCCGTCGGCTGCCAATAGTGCCACCCACCTATGTATCTCGATGTTTAGGTTGAATACTTAAAAGCTTCTGTAAAATCTTAATAATGTACAGCGCACGTTAACATGCTCATATGAAATGTCCGCTATAGAAATGTAATAAATATAAACTCCTCAAACAAACTGACAACTTCTCTCGTTACCAAGTCATTTTCCTTGAATTTAGTATCTTTGGAAAGCCCCGTTATTATCTCTCTTTACAATGATATGTCATTTGTTATGATTAAGCAATTAGGGGGTGTGCAGCACAGCTGAATATGGAGGTGGGTGTAAAGTGAAATGTCACAAAATTCACTGCTATTGTCATGCAGTGCATTCCCCTTTTGCTTCATGGGGATGGGAATGTGTCAATACACCTTTTGACAATAGAAATGTATTTTGTGACATTTCACTTCACATCCACCCCCGTATTCAGCTGTACTGCACATCAATGACGCACTATTGTAAAGAGGAATAACGGGGCTATCAAATGATACCAAATTCAAGGAAAATGGCTTGGTAACAAAAGAGAAATTGTCAGTCAAACTTGAGTTTATGACCTTTTTTGAGGAGTTTATATATACATGTAGTACACATGTCAGCTTGAATGTGTACATTCTACCGCCTTTGCGTTAACTAAGTTGCCTCAAGTTATGATGACATGTTTATATGTAATCACGAAAACGAAGTTGCTGGTTAGGTTAAAGGAATTTTCGATAAATTTAATACAAATTGGTACTTAGGCAAATATATTGTCCGATGTATAAACCGCCATGAGAATCTGAGGCACTTGTTCTTAACGTCGGCATCCCAATTAATTTTAATGATAAACCTTGCGGCCATTGCGGCTGTAAGCTGCGCGATATTTAAAAGTTTTGATGGAAGATAATACAGAGCTTTTGATTGGACGACGTAGGGAAACACGACAGTGAAAAATCTGTCCGCGACAACGTCGTTGCACAAAACGTCCCGTCCTACTTTGAACCCTTTTCGATTTTCACGACGACTTGTCATCAGTCATGTGATCCAAAAATGTGTTGTTGAAGGTCAAATGTTAACATACGTTGCCGTTGTCACCACCACATTAGGGAGCTTTCGATTCGGGACGGTAGAGCCTACACGACGGAGAGTTAACCCATTGTGACGGCCCTCAAACACAATAGCGAGCTTTTTATTTCAAGACGAAAAAAGATCTGCGTAATGCGCAAAACCGAACATCTCTCCGTCTTGTTGATTTTTGAACGGTTCTTTGCTGAAATATCGTCCGGTCTGTAAACAGGACGAAGCCATAGGGGTCTTTCTATAAATTAGGGGTCCAATGTTGGTGTCCCCCGTTACATTTTACATCTTGTTTTTGTAAATTCAGGACACATTCTTTAAATACTTTCCATGATCTCAAAGAGTGAGTACATAAAGTACAATTCATACAAACTGGTTTAAAATCCATTTTAATGATTTTTGTACGAAAAATAACACATATCAGGTGTAATGGGGGACACTAAATGTCACACTTTTGGACCCCTAATTTATACATCTGCACTGTCACGCTCCACAGAAACTGAGACAGCTTACAAGTCAGTACCAGAGCTTGTGTGGAGGAACTTCACGGTCGGTTAATTCTAATGTGTTTGAGGACCGTCACAATTAATGGGTTAACTCTCCGTCGTGTAGGCTCTACTGTCCCGTATATCGAAAGCTCCCTTCGCCCCAACTATACCGTCATGGAAATCCGACAACAACATGGCAAAGTCGATGCATGCGCAGATGACTCGAGATGGCAATTCATCCGTCGTAGAATCATCGTCGTCCAAATAAAAAAAACCTAGTGCAAACCATGCAACAGTTGCATAGAAGACAAGACTGAAATATTGTTTCCCGACCCCAACACGCCGTGAAGTACAAATCTGTTGTGACCTGACTCACGCTTTCTCCAGTCCGTATCGTCCCCTTAGAACCAGAACAGTATATCCATTTTTGCTAAAACAGAGGGCAAACAAGGAAAGTCAATATTGCTTATGTCCATTATCATTTTTAATTTTAAGGCCAAAACTGGCTATGTCCGTACGTTTACACACAATTTTTGCAAGCACGCTGGACATATATAGACGGTTTTGAAATTAAAAGTAATTTTAGAGTGGCCAATTTGTTAATCGTCACAGAACTGGTTATGTCCATTTTGTGGCCCACCTAGGGGATCAAGGAACATAAGGCTCATGCATCAACATTTACTAGGTGTAAGTAACATAAATCTATTAGATTAGTATTTATGCTTTCTGATCTTTCAGCTACAATCAAACGTTTAAATTCGTTTTTCTCAAAATGAAATTGTTTGACATTGGCTGTTCTGGTTTTGAGGGCACTCAGTATGCAGCACAATATGTGGCAGAGGGTACCCTGCGCCCTTCCATTGTTCCCCCATTGTGTCTCAAACATCCAAGGAATTTCAACGGAATTCCTTTCAGTTTTTTATGAAGGTTGGTGCGTTAACAAAAGGGAAGATTGTGTTGAGGTTATATTGTATAGACAGTATCGAATAGCCGCCATTTCGTGGGGCAGCTTCTTTGTTCCTTGAGGACATGCATGGTTGCACATAGTGTGCTTCCATTGTTGAACGGTTTAAATAACAAACAGTGCCCCACAAAATGACGGCTATTCGATACGGTCTATAGGGGCGTTAGGGGGAGTCCCTCTGTCACATAGGATCGTACTGGTTAACCTAGATATGAGTGCCAATCTGCAAAACATGGTAACTGTAAGTTACTGATGGTGACTTACATGAAACGTACTAATAAAAGTTAATTTTTCGACATGGCAACCACACAATTTCCCTTGCGGCCTGCATGAAGGGACGAACGGTTTGGGTTTGGTACGTCTTCAAAATCGTCTAGGAAATGGAGGAGTGGTGGGTTTCAGAGCATGCACAGTGTCATGAGCTCAGGTAAGGAATTCCATTTCGCTAATCACATTTCGCTAATTTGAGATGGATGTGCAACCATGCCCTCAAGGAACAAAGAAACTGCCCCACGAAATGGCGGCTATTCGATACGGTCTATTGAAGCAGGTGTCATATGTGGCAGTTCGGGTTTTTTTTTTTTAGGGCCATATTCCATGAGTGTGTCCAAATCGCATTTTGATACCATATCATTTGCCATATTTTTCTCATTACCATTCTGAAATTTCGCGTTCTCGATTCGTAAATTTTCAAGGATAGCCTATCGTCAAAAAAACCACCGATGTTTTGTGAACTAATATATCCGGTTCCATAAAGCAGTGCAGAAAATATACAAACCTTCTGGCTTCCACTTCCAAATCTGAGATTGCAAAATTCCTGGGTATTTTGTCCGTATACATTGAACAAAGATTTGAAGGAAATTGCCTTCTGGAATCAACAGATAATTATAATTTTAAGATATACTTCCCACTTGTCGCAAATGTTACTTTTCTGTAGAAAAATCAAATTGTTTCCTTCAAAAATTGCATTCAGTTAGTGCACAAGATAACCATTCTCGTGCGCGCGCGGCGCCCTCTGTTGTCGCGCTTACGCACAGACCGCTCGCGCCGTAATTTTGTGCATTACTTTTTCGCTCATTCCCATTTTATCATTTATTTATCTCAGAAATGCAACATTTGCGACAAAAGTGCAAGTGGGAAGTATATCTTAAAATTGGATGATTTGTTGATTCCAGGAGGTAATTTCATTCAAATCTTTGTTCAATGTATAAGGAAAAAAATACCAATTCCTGTTTTTGTTGCCATGGACAGTGTTCTGGGAACTTGTTTTATATGATTCTTAGATTAAAACGAAATCAATTTTCTGGAAAAATCTGAACACATTCCTTTAATATTACCAACAGAGGGAGGGCTTTACACTTACTGGTGTGTGTCATCGATATATATGCACTGGATGAAGTATGCAGTAGCAGTTGGCTATACGAGAATTGAAGCCGTGCGCCGGCCGCCATTGTACCCCACGAACAATACTTGGCCTAGACTGCTCCCCGGTCCATGCGATCGCTTGCATTCCACTTAATACATATAGACCATGATGTAGACTAGTGAATACAGTATGACCAGTCTAGGCAAGGCACTGTATTTGGTGGGGTACAATGCGGACGGTGGCTTCAATTTTAGACGTCGTTGCTTCATCCAGTGTATATATATATATCGATGATTACAACACGCCCAGAGGCCGCCGCCATGTTTTTTGAAACGGAATTTGGATCAATATTTGGCATTATGGTTGGCATTATCTTTTAAATAAATGAGATTTTCCTCTCATCCAGGACAGAGATTTTCAAAGTTAGGGTACCTAAGCCTACACATAGAGGAGCTCATACCTTTCCCAAAACACGTTCCCTTATGATTCAGAAATCTACATCCATCTGACCAAGAGGCGACGATCATTCTGCAAATTCCAGAAATATCGTTCCTCCAAATTCCGTTTTTTGAAAGTTACACCACAGTTCGTCCCATCTTCATTGCAGCAGATCAATTGAAGTAGCTGTTGCTATATGAAAGCTTATATAAATGGATGTAGATTTCTGAATAAGCGAACGTGTTTTGGGAAAGGTATGAGTTCCTCTATGTGTAGGCCTAGGTACCCTAACTTTGGAAATCTCTATCCTGTGTGAGAGAAAAATCTCGCTCAAATAATGTAGCAATATGTACCTCGTTTATTTATACTGCTGGATAGGTTTTAAAGCACCGATTAACTTATGGATCGAGCGTGTGGCTTTATAATAGCGCCCTCAGTGTGACGGCTTCAGTGATTTACAAACTTATCAAAGACGGTTAAAGAAGTTTATTAATCATTCTACTGTGGGCATCCTTATTAAAAGCACGGGTCTATTCTAAAAAGACTTCATCGACCCTATGAGGATGGCGCTTATCAAGAGTTGATGACCAATCATGATATAATATATAGCTAATCGTGTGGTGCATGAACGACCCGGTAGGAAACCATGTTAAAAATTTGACAAAATTGTATATAGTTAGTAGATTGGTTCCCGATCCCTATAGATTGATTCGCTTATTGCGAAAATATAGGGATCGGTAAAGGGCAGCCATGACGGGGCAGAATTCTGCCCGTCACGTGGTTATTATTATTTATTTATTTTTAGTAAGTGCGCAGATATTGCAATGACATTTGTAACTTGGCCGTGCGTGTCGAACATATCCAATTATGTAAATAAAGTACATTGCCTAAAGCAAAGGGCTTGGCCAATGTTTAAATATAAAAAACACAATGCGCACGCGCAAAGACGACCAATTACAGATCAAGATGAAGCGCCCTTTACCTGCCCTTATATTCTCCTGTGTGGAATATGTGGACGGGAACCAGTCTATATAGTTAGGTGTCGATGTTGCGAACGCGATGAGGAATCTAGTCTGGTACCCGGACCAACAATTATTTGACTAGACTGAATTTAAGGTCCGGCATCCGCCAATTCCGCCATTTTGAAACAGGAGGAATTCCTCCTTTTTCCGAAGGTTCCCGAAGTGTGTATTTATGGTGATGCCACGGATTTAAAACTACGCAGTGGCTATCAGTGGCTATAGTTACACCGTGATGCAGACAAGGTTTGAATTTTCTTTTTGATACTAGCCTACATGTATATTAAAATGGGCATATTTAATATTTTAAGGTTAATATATTAAATTTGTATTGGTCAAATATGGAATAACCCCTTTCAAATTGTTGTACACTCATGCCATATAGAAAATTAACGGTTATGTGCTCCTAAAAATAAATGCATGACGTAATGCTTAAAGTGCTATTTTAAACACGACAGTAGCCGGTCCTCATATTCAGTCGTTGTATGTGGAATATGTGGAGCGGGAACCAGTCTATTAGGAATCCACCTAAATTATGAAAAAACGCCCTCTATCACTCGATTCTTAATTCCGGTACCGTATTTATAAATATGCCATGGACGCTTGCGTTCTGTGTTGCTTGACCCTAGACTAGCTCCAGTCAGCTAGCGGGTACACACGCGAGTTTTTAGTTGGGAATTTTTATACTTTTACTCACAATTGAATGCACCCAATTTTTTAATAAAGTTTGACTTGCGTTTTCTAAATGATAGCTACAGTGAAAGGGTAAATGTGTCAGTCATTTTTGTTTTTAAATTGGTTCTTTTTTTTGGCCAACACTGATTCCTGTGAAAAATCAATAGACAGCCATGTTATTCTGTAGATACATGTATTAACAAAATAATTCAAAAGGTAGCACTTAAAAGACTAAGTAAAATAAGCATTTTATAAGCTTCCATAGCAACAGCTACTTCAATTCATCTGATGCAATGAAGATGGGACGAACTGTGGTGTAACTTTGAGTAGACTGGCAACAAGTCTAGTAAATCATGGCGGTCAGACAAAAATACGAGTAAATCTTACTGGACCTTCAAATACCTAGAATGTTGTCGGGATTCTATCAATTTAGGGATTCATACGTAAAAACAACTAATATAATATGGAAGATAAACTGAAAATAATGTCTTGAAAGCACGAACAATCCGGGGTTGAACACGTCAACAAATTGACAAATACCACAACTAAAATGAGATTCCTAGTTTCGGCGTAACACATTTATAAATTTGGAGATTCCTAATCGCGTTGCAACACCTTACCCACAACGGAACATATGGAGAGAGAGCTATTACGGATGTTCGGGGAATCACCAGGTTTGGGGAGTGGCTGGGTGTGGGGGTGGGGGAGTGAGCAGAGGTGGGAGTTTGGAGACGGGGGGGGGGGGGGGGTGGGAAACCAGTTGTCGATTTTCATCGGCGTTGGTGTAGCGTCATCTAGAGTAGCATCGTTGAGTACCCATGAGAGGGTGGGTGTTATGGGTCTGCGTTGTGGGTTCCACGTGTTTGCGTTCTTTTCGTTAATGTGGAGATTTCAGGGATATAAAGGGGTCAACCATCTTGAGTTTCCGTTCGGTTCAAGCTTCAGTGAACGGTTTATAAGAGGGGAGTATACCAAATATGTGCTGGGGCTTATCACGAGGTGGGGACTTGTCATCAGTGATTGTGAGTGCGCCCTCTTTCGTACTTTATTTCATTTCCCGACTTGGGCTCTTGTTAAGTTTCTGTTTTTCCGCGTTTGATTGTCTTTGATATTCTAAGTAGACTTGTCAGATATTTGCTTAAATTGCAAAATGCCCAGACATAGTTCCACAAGTGCGTATTTTACATCACGACCAATTACCACTCCGATCACTACCGAGACGTCAGCCCGCACTATACCCTATACGGCTATACCACATTCGGCTCCAGAACAGTCCCATGGCAACCACCTACTGTCGTCCAGCGACCAAGTTCACCTATCCCAGCAATCGCCGCTACCCTCGCCACCGTCGCCCTTTCAGCCATGTCTGCAGAGCCATGCATGAAGGGCAAGACTCGGAGAGAGCAGGACCAAGCCAAGTAGCAAGCTTGAATTGAGACGACCAAGTTGTTTGAAAAAAAATGAAGACGTGTTGGTACATTATTAGTTATCTCACGAGCGCGAGTGGAATACGGCATCATGTAGTGCGTTTGCGTCCCATATCCCACGAGGCCGAAGGCCGAGTGGGATATGGGACGCAGACGCACTACATCATGCCGTATTCCACGAGAGCGAGTGGGATAACGAATTTATCTTCAAGCAAACTTGACGCACTAATAACGCGCACACTCTGCAGTCGCGCGGTCTGCAATACACGCGCGGGACGCAGTGCAGAGAATCGCGCGCATAACAAGCCGCATCAGATAGCTAGATTGAAGTGTGCAGCTCCGTGTATGTAGGGGACGCATGCATTTGGAATACCAGGGCGCATCACGCAGAGTGCGACATAAAATCGGAAGACGGGACATAGGATAATGTCACACTGTTGTTGCCATGGATCCACCAATCAGAACCACGGATTCAAGTTTGCTTGAAGATAATGTGATTTTAGATCATCTTCTGTCCGATAAGGTGAATGCTAAGGGCAGGCTTCGTAGCAATCCACAATTCTAGGAGTCCATATATAAGGTGCATCAGAATTGATAATGTCTGTATAGTCACGAAGGATGCCGTATTCCATTTATCGCACATCCACCTCCCAGCGTGTTATCCATTAATCTGCTCTTTTAGAACACAAACTCGTCACTGATACAGTGAATTACTTGGTTCTCACCGGATAAAGGGAACAACCGAAGCATCCTCCCTCATTAATCCTCTCTCAGTTTCACATTAGTCCTCCGCAGCGGCGTAACTAGGGTGAGACATCCTGGAGATGCACACATTTTTCCAGGGGTGCACTTACCCTCTAAAATGTTGTAAGATTTCAGAATTTCAAATGGGGGGGGGGGGTCACCCGGGGGCACGGACCTCAGCTGGGGGGAGCACGTTCCCACCTGTTCCCCCTGTAACACCCCCACCCCACCCCCGTAGTTACGCCACTGGTCCTCCGGTAAAAGAAGATTAAGTTTGGATTTACAGGCGCTCTCAGCCAATGCCTCAAAATACATTTCAAACTCCATGACTGGAAATTGGTTCTCTACAGTTCTCTCAAAAATCAAAGCTGCATGTATTTACCTTTGATTTAAAATCGGGCTTCCACCATATAGATATGGTGTATTTGGGTTTCACTTGGGTTATTGACGACGTGCCTAGATTTTTTGTTTGTTTTACTTAACAGTCCTCCCATTCGGTCTTTTTGTCTGCACCGAAATGCTAAACCCCGCTTGTAGCCCACTGGAGGTCCTGTGGCATTTTCATCGCTGTTTACTTAGGTGATAGTTTTTGTGTTGGTCCCACTTCGTACACCAGGCCAATGCTGAAACCATTTCACAGAATGTCAAAATCGATCTCATAAGACAGGTTTTGTATACAAATATCAGACAAACGCCACTGGATTCCTACTACGAGTGGCTATATGCCTAATATGGATTCCACAATTGGCACATTGAAAGTAGCTCAAAAACGTGTTGACAAAATTCTCGTATACCATACACGACATAATAACATCTTCTGACATGATCACTGTATATGTACGGAAACTACATTCCTCTGTCGGCCAGGTTATTTCCTCAAGACCAGTTGTGCGAATATTGAGTAGATTAACTACATGAAATTGTCAAATCAAAATAACTCAAGCTCCTCATGAAGATTGCCTTGTAAAGCTTGATGAAGCTTGTCTGTCCGAAATTAACTTCTGGAAAGGCAATGCCGCCAAACGCAACATACTCTCTGTGTTAAATTTCAGTAAAGCAAATAGGATTATCTGTTGTGATGCGAGCTCGTATAGGATCTGCCTCGATAATGTATAATGACACCCACACAGCCCGTAAGAATTGGAACCAGGCTGAAGCCGCAAAGAGTTCTACTTAAAGATAATTAGAGACGATTCTTTTCGCTATTTTATCATTTTTACCAATTTTACTCTCATGCAGGTTAAAGTGTTCACTGATAGCCAATCAGCCGCCCGTATAATCGAGGTAAGAAGTGAGTCATTCCACTTTAAAGGGGGCATTTTGGCAAAACAGACCATATTTTCCACAAAATACCTTTGTCTGGTCTCAAAATAAAAGAAGAAAAAATCAGTTGTTCTGAAGAGATAACTTAGGCCCCAAAAGGGTTACAAATAGTGTGACAACATGCCTTTCTAAAAACTTTGTGTACAATTTTCCTACGAATTGGTACGATTTGGTACGATTACCAGAGACTGTCTATAGACTCTACACACAATCGTACCAAATCGTACCCAATCGTACGAAATTCGTGACGAAAATCGCACAGTGGGAGGCCCGCTTCAGATGAAAACGAAAATGACGATATCGGTTAAAATCGTCAGCAGAGGGCGGTTTGCTAAATTGGACGACGACTTTGCAGCATTAAATGTATTTTCTTAGGAAGCAGTAAGCGTGTCGCATACTTGGGGCACAGGTGAACTGGTGCATTGAATAACGATTGTAGCAATGCAGTATAAAGATGCATGCTTGAGCGCATTGGTCACTCAGGTTTTTCGCACGCCACAGACAGGACGTACTAAATTTTAATTTAGTTTTAGGTCAGTCTTTTCAGATTTCTCGACAATTCATTCTAGAGAAAAAAAAGGTTTGTGAGGAGCTGAGCTGAGGTAAGTGAGCCGGAGGGTTAAGCGGGCCTCCCGCTGTGCGATTCTTGCCGCGAGTTGGGTGTGATTGGCTAAGATTGTGTGTAGAGCCTATAGGCAGTCTCCGATAATCGTGCCAATGCGTAGAAGTTTCGTGGTAAGGATCGCACAGTGGAGGGCCTGCTTCAGTCTCCCAACTGACGCCTAACGCCTCCACGAAAGTCGACGTCCAAGTCCTGTCCTACTGCGGTAAAGCCGAATTCCCAATCAAGTATAAAGTGTATTTTTACTGTTTTCTTCCACAGGTGCGCAGCGATGGTGCGCAGCGACGGCGCGTACAGGCGCGTTAGAAAATGATTTATTCGCGTTTAAGCGCAGCTTATTAGAGAATAAACTGACTGACACTGCGCTAAATTGAATAGCACGCGAAGTAAATTTGAATTTGAATGCTTTATTTGGCAATTTAAAGTGGACTAGCTGCAAGGGACTTGAAACTGGCCGCTTGTTTGCTAAAAATTGGCATGGCCGGGAAAACCTATATTATTCTTTTTACCCGCTGCCATAAAATGGTTTTGCAAGCTCTTGAACTTATCTCCAAATCCTATTCTTGGGTGTCACTCAGCTTGACAAACTGTACGTTGCTATCCGCCATTACTGTGTCAATACTATGGCACGAAAAATAATTAAACGCTGATAATTTAATGTTGACGCATATTTTCGCAAATGTTGCGCAAGAAAAAAAAAAGTTGGCATGACTTTTAAATGTTGATGTGTTTAAAACTGGCATACCGTGCTTTTGTTTGGAAGTTTTAAAAAAATGTTGAGTTTTTTTTTCTTTCAGACTACACATCGTGCATGCAGTTTTCCTTTGAATTTAAAACTGTCTATTCTTGGGTTTCACTTGGCTTGACAACTGTTGCTATCCGCCATTACTGTATCCATACAATGGTACGCCAAAGCAAACATAATTCAACGCTGATAATTTAATGTTGACGCAGATTTTCGCAAATGTTGCGCAAGAAACGAAGTTGGCATGACTTTTAAATGTTGATAGACTGTTTGAAAATGGCATACCGTGCTTTTGTTAGCAAGTTTAAAAACATTTTGAGACTTGTTTTCAAGGGTTGATAGCAAATTATCAGTGTTGAATTATTTTCGCTTTGGCGTGCCATACGCGTGACGTACATATCCGCCATTACTGTGTCCATACTATGGCACGCCAAAGCGAAAATAATTAAACAATGATAATTTTGCCATCAACCCTGAAAAAAGTCTCAACATTTTTAAAAACTTGCCAACAAAAGCACGGTATGCCAGTTTCAAACATTCTATCAACATTTAAAAGACAATCCAACCTTCTTTTTTTCTTGCGCAACATTTGCGAAAACATGTGTCAACATTAAATTATCAGTGTTAAATTATTTTTCGCTTTGGCGAGCCATAGTATGGACACAGTAATGGCGGATAGCAACCGTTGTCAAGCCAAGTGAAACCCAAGAATAGATTCGCCTTTAATAAAGCAAATTTCGATTGCACAAACAAAACCGTTGCACAAACATCCGGCACAAAAACAACCTTTGAGTTTGTATCAAGTAAATGACTTATTTTGTTTGTCCAAATAATAGTCTAACAGAATTAAGGACCGCCTGCTATATAACAATGACGTTTTCCTCACTAAATAGGCACAATGGAATGACACAAATGAAAGCATCCCACATCACTAAACTTCCAGATAAAACTAACTTAAGAATTATTTTCCCCCGATCGGGTGTTAAATTTCCCAAGCCTAATAGGGTGATATAAAATTCGAGAAGGAAAGGTGTTAATGTTCTAAGAAGCAAATGGATCCGCAATTTCACATATACTTTGCTGTTAACTCCAAGTATAATATGTTTTCATATATTATTCAGTTTGTCGGAGATTTGGATTCGTAAATGGTGTCTTGATGTACATTTAGTATTAATGACATTTGTCTCATTTGGACAATGTGAACAATCCGTGCTATCGTTTATGGGCAGTGCACTTAAGCTTCCGTGTACGATTGTCATGGCAACCGACACAGGATATAGGTACAGCACCGGCTGTCACACCAAGCTGATCACCCAGCATATTTGTGCATCATGTTCAGACTGGCTGATTTCACACTTTCCTGGTCATTACAGATGCCGGTAAAATTTGATCCTTGCTAGGGCAGCCAATATGTCAAATGAGCCGTGTCCGCCGAGTGCGAGCATCAATGGGGCGACGGTCTCTCCGCAGACTTTGAGGGACTTATTATATGTGCCTGTACTTTGCTAGAATACTTGGATTTATCATTTTTGGAAACAAGGTTAAAACAAGGTGATCCTGACTTTAGTTGGCCAAGCTGCTCCGACGTCCAGTGGGGGTGTTCCTCAGGTTCCTGGGGAGAACACTCGGCCGCTACAACTTCATCTGCCCTCTCACGTGATTGCAGTCAAAAACGCATCGAATGGGTTGCTTCGGAGGGCGAAAGATTTTATTTTTTCAATCGTAAATTACGAAATAGGTCCACTGATCGAATCTCCTTTACAAACAAGCCTGCAGCAGGTTTTCAATGAGAACGTTGAATATGCCTTTCGTGGAAATCCAAGGAAACCTATTTCTGTCTGACTTTTGTCTGTCCACAATGTGCTCGTATGACTTAATCAAATTAAAGACGAAAAGGTTTCAATGTCTATATATCAAGTACCGCCATGTAGGTGGATAGAACTTACGCCATTGGAGAATAGACGTCTAAATAACATTCGGCGATCGCATCCTAAAATGACATTTGGGCCATTTTGCCAAACGTGACAATACATTTATATAGGGTTGGCTTCTGACATCGAGTACGTGGGAAGACATTTAGCATAATAACTTTTATTTGGACAATACCAATGCGGTTCAAAAATTTACTAATTAAAATGCAACTGAAACGCAGTTTTAAATAAAATTAGTTCCTGATCTTTGTGAAAAGGACTTTACATGTTGCTAACCAGAAAGATTAACGACAATCTTATGTTTAGGTATAGAAATACGACGCCGTTATCCGATATACAACGCGTGCTTTGGAGACAATAGTAGAGCCATCTTGCGACCCTCAATAAACAAGAATGAATAGTGCAAAATAGCAAAACAGGCGTTGCACTGGAATAAAGTATTGATGGTTTCATCTATCGCTAGAGATGTTGGACACATGAGAGACGGTACTTCCCGTCGGAAGGCTGCCATGCAGAGGCATTTGTGTTGTTTTAGTCCGTGGGACAAGAGGACTGGTGGAGAATCTGCTTTTTTTCTGGATTTGTTGACTGCACCTCGATTTTACGAAACTCTACAAATGCACTCATTGTGGTATTTCGTATGACATTATGCACCTAGTTGTTGTTTCAGTTAACTTTTTGGCATCTTCTCAGTGGCGGATCCCAGGGCCGGATCCAGGATTTTGAAAAGGGGGTGGGAGGGGGCGTGAAATTTTTAAGCATGAAATGCTGATGACAATGAAATAGCGAGCGCGTAGCGAGAAGCCCTGACGGCTTCTAGATGGATTCTAGATGCTCTGTGGTGCGATCTGAGGCAATATTTAACCACTTTAAGCAGAAAAAGTGTGCACAAAAAGTGAAATTCTTATTTTTTATTGTATATTTTTTTGAAAAGGGGGTGGGGGCGTGCGCCCCCCACGCCCGCCCCTGGATTCAGCCTCATTAGAATAAAGGAATACAATATATTTCAGGGGTCCGACCCCCCTAAAATCCAATGTATTCCTGTATTTTAATGAGGCTGGATCCACCTCTGCTTCTGCTCCTAAGGTCCTTTGTGCCATGAACGACGGTACTTGCTTAAACTTCACCTCATTATAAACTTGAGATGACGAAGATGGAGATGCAGTCTTAGAAGTGGGAGGAAAACCCCGAGGAAAATCTCCTAGGGGAAAACCCACGCGGCCGATTAGGGACCGCAGGCCCAATCCTCATGGGACTTTAGGGGTGAAAGGAGGGGATTAAAGAACACTACGCCAATCCGACCGCCTAAATGCACCTACAATCCTGGCCAAAACTCGCTGGGCCCCCGGCCCCCGTTCAATGTTCTTTTTCATTGCGCGGTCTGTGTTCCACCTGGGGAAAACAACATTGATCGTGGGCGCGGGGAGCGAAATTTTTATTTCCAAATGACATAGCATAGGCAGAGGATTCTGTGCCTTCTGATTGGTGCATTGTAAATGAATATTCATACTCTATATAGCGCCCTCAAGAAGTTGTTAAAATAAGGGAATGAAAGAACGACAATTTCTTGGGGGTGGGGGTGGGGGTGGGGGTGGGGTGCGCCCCCCACCCCAGTTTGCCATCTTTAGTTGATAATAAAATAAAAGTTATATCTAATGACCTATAATTGTTGGTATTGATGGCCTTAGTTGCCGGACATTACCCAAAAATTAACAAGAACAACTGCAGCATAATTGTTTGGAATATGATGCACATGTAACCTTCCATCCTGATCTTACTGAATTTGCGTCAGGTGGTCCACGACGACATGCGCATAAATTACGCAGTTACTACATTTGATGTTTTCCTTTGATATGATTAAATTCTGCTGTCTCGTTAATACAGAGCTGCGGAATAATAAAACACACTTTGTGTATATTACAATATTCTTTTAAAAACGAGGGCGACCCAAAAACAGCATACAAAACTGAATACCAATAATTGACTGTATGCATTTGAACCAAGGACGGTGTAATTTAATCATGTGTGACGTTTGAATTTATTGAAGTATCTTGACACACTTTTGGATATCTGTTTGAACGACATGGCATTCCACTTCAAAATACCTCTTACTGATGTTACACAAAATATCTTATACTATACTGTTTATTCTTTATCTATGGATACATAAGCATACGTGAAATGTTCAGAAAAAAATCTTATAAACGTCACACGACAAAAGTAAAACGCAAAACGTTTGCACACCGAATGTCCTTCTTTTGAGTCTTCTTCTTCGACTTAAACTACGTCCCGTTCAAACCCATTGTTCAGATTACAAGGGAACAAAAAGTGTGAATTATCTTACTAATGTCTTGAGGTATGAGGTGAATTAAATGAATCAGGTCCATTGTTCAGTGGTCAGCTCGCCACGTGAAAGCTTTGCCCCATCTGGTGCAGTCTTTTGTATATGGGGCAGTCTTCGAATTCCATGGTTCATGCCTGGTTTTTGTGTGACTGAAGCATTGGAATTCCAAGCTGTCCATGCTTAAATTTTTCCTTTTGTTGAATTCATTCATGCATGCACTGTGGTACTGACTGGCATGGTCTGCTGCACAGGCATTTGTGGCTTTGTACAGTACGGGTAGGAGTGGTTGTTTTGTGTAGCCCTTGGATGTGTAGCCTTTGGATTTTTTGATGTTCTTTGTCGGATGAAATTGAACGGACACCGAGTAAATGTAAGTCCTTACTGCCAAGTGTATGCCTTCCCTTGCCGATGTGCTAGCCATCTCCTGTATATAAAATATAAAAACTACATTTTGTGTCGCTAATTTATTTTAAATATGGGGCGATTTTTTGTTTTTTACACGGACACCCACTGGGACCCCAAGTATTGCACCTATGAGACAATTCGGACAAGTTTTTCCTTAGTAAAATCATGACATTTTCCCTCTTATTTTTGTGTTTTTATCATCAAACTAGTATTTTTACACGGTTTATAAATCAAATTTTTATATTATAAATCACGCGATAAAATTTTCCGGGTGTACTCGGCACGCGATAACATTTCCCGGGCGAACTCGTCTCGCGTTTAAATTTCCCGGACGAAATGTTCACGCGATAAAAGTTTCTGGGCGAAATGATCACGCGATAACATTTCCTGGCCGAAACGATCACGGGACAGACTTTCCCGGGCGAAATGTTCACGCGATAAAATTTCCCAGGCGGAAATGATCACGCGATAAAATTTATTAAATTATAAATCACGGTTTATAAAGGCAAATCCTGGGTCTCCGTGCATGGTAATGAACCCATTTTAAAAAAAATAATGTTAACTGTACATTCTTAGAAGAATATACAGTTAAGTGTACCTACATGTACATTATTTTTTTAAGAACAAGGCATACGCACGCAATATAATTTAAAAGGCGTACGCTCGCAATAAAATTTGCAAGGTGCACGCACGTGATAGAAAAATTATGCGCGAATTTCCCGGGCCGAAATGATCACGCGATAAAATTTCCCGGGCGAACTCATCACGCGATAAAATATCCCAGGCGAACTCATTACGCGATAACATTTCCCGGGCGAAATGTTCACGCGATAAAATTTCCCGGGCGAATTAATAACGGGACAGACTTTCCCGGGCGAAATGTTCACGCGATAAAATTTATTAAATTATAAATCACGGTATATAAAGGCAAATCCTGGGTGTCCGTGCATGGTAATGAACCCATTCTGAAAAAAAATAATGTTATCTGTACTATCTGTACATTCTTAAAAGAATGTACAGTTAAGTGTACCTACATGTACATTATTTTTTTAAGAACAAGGCATACGCACGCAATATAATTTAAAAGGCGTACGCTCGCAATAAAATTTGCAAGGTGCACGCACGTGATAGAAAAAGTATGCGCGAATTTCCCGGGCCGAAATGATCACGCGATAACATTTCCCGGGCGAACTCATCCCGCGATAAAATATCCCGGGCGAACTCATCACGCGATAAAATATCCCGGGCGAACTCATTACGCGATAACAAATAAAATATCCCGGGCGAAATGTTCACGCGATAAAATTTCCCGGGCGAATTGATAACGGGACAGACTTTCCCGGCGAAATGTTCACGCGATAAAATTTATGAAATTATAAATCACGGTATATAAAGGCAAATCCTGGGTGTCCGTGCATGGTAATGAACCCATTCTGAAAAAAAATAATGTTAACTGTACATTCTTAAAAGAATGTACAGTTAAGTGTACCTACATGTACATTCTTTTTAAGAACAAGGTATACGCTCGCAATAGAATTTGCAAGGTGCCCGCACGTGATAGAAAAAGTATGCGCGAATTTCCCGGGCCGAAATGATCACGCGATAAAATTTCTCGGGCGAAATGTTCACGCGATAAAAATTTCCTGGCCGAAATGATCACGGGACAGCGAAATGTTCACGCGATAAAGCTTCCCAGGCGGAAATGATCACGCGATAAAATTTATTAAATTATAAATCACGGTATATAAAGGCAAATCCTGGGTGTCCGTGCATGGTAATGAACCTATTCTGAAAAAAATAATGCTAACTGTACATTCTTAAAAGAATGTACAGTTAAGTGTACCTACATGTACATTCTTTTTAAGAACAAGGTATACACACGCAATAGAATTTAAAAGGCGTACGCTCGCAATAGAGTTTGCAAGGTGCATGCACGTGATAGAAAAAGTTTGCGCGAATTTCCCGGGCCAAAATGATCACGCGATAAAATTTCCCGGGGCGAACTCTTCACGCGATAAAATTTCCCGGGGCGAACTCTTCACGCGATAAAATTTCCCGGGGCGAACTCTTCACGCGATAAAATTTCCCGGGGCGAACTCTTCACGCGATAAAATTTCCCGGGGCGAACTCTTCACGCGATAAAATTTCCCGGGGCGAACTCTTCACGCGATAAAATTTCCCGGGCAAAATGATCACGGGACAGACTTTCCGGGGCGAAATGTTCACGCGATAAAATTTATTAAATTATAAATCACGGTTTATAAAGGCAAATCCTGGGTGTCCGTGCACGGTAATGGAAAAAGTATGCGCGAGTTTTCCGGGGCGGAATGATCACGCGATAAAATATCCCAGGCGAACTCATTACGCGATAACATTTCCCGGGCGAAATGTTCACGCGATAAAATTTCCCGGGCGAATTAATAACGGGACAGACTTTCCCGGGCGAAATGTTCACGCGATAAAATTTATTAAATTATAAATCACGGTATATAAAGGCAAATCCTGGGTGTCCGTGCATGGTAATGAACCCATTCTGAAAAAAAATAATGTTATCTGTACTATCTGTACATTCTTAAAAGAATGTACAGTTAAGTGTACCTACATGTACATTATTTTTTTAAGAACAAGGCATACGCACGCAATATAATTTAAAAGGCGTACGCTCGCAATAAAATTTGCAAGGTGCACGCACGTGATAGAAAAAGTATGCGCGAATTTCCCGGGCCGAAATGATCACGCGATAACATTTCCCGGGCGAACTCATCACGCGATAAAATATCCCGGGCGAACTCATCACGCGATAAAATATCCCGGGCGAACTCATTACGCGATAACAAATAAAATATCCCGGGCGAAATGTTCACGCGATAAAATTTCCCGGGCGAATTGATAACGGGACAGACTTTCCCGGCGAAATGTTCACGCGATAAAATTTATGAAATTATAAATCACGGTATATAAAGGCAAATCCTGGGTGTCCGTGCATGGTAATAAACCCATTCTGAAAAAAAATAATGTTAACTGTACATTCTTAAAAGAATGTACAGTTAAGTGTACCTACATGTACATTCTTTTTAAGAACAAGGTATACGCTCGCAATAGAATTTGCAAGGTGCCCGCACGTGATAGAAAAAGTATGCGCGAATTTCCCGGGCCGAAATGATCACGCGATAAAATTTCTCGGGCGAAATGTTCACGCGATAAAAATTTCCTGGCCGAAATGATCACGGGACAGCGAAATGTTCACGCGATAAAGCTTCCCAGGCGGAAATGATCACGCGATAAAATTTATTAAATTATAAATCACGGTATATAAAGGCAAATCCTGGGTGTCCGTGCATGGTAATGAACCTATTCTGAAAAAAATAATGCTAACTGTACATTCTTAAAAGAATGTACAGTTAAGTGTACCTACATGTACATTCTTTTTAAGAACAAGGTATACACACGCAATAGAATTTAAAAGGCGTACGCTCGCAATAGAGTTTGCAAGGTGCATGCACGTGATAGAAAAAGTTTGCGCGAATTTCCCGGGCCGAAATGATCACGCGATAAAATTTCCCGGGGCGAACTCTTCACGCGATAAAATTTCCCGGGGCGAACTCTTCACGCGATAAAATTTCCCGGGGCGAACTCTTCACGCGATAAAATTTCCCGGGGCGAACTCTTCACGCGATAAAATTTCCCGGGGCGAACTCTTCACGCGATAAAATTTCCCGGGGCGAACTCTTCACGCGATAAAATTTCCCGGGGCGAACTCTTCACGCGATAAAATTTCCCGGGGCGAACTCTTCACGCGATAAAATTTCCCGGGGCGAACTCTTCACGCGATAAAATTTCCCGGGGCGAACTCTTCACGCGATAAAATTTCCCGGGCAAAATGATCACGGGACAGACTTTCCGGGGCGAAATGATCACGGGACAGACTTTCCGGGGCGAAATGTTCACGCGATAAAATTTATTAAATTATAAATCACGGTTTATAAAGGCAAATCCTGGGTGTCCGTGCACGGTAATGGAAAAAGTATGCGCGAGTTTTCCGGGGCGGAATGATCACGCGATAAAATTTCCCGGGGCGGAATGATCGCGCGATAAAATTTCCTAAGCGATAGAATTTTACCTCCCAAAAACCAACCCTACGTCCTCGTCGTGGGAGGTGGAAACGGGTAAAGCCGGCCAACAGGGCTCTGGTGTATCACGTAGGGCCATTTACCTTTGTGGTTTGTTCTCTGACTACGAAAGCCTGCATGACCAAAGAAGAGTCGCTCTATGACGGGGGCCCTCGATAGGTATCTGGCTTCAGACATACATTGTACACCCTATGGTGTGGTTGGTAGATATGTCCAATCAATCTATTGGTTAAAATAACTAATCCATATTGGTTACAAACCCGGTTTTACCTTTACGGATTGGTTATTTTAATCAATAAGATTAGTTATTTTAACCATTGGTTGGATACATATTTACCACAGCCACATTGGTTGAATTCAACCAATCTGTTTTTAGGGTGCATCTGTGTACGACTCCATGAAACATCCTTAAGTACATATAATGTACGGACAATGCATCAAAATGGGGAATTTCATCAACTTGTTAATCAAGCTAAATATGTTAGGAGTTGATTTCATTGGAATTAAAGAACACACGTCTGATGGATTTCAAGTGACACTGTTATCATGAACGCAGATGCACGATGAGGCTCGTGCGAAGGACTCATTCTACGAGGGCCTATAGAGGACTGCCTAAATTCCATTACACCTCACTATACACCAAAGTGGTCCTTGTGTCTTTAATAAACAGGTCAAAAGAAATAAGTCGCACCCTGGGAAAAGTTCATTTTTCTGGAAAACAGTTAGGCTCCTTAACCTGTTACAAAAATGTAAAATGTAGAGTGAAATCTTACACATTTAATTTGCAATAAAGTTTCACCCAACAGTTAATCCTCGACTTGAAATGCTGCCATTTAGTAAATTTGATGACCAATTAAAAATGACACTTTCTTGCATAGGGATTTGACAAATTGATGAAATTTTAAACCCATGAAAAATTTAAACACATGAATAAACTTTCTTCAAATGGTTGTCACCTGTTTGGATAAAAAATGTGAAGGAACTGCTCATGGTTGAATGAATAACATTCATTGAAAGTGTAAATAATCCCTTGGAGTAGACTTCAGGTCCATACATTTGTCAAATCCCTATGCAAGAAAGTGTCATTTTTAATTGGTCATCAAATTTACTAAATGGCAGCATTTCAAGGCGAGGGTTAACTGTGAAACTTTATTGCACATTAAATGTGTAACATTTCACTCTACATTTTACATTTTTGTAACAGGTTAAGGAGCCTAACTGTTTTCCAGAAAAATAAACATTTCCCAGGGGGAGTGGGGGGACTTATTTCTTTTGACCTGTTTAGTATACTTGGCAAGGATATTCATGCCACCCTTCCACATGTGGTGGGGTCTTACTTGTTCCACGAAACGAATAATGATAATGGCAAGCGATTGGTAGACTTATGCAGTTCTACTGCAATTAGACCAATGCAACCGAAGTTTCCACAACCAGCAAAATGTCAGTGGACCTGGGAGCATCCTTCAGGCACAAAGGCCCAGCTGGACCATATTCTAGTTACAAACTGTCGGGTCTACAACAAATTGACTTGGATCATAGGATAATGGCAATACACGAACAAGTTGTACGCAAAAAAGTCATCCTTTAGTGCGATGATCGCTAAAATTGCCATTGTGAAGTTCGCATCCGGTTTTCAGTGGGTAACATTTCTTGTTCTTTGCATTACAATAATATGCGGGTTGTACTTGCCGAGCACAAGGTCTTTTGTTTCTAGGGTATAATTCCACTTTAAGACCAACCTTTAGTCTCCTTTCCGAGGAAGTGTGCAGTAATAGATCTTGAATTAGTACGTCTCAATATTTGACATTGCAACCTTGAGTGAGACTTGGCTTTGCGGTAGTGGTTCGATAAAGGAACAAATATACCTTAATTGTTACGGTCCAGAAAGTTTTAGACTATTCGCAAATGAAACAAAAGTGGCACTCCCTTGGAAACGAGGGAGTGCCACCTGGCCAAATCGGTACCAGATCATCCTTCGCGATGCCACCGGCCATGATGAAGTAGAAACATTAAAAGATCATTTAAAATACTTATAATTCTCAGTGTTTCGTCTTTGTAATTCTGCTCAATTTTATAGGGGTAGTCCCTCACTTTTATAAAATAATTTCCGCTTGAAATAAAACTACACATGGAAGAGTGAAATTTTACAGACCAGCGTCCAACTTAGAAAAAGTCCCATTACGCTAATGCGCAAAATAGGGCCACTTTTACAAGCTAGATTGTCAAAAAATACTTAGTTTAAAGAAAAGGGCCTTGACAATATGATGGCGGACGGTGGCTTCATTCAGGGAGTCGCTTGTAATCCACTGTATATGGATCACTTCCGACTAGCGGTACGTAAAGCCAGTAAACACAGCACCTGGAGACTATCAATGAACGCCTGAACCAGGCTAGGTCTGCGCTGAGAATTTTCCGCAAAAATAAAGAAAAACATGAGGTCAATTTACTGAAAGTGATTAGCATAAACACCCGACCACGTGAGGTCGCTGTTTACGTTGCCGCGCGCCCTGCAGTCCGTGGAGCCGATATACAACCATGACCAAGGCGTTATATGGTACCGTGGGCAAAGAGGACTGCATCTGCAGCTGTGGCGGGGGAAAATCATAAACAGTATTGTTTTCTCCAATGGAATTCTGTTGTCATAGACATCTCTTTTTTTTTGCGAAAGTAGCGTTGGACGCATTCTGAAATAAGGTGTTCTCCAAATACATAGCTTTCTAAACATATTGCAATTTTAAAAGAAATTGCAAAGCCGTTTAAGGAGCTTGAACAGAATTTTCCAGAAAATGGATTTCGTTATAGCCTATACAATCATACAAAATACCTCCCCAAAATATTATCCATGTGGAAAAAAACGGGAAATTTGCAATCGCCAATTTGGATGTGGAAGCCTAAAGGTTGGTGTAGGAATCACTGCACTGCTTTAAAGAACTGATAAAATTAGTTTACAAAGCATCGGTGGTTTTTTGACGATATCATTGAACATATACGGATTGAGAGTGCGAAAATTCAGAATGTTAATGAGAAAAATATCACAAATGATAATATTGTATCAAAATCTCAACTCCTGAGGGAAAACGGGTGGCTCAAAAATGTGATATGGACACGCTCCTTTTAAGTTAGAACACATCATTGGTAATCTCGAAAATCAGAAATGTTCATAGATTTACATACAACTTACACAATATAAACATGATGATGGTAGTAAACTTCCCCTGAAATGGTTTTGTCTGAAGTGCTATAGTTTTTGAGAAATGAGTAAAATAATTTTCGTCTCATGTGCTCCCAAAAGCCACCTTGCCCCCAAACCACTTCGTGCACAGGCCGTGGTTCAGGGCGAAGTTGTTTTGGGGCGAAGTGACCGTGAAGCTTTTTTTGACTGTTGTCTCACAAGTTAGACAAAGTACGGAGTTGACTTTTAAATCAGGTTGGTTTTAATTATTATTATAGGCCGGGGAAGTTGTGTTCGACAAAAACCTTTTCGATGTACATGTATGTTAAAGGCCCATTGTATCATTTGCAATGACCCAATTTTGTTTTTCATGAGTTGACAAGAAAAACCTTACTCAAATGGTTGACAGCAATGGTAAAAAATACCGCATGAATTTATTTCCGTCAAATGGTATTTCATGCTGAAAATTGACAACCGAAGGTGGTTTTCTAAAAAAGTCCCGTGCACGGGACTTTTTTTTACTATTCACTTGTACACAAAATCCATATATAGATTGTCAAGGTTTTCTGAAGCATTGATGCATTTAAGTAGCTAAAATGTCTTCAGGCTAGTTTACCAAAATTCTTCCTAAGATATGTTATACTCTTATTCCACGAATCTGTAAAAGGTTTTATCTTGCAAATGATACATAGGGCCTTTAAATGCATGATGTGGTCATTTATGATGAATACAAAATCAACGGGACCAACGCTAATAACCGAGAAAATTACCAATATTTAGTCAGATTTATTTTCATTATAAGAATACACATACAAATTCAAGTATCTCAGATTACTGAGGGAAAAGGAATGCCAGTAGGCCTACAAGTAAATGACATCAGGTTGCAAGTTTTTCTTTTCTTTAGAAATACCCTCTGGGTAGGCTTGTGCCGATATCAAATTTTACAATCACGATGTATCACCAAAAATATCGCGACATTCAATATTATGGAATTTCCAAGGGTTCTATATTGACTTTTCTGGGGTGGATTGCAATATAATCGTCTTAAGTCTAAGACACATTATTTATGTCATAAATGAATTTAGGTGTCCTAAGTTGTGTGTCTCAAGATTCTAGTTATGACACACAGGTTTTTTGTATTGCAAGACAAAATGAATATATGATGTCTTGTAGCTAAGACGTCTTGAAGGTTAAGACGTTTTAACTTTCTTTATTGCAATCAACCCCTGACACCGAATTTCAAGCATCAGTTACAACAGAGTTAAAGATATTATTCATGGTAAACCGTTACAAATAGCTTTATTCCCCCTGTGTGATTAAAGGTATGCATGATTAAAACCAACCTGAGCAAAAATCAGCTCCGTACTTAGTCTAACAAATTGTTTAGTAATTTCGCCCCAAAACCACTTCGCCCTGAACCACGGCCTGTGCACGAAGTTGTTTTGGGGTGAAGTTGCTTTTGGGCGAAGTAGCGTTTGGACGAAGTGGTTTTGGGGCGAATTGAATTTACGTCTCGCAAGACGAAAAATAGTTGTTTTGCTCATTTCTCAAAGACTATAGCACTTCAGACAAAACCATTTCGGGGGAAGTTTTCTGCCGTCGTCATGTTTATATCGTGTAAATCTGTGAACATTTCTGATTCTTCGAGATACCTCTAAGCACACATGTTAAAAGTTAGCATCGATTTAAATAAGCAGTTTGATCATTGAAATGACGACATTAGCGGCAGACGTGGTTAAATTGCAATATTGCCTAGCAGGCCTAAAGCAAACTGTGAATGTTAATAATGGAGAATTTTACAGCAACAGATGACATATCGGCAAATAAATCAATAGCTACTATCGAGAGACTAATCGGTAGTCTTGACGGCGTCATTAATTACATGAACATGGCAGAAGAGAAATTCAGGAAAAATGGGTCGGCACACAAAAGTGCCTCTACACGCTGTACGGTTGTTCAGTGGATTCAGCCCCAAAAGGACCACCATTATTTAGAACATAATTACGAGGATGTCGTCTGTGAAACTATTTAGGAATGAAAACGTCATAAGCATTATACCGTTGACCTGTATTTGAAAATAAGAACACGTACGATGTTAACAATTATTGCTAGCATGCAATGCAATAACTAGAGAAATGTACTGATATCATCTGATTTGGCGGGAATGTTTTTCTCTTGGTAAACGCATTTACTCTCGTCACGGGTTTTTCTCGCATTCGCGTCATAGTCGGCCGTCACCACAATTTGCACCTTGATTTTGATTGGTTGAAGGAGATAACTCACGCCTCATAAATATGCACGGTGTTTTATATATAGCTGGTTGGATGGGTGAGCAAGCTTTGAACGCACCGTGCACAAAAAAACACCTTGCTGTACACGAAACTACTGTGCATCAGTGTACGCTTTGGGTGTGCCAACATTCCCTCGGTCATTGATTGTCTGAATCTAGTCTGACTCCCTTTTGTCTCTCACATATAAATGCTCCGTGAAGTCTCCCGCACGCTGAAGCAACTCCTTACATTATCTCAAGTGTGACATCAACTTATTATATAGACTGTTGGTAAGTTCCTACTTTCTTTCCTCATTTTCTTCGACTTATTTGTGCGTATTTTGGTATCTCAAATAACTTTGGTTAGTAGGTTTATTTAAACTGCGTTCAAACTACAACGAATTGCGATGGACGCTGACAAAATGGCAATGGCACCGCTAAAAGTTAGAACTTTTCAACTTTTGGCGTTTGTCGTTAGCGGCCACTATAGTTTTCTAGCCGGTAGTATAGACCTTTATCAAGGTGCGTCCATCTTTGTCTTGTTCCCCATCGTACGTGTCAGGCACGATCAACGCGTCTGCGCTACCGCGTGATAGCGCGTGTATCTCCCGTTGAGAATCACTCTCAACGCTGTGCGCTCTCTTGATCGCGCAACGCCTGTGTCATTGTGATGCACACAATGAACAATCTCAAAACGGGACCAAACTAATTTTTTTCTGCAAGCCTCGCTTCGGTTACGTTAGTTTTTTAATACACCAATCCGAGCTGGAAAGTCATGGTCCGTGTACGTCCGCCATAGCTGGGGGCCATCCAGTGCCATGAACCGTGGGTTTTGTGTTGATGATATGCTGTTACATTATGTTGTCACTTCGAACAATTTTGCGCGTTTATTTGCTTGTGAAGCCTGTGTACGCGTACGCGTTGTGCGCTGTTCGATTTAACAACAAGACAAAGCGCCCAGTCCATTAGCCTATGTCATATCACTCAAGCGTGACCAGTGCGCTTGCGCATTGAGGACCGAGAGCGAACATGTCAATATGGCGAATGGAACAAAGGGTTTAGCGTTTGTGTTCGGCCGCCATGTTGACAATTGTCCGCTTTAGTCGGTCACGCTTGAGTGTGTGACAGAGGCTAATGGCAGTGGATGGCCCCCAGTAATGGCGGACTTGCAGGGAAGGAGTCCTTAGCAAGATGGCCGCACCGTGATAAAGGTCTATTATAGTTGAATTTTTGGGAGTTTATAGGCAAAGGCTCGTCAGTGCGCGCGTGAGGCCAAATTCGTGCCATGAAATACGCAGCTTCATGCCTTTGCTATAGAGCTTCGTATTTCGTGGCGCGAATTTGGCCTTACGCGCGCATTGACGAGCCTCTGCCTTCATTCTACCGTCGGTAGAATAAAAAATGAGTCCACACTGTGAACGTCCAAAATTGGTGTTGCGGCAGTTTTGCGACAATTGAACGGCAATAAAACGGCAGCGGAACGGCAAATAAATGCTCCAGAGTGTTCGCTACATTACGCACGTGAAATACCCCTAGCAGTTTTAATTTTGATGTAAAAAATTGTTTGAGGCATTAAAACCAATATATAAGACCAAGCTGTCATTAAAGGTAGATTACATGGTTGGAAAACCTTTAAGAACGGGAAAATATCGCATAACTCAATATTAATGTTCATAAATTGCCTTGTAGAAAATTCGGCCTCATAGATGAAGTAATAACTTCAGAAAACCATAAAAACCCATCTATGGTTTTTGTGTTGAATGAATGGTAAAAAAGGTTGTCTGCAGACAATTTTTTTTTTTAATTCATTTGGCAATTTCTCCTACAAAGGCACCATTTTATACCAGGAAAATATCATGTGGTGCTTATTATCAATGCTGTCAACACTTTTAGTTAGGTTTTTCTTGTCAACTCATAAAGTAAAATTTTGGATCACTGCATGCCGAATGATGTATTGGGGTTTTTAAATTTCCTGTGCTGATTTGTGCATGTTCATGTATCAAAGACTGCCTATAATACAGGAATTAAAATTCATAGTATAGGAATTAAAGTATTACTTTCTAGAAATGCAGCCGTTTGCGGCTATGCCCTAATCTGCATGTACAGAGTTTGGCATATAATTAGGAATTTTGATTTGCCGACTTTGTAGTCTCACTATGGTAGATGATCCCAGACTACACATCGTGCATGCAATTTTCCTTTGAATTTAAAACTGTCTATTCTTGGGTTTCACTTGGCTTGACAACGGTTGCTATCCGCCATTACTGTATCCATACTATGGCACGCCAAAGCAAACATAATTCAACGCTGAATATTTTAATGTTGACGCATATTTTCGCAAATGTTGCGCAAGAAACAAAGTTGGCATGACTTTTAAATGTTGATAGACTGTTTGAAAATGGCATATCGTGCTTTTGTTGGCGAGTTTAAAAACATTTTGAGACTTGTTTTCAAGGGTTGATAGCAAAATTATCAGTGTATTTGTTTCGCTTTGGCGTGCCATACGCGTGACGTCAACAACTATCATATCCGCATTACTGTGTCCATACTATGGCACGCCAAAGCGTAAATAATTCAACACTGATAATTCTGCCATCAACCCTAAAAAAAAAAAAGGTCTCAACATTTTCAAAAACTTGCCAACAAAAGCACGATATGCCAGTTTCAAACAGTCTATCAACATTTGAAGGTCATGCCATCTTTTTTTTCTTGCTCAAATTTGCGAAAATATGCGTCGACATTTAATATCAGTGTTGAATTATTTTCGCTTTGGCGTGCCATAGTATGGACACAGTAATGGCGGATAGCAACCGTTGTCAAGAATTGTGTACACATATAATAAAAAGAAAGAACTCAATGATATATTGATAAAAATGATCGTTAAAACGGGAGGCCCTGTATGCGATCGCGATAGGTATCAAATAGTAATAAAACGTATCGAATGGCTCCCGACCATACTAGTTTCACTTTACAATCAAAACAACCAACAATTGCGTGCATCTTGGTTTGATAAAGAATTGGACTTAAGGGACGGGGCGCTTAATATTGCTTTCGTGTGTCTGTAGGCCTACAAAGGGGAAAGCTTTTAACTTCAAGAAAGAGGCAACAGCGGGAAAAGCACTGGGGGCTGGCGATGTTATTTCAAAGTATCGGTTTGTACGACTGGCACACTGACTGGCATGGACTTGGCTGAATGGTTACATCGGGTCTTCGTCGTGTCTCCAAGATAATCATATACGGCCAGTGGGGGCTGTCTCTTGAAAGTTTGAGAACATTTTCCGGGTAAACTTATTTGACCATACATTGGGGGTAATAACAGGGCGACTTGCCCAACATTGGGTAGATTGGTTGGCGCGAGTAGCAGAACCAACATTCTCTATCGAATGAGGACCGGATCGTAGTATAGAAGAGCGGGAGTTTAAAGGCAGGCTCGTCAGCAATGCGCGCGCTCAAAATTCGTGCCACGAAATACGCAGCTCCATGCCTTTGCTACACAGAGCTGCGTATTTCGTGGCACGAATTTGGCGCGCGCATTGCTGACGAGCCTGTGCCTTTAAACGTGATTAAACGCAATCTGGTGGTATCTTAAGCCCGAAACCTCATCTTCAAGACATATACAATGTCACGGTGATACAAATGTTTCAAGAGTAAGTTTAGGGATTTGTAAAGAGCACATCTTATCAATCAGCCGGCGGCCGGTTGCACTGATCCGCATCCGCAATAGTGCTCATGTATTATTATGTGCAAGCGTAGTACACATCCGTGCATGCATACACATCTACCATATAACCAATACAACATGGTTTGAGGAAAAGTAAAACTACTGGTCCCGAAAATTTGGGCAATCTGCATAGGTGAAACTGGGAGTAGTCCCAAACATCCAACACCGAAGGATTATAGTATTCACTTTCCCAAAATAACCATAATAAAATCACCTGCAATGCAGATGGTTTTTTTTAAAGCACCTTCAGTTAGCAATTTCTCCCACAAAGGTACCATTTTACATGGGAAAAATCATATTGTTTGTTACCATTGCTGTCAACTTTTTCAGTCGGTTATTTTCTTGTGAACTCGTGAAATTAAATTTTGGGTAACTGCAAATGATGTTATTGGGTCTCTAAAGCTGGTGAAAGTATACACAGTAAATCATGCAATAGCCTAAGTTTAATGTTACTGGCTGCTTCCTTTTTGCCGAAATGTAAGGCCACTTTTTGAGTCTGTAATATAAGAAACGCGTTCTTACTGGCTTAAAGGCACAGGCTCGTCAGCAATGCACGCGCGCCATATTCGTGCCACGAAATACGCAGCTCCATAGCAAAAGGCATGGAGCTGCGTATTTCGTGGCACGAATTTGGTGCGCGCGCATTGCTGACGAGCCTCTGCCTTTAATAGTTCTTCAGAAAACACATCTTATTCTATAGGTCAATTAAATTAATTTTTTTACGGCTAGACGCAGTGGAAAATGCACAAACACATGTGCGTGCGATGCTTTATTTACACATAATCAAAGCCTGAAGGGAAAGCGCTTTTAACTGCACTACTGTATTGTTAAGATTGCGGCAAAATCCCAGCGGTCAATTAGAAAGGAAAATGCTTGGTCACCCATGAAATGTGTACTTAAAAACTTACTGAAACAGCATAAGATCCCATGCACGATCATACGCTTTGGTGCTTCTCAAAAACCTGAGTTTACCTGATTCGGCGCTGAGATGATTATAAGAGTGATCTGTCAGAAGAATGCTCTTGCGTGCAGTCAATATTACTACTAATGCGATTGCAATTCAACCAATCTGTTTTTAAAATAGAATACATGATTGGAAAATTCCTACAAACGGCGTATGTAATTAGTATCGGATGTGTGAGAATGTTGATGAACTACCCTGTAGAAATTATAGCTATACATAGATGCAGTAATACACATTACAAAACCTTAATAATTCATGTATGATTTTTGTGTTTAGTAAATGGTAAAAAAAATGTCTGCAGATAATTAAACAAGAAGCACCTTCAATTGATCACTCTCAAATGACGTCACTTCATACAAATTGTCACGTGCATCAGGATCTTGAGCGTAAATTTTTATGACGCGCATCGGCTGCGCCGTATTTCGAACAGATTACGAGCAACACGCGCGCGCGTTTGGAACATTTTCCCAGGGTGTGCGTGCGCGTACTTGATGGCGTTTAATACGCAGTATCATTTTTCCTACGAAGATGGCGTCTGTGAGAGTGGTGTATCTTTTTCACACAGAAAAAAAATATGTTGTGTTTATCACCAGTGTCATCAACACTTGTCGACTTAGGAAGTAAAATTTGGGGTCATACTGCAAATGATGCAATGGGGCTTTAAATTGCGTGTTTTAGACATCTTACGATAAAAATTCACTCAAGTTAATGCAAAAGAAAATTTGACAGTTCATATAAATTGAAGTGTAAGGCATTTAAAATGTTTGTCCACAAAGATCCATCCGAACTTGTGAAGTTTTCTAGCTGATAGTTACATGTTGTTGCCGTTTAAGTTACAATTTGCATTCGAAGATTGGTGCGTGCAAAAAGATTAGTCAAACTGAGACCAAAAAGCATGCACTCGCATGGTGAGTCAAGATTAGTGGGCGTATTTAGATTAAATATAGGCGGGCATAGTCCTCAAAACATAAAAACTCTCTTCGGGTAAAGTGTCGCTTTAATCGCAAGCTGGTGCGGCTTGCCAATATTGTGCTGTTTGATTGAAAAGTTTCAAATGTTAAAATCAACATTCGACTTCAATTGTACATGTAACACGTTCTCCGTGTTTTGTGTGAAGATAATATCTTTTATGCTCGGAGCCCTCGAAAAGACATGGCACTTCATAGTTTTTCTGAAGGCATATTCAACTCAAGACACAAGCACTCACAAAGGCTTACGCAAATATACATTACTAAAGAAACATTGGTGGACTACTTGTTTGAAGCTCAGCATATCCGGTTGCATTTGCCTCATGAGAACAGAGCAAAAGAAACTTTATTCTTCTGACACCCACGATTTTGTACCATCCCGTCTCCAGTAACACTTCGTTAAACCGCCTGCAAAAACATGTATCGTATAACCCCATCGCAGTGTTAGATAAAAAATGTAGAAGGCTGGTTTGTCACCTGCCAGCTACCAACAAGGATCCGACCGTGTTTAAGAGACACGGTGTTTTACGTTCAATGATTGATTGGTAAGGACCGGTGTTGCCTAGCAGCTTCGCAACCTTAAGCAGTGAGACAGACGGCAAGGTATTGTTTCTACCTTCGATCCAATGACCACAAGCATTATTCGCGGCAGTGTTAAAGTTACCGGCTTTAGCCTTTAGCCCTTTTGGTATGATTTGCGTGATTAAAAAAAATTGTGTTCGAGCCATCTTTTAAACATTGCAACACATCTTCTGGTAGACAAGAACAAGTCTTTTAACTCTCTTCCGTTTTTTCTTGTATTATTTAGGATACCGACAATCTCTTCTAGTACATTGAACATCATTATAGAGCAAAAGCGAAGACGATGGGGAGACAATCGTTGGTGGTAACCCTGTACCTTGCCCTTGTCTGCGGTAGTATTATCTGCACTGCACACAACACCTTCTCCATGCATGGGAGAAACAGGTGGAAAGCCGGCAAGAGGTCGGACCAATCAACAGAACTCCCCCAGCATAATTTTATGGACGCATCTCAGTTTGGTGATGAGCAGGTATGCTAAATATTAAAGTTTCCATAATACCTTTACAAATGTCCACGGTACGATTTGAATGTTGATACAAAACAATGAATGCTTTAAAACGTCATTATAGTGGTCCTACGTTTTCTGATATTTCGTGTTTCATCTACTAATCAAAATGTGTTACTTCACTTTTTCCAGTTTTCCGATAGCATATGCTTATACAGCGACTATTTTAGTACTTTAGAGAAAAGAAAGCGAATTCCAAAATAGCATTCCGCGAAACGCATTTTCGTGAAAGCCCTTCTCGTGAAAGCCCTTCTCGTGAAAGCCCTTCTCGTGAAAGCCCTTCTCGTGAAAGCCCTTCTCGTGAAACCCCCTTCTCGTGAAACCCCCTTCTCGTGAAACCCCCTTCTCGTGAAACCCCCTTCTCGTGAAACCCCCTTCTCGTGAAACAACCTTCTCGTGAAACCCCTTCTCGTGAAACCCCTTCTCGTGATACCATTACTTAAAACACAGATGTGCAACGGACTGTTGTGGCCTAAACCACGTCGTTGTCACTAACTTGTACACAGGTTCCCTGAATTCTCCAAAACGTGGAAATTGTGCACGAGGCAGCGTAAACAGCTTTTTGGCTTTTTCCCGCGCGGCAAAAAAGCCATTTTAGAAGTACATGTATGGCGGACCAAAAGAAGAGGGCGAAATCTCATTTGGGTATGGATTTTTAAAAATTGTATTTCTTTCCAAAAACATGATTTACATGTTGCAATTATAATACAGACACAGAATTTAACATAAAATAAATAAGTGCGAAGTGAAAAATGCAGTTATATTGCATTTTATTCGATTTTATACCCGCTTCAAAGTGCGCCCTCCTATTGTGTCCGCCATACTTCAAAAAGGCTAATTGTTTTTGTTCAGATTTTTTCGCGCTTCTGGCTTCTACGTAACACGAATTCCGTAGGCATTACAGACTTCGCCCTACATTTTGAAAGTGACAAGAGATAGGTGTATGGGGTTAATGGTGCTAGAGTTTGAATTTTAAAGTTATAGCAGAACCCAGTAGCGTATACATATAAAACTACACATGTACGTTGCATGCTTTGTGACATAATGACGTCATGATATTGAATAATTTTCAAAATTCAATAAAACAAATTCCGATCTAACATGTGATCTTAATTCTTGCAGTAGCTGTCACAGGTAACTAAAATCTAAATTGTATACTCAGACAATGACCTTTTATATTGTTCACTTCCGGTAAAAACCGGAAGTAGACCTATTTGAAAGTGGTAAGGGAATGGAATAGTATCCAAGGTGATTGAGCTTTCTAAAAGTGTAAGTTAAGTGGTGACGTAACTAAATAACCTTTATGGCTACGTTTTCGGAAATTAGCTTCTACTCGTGCTTTCCTTTTCGTTTATGTGCGACTAGTATATACTTTACACATTCAAACCACTTGCATGCAAATAAATAAAAGAAAACCAGTAAACAAAAATAAATAAATTAACAATGAACACAACTTTACTTTCAGTCAACATTTCCTTTTCTGATCACTTTTATTATTTAACTTTGCTTTAATCCTTGGTTCAAGAGGGCTTATTTTCTTCATTAGGGTTGTTTCAGTGCTTGTCAATAATCTTTATATTCATTCATAATTAATATCCATACTGGACATTCCCATAAACCGTGTACTGGCTGCCATTGTACACAATAACTCAAAGATCAAGTATGCATTAGATAATTAAAGACCTTTCCCTTTATTAACTGGTATGGGAAAGATGAAGGAGCGAAGTGAAGGGACTCGCCATACCTTCTTGACAAACTATCGGTCTTATATTAAATTAGGAAAATGTATCAAACTTCTTTGAAATTGTAATGACAAAATGTGAGGATGTTTTATTTCCCTTGATATAATAATTTGACCATATGCTATATGGCTTAAAGGCCCAGTGGATCATTTGCAATGACCCCAAAAGGAAATCGACGAGTTTACAGGGGAAAAGTTCTGAAAGTAAAGATTGAATTAATAGCAACTACTCAATGAAAGGTTTCCGCTCAAAATGATATAATTTTACCAGAAAATAATCCGTAAAGATGAAATTATTTAGATCGTTTGCAAACGATTTACTTATTTTTGGTTCGCATCTACGCGGTCCAAAATGCATAGGCGCTGTGTACTGCGTGTGCGTGTTCCAACGCGATGCATTTTTATGGATCGCGCGCACACGCAGTATGATGTGCGCCACAGAGTGCATGACGCAAGCCACATAGTACCCGATCAACAGTGAGAACGAATAATTGAAACACCCCGCCAAGACCAGGAAAACACATATGGATTTTCATGGGTTTTTTAAACGTGGTACATTTGACAAAGCTGAAATTTCTTCGGATGAGTTTGTTGATGTCTTTCTTTTGATTTATAATGGTTTTATTCGCAGAATCGCTCAAAAACATCTACAGGGCCTTTAAGGCTTTTCAGTTATCTTCGATGGTATTGTCAAACGGATAGAGCCTAGCTTTAAATTTGATTGCGGAATGTCCTCATTGCGTGCTGGAAAAACCGAATTGAATGTTTTCTTTAAATAATTAAACAATGATTTCAAACTGCATTCAAATTCGCACTAAAAACGAATGTATCTGAAACAAATTAACGTGATATTTAGTAGTCTACTTGTTTAGCAATTACCCTCCAAAAAAATTCTGAATTATTTAAATACTTACTCGTTATCAAGAAAGCAATGGTAGTAATCGTCTTGTAAAATTATTTCGTCGGAAGTGCCTCCAAAATGACGAAACTACTTGAATCTTCAAAGATCTTTGGAGCCATTCATTCATGTACAAAACCGTGATTAGATTTTTAATAAGTTTTCTGAAGTATTACTGCATCTATGGAGCTGAAATTTCTACACTGTAAACATTTCACTAGCACATTTTTGAACACATGAGGCAGGTAACTGCTTATGGATGAGGTACCTGATGTATTTTTGACTAGCACCCCAAGTAGCTCAAGTAGATCAAACCACTGTTCCTCATGTGCATCAAGTGATGGTTTAATTTGTTAACTGGCGTCTCATGGACGTGTGGGGCCGGAAAATTCAAAAAGTAAAATTGAATGGTCACTTGAGGTGTGTGAAGTGGTGGTCACTTGAGGTGCTTGATGTAGAGTCACTTATTACAGTGTACACGGTAGTTTTCTAGACCTAGGCTTTCAATTACCAGTGGAAATCATGCCGTTTTTAACAGTTTAACAAAGTATATTACCTTTTAAATTGAGCGAGCAAACCTGACATTTAAATTATTAGGGGTTAATGCATTGGTTTTAAGGACACACTTCTGCACGCTCAGTGATCGTTTCAGTATCCGTGTGAATTAAACCAACGTTATATAGGCTAATTTTCATAATGATTGAAAATGGTGTCAGAAATAAAACGGTTCGGCTGATAGGCCTGATGTTGGTGCTCAGTATTCTGAACGTGGGTAACCAAGGGAAGGTATCCATATCGCCGCGGTAACCAAATCGATATTCTTCGAACTCATAGAGGAAGCTCATTCAGTTATCGTATAGGAAGCTATTATTCCACGTGCGTTATTATGCCATTGCGTGGTTATGATGATGACATGGTAGGGCAAACAGTAACTCCATGTACTACATCTATCTGGTTAGTTCCACTTCAGTGACTGATTGCAGCGTCTTGCAAATTAAACTCGCGATCGGTATTGATCTTACGCCATTGTGGATGTTTCCGCTGGGTATTCAAGTTGAAAGTGATCTTCAGCGCGTTTGAAAACAAAAATGAAACATACCTCGCCTGTGAGTCTGATAATGCGCAAAAGCATGTTAAAGACATCAAAAATAAGGAACATGTCAGGTTGTGCATTTATGCATTATCACTTTCCGTAATGTTTTACCCTTGAGGGATCAACAAGGCTTGTCGTATTTACTTTTAATCTTTTCATATTTTGATTGTGCACTCCAAACTCTATGGGACCTATTGCTTTCAGCAGGTTCCTCGTCACTGTACATATCCTATGCAAGACGTTGCGATTAGCTGTATGTATATTGTATAATTCGGCAATACATAATAATCAGAATGTCATTCAAACCTAGAGATAGAATACAATTGTCTATGACTTTTTTCTTCGACTCAAGCTCTCGCGTATTCGTCTGCAATCATTTGTGTTACTTTCTTTCTTCCGTTTTTTTGTTCGTTGCGTTCGAAACGTTCCAATGTCGCATTAACAAATTGTTTTCTGAAGAGGAAAAATACGCAGTTTCAAACAATTCCATAAATGTTTGTAGTCAGCAAGGTATACCCGTTAAGGTGGGTTACCTTGGTGGTTTAAATTGAAAGGTTTATGTCACTTAATTATTTTATTTTTTGTTTATCTGGGTCTCCTTTTCATTTTTTATGTATTTATTTTTTTACTTTACTTTACTACATATTGCAATATACGTATTTTCTAAACATAAAATTTGTGTAATGAAGAAATTCAAATTTTAACATGTAGGGCCTATCATTTTTATTCTAACTGTAGGAAATTAGAATAACATAGAGAAAAAATTCTAAATAATGCACAACACCAGTTTATAACTCTACAAAAGAGTGCACCTGATTGGTTCTTACGTGGTATTTCTACAAATCGTAACAGCCCTTCTATAACTTTATAAACTGGTGCCGTTCAAAAACAAATTGAGTTTTCTTATAGTTTATTATAACTGCGCTCAATTAAAATGAAAACGATGTTTGTCAAAAATTGCATCTTTCCTTTATAAAAACGTGTGGGAAAATCATTTGTCAATCGCTTCACAGAAATGAGAATGAACACATCTGGTATGGTGCCTAATCACCATTGAAATGAAACAACCAAAAGTCGTAAGGGCCTTATGAGAATGAAATGAGAATGACATTGATGAGACCGTGCCCCAATAGCGCCCATGTACAAATTTCCAACCGTGTTTGTCATCCAATCCTATGATGCCTTGAGAACATCAATAAGGTTTATTCCAAGAATACTATACTAAATGTAAATCATGTGGTGGCATAATAACTGTTGGGGTTGTTTTGCTGCAAGTGGAACCGGTACAATCCAAAGAAATTGAGGGAATCATGACAAAGGGAGTTGGCCTACATATTATTCAGCAGAACCGCAAGTCACCCACCAAAAAATGTATACCGCTGGAACTTTCAACAAGACAACGATCTAATACATCCATGTAAAGTGGTTCCGGAATGGCTCAAGAAAAACAATTATGAAGATGTTTGGCTGGCCTTCCCAAAGCCCTGATCTAAACCCGAAAGAGAGTCAGTGGCCAGAACTAAGAAAAGTCCTTGCCAGGCAGCCAGGGAGCGTGTGTGGTCTAGTGGGTATAAAGCGGGACTCCCAATCGGAGGTTGTGGATTCTAGCCCCACTATGACCAACGTGTCTGTGTCCCTGGGCAAGGCACTTAATCCCAGTTGCCTCGTCAACCCAAGCGATATTTTGGAAGCTGTTAAGGGTAATGTCACAATCCAACTGCTGATAGGGTTGAGCGCCTGGCCAGCAGCCACCTAGTTGAAGCGAAATGGTTCTGGTGATTACCTGATGGCAGCGGTAATATTGGTAACAGCGCCAGGAGCACCCCACAGGGTGGACATGTGCGCTATATAAGAATCCACCATTATTATTAACAAATATAAATGATCTCCGCCGATTCCGCCAGGAGATGTCGTCAGACATCTCACCTGAGCTCTGTAGACGGCCATCAGAAGCGCCGGATTACAGATAGGCCAAAGTACAAGTACCCAATATTGAGGGTTCCGTTAAGTTATGTAATTTGTTAGAAAGATGATCTCTCAGCAGCATAATTGTAACATTATGTCAAATTGTGACATTTAAGAACTTTTTCAAACTCGCATTCCGATGGGGAAAAAGCAAGTCACTTAAAAGTATGCTGTTTTCAGAGAGGTTTAGCAAATTATATATACAAATACATATTGAAGGTATATATATGATAGGATTGACAATTGAAGATAAATTTAGAAACACGAGAAAATTGCAGTGCCCCGACTGGGATTCGAACCCAGGTTCTTGGTATACATGGCCACTGCTCTACCAACTGAGCTAACTGGGCATCCCGCAGGAGCACCACAACAATCCCAGATCAGTTGGCCATGTATGCCAAGGACCTGGGTTCGAATCCCAGTCGGGGCACTGCAATTTTCTCGTGTTTCTAAATTCATCACAAATACGTATGTGCACATTCAAAGTGCTCCCCTGATCAAGCCGGTTGTGATAAGATTCCAACTTCTTTGCACCCAGAGGCGGAAATTACTAAACAAATTTCAGATTTAAAATTTACATCTTAAAATCGTAAAGCGATTTAACACACATGATCTATAATTCAAAACCAACTCAGTGCTGTAAATTAAAAACAAACAGCAAAATTCCTGGCGACGCTGCTGTCATGAATTGATGTAAAATTACATGTTTGTTTCAGTGTGCGGAATCCCATAATGCGGTCAAGTAATTCCAATATTCAAGCCATTTGATGACAATAATAAACAAGGCGTCCCAATAGTATTCTGCTCATAGAAATACACCTAAAGTAGGTACCAAAAGTGGTTGCTATGGAAGGTTTAATTTACTAAATTATTTTTCCCAAGTATGGGTTATTTTTACTCTGTGAATCTCGTCAGGTAAAAAACAAATCCTATACTCCATTCAAATGTCAGATCTGTTCAGTTTCATTACCGCCTGGTGTATTTTTTCCTCCTTCCCGTTGATAGTACACAAACAATCGGAGTTGTGGTCAAATTTACTGAAAGCATACTAACAAGGCCGAATGTTTGATTCATTGGAAGTTTCCCGCGGAAATTCGATGTATATTATTGAACTTGCAAATCTCCTGGGATGTATATGCCAATTCCATCAATCCGTATGAGCACGTGCACTTCTAATGCCATTACGATTTCCTGAATCCAGCTGGGCCATACGTAGGCCCTACGCCTTTCTGCCCGTAGGTATAGCGAACTGCACTAGACGCCAAAATGCATGATACACTACTTCCTTCGAGAATTGTAAGTCCTTGGCTAGTTTATCAAAAACATGTATTTCATGCATCCGAGAAAAATCTTTCGCTTAGTGAAAACACACATTGGCCCACGCATGGTGGAAATGTGCCACATGTATCTTTAACATGGCAAACACCATTGCAATATCACTATGAGCAACTAACAATGGAAATTGGGCACAAACCGTTGTTATTAACAATGGTCTGTGCCAAATTTCCATTGTTAGTTGCTCATAGTGTATGGTCATGGAAGCTATGTTTGCAAAGACTTAATGCATTCCTTCTTTCCAGAGATTCTCATTTGGATTGAGGTCTGGGCTTTGAAATGGTCATTCAAAAACGTTTTTGTTTGGTTCAAATCATTCACGGGTCAGGCTAGAGGAATTCTTGGGGTCGTTGTCGATGTTGGAAGTTCTACTTGCGCCGACGTCCAAACTTTCTGGGGGAAGCCGCGGGTTCTGCTGTATAATTTTGACGTAATCTTCCTTTTTGTTATTACATTGACTTTCCCCTGTATCCCCTTTTTCGTCATCTCAAGTTGATAATAAGGTAAAGTTAAAGCTAGTGCCGTATGGTTGATGGCATAAAGGGCCTTAGTTGGCGAAGATGTCATAAAATTAACTACACCAACTTTGTGGACATTGCAGCTTTCTCCACCAAAGCACAATGGGAAAGCGTCTGTGTCTTCTTTTGGTGTTAATTGCTGAGGTTAGACGAGTTTTAAGTGAGACGGAAGTATAGCCAGAGCAGTTCGGCTATTTGGATAAGGGGTGGTTCCACTCATAGTGGTTGCCTAGAGGTTTGATGTGTGGTGAAGCGTGGTTGGGCATTTATGGAGATCCTATCAGGAGACTGGGGGATACGCCAGAAGACGAGATCAAGGCTGCCGACGCTATACTACAGCCAGATAGGACGGCTATTTGGTAAATTCTGCTCTCTGACAGAGTCTGTCACTGTCAGAAATCTGCAAAGTGACCTTCAAGATGCCACTGAGACACGAATTAGTGACAGTGAGGAACAGTCTCCGTGAACAATGTATGAGATTCAGACGACCTGTCGGATGTGCCATATTGACGGCACGCCATCGTAGAGTCAGGCTGGATTTAAGAGAACATAGAAATTGGCAGATTGTTGACTGGGCAACTGTGCTCCCAGATGAGGGTGTGGAGATGCAAAGGAGAACGGTTGGCAGCATGTAATACGGTGGAGGTTCGGTGATGTATCTGGCTGGTATCTGTTTAGGCATGCAGTCACACCGTATATTATTCGTCAAGGTGCCCTAACTGGACTGAGATATTGTAATAAAATCCTTGAACCCAATCGTACGACCTTTTGCTGCTGTATACTGCTGCAGTAGACGGGTTCATTTTATGCTAGTATCTACACTGCTCGTGTATCGATGAACTTCCTGTTGCATGGATGCGGGTATATATATTGGACTGGCTAGCTGCAAAACGATAAATCGCAATTGTATTTGCACTGCAACAATCCTTGAATTTACTTGTCTGGACGTCTGTTGGAAAAATGAAGTGCTCAGAGTGCATTTTGACCATAACGGCCGATTTAGAACTAGCTTCGTGGTTGTTGATGAGAGTAATTCGAACCTCTTCTATATACATTGAAAGGTCTTTGTGGGAAGTCTTGGCTGGTTTTCCCTGGTCATAAAAACTCCCGCGCTGATCCTCGAGATCTATCTGTGTTACCGTTTCAGAAATACATGCAGGTGGATTTCGGGTTACCCCCCGTTTTTCACATAGGTTCTTTTTATAAAGCCAGCTAACTAAAATTATAATTATACCAACCCCCCCTAAAAAAAATTCAACTTTTGTCGACGGAAAATTAGCCATGGACAGGGTTGAGTTTATCTGCTCGCATTATTTTTTATTGGGGTTGACTTGACGTTTAACACTCAGAATACGAAGTGGCAATCTTTTGAAGCTTTTATGAACATTTAATTCCTCTTAAGCTATACTCTTCCCTGTATTCTCGTGTCGAACAGGTGAAGTCGTCACTAAAAGTTTCACAGCATGACACTCGCTCTTTGTTAATCAACACATCAGCGGCAATCGCTCGGCTTCACCAACGCTCGTCTTGGGGACAGTGATCATATAGATTTAGTCTTATAGTTGCATCACTGAACCAAATCGTATAATTTCAAGGAATACAATATGATGCATACAGGACATATTTACAAGTGCACGTTCCAACTAATGCCGCGTAGTTTTTCCAGAGTTTATTTAAAGGTAGTCTACTTGTTTGGTAATTACCCTCCAAAACAAATCTGATTTATTATCTTTAAGCTTACTTGTTATCAATATGGTAACGTATAATCATCATGTGAATTTATTTCGTCTGAATTGCTCCCATTCATGAGAAAAATAACAAAGTTGTTTGAATCTCCAAAGATCGCCTGTAGGCGATCTTTGGAGCCATTCATTCATGCACAAAAACCGTACTTGGATTGTTCAGGCTGAAATTTCGACAAGGTAGTTTTCTCGACCTATGCTTTCAATTACCAGTGGAAATCATGCCGTTTTTAACAGTTTACCAAACAAGTATACTGTACTGAAACGCAAAAGAAATTAATATTACCACCTTTTAAACCTTTAAATAGCAACAATAACACTGCGTGTGTGTGAACTTATTTGTGGGCAATAGTGTCCTCACTGTCAGACCAAACGCGTGTCTGAAGGTCACTTGAACCTTCAATGGTCACTTTATGGCACACCTGTTGAACAGCTGTTTTGACTGTCAGTGATTAGCCAAGGGGTATGGGATGATTGTAATGAGCTGCACGTGATGTCTTGATGTTTGCTTTAAAAAGGCCAGTGCAAAATGGGCATTTCAAGCAACATGCCAAGACTGGTATGCAGTATGCGCCAACGATGCACTGCCTGTATTCAAATCAATGGTGGCCACACACGCTATTGAAAGGGAATGACATCGCACCCTCTTCTGTTCTTTACTGTAGAACAAACTGATGAGATGGTGTATCTTGGTCAAAAACTTGACGTAATAAATAAAATGCCAATGTTTCAATTAGCAATTGTTGGTTTGTTTTATTTGGAACTGTTACAATTTCATTACATTTTATACAAGTTGTAAGTTTCTTTTGCGTTTCAGTATATAAGCCACTATATAATCAAACGTGGTATAATTCAGGTTATTTACAATATTCAGATCTAGCGTATATAAAAATGTCTTTTTTACCCAACCACCACGCGGAGATATAAAATTTCGATGTACGTGTCATCCCCGTAATACCCAATCAACAAACATGTGTTTGCGTGGTTGGTCATTTTCACATAGGTAACCTTTGGCAGGCTTACGCTTCGTCACAGACAACGTCGTCGTTGGGGTGTCGTGAGGGATGCTTCTGCTGAAACAGAAGCTATTTTCAGTCGGGAGGTGAGATCTTGAAGCTCCTGTTCACTCCTGCCATGAGATCGATGTCGTCAGCAAACCGCAGGTTGCAAATTTGTCGCCCTCCGATGGAAATTGTGGGGTTGAAATTGATCAAGGTTTCCTACATGATGTGAGATTAAAGAGCACTTATGGGATAGCAGACAGCCTTGTCTAACTCCAACCGATGTTTTTAAGAAGTCCCCAATGTTGTTATTGAGAAGACATCACTACATGTATTTGCATTGTTATACAGTGCTTCAATGGTGTCGATTAGTCTGCCATCTATATTGAAGTTCCTAAGTACTTGCCAATGTCCTTCATGCCACACTCGATCGAAATCTTTTTTGAAGTCGATTAAGTTGTGGTATAGAGGCTGTGCTGGTGCTGGATATGTTTTTCTATCACCACTCTGATGTTAAAAATCTGTTAAGTCGTGCTTCTTTTTGCCCCGAAGCCTGCCTGCTCTTCTGAAAGGATATTCTCCGCCTGCACTCAGTATGTTCAACAGGATCCTTAGCATAACTTTACTAGGATGGCAGATCAACCTAATCGTCCTATGAAAACATCCGAGTCGACGTCGATACCTCTGACTCTCCAATTGTCACGTCTGATGAAGTTTTAACATGTTGTTGAAGATCATGACAACTCGTACCTTGCTGGAATTAAAGGTGTTTTTTTATACAAGGTGTGGACAATAGACTACTAAAGTGCGACGCCAGTTGCCATCATGGTAATTGGGTATAAACATTCGCTGGTAATCTCAAACGTACATTGCTAAAGCGCAGGGAAAATTTTCGCTGGCTTTAGTGTAGCTCAAATAACCTTGGCAACACACAAAGGGTGACTGACGTTTTCACTTTAGCACTCTATATTGGTATGGCTTCCACACTTCATTAGGCTAAACTGCGATAGATTTTTAATGGAACCATTGTGGTGAGCATTGTAATCTGCGGTTTCTTCGATGACTGCACATCTTTGAGCTTTCTTTTGACGTGACAAAGTGGAAAGATTTTGGCTTTCAGACATGCACGTAAGGTTGTTTGACCAAAGAAAGTACATGTAGATTAGGCGATGGCATTGAACGGACGTGCATGCAGCAAATACGCAACTGTAACAGACGAGCAAATAACTGCGTGTGGATTAGGCTTGGGCGATTCCACGCCGGAATCGAGTAGAATCGATTTCACTTTAGGAATCGCGATTCCTGATTTTTGAGGAATCGATTCCCGGTAGAAATCTATTCCCGGTAGAAATCGATTCCCTTTCATTTAGATTTGATTCCCAGTGATAGCTTGCCGATTCCAGAAATTATCTAGCAATTCCGAAGGCAAAACTCCAACTTTTGTAAGAATATTTAGCCTCTGATCATTTCCACATTATTAAGAAAGTGTGTGTGCCGCGGCATCATTTCGGGAATGGAATCGCGATTCTTTTTTGGAATCGGAGTCGACTCTGAAAATGCTGGAGTCTCCCAAGCTTAGTGTGGATCACTCGGAGAGACAATAATTCTGCTGTGTGGTTTGTATCACAATTGGTGAACGAACTTCTACGGTAATAATTCAACACGTTGTACAGTTACAGAGTATATTTACTAAACGGGATTAGGCCTATACAGAGCACACCAGAGGATGTAAAATGAGTTTCCGAACGAATACTGAAACATGTGTAATGCATTTGAATTTAGTCTTCACTTAACATTTTTAGTTTTCATGAATAAGCGAAGTGTCTTAAATACACACGCATTATACACAACACGGCTGGCGCGCACCGCACGTGGGTTTATCCTATTTCAATCCCACAATTCCTTGCTCGCTCGAAACTTCGAAAAGGCTTATTGTGAAAAAGAAAATTCATGCCCAAATAAACGTGCGCCCTTTTCTTTTGTTCCGACGTACTTCTAAATGGCCACAAATTTATAAAATAATTATTACTATAACATCTTAAAATATCGTGGACTCCGTTACAACCATAATAAACGGAATCCATTGTGACGCATATGAATAATTGGTCAATGACGAAATAGGCGATTAATTTGATTCTCACCAAATAGAAATTCTCTCATTCTCCTTCAATCTATTCCGCGTTGTTAACAATAAAAGTGGCTGATAAATCATAGATATATACCGTGATAATGCGCAGCGTCATAAAGCAAAAACCGTCGTTTGTTTAGATAATACGCATGGACATTTCGAACGGTTCACTGAGCCAGTGGCTTGTGTTTGGGTTTACGAAAACAGTATAGCCCTGGAGTTGTCACGTACCCGCGCGGTACCTTTTCAAGATTTCCGATATCTAGAGGGCATTTGCGAAAGTAACATTGGTAGACAGGCCCACGCGGAATAATTCCACACAATGACGCAGGCATTTCATTTCCGTAAACGTTTATAAAACCAAGCACGAACCATATATGCGGTGTGTTATTGTTTTGCTTTCTATATTATTTCTTTGTCACAAGAAAAGAATGTTTCGCAGCTCATGACGTGCTTTCACAACAATAGTTTATGTATATTACCGTCTAATTTTAGTACTGTCTGTGCACTAAATCTTATATTTTCATGATTTGTTTGTACAGTTGGAAAATATGCATCAGCTTAAACAGCTACAACACCATCACAACTTGTTTTTCACAAAAAATCGACAGGCTTTTGCTTAAAACGTAAAGCAGTTCCGACCCTCTTCGCCCGAAATTCTGAAACGCTCGAGGTCACTTGGCTTGTTTATCAACAGGGTTTTGACGTCATCCTGAGAAACATAAAAAACGGTCTGTGCAGTATTGAATGGAAAATATACGAAGTGAATGTTTATCATGCACGTGAAAAACACTTCATGTAATATGACAACAATCTACTATTACCTGTTTTGTGAAAAAACGATGAAATTGTGGCTCACAATGAAGTTTTTTTGAAGTAAATACTGGTGCATTGCGACGGGTGGTTTTGTCACGGAACGAACGGCATTCACAGCGGTCTGTGTATACAGCATGGTACGGTCCCCTGCGGGCGTAGTTCCCACGTGTTTGAACATTGGCCGTACAAGTTATAGAATGAGCGACTCATTTTTCTCTTTCTTGGTAATAGAAAAGAAAATCTTTCTGCTCTTTTGTTTCATAGTGTCTGGTAAAACATACAACCACGCAGCTACTGGGCATATCTCTGGCTTTTTGGACCAACAAAATTCTTCAAAAAACACCATCTAACAGAGACGGTTTTCCAAGTTTTTTGCGTGTAAACGTATGGAGCTAACAATCGTGTTGACTTCTCTTTCTCAGGATTGCGTCACGGGGTCACGCGCATATCATGAATACCTAATGAGCGTTTCAGAAATCGCGAAAATCTCATTTTCGAAAAGCACACTTTTGCTTGCAATTTATCCACTTAAAACCGACAATTAAAAAATAATAAAAATCCACGTCGGCAAGAGGGATGTTTGGACTATCGAAAAAAACCTTAATGCTGGATTTTCGTCAAGGGGGATTCTTCCTCTTTAAGGTTTTAAAGATTTTAAAGTACCATTGTTTTGCTTTTATTTTAAAGGTATAAATATCACGATAAAGTAAAGTCATTACGTCAACGGTGCTTATATAAACAGCTCGCTGCGTTCCTTAGATAAGTACAGTGTATAATGTGGAAATTTAAACATAGCAGGAATGTTCAAATGAATCTCCAAATCGTTTGAGATGGTTGTCCACAGCGTGGCGCATAGCTGAATAGAAAAAACTGTGGCACGGAGATGAAACACAATTTAAAAGCATGAAGAACACAGAAGCATGCGAATAGCTTGCCGGAATGGTGTATAGACCGTATCGAATAGCCGCCATTTCGTGGGCCAGTTTCTTGAGGACATGCATTGTGCTTCTATTGTTGAACGGTTTAAGTAACAAAAGGTGCCCCACGAAATGGCGGCTATTCGATACCGTCTATACAGTGGTGTGGATTGACGTTGATAGTCCTAAGATTGTTAGTATCTTTTAGATGGTGTAATTTGCTTACCGACTTGAACCTAGTAACTTGACATAGCAACCTTCCTTTGACCTACATGTATGTGAAGCCCAAAATGCGATCAGTCGGTTTTGTGTCCACAGAAAGTACAAACGACGGTCAAACGTGGAGTTAAAAACCTATGCCGTCTGCTGTCTTACTCAATTTGCATTGTTGACTGTATGAAGCCCTATTTGGATGAAAAAAAGGTGAAGATGCGTTTGCGCTCACCAGTTGTTCATTGTGTGTTATATAGTCAACTCGTCAAGAACTTGCCGTGCGCCAAATCGCTCAACCCACTTCAACAATTTGTTTCATTAGAGCTTTCGGTGGAACGTGCACCACACCCTCTTTGGTAAACAGATAGGTTATATTGGAAAGAGCTTTGACTCGAAATCATTGCACTGACCTCGAGTAAAGAAGGTTGGTCTCCTGCCACGAACTGTGCTTCATCAGAGCAAACGCAATATAACGTAAGCTCTGACAATGATGTGTAAATGCGTGGATATTTCCCGCGAGAAATCACGAGAAAGTGGCAAAGATTAAAGACACAGTGACATCAACCGTTGAAGAAAGCCTGGGTCCCTATTGATAACCACTCTTTATGATTACTCGTCTCTCTTCGGAGACGTTTTTAGCAATAAATTCAACTCGCCTTTGTCAATATGAGCACCATGTGTTTATTTCATTGGTGTTTCGCAGTTACTTAATTTGTTTTGCACCGACGTCTTTTGACACGTTTTGGGGAGCACATGACTTTGTGTGTAAAATCATCTGTAGATGTAATCGAAATGTTTTCTGTCCCAAGGCATACGTTCGGAAAGCTTAACTGCCACTCGCACTGTGCGTGCAACGTGATGTATATATGTGTTCTGCTTAATTGAGTGATAAACATTATTTATTAATGTGGCTTTGTGTAGCATTTTGCCAAAGGATAATTGTTAAGATAACCAGTCACGCAGCAGCAGTGATGACGGTCGTGTGATCATTGAGTCAGTATTTTAAGGGCAATTCCATAATAAGTAACGTTACATTTTAGGGGGCCTTATACATTATGTTTGGCCGCTATGTGAAGATGGATAAATATTATTATTTTATTATTTTGATGGTGTCAATACATCTAAACCAGACCTACTTCACACTATCCAAAAAAATAATGAGACACATTTTTTTGTGAGTGATAATAAGAACTTTTACTTTGGTTTAGTTACGTTACATGAAAAGGACATGGACAAAAATAACAAGTCTTTGCCCCAAATGTTTTCTTAAACTGAAACAAAGTTGGGCAATCATATCATTACTGGTGTCATGGCAAGTTATTTGATATATGACTTGTGACAATAACTCTTTTCAGTTTCAACCAACAGCAAAAACGTGGTTAGTTACGTTGCGGTTAGTTACGTTACACTTTGTCCATCCATAGGCCTATAGAAATTGTGCCTGATCCTGTCGTGCTCGCATTTAGTGTGCATGTAGCTCTCCATTGCTTTCCACAGAAAGTCAAGAATATCTGTATAGTCCAATTTAGGATAGGTATACCCCATCTTCTATACATTTTCAAGCAAGATATTAACACTATTTTTGCTGAAATTCAGTGTGTATAAAGACTTAAAATGCGCCTTAATTGCTCAAATCCATCAATTTGCCGAACCCTTTCTAAATTTACCAAGGCGGGTTGCATTTCAGAAAGTTACATGAAAAGCTAGGAAGTGACAATTTTAACAATTAATTCCTCTGGGACTGTTTGCTGCTGCTGCTGCGTGTATTGACGGATTTGAACACCCACTCTTACATCTATGCCCTAAATAGTTCGAGTGCGCCGTACTGACAAAGCACATGCGGAAGACGACCATCGTCACTATTTCAATGCCTTTCAAAGACTTGTGGAGCTAAAATCGTCTGTTGATTTTTTCAATGGAAAAGTTTGTGTTGTGTGCTGGCGGTCTCTAATAGAATATAAAAACCACAACACACTTTGATTAAATAATGTATTTAGTGCCGTTCTAGCTACCTTTGCCATTGTGGCTGGTTATGCTCCTTTATATATTTCAAAGACCAAACATTTCGTGGCGAAAGTATACATTTTGTGAGAAACGAATTTTTGCATAATGCAGCCGAAAGCTCAACTTTGCGGCGCAACAAGGTACGCTGCTTATAGACCAGTTGCGTGATAGATTTGCATAAATCATTGACTCCCGCCTTCACGCTATGGCGCTCACATGCGAGTGGGTCAAGCACCAGACTACCTGGCAAATCGGGCCGTTTCCAGGGGGTGCAAGCTGGTCCATAGTAACAAGCGCGAAAGTCTGTGCGGTACCTGGAATACCTCCGAAATTACATGTTGAAATGAACATTTTAAATCATGTAGTAATCGTGAATTTTCGTCAAAATAACGAAATAGGACGTGTTTTTTAACTTGAAATCTATGTCAACTTTGAAAGCTGGAACGTTTCCAAACTACAATGATGCATTCAAGAAAGTAGTTGCTGAAAGAAAGTAGTTGCTGATCAACATGTTCAATCAACATGGTCCAGCTTAGAAATACATGGAAACATGTGCGAGGTATTCCACGTACCGCACGGTTACCTGTGCCAGCGTGCACCCCATGGAAACGGGGCCGACTTGCCAGATATAGTATGGTGCTTGACTCACTCGTACGCGTGACTCCAGGACTTATGCAAATTTATCCCGCAACTGGTCTATTGGAAAGACCTTTGGTCTGTGGCATTGCACTTACCTCAAGTTTGTCTACAGTGGCGTACCAAGTGACGAATTTCCGCTGTAATCAAACAGGATGTCCCGATTCAAATATGTCAAATTGTCACATTTCCCTCCCTCCCTCCCCTCCCCCGCAGGGGCACGCGTCTTCAGCACCCGCATCCGCCCCTGCCCAATTTTCCCGGTACGCTTCTGTTTGTCTCTAATCATAAACCACATCATCACAACAAATCAAAAGTGTAGGCCTAACCTACGACAATAGTGATGTACCGATACGTGCAACATGTCCCTCGAGAATTCGCAGGCAAGTGGCAAAGACTAAATACAGCAGCGATATTGACAGTTGGCGAGAACTTGGGTTCCCGTTGATAACGTTATTTCAGTTATCACTTGTTTTCCTTGCAGTGTCGTTTCCTTAAATCCAAAAATAGGGGCGCGCGAGGGGGTGTGATGGGGGCGTAACCATGGGGGCGTCTTATTGTACCGGGGGATTCACAGACTTGATCTAAAATTTAAAATAAATATTAAAATACTCAAATTTAAAAAAATATTAAAATACTCAAATTTAAAAAAATATTAAACAATAAACAAAAACCGCCAAATGTTTGATGTAAAGTTACACATTTTATTTTGTTTCGTTTTATTTATAGTTTCGGTCCTATTAACCTATTATTCTTAATTTTATAGGTGGGTTTCTAGGTCTTCTAAAGTACACTCTGTAACGCTTTGAGATTGGAGCAAATGACTAACATACAGTGACTTTGATCTTGGACTGGGATTTGCGGGCCGTCTTTAATTTGGTCTAGGTGATGTTGGCTTTGCTGCCTGGTTTCGGGATTATACTAAAACACCAAACTCCCGAATGATAACACGAGGAGCTTCAGGGCTGTCGTTAAAGTGCTGCAAAAAGTCGCAGGACAAGTCCACGCGACAGGTCATGTGGTTCTTTCGAGAGCCACTTGGGTACCCAAATTTCCCCCAAGATGGTTCTCGCAGATTCTTAAATTCCAATAATTCTCAGCAATCCATCTGCACCAATTCATTGACCATCAGAATGTTGGCATCAAATCTTGTTGATGGTTTTCTATTTTGGTTCATTCTTCACGACATCCCAGCCCTCTCTGAACCGCTCGTGCCAGCCAAAGGCACGTGCACGGGACACCGTATGTACTATACATACACTTCTCTTATCATGACAGTGGTCTTTGTTGGAGTTTTCCTCGGATCCAAAATTTTAAAATACTTTAAAAATTTAAATACTTCATGTTAAACCTTAGCCTTAGACTACGAGCATGACAGTGTGTTATTCAGAGTTGGATATGGATTTCTAAAAACAGGAATAATAGCCCGGTTAATAGGACCCATGGGCTTATACAGTGTGGACATGTTGCACAACTCTATGATGTAATAATTCATTAGTGTGATGATGCTGTGTCGGGTAATCAGCACCCTCAGTCCTGTTTTATTTGTCGCACCTCGTATTTGAATGGCGCGAGGTCTATTATGTTTTAGCAAAAAAAATTGTATGTCTTTGAAAAAAATGGAACGGCGTGAGAAAATAGAGTCCTCATCCAAATTGCACGGATAGGTATTTTTATACCAGCGAAATTTCACAATTTATAATTCTGATGAATTCTAGCGAGTAAACATTTATTTCCACACATCATTTCCAATGGAAATAACAAAAAAAATTAAACAGCATGAAAACAATTACAGTGCTGGAATCAGCACCGGTTAAATAAAAACTGACACCTTCTCAACACAAGGCTCTCGGAAATTCTGAGATGAACAACAATAGTTAGTTACAGGACGGGAGAAATGAGGAGAGTACACAAGGGATGGCAAATCTATCTCTCTAAATGTAAAAGAGTGAAAACCACTCTTTTAAGAGCCATATAAGGGATTTAATATTTCGCTCTTTTAGAGTGCTTTTTCACTCTATATAGAAGAGAGTTAAAACACACTCTAAATGAGTGAAATATCCACTAAAAAGAGTGAAATTATCACTCGAAAACGAGCTGTCCTTTTTATGGCTCTTCAAAGAGTGATTTTCACTCTTTTTACATTTAGAGAGACACACGACGGTTATGATATACATATCCGCCGGTATGCACGCGAGGCTATAGTAATGAGGCTAAAAAAATCAAATATTTTCGCTAAGGGTCCAATATGACTAACGACCATGGGTTTAATGAACAACCCACTTGGATGTGATTAACTTAGTTTACTCTAAGTTGACCGTGGGTGCTCAAGTTCCGTTAGCATGTGCCAAATTGCCGGCCAAAGTCTCTAATATCTCATCTTTTCTGGGTCACATTTCCTATTAAATTCATTCAGAGTACAATCAATAACATTAATTTTGTTTAAGGTGCGGATGCCACATTTCGATACACGTTGCGGATTTAAATAACGTGCACTGTAATACACTGAAGGAGCTGATATCTGTGTCCGTAAACTGATTACATGTACACTATCACAAATTGTAGCACAAATTTGTAGCACACACGCAATCTACCCTCATCCACCTTGCAATAGGGCTCCCCTCACCAGGCCCCCCAAAAAGAAAATACCGAAATTATTTATTCTGCAGCTGTTTTTGATCTGTCCACTGTGTAGAACACTGTGGTGTAGAACACCTGTACGTGTGTCAAAGGTCCCGGGTTCTAATCGGGTTTGGTCGTTGAAAAGTACATGAATAAAAAGCTGTACAACCCAAGCCGTTCTAACAACTAAACGGCGATATCGTGTTAGGAAAGACTATAAAAACAGAGCGAGTATACGAAAACAGTATCCCAGGATGTCAGGAAACACACTTCGTCGCATTTTGTGAATCGGCCAACGTTTTACTTTCAACGGCCTTTTAGTGATGCTTATTCTGGTTCTTGGATTTCGTTTTCTTTTCGTATAAAATTTCGATTTTAAATTATGTTGTGTTTTGGGCATGTGTAATGATAATCTATAGGAGGGATTTTGATGTCACAAACTTTTGTCGTCACTATGCGAAAAAAAACAATACCACGTCGTCTTATTTGCCACTTGTATGGACTTTTCACAAGTCGTCACTATGCAAAAAAAATGTAAGCCGGCTGTGTGTACTTTTTCGCCGCTCCTATTCTTCTGCGTGCGTCTATAACAAAAAATCTTAACCGGTCGTCTTCAGTTTCGTCATTGATATTGTCTCATCTATAGATTGCAGACAAGGCCCGTACTTACACTGACGGGCCCGTGGTTATTTCAGCATTTGATTTGTAACCTAATTTCTTCTTAAACGCTACAAGATTCATAGTGATGTGATTGTTTTTCTCCCGAGTTAAGAGAGTTTGCTTCACCCAGTGTTTGCTGGTTCCCGACATGAGGCCGTGTCTTGTAATGCGCAAGGCCCTATCGGTCACCAGCGTAATGTCGTTTACTATGCAAAACCTCGTTCTGACCCCCCCCCCCCCCCCCCCACACCCCCACCCCCACACCCCCACCCCCACCCCCACACCCGCCCCCACACCCCCACACCCCCACCCCCCCCTCCCCCATCCCCCATCCCCAGCTGAGGTCAGTCCCCCCTCCCCCCGGGTTCCCCTTCACCCCCACCCCCATTTGAAATTTGGAAATGGGTATTTTTTCACAATTTTACAACATTTTAGAGTGTTAGTGCACCCCCACCCCCCCCCCCCCCCCCCCCCCCCCCCCGGAAAAATGTGTGCACCTCGGATGTCTCACCCTAGTTACGCCGCTGTCTACCAGTGGACGCCATTGAATCCCCCGATTTTCAGGGGAGGGGTGGGCTTCTACCAAAACAAATAATGTTGATAGACTTACAACCCCAATACTCCATTACACAGCACTATTCGGTAGAAGCTGGAAACCCTCCATCCAAAACCAGACTTGCCATGAAGTCACAGGATAATTCTTCGCCCATTCCTTGATTCTGGTAGTGACTTGCGTCTTTTTTCTTGCTCTTGACCGTTGCGCCCGTTACTGTCAATGATATCAAGACATAACGCATTTCCATTAATACACATGTACATGTTCAGTTGTGTTCGCGTGCATTAATATAATTTATTCACGTCATGTAGCTCTAATACGAGGGCAATGACTTTCGTTTTCTTTGCGTCCATATTTGTTTCCCCGGAGCCACAAGGTTTTCTAAATAGAACCTATACATTTTATATCTTGCTGTTGGTGTTTTTAAGCAATATCTCATTCTAAAGCCGATATCCTATGCATAGCGGAAACAAAATCAATTTTTTTTTTAAATGTATTTTTAAAAATACGTAATAGGCCCAGAATATAGACAATTTTCTTTATATGGGGTGTTTCAAAAACATGAAATTTCCAATTCATGCCCTATAATAACAGACTGTTAAGCAATAATTATCGGTTATTTTTAATTTCTTGTGTCTTGGGCATGAGTGAGCTTATATGAGCTTACGAATTTCTTGTTGGAATGGTAGTAAATATAAGAAAATGTTAATGTTTTTCCCGTGCGTGACACCACTTTCATTATAATAACTGAAATAATACCGACCCAGTACTTTATAACATTGCTATACTTCTCAAAAGGTATGGTTGTACACTGGTTTAAAATATGTAGAGATATGGTTATTTCAAGTCACTTGAAATTTTGACACTCTGGTTAAGACATATATTTCATGTTATTATAAAAGACCCCACCACATATGTTATTCAACATTAATGTTTGTTATGTGACGCGCAGCCGACTTGTTAGATTTTTGTGTTTTTGTTTGAGAACGAGATTTTGAAATTTGTTAAATTAAATAAAGTTGCAATACATATTTTTAAAGGATATAGCCCAGCAACCTTACATGGTCAATATAATAAAATAATCGGGCATTACACTGTACAGAGACCGAGTATTAAAACGTACGGCCACGTGCAATTTCATTTGGGACAAATAATGTTCCCGTTAATCAAACACTACAGGCAGTGGCGCCGTAAGCTGTCGAATAAACTTTTAAGGCAGAATTTGAGGCCGCTATTTAAAGTCGCTTTAGGAGTTGATAGAGGGAATTGCCCAGGCACTTGTTCGGCTCTTCAAATAAGCTCTGGCCCCGTGTTCAACAGCCTGCGGCCAGGAGAGTATCTTGAGAAGGTCCGCTAATCTCCTCATCTTGGGGACTCAGAAGAGCCTGCCGGATCTCGCAATGGTAAATTGCTGTTCATGTGCTCCAGATTCGCTCTTCTACGCAATCCCAAGGAAAGATCTCGAATTTCGAGTCCTGGCCCGAGACTGGTGATTTTATGAGATAGCATCAGATGCAGAGGTGAGGGAGACGAACCGGCAACAGACGTCGAATGAGTGACATAATATAAAAGATAACGTATTGCTGTGTTTGTATAGTACGGCTCCATCTTGCCAAAATGTTGCCTTCTAAACAGAAAGCAAACGATGCAGTGATATCCACTCTCCATGTTTAATAACGTGTACTAGTACTTCCATATCTGGGCGACAGCACATGTACATTCATCTCTGCGGGTTGTTTAGCTTGGGGCATCTGGGAATTGCAAAACTATTGTTAGAGTAAAGGGTTTATCTGCCGCTTGTTTTCTTTCTATGTTGTCTCTTCGATAGAAACTGCATGAAAACGAAAGCAACCTAGACTTTTGGACGGCACGCATCGTCAATAATTTGGAATGGTTGTTAATTTATTCCAGGCCGTACATCAAATCAGGATTATCTTGCCATCTCACACACACACACACACACACACACAGTAATCTTGACATGGGGATCTGATTTTGCTACGCTGCTATAGATGAACTAAATGAGCCATGAAGCTCGAGTCCATATTTTATTTATCTGCTCAATGTGGGTGAGCAGAAAGGAATTGACGCAAGAATTGAGATTGTCCGATATTTAGAACATGACTAAGAAAAAAAACGTCAAATTTTTTTTTTTAATAGGCTAAACAAATAACCACTCAGTGAGACCATATAGCTCCATGGTGAGACTACTGACACATATTTATACTGATCTGGTTGAGCGTCGACACATTTATCATTTCACATACAAAATTGACATAATGAGCAAGGCAGCAAGGTTCGTGTTTTGTTAAGGCCCCTCAAGGCTACATGAGGCTATTTTGGTTGCCTCGGTCATAAAGTGAAAGAAATGTTTCTTTGGAATCTTTCAGCCGGCATTACTTTTATACATTCACATGATATCAACTTACCAATCTTTTGTATCGCCAGTGGGGTGACTGGCAAGATGTAAAGCAATGGAATCAGCTGATTTCCCCCAAGAATCCATTTTTAATCAACTTCATGGTTAATTAAATTGTGATGAAATTGGCAATTTTAAAATGATATCATATTCCACCATTAAAATGTCTATTTTGCTGCAAGTGCAAGTTATGACGTGGCGTATGGCAGGGGGTGGTCTACAGGTAGGACACGGTCATTCACACAAGCATTTCTTCTTGAAGCATGCAATCAAGATTATATGGCTGGGATACGCGGATGATAATTGTGTGTTCGCAAAAGACACAAAAACATAATTGTACATCGTGCGTTCGTTTGTCATTCTTGAAGACATCTTGACAAGTTACGACCTCACCATGAACTCGACAAAACCAAAAACTAAGATATTCCGCAATTGTGAAGAAATGTCTATCCGAAAGATTCAGCCTACACGGCCAATAAATCGAAAATGTCAAACAATTGGGGGATTTGGTTACAACATGTGTAAAACCGACCAAATGGAGATAGATGCAAGAGCTATACTGATGACGTTTGTCGTTGTCACAAACGCTAGCTAATCCGGTTAAGTGACAGATTGTCTGACGTCATCTTGATATTACACGAATCGTAACTAGTAAAAGTTGTTTCGATTTTGACATCTGATGTCATCATGACGTCACGCTTTTGAGCAGAATTCGCTTAATGTTCTTTTATGTGGCCAAAGAATCACTCAAACATCTATTTGTTTTGGTGATATTACTTATGATAGTCTAAAATTTAATGTAATTTGACATAATACTACGTAACAAATGTGCAAATGATGACGTCATTATTTGCATGCTCAGTAATTTCCACATGTGTAGAAACATTTCTTCTCACAAGAACCGTACATAGTCAAACTTTCAACCACGTTGCCTCGATTTACATTGGAATCACACAAAAATACATTTTTAAATAACTTCCGGTTTCGACCGGAAGTAGATGTTGCACAGAGGTCACGTCTACATTTGATTTGTTTGGTTAATTAAAAACCTATCATGCTGTGAAAATATTGTTAAAAATTTTTCTATGGAGATATATAATTTTATTTGTTTAAACCTTGATTTTTTGTAAGTTGACACCTAATGACGTCATTACGAAATCACAATTATTGTGTGTATCGACAGTATGTAGACTAATAAGAAAGCGCAACAGGTATTTTAAGACCGACAAAGAATCTAATAAGGAAGATCATGGGTCTAGAGACAAAGAAACCAGGCGGGAGGTAACAATTAAAATTAAAAGTAGCCACTCTAATTATGTTGAGCGCCTTGCGGTGTCTGATGTCAATAGCCAGCGGCCTAAATTGTCGTTTTAATTCTGTGATTAATGTTTCAGTTGAGGAAAAAGAAGCCCTTCCTGGTCCTGAAACTAAATGTGACCACACTATGCGACATCAGATGCACTACATTTGAAGTTTATAAATTACTTTATTTATTGACGTTCATAAAGCAGAAGCTCCCGATGGCACCACCTCCAGAATCCTCAAGGAGGGTGCTGAGTAGGTTGCACCATCTCTCACTAAATTATTTAATGCTTAGCTTGAAAATGGTATTCTTCGTGACGATTGCGAATGGCGTAAAGCAAATATAAACCCATCATTCAAAAAGAGGAAAAGAGATGCTGCGAGTAATTATCGACAATTTTACTTACGTCTATTGTGAGTAAAAGTAACATAAAGTTTGTGGCAGGCTTATGAAACATTTACACAACAACGATATTCTTAATGAAAATCAACACGGTTTTAGAGCACTAGTCGGGAAACAGTTAATTGACGCCATTCATGACTGGAGCGGTTACTTTGACGCCGGGCATAATGGTGTGGATATTATCTTTCTCGGATATCGCCAAAGCCTTTGATAGAGTGCGTCACGACATACTGCGTAAAACGCTTATCGTTTATGGTGTTATTGACCCTAATATTAAGTGGATCGATCATGAATTTTCTTGAAGAGCGAGGGCAAAGAGTTTCTATATCAGTGGTACGTTTTCGTCTTGATCGAGGGTAAAATCAGGTGGGGTACCATTCTCGGCTCTATACTTTTCTGTTTTATGAACCTTACGATCCGTTCATACGCTGATTTTGTTTTAAGCGGGCCTCCCACTGTGCGATTTTTGCCACGAATTTCCAACGATTAAGTACGATTTGGTGAGATTACCAGAGACTGTCTATAGACTCTATACACAATCGTACCTAATCGTTGGAAATTCGTGGCAAAAATCGCACAGTGGGAGGCCCGCTTTACACCGGCCCATTGTCGCTTTAACCAACATTGAGATCCTCCAATCCGAGTAGAATTAACTTCTCAGCTGGTCGGATCGTTGCCTGTTAAAATTTAACCGCAGACAAATCCAAACTTTGATCTTGGAAATACCAGCTCCTAAAGTATTTTATAGCTGCCAACTCGTTATCGCATCCCCTTCCCCCCCCCCCCCCCCCCCCCACCCCTTCCCCTCTCCCTCCCCTCCCCCCAGACCCCTCCCACCCCCCCCCCCTCCCCCCTCCCCCCCCCTCCCCCCCAGCCTACGCCCCTGAATGCGCGCTCGTAACGACGACCAATTTTCAACCAAGGGCGCTTTAGATATAAACAAAGAGCACATCGTCTATATAGCTTCTGCACCGGCGGCCATGACATGGGCAGGTTTTCTTATTTAAATGATGTAACAATAGAACCACAAAGCACCTACTCATGCATGACATACGGTGACAATGTGACTGCCCCCTGTCATGGCCGCTGTGCAAAGGCTCTATTGCGACTCGGGTTATGGAATGCTTTCAGTGTGGGACAATTAAGTCTCAACAGCTTTGGTCAAAGGCCACTTTCTGGTCGATTGTATTTCCAGCTCGAAATGCGCTAAGTACATTTCACATTTTGAGATATGTTTGGGCACAATGACCTTTAAAAGTGGTGGACTTGTTTGGTAAACTGTTAAAAACAGTCTTTGAGAAATGAGTAAAACAATTATTTTTCGTCTCATGGGACGAAAATTCAATTCGCCCCCAAACCACTTCGCCCCCAAACCACTTTGCCCCCAAACCACTTCGCCCTATATAGTGCCATTTCGCCCCAAATCACTTCGTCCAAATACTACATCGCCCAAATGCCACTTCGCCCCAAAACTACTTCGTGCACAGGCCGTGGTTCAGGGCGAAATGGTTCAGGGGCGATATGACTGCAAACCCCTTTTTTGACTGTTTTCTCAAAAGTTAGACGAAGTACGGAGCTTGTTTTTGCTGAGGTTGGTTTTAATCATGCATATCTTCAATCACACATATCTTCAATCACACAGGGGGATAAAACTATTTGTAACGGTTTACCAATCATGTATACTATCTTTAATGTTGCCTTGCTTTTGTAATGGGTTTATTTTTATATAAGCGCACATGCATACTAAGGGCAAAAATCTGTCCTCTTCACTGCACTTACGTGACGTAGTAGAGGGTGGAAGGTAATGGTCCGAGACGGCTTGTAATGTTGACTAATGAGGATGTCTTCTGCCATGCGTTAATAATGTCATCAATCCGATGGGGGAAATTTGGGACTTGTTAGAGCATGGAAAACGAGGTAGATCTCATTATTTCGAAGCCAATTAAATCCCAATACCTGCACTCTTTTGGCCATTAACATAACAACCGAAATAACCAAAATGAGTTGTAGCGAAAAGATGTACAAAATCAAAAGGTCGTCCAAATCACATAAAACAGATTACACGATTGGAACACTGTTAAAAACGGCGTTTATCTTCACGTGTGATTTTGGATGTGTACGATCAAAACCAACCCGTATTTAACTCTTTTATTGTTTCCCAATGTGTTAACGGAATTTTAAAGTTTTCATTTCAGTTTTGGGGAATTGCTGCGTTAACAAACTTAGAGAAGAGTGTGTTGATAGGATGAGTCTCTCTGCCACTCTCTCACCCATGCGTCTGATTTACTGAAATAGTAATGCATGAATTTAACAAAATCCAAAATACAAATGGTAAAAGACACTCTTCCGCCATGTGGTGACATTTAATGATAGAAAGGCAATCATACATACATTTGGCTCGTTTGAATGAAAAGGGAACAAAACGAAAAAGTTACAGTAAATAACATTACTTCAACAGGTGTATCGAAGCATTGTGTTTTAGTGCATCGAAGCATTGTTTTAGTGCTCATGTACTGCTCTCGTTGATGATGTTATAAAAGGTATATTTTTATCTACTCTAAAAGTAATAGGGACAGTGCTATAGATATGGGCATATCACGTATTTTCCTCAAGCCTGATATCTGGATTTACTAGTAAAGCCACAAATGTTGTCACATGCTACTTTGCCAAATTTAAAAATGGCTGGCTTATGATGTTCAGTGAGGAATTGCAATCGATTGGCAAAATGTGTAACAAATGTGAAGAAAGTCTTTTGATGATTGTGACCGTTACACGAATGCAGTACGAAAGCAGAGACATGAATATAAGTCACTGGACAGATTGAATAACTAAGACGACGAGTCATACAGACAAGTAAGACATATTGCCGGTTTGCATTTCTATTTTCTCTCATCTAACCACAGGATGGGCGGAAGAATGTCCCTGTGTCATTCGCATTTTGGGCCGGGGCCGGGGCCTGTATCATTCCGTCTCGTCGCAACATTTGACGAGGAACTTGCATTTATGGTTTCTGGAATCAACTTGCCCCCTACCTTAAAACTCTGCTCTTTTATAGAAAAACTATTTAATAAATATTCCCAGCACCAGAGATAGAACCTTACTGCATGTGATGTACTTGACCAGAAAATGGCAACATTAATTTTATTTTGCATTTACTTCGATTTTATACCTTATTGTGTCCGCCATACTTCAAAAATAACGGCACTGCGATGCGCTGTCTGTTGGCGCAAGAAAGGGCAAACAAAGTTTTCAGGCATCTTGAAGACATAATTCAAAGTTTGACCATTAATATTTTTCCATGGTATTAAATTTCAAATGCTTGTAATGCTTGTAATCTAACATCTGATGACGCCATCATGGTGCCATTTGTTTAGGACACTCATAAGTTATAGGACCTCGCTTTGTACTAGGTTTCATTAGGATACGTTACTTCTAAGTATTATTAAGTGTTTTCTATGGACCTTGGGAGAAAAAAAAGGAAAAGGGAAGAACACAGGGCTTTTCCGCATGAAAAAGATATAATAATAATACAATTTGGGGTAAAATGTCATGAATCAAATTTTTTTTAAATTAACTATGCCTAACCATAATACCATTACCTTATTCAAGTAGTTCTTACTATTTTCATAATAAAAGCCAATTATAATTGTTTGACTAATAGACAATAAGGTCAAAGGTAATCATCTTAATTTCTGTATAGATTCACCATACCCATTCATAATGCCATCGATCCCATCCTGCTTATTTTTACCAAATTATAGGCTAACATCTGTTTGACCAATAGGAAACGAGGTCAAAGGTCATTATCTCAAATTGTGTAAAGCGTAACCATACCCAACCATAATGTCCACAATCCAGTTCTCTATATTAAATATCATTTGCATAATAGTCGATGTTCAGATGATCCCATACTGGGATGCAATGTTTTTATGAACTAGCTCGAGCAGGCTGGCGACGAGGTTTATACCCTATTTGATTGTGCTGTTGTGACACGGCGCGTTTGATTTTATTTTTAGACACCTCTCGCGAGGTTCAAATTGTTTGAGTGGCAAAGAAATGATCAATAAGTCGAAAGTAAACGACTCTTATAAAGCAATGTTAAGACTTGGCATTAAAGCGTGATGATGCACAGACACGCAGGTCATTGCAGACTTAAACGCAATGTAGAACCATCGAAAAACTGTCAAAATCATTTTTGAAAACGGTAAAACCAGTAATTTTAATTTTGTCTCCGTTTTCTATTTTTTCTTTTTCAGCCAGCAGAAAACACCATAACACTGCGGGAGATGCTGGTCGATATGCGTGACTACTGCAACTTCCTCCTCCAACTACTTGATAATGTGCGTCTGACTCAGACAGAGAGAAAATGACACTTCAAAAGGCCTGTAAACACTGAAGACTAACACGCCATGAATGGGACGGTATATCCTGCGAAATGGAGGGACGGGCTCTGCGAAATACAGAGGAGCCGTCGTTGACCAGTGTGTTCCTTCCTTGATCAAAAATAACTATCGGCGACGCCATTGCGCAGGATAAACAGAAATCATGCTCGTGGAAATTCTTAGGAGACATATACCCAGACGTTGAAGACTAAGCTCAAACATCGACCAAAGCAGGATAAGACGTGAGCTTGCATAATAAACAAAATAACATTATAATTTCGCTGCAAAGAACTTGTTCTTTATTTTTCTGTGTTTAGCGACAACTAACTTATTTTGCATATTTTAGCATGACATCCAGCCACCGTGATGCCGGTTGGAAGACCAAATAAACTCCACCAAAAAGGGCATGATCAATAATTACGCCAGCGACAGTTACACTGACATTCTTTATGTTGGGCCAGTCGTCTTTTATCAAAACTTAAAAGAATCTATTTAACACGAGTGGTTTTTCAGTGGAAGATAAACAACTCTTTATAGAAATTCCATTAGCCTTTTTTAAGTATGGCGGACACAATAGGAGGGCGCACTTTGAAGTGGGTATAAAATCGAATAAAATGCAATAACAGCATTTTTCACTTTGCACTTATTTATTTTAAATTATCTAAATTTCTGTCTCTGTATTATAATTGCAACATGTATATCATGTTTTTGGAAAGAAATACAATTGTAAAAAAAAATAAATACCCAAATAAAATTGCGCCCTTTCCTTTTGTTCCGCCATACTTCTAAAAGGCTAATTCCCGTCATGTAACCAAGCTTTGTAAGCGCAAAGAATATACTGGACGTAAGCAGTGATTATATCTGTACAAATTTATGGGCATTTATAAATACTAGTGATGAGGTTTCGGTCGCACACGGGTAGCCATTTACGACGACTTGTAGCGTTTTTTGCGTCATCGATATGTGCGTGCTTGTAGCGTCCGCTCAATGCATAGTTCCGATTTTGCCCAGTTAACCCCGCCCCCTTGGACATTGTTGCTATGGCTCACACGCTATCGTCAAAAATGGCGACACACCACGCACAAAGCAATGGGACTTTTAACGGAAAGTACAGATTCATTGAAGAAAACTCAAAGGTATTCATGTTTCAGTTATCTTATAACACACTGAGTAAAGGGCTAGTAATACAGGGATATCATATCATCACGATATATAGCTTTTGTACCTTTGAACAACGAAACGACCGGCCTTGAAACCAAAAATTCACCCGGATCGTCGCATACAACACTGTACAAATTGTATGGGGCCGGCAGAACATATCGCGTGATCGTGTTGTTGTGAGCGTATACAGTGCACTTTGACCTATGTGGGTGACATCTGGCTCTGTTGTGATTGGTCGGCGGGTTCGGTTGATTGACAGGTCGGAACTATGCATTGTTTTTCCCTGTGTAGTTTTGTTGTCAACACCAATGGCAAAGCCTTAACGCCTTCGTGAAAAACGGACAGCGAAAGGTAAAGATTTGAGTGTTTATCTAATCGTAGTCATCATCGCTAACCGTGCATGCCGAAACCTCCTTATTTTAAAGTAAGGGCCGTCTAAATTCGTCAACATTTTCACGGAACTACAAAGCGTGGGAAGCTGAGGGAGGTTGGTCGGGGGTCGAGGGCCGCGTATGACTTTACATGCACTTTAAAATGTTGACGTTTCACGGAAGTGACCAAAAGAATGTAGATACACCATGTGAGTGGTATTTCCGGGGGAAGAGGGCAGGTCTTGAAAAATACTACGCTCTGTAGAACCGTAAAAGTGTTAACTTTGGACTTCTCCTAAACCAGTACTAATAACAGTTATTGTATACTGGCTGATTATTGGTCAGATCGTGCTTTTCGACCCACGTGTACGAGTGTATGGAATGTATACTGCATACAGGATGTCTCGCAAAATACGCAACAGTTGCAAAAACGGTCACGGAAAAACCATTAGGCACATTATTTTAACATCATAAATTGAGGCCTACGTTTTTTATGTTAGTACCAATTAGACACTTTTAAGACGCTTGGTGGCAGCAAACAAACCGATCCTTTTCCATTGTCTACGCCATATTGAGCATGCGCACTTTAGCTCAAACGTGACGTAAACAGTGGAAAGTGACCGGTTTGTTTGCTGCCACCACGCGTTTCGAAAGTCTCCCATAGACCTGAAACATAATGACGTCACGGTTTCTTCACATGCGCGCAAATCTATGGGGGAGTCTCGGGCTACCAGACGACATAGGGCCATAGGAAAGCACGTATGTAAACAAACAAACAAACAAACAGTGACGTCATTGTGTTTCAGGTCCATTGCGGTTCGATATAACTACCGGCATGGCTGATCAGCCTGTCCCCTTTATTTGACTGAGAAGGCTTAAAGGCACAGGCTCGTCAGCAATACGCGCCCGCCAAATTCGTGCTCGAAACACGCAGCTCCATGCCTTTGCTATGGAGCTGCGTATTGCGTGGCACACATTTGGCGGGCGCGCATTGCTGACGAGCCTGTGCCTTTAATATGACAATTAGCCTTTTGCGTGTTTCACATGAATAGCGTCTGACGTACTTCCTTTTACATCTACTTGACCAGACTAAATTGTTGTTGCTATGCGGTGCACGCGGCAGGTGTGAAATACAGAATCAATACCAAGTTCACCGTAAGAGAGAATGGCATAAAACAACCAGACAGTTGGTTGCTACTCAATGGTGTGCACCACGTAGCAACAAAAGCGTAGTATGTGACTTTCTAAACTACATCTCCATTTGTAAGTGAAGAACTCGGAGGGCCAGCTATTATGCAAATGTTACACGCAAAAGGTTAATTTCGATGTGTTAAAAACTATGACTATGAGTAAGAATCAAAACACTGAGTTTCACATTTTGTTAATAAAAACAATACCCTTATTTTCCACTCAGGTGAGCTGCTCGTTTCCATATTCAATGCAAAACCTACTTCTCTATCGTCGGCTATGATGTGTGTGTGTGTGTGTTTACGTATAATTTGCACGATTTGGAGCTTGGAGTGAACGAATAATTATGCTTTGAGCCACTTCATTATTGAGGAGCGAAAGAGTGATAGTTTGTGAGACAATATAAACTCCTCAAAAAATGTTCGGAAAGTCACGTTTACCTGACGATTTCTCTCTTGTTACTTAATCATTTCCCTTGAATTTGGTATCGTTAGAAAGCCCTGTTATTCCTCTTTACAGTGATGTGTCATTTGTTATGATTAATCAATTGGGGGATGTGCAGTATAGCGGAATACAGGGGTGGCTGGAAAGTGAAATGTCACAAAATTCACTACTATTGTCATGCAGTGCATTCCCCGTTTGCTTAGAGGATGGAAATGTGTCAATGCACTTTTTGACAATAGCAATGCATTTTGTGACATTTCACTTTACACCCGCCCCCGTATTCAGCTGTGCTGCACATCCCCCAATTGCTTAATCATAACAAATGACACATCATCGTAAAGAGAAATAACAGGGCTTTCCAATGATATAAAATTCAAGGAAAATTATTTTGCAACAAGAGAGAAATCGTCAGTCAAACTTGACTTTCCGAACTTCTTTTGAGGAGTTTAGTTTAGCGATAAGAGGGAAACAGGAACTGGTGCAAATGCAAAAACTGTGAGATGATGACAAAGCTATAGTCGAATGGTTTTTCAGGAATGGACGATTTTGCATGGATAGATTTGATATAATTATTTGAGGGCATTACAGACCACAAGGATATTTTGAGCAGATAATGGGCCGGATATATAAAAACTAGCAACTGCGAATATAAGAAGAAGCACCGAGCAGAAGCATAAGCTCATCTAGCAGAAGCAAACGCAAATACAGTTGCTTGAAAACATATTTATAACCCTTTGTTTTGGCTGACAGCTTTTTCTTAGACTTTCTTAACAATTGCTTGGGGTTCTGAACAATAGCACACTATTCATCAAGGGACACGCGTGTTTATGTAACGGCTTAGTATAGACGCATGGGTTCGCTTTTAGACCTCATCCGGGGTATCCTATACCATTCTCGGGCATAATATTTTTGTTTTTGGGCCATGTAGCCGTTCAAAATGCATGTTGTTTGTCGAAACAAAACATTCAAAGTTATGTGTCTAAAATATTATTTTACAGTTTTTGCTCTACTATTTTGGCTTTACTTTTGTGTGCATGGGACATCCTGTATTATATCTTTGAACACTACAGACATTGAAAAGCATGATCTTTCCAGTCATAAAATTTGCTTGGGGTCTGCCATCATGATAATACGGCTCTGACTGTAAATATACTTTTCGGCTATCCCTGAAAGAACGGATCACTTGTTTTTACCTATATTTAATGTTGTATTATTTGCTCGTGTGTTTTCCTCAATAAATCGAACAAAATTGGCTCAATATTGTATTTGATAAAAGCAAGCTAAAAAAATTTGGGTGTTTATAGCGGTATTTACTATTCTCCCACAGACCGCGCAAAATGTTATTCGTGACTCGTTCCAGGCTCATTAAACAGGAACACACTGGGAATTTCTGGTGGTACTCGGGTACCGCCATCCTGAGATCTCGGGGAATTTCCACTATGCTAAGCGACGTTACAATCCACTGAGGAAATCCACGCAAATATGTGTAGTAAAGCAGCTGTTGCGTTCAGCGGACACACGCCCGAGTCATTTATATAATTATGTAATTCAATGAAATTAGTCATGTTTTGGTGAAACTTCACAATTTCTATATTTTCTCGAAATTGGTTTGAGTTTTTGTTCTTTGTCGACATTTTTATTTACTCCGCATTTTAAAAAAAATATAGGGATGGAGAACGAGTGACATTAGAAATAGCGACCAATCGGCGAGCGCGTTAAATCGGACACGGACATGACGCCCAACGCATTTAACAAGCGTCCTGATTGGTCCAGAGAGGCGACAAGATTTCTGTCGCTTGATCCACAGCGAAATGGGACCGGTTCCAACAGGGCCTTGGAACGCACGAGTATAGGGGAGTGCATCAAAGGGGGCACTCTTGCAAGAGGATGGGGTACTAGGCGCAGAATTTCCATTGTATTTTCGTAATTTAATAAGCCTGGATCATCCGCAGATTTCTTAGTCTATGATCACAAAACCTCGCCCCAGTCTGTGGGACATCCAAATAATTTATCTAAGAATGGGTCACTTTTCTCAGAGAAAAGTGGTTAGTACTTAGCTTTCCGCGCAGACGGCTTGATCTTTCCTGTTTCAGTGCTACAGACGATGTGCCGTCCGACGTCAAAGCAAACCAAAACATTCCCGGTGTTATGCGCACGCATCGTGTTTTGCATGTGGTTCAGGAATGAGGTTGTATGTCAAATTGTCTTTGAATTATGTAGGCCTACCCTTTGGCATAATTACCAAACCAAATTTATGTAAAACAGGATGCATGAAGACGACCAAATTTCAACAGAGGGCGGTTTAGATATAAACAGAGAGCACATCACACCTTAGACTGGTCCCCTGTCCATGTGCGCTACGCTGCTCTCGCTATACAAGGACAGGCACACGCCGAGCAATAACCACGGGTGATTGGCCGTTGTATAACCACGCGTGACTGGTCGTTATATTAAATATATGCATGATCTATTTTTAGAGTTTGCTCAACGACGAGTGAATTTCGCAATCGTTAATTTTGTCGCTGGGTTATGCGTATCCTATTCAATCTTTGCCATCTAAGGGTGACATAGACCATGACCACTGTGCATGTGCGAACTTTTAACGGCCGTTGGTGTGTTATATATTTGGCGCGTTTTGGTGTCGAAATCGTATGGGTGTTATCCTACGCAATGTTTGGAAAAAATAAGCAATAAACAATTAACCAGTAAAAATATGCAGAATTACTTTTGAAGATCTACTTTAAATAATTCCAAAGCAAACAAGTCTACTACGCGCTGTACTGTGTATACAGTGGACATGCTAGGCGTTCGCGTACGTGTAGTATCGACTACTCGTAACAATAATTCAGCGTCAGTAATCGATACTAGAATGCAAACCACGCGCCCCCGTATTCGCTCCGATCGCTCGTGTTGACTTACGTTGCGATGTGTTTCAAATTAAATTCAAATTATAGTCAATATGTTTATTGCCTAATAAGTTTGTAATGACTATTTTGTTCATAAATCTGGCTTTATTCGACATATATTGATTTGTCAGGGAAAATGATGGTTTTGGATACATTTCTGTGATAATTTTGATCGAAAAAAAACCTTTTTTGTGCGTTGTGCAAATCTACAAGATTAGTCAATAATTTGTGAATAATTTTCGCCAAAAAGGCCCTCAAATGTCTAACCATGTCTCATACATGTTCCCCAAACGGGATTTGCACCCAAAAAAAGCCTCATCTAGGACCCAAAATTTCACTTGAATTCCAGGTCCAGTTTTATTTTTCGAACCGCTAGTGTCGTCTGCTAGCGACAAATGACTGCCGTTTGCAAATAGTCAGAGCCTGTTGGTCTGGAAATCTTATTAGTTCTATGCCCGTTATCTCTTCGGGCCATAAACACCCGTGACATCACATTACCATGGCAACTGACTACTGAAGTGTGACGTCGGTTGCCATGGTAATGTGGTATAATCCGGCCGCTGAGGGAGCGGTGTAGTGCTTTCGTCAAAATTACGAGTTAGAACGTCTTGTTTGACTTGAAATGGACGTCAACCTTGAACGCTGGATCGTTTCCAAACTGCAATGATAAATTTAAGAAAAGGAGTAACAATTTCAGTTTATGAGACTGGTTTAAAGTTGCCGATTGAACCCGAACGAAGGGAGACGCGTACACTATACATCAAACTTGACTTGAAATAGGGGAAATAAGATGACATGCAGCTAGTAAATCTTGCAGATTTGGTGAGAAATTGGTGAGTTTTACTGTTCCGGAACGCACGGTCAACAGCCAGCGACTCTCGTTTTCTCGACCAGCATATTTTAAATACACCTTCCGAAGCTCATTCACAAATAAAATCGCGAGAAATGCAGCAACTTAATCAAGTGTAGGTATAAACACTGTACACCCTCGCTACTTAATCTTCCTAATGTGACATATTTTTAATGCCCCCAGAAAGTGTAAATTTTGTTAGGAAACGTGATTTTAGCAATGAGAAAAAACAATATCAATGTTTTCTTTGAAAACACGTAGGATGTTTATGTCATGCTCCATAGACTTGGTGCATGGAGTCTCACGTGGCGAATTCCGTGGTAGATTTTCCCCCAAGTGGATAATAAACTGCAGCGGAGAGGGTTTTTCCTTTGGTTTTCCATTGAGAATGTATAGATCTACATTCTCAATGGAAAACCCAAGGAAAAACCCTTCCCCACTTAAAATCATGTTTCCTAACCAAATTTACACTTTCTGGGGGCATTATCATGTCATATTAGGAAGAATTAGTGGAGAGAGTGTACGGTATTTATAACTCCACTTGATTAAGTTGATGCATTTCTCGCGATTTGATTTGGGCTTCGGGAGGTGTATTTAAAATATGCCGGTCGTGTATGCACGATCGGCAAAACGAGAGTCGCTCGCTGTTATGTTGAACGTGCGTCCCGGAACAGTAAAACTTAACTTCATTTTGTGTGGCAAGGTTTACCAGGTGAGCTGCATGTCATTTTATTTCCCCTATTTCAGGTCCAGTTTGCTGTATAGTGTATGCGTCTCCCTTCGTTCGGGTTCAATCGGCAACTTCAAACCAGTCTCATAACCCGAAATCGTTAGGCCTACTCCTTTTCTTAAATTTATCATTGCAGTTTCAAAACGATCCAGCTTTCAAAGTTGACGTCCATTTCAAGTCAAACAAGACTAACTCATTATTTTGACGAACTTTCATGGCGAGTACCTTTTAACATGTTCATTTCAAAATGTAATTTCGGATGGTCCAGCTTTAAAATGCATAGAGTAATGTGCGAGGTATTCTAGGTACCGTACAGACTTTCGCGCCGGCTAACATGTCCCGGACTGTTAACAGATCTGTTAACAGATATGTTAAACTAACACTAAAACGTAACATACACATAACTGTGACATCACCCAATGGCTCAGCATCCAAAATGAGGTGGTCGGTGTTAATAAAACAAATAATTGTGACGTTGCCAGGATATTAATTAGGGGTTGTTTTGCCCAGTACAAAATACTTTCCTCCATTTTGTTTTGAGTAGTGATTATGAATCAGATGAACGATTTCAGAGTAATATGGCGCAGCCATTTTCCAAAATGTTCATTTATGTCTCTATACTCTCTGCGGGCGTTAAAATCGGGCTGTTCAAATGTGTCTGATTTTCCCGAGAGACACTTGTCTCTTGTGATAGATTTATAATCCCGTAAAAGCGCGTGCCCTTTAAGTAACTGAGATGATTGACGTTAAATTTAGTGTTACGAATTGAAGAAAACTCCCATAGTAAGACGCCGATGGGCTCTCGTATAGATTAACCATTGACAAATGACCTTGCTTAGCGGTTACTGCACTTGGGACTGCTATTTTCGTCTTTGGTGAAAGGAATTTCGTATGCGTAACCACGCAAACAGCACAAAATCGAGTTATAGTTTCAAACCGCACGAGCAATCCTCGGCGGCCTTGGAAATCGTCGTTAATAATGGGTTCTCCGGGATAAGTAAGAAATGAAATAAAAATGTCAGTGACATGTTTTTGCCAAAGATATTTGTTTTTATTTTTAAGGAACACACGTTACTTCAAGTAGATAATACTCGGAATTCACGTTGTATTCGGAAATAAAATCTGAATTAAGTTTCCTTTCCCAATTTAGAGGGGCTTGTTTATACAAAGGGACTTTTGGTCTGACTCGTTTTATCTGTAACTACCTGAACGTGAATGCTTCTGTGTACCGTCGTGTTGAATATCCGCTTTCAAATTACGAGCCAGACGGTCAGCGTCATTGAGTTTAATAAAACTGCAAGTGGGGGCGCTTTTATTAAGTCAATTAAGGGACTCTGCAGTGCATACAACGTCGGTGAGGGCAGTCAACACCAACGACGTGTAACCGTTGCAGCAAGAGAAAAACGCCATATAGGCCTACTATACATGTACTCACAATTCTTGGGTTCCGCCATTACTGTGTCCATACTATGGCACGCCAAAGCCTGAAAAACAAGTCTCAACATTTTAAAAAATGTGCCAACAAAAGCACGGTATGCCAGTTTTAAACAGTCTATCAACATTTGAAAGTCATGCCATTATTTTTCTTGCGCAACATTTGCGAAAATATGCGTCAACATTAAATTATCAGTGTTGAATTATTTTTCGCTTTGGCGTGCCATAATATGGACACAGTAATGGCGGATAGCAAGCGGTTGTCAAGAAAGTGAAACCCAAGAATAAGTTAGGGATATTGTTGGGTGTATGCAGATATTTTATTGAGGGCTTGCATTCCGCTTGAATGATTTTGTACGTGATTAGACAATAATGTATCTGCATGACAGACGCACCTTGTCACAGGAATAGGTGAACAAGTCATTTGGGGGGGGGGGGGGAATCTAAAAACACAACATACCAATATCCCTAACTTATTGTGAGTAGTGTATAGTAACTAAGTGTAAAATGGTTTCGCTATTTCTATTTATTTCACGTTATTAAAGTTGATTTTATTTCCTATTTAAAAATAGAGGCTTTTTTTCTGTACGCGTGTTTTGAAATGCCCTCTCTGGGTCTGCGCAGAAGGCATCATTATTTATTTAAGGCAGGTTTTTGGAAGTTTATTTGCGAACCAGCTTTACAGTTTTGCCAATCACGGTTTTGTTATTCTCGCACCAATCCCAGGGGCAGGATGCATCTCATAAACACGGCGGGCCCTATTGTGATATGACATACTTCGTACAGTGTTGATATAAAATTGCCGAGGGTATACGGTGGGATAATGATCGATCTTACTCTCAGAAGACATGTAGAAGTAAAACACAATTGGTAAAATAAGCAAGAACAAAATGTCTTTTGATGCTTATACTCGTATTTTCCCAACAGATCAAGTGTTGTGTAATTCCCAATTTGTCGTCAAGCACAACAATACATTGATGCACAAGGCATTGCAGAGGATATGACGGGCGATATGCACTTAAAGACTCTATATATCCCATTAAACTGGTCTTGTTCTTAAATTTATGGTATCATCGGCAACGAAGGCCTTTTATGCCATCCACTATACGGTTTAGCTTTAACTATACTTTATCATCAACTTGAGATGAAGAAGAGTTGCAGTTTTAGAAGAGGGAGGAAAAAACCCAGAGAAATCCCCCGGGGGACCGGGAAAACCCACACGGTCAGGTAGGGACTGCAAACCTAATCAACATACACGCCCCGGATTCGAACCCGGTGAAAGGCGAGGAAAGAACCGTCTCGGCAATGTTCCTTCGTTTTAAACGTATGTACATGACGGGTTGGCCAGTGAAATTATCAACACTGCAAACTCCACCAAACTGTGACCGTGGACATGTATATGTACCTTAAATAAGGTAGTAAACTGCATGATTTTCACTGGTTAATTGAAAGCATAGGTGGAGAAAACTACCTTATGCTACGTTTACACCATGTCCCCGGCAGTCCCGGCGCCCCGGTTTGGCCAAAACGTAGCGTGCCGTGGAACTTTTGTCGTATTTTTATTACTTTGGCTCGACTCGGCCCTAGTTGGGCCGGTGTGTTGCGTTCTACCACGGTGCGTTACGTCCCGGTACGTAAAGCGTGGCGCGCCGTGCCGGTTCCGGGCCGCGGGGCGGACGGCGCGCTATGTTTTAAGCGCCGTTCCACTACGGATGGGTCCACGTCCCAGGCCGGCCTGCTAAGTTCTAATGCGGTGCCTCACGTCCGTCCCGTTCGTGTCACGTTTGTTGTCCCGGCCCAATACGTTCCCGACGGTGTGCAAGGGTCTGCTGCTGCGCCCTGCGACTGAACGTGGCAGCTGTCACGTTTCACGCCCCGGTGGTCACCCGGTGGTCTCCCGGTGAGCCCCGGTTGGTATAAATATAGTGCGCTCCACACCTTCATTTTCACTTCGTCCTGGAGCGCGACGCAGTGAGGCGTAACTGGCCGTGAGCAACAACTGTCACACACCTTGGCGCACCGCAGTTGACCAGGCCGCATTCACACCATGCTGTGGCCGCTACCGTGTCGGGCCCTGGCAGACCGTGGGGTGCCGGGCTTCCAAACGTGGCGGAGCGCGAGGCACCGGCCGCGATCAGAGTTCCCCGGCACCCCAAGGTGCCACACCCCGGTGAGTCAAGGCACACTGCGGTCCGTCACGCCCTGTGACGGAAGCCCCGTCCCACTGCGGCCCAGGACGATTCTCATTAGTGCCGGGACTGCCGGGGCAAAATTTTTGAGCTACGGTCATTCACGTTTCGCCACCCCGGTCCCCTACGCTCCCCGACGTCCATCCCGGTCCCTCCCCGGTGCTCCTCTACCGGGGCGCCGGGACTGCCGGGGACATGGTGTAAACGTAGCATAAGTTGTATACATTTCAGCCACATAGATGCAGTAATAATTCAAAAAACCTGAAAAATCCAAGTACGGTTTTTGTGCATGAATGAATGGCTCCAAAGATCGCATACAGGCGATCTTTGGAGATTCAAATAGTTTTGTCATTTTTCTCATGAATGGCATCCTGAGATCTCAGGGAATTTCCACTCTACTAATACGTGTGGTGTGGTGGCGGACGTGTGGTGGCGCAGTCATGCCCAGCAGGCCACGCGCGAATGATATCCGGGTTCACTTCGCTGGGAGAAAATCTGACCAACTGGATATATGATAGACAATTAAGGAATCTAGCATGACGATAAAATAGTGAGTACCGCGCACTTTCAGAAAAAAATAGGCATTCGCCAATTTCTATTGGAAAATTCACCTTAGCCTAGTCGTAACCCACGGAAATATAGCCGTTTTGGGGCGAGCTGGAAGCACAGCACTGCGAGTTCGAAGGGCGCCACCACGCGGCAGGGGCGGATTAAGCTCATCTCTAGATTGGTTCCCGATCCCTATAGATTGGTTCGCTTATTGCGAAAATATAGGGATCGGTAAAGGGCAGCCATGACGGGCAGAATTCTGCCCGTCACGTGGTTATTATTTTTATTTTTTTAGTAAGTGCGCAGATTTTGCATTGACATTTGTAACTTGGCCGTGCGTGTCGAACATATCCAATTATGTAAATAAAGTACATTGCCTGAAGCAAAGGGCTTGGCCAATTTTTAAATATAAAAAACACAATGCGCACGCGCAAAGACGACCAATTACAGATCAAGATGAAGCGCCCTTTACCTGTCCTTATATTCTCCTGTGTGGAATATGTGGACGGGAACCAGTCTAGCTCATCTCCCGCTTTCGCTTGTAAAGCTCAGTGGCTCGTACCCACCGCACGTATAGACTGCCGAAGTGAATACGTCACCCTTTGTTCGTTGCCTAGGCAACTGCTCTACACTAAAAAAAAAACTGAACCGTGTCCTTGTGCTTTTGCAATGGTGTTTTATCTGGCAGCATTGATGTTTGGAGCCAGTTACAATGGCAACTACGTCACACTTCGGCACTCCATAGGGGAGACGGAATATCGGGCCAGGTATAGAGCGACAGACGTCACATCATTACATGACTCGACCTCTTGTTGTATTCAAGTTTATGTATGACGTCTGTCGCTCTACCTGGCCTGTTTCTCCGTCTTCCCCTTAAAGTTTGAGACCCGATCCGTCGATGAAATACCGACTTTCACCATGCGCGAGAGCGGAGAGGTCAACACAATCTAGACTGGTTCGCTGTCCTCATATTTACGCTGTCCTTCGTCTTACGACGAAGGGAAGTAAATTGAGGATGTGGAACCAGTCTAGTGTTGACCTCTCCGCTCTCGCGCATTTGGTGAAAGTCGGTATTTCATCGCACGGGGTCTCAAACTTTCCCCACGATTTCACCGAAACTAGACATCGCATCGATGCGTACTCTTCGGAATCTTTGCAAACTGGGGTGAGTGCACCTATTGAGCAAATATCAAAGCCATGGGACAAATTTTATTTGCGTGAGTTTGCCACAGATTTGGAGTACATTAGAAGACAGGGCTGAGGATTCCCGAAGCACTGCTCGCGGGGCTAGTTGATATGTAACCTCGGCTCTAATAGAGATAACCACATGATAAAGTTCGAGCCGAGGTAACCTCGGCTAACCCTTCGCCATAATTAACAAGCTAGGCTTCTTTTGGGTTCCTCTGCACTTTCACTTTTCTTTCATATAATGAGCGAATGTAATGTTTTGACTGGTTATTTATTTTGTGAAAAGTGTGGAAATAAAACGAATTGAATTGAATTGAAGATGGTGACTATGTGGGTTTGCAACGCTTTTTTCGTGCTAGTGCGTGAAACTACCCCCTTCCCCCATTATTACTTTTTTCCTGTGCCAACACGCAGTCTATTTGAGTAATCCTTGTTTTTAAGGGATACTGCTCGTTATTGTTAAGTGTAATAATGAAATATAAGTAATCATACCTCCAAGAATTTCAGGAACATCCATGCTTCTCGCTAGCTCGGTTCAGGTATATTAGGGTGAACAGCGCCCTCTTTGTCTAGTGAAATCGCTAACGAGGTGAAAGTGCTTGGGGCTCATAAATAATATAAGATAAATGTAGTTGTGTGTGCTCTGTGAACTGATGCTATCATAGAGTTCTATACAGCTTATACAACTCTATAGATGCTATACATTTGGCATCTGTATTACATTTAAAGTGTTGGTTGAATATAGACAAAAAGCTTATATCTAACTGCCATTTCCTACATTATTGGGGAATTTTTGCAAAGTTGCTCCTCCGTACGAAATTTACTATGAAGGGAAATTGTGTATGCATTGCGACAACATTATTTTACTTTACATTACCCATGTACACGCGAGTAATGTGTCATTGGCTTTATCCTATTATACAGTTGGTTCTACATGACATAGTTATACCAGTCCAAATTCCATTTTATGGTGCTTCATTTTGAGGACTAATTTCCTTAGTTAAAAGAGCTTGTCCAGGCTTTTCTATCAAGTGGATTTTGTTCTAACTTAAACAGCTAGAATCCCCCCTTCCACATTTTTTTAGTTTTTCTGTTTATCATGGAGGTGTATGTGTCTACAACACCATCACAACTTGTTTTTCACAAAAAATCGACAGGCTTTTGCTTAAAACGTAAAACAGTTCCGACCCTCTTCACCCAAATTCTGAAACGCTCGAGGTCACTTGGCTTGTTTATCAACAGGGTTTTGACGTCATCCTGAGAAACATACAAAACGGTGTGTGCAGTATTGAATGGAAAATACACGAAGTGAATGTTTATCATGCCTGTTTTGTCCTTGTAATTCAAAATACAAACGTGAAAAACATGTAATATGACAGCAATCTACTATTACCTGTTTTGTGAAAAAACGATGAAATTGTGGCTCACAGTGAAGCTCTTTTGAAGTAAATACTGGTGCATTGCGACGGGTGGTTTTGTCACGGAACGAACGGCATTCACAGCGGTCTGTGTACGGTCCCCTGCGGGCGTATTTTCCACGTGTTTGAACATCGGCCGTACAAGTTATAGAATGAGCGACTCATTTTTCTCTCTCTTGGTAATAGAAAAGAAAATCTTTCTGCTCTTTTTTTTCCATAGTGTCTGGTAAAACATGCAACCACGCAGCTACTGGGCATATCTCTGGCTTTCTGGAACAACAAAATTCTTCAAAAAACACCATCTAAAAGAGACGGTTTTCCAAGTTTTTTGCGTGTAAACGTATGGAGCTAACTATCGTGTTGACTTCTCTTTCTCAGGATTGCGTCACGGGGTCACGCGCATATCATGAATACCTAATGAGCGTTTCAGAAATCGCGAAAATCTCATTTTCGAAAAGCGCACTTTTGCTTGCAATTTATCCACTTAAAACCGACAATTAAAAAATAATAAAAATCCACGTCGGCAAGAGGGATGTTTGGACTATCGAAAAAAGCCTAAATGCTGGATTTTCGTCAAGGGGGATTCTTCCTCTTTAATAATCACTGCATTGCTTTATGGAACCGGATAAATCCGTTTGAAACCTCGGCGGTTTTTTGACAATATCCTTGAAAATATAGGCCTATGGATTGAGAGCGCACAATTTTGGAATGGTAATGAGAAACATAGGCCTATGACAAATGATATGGTATCAAAATCTCAACACCTATGCGAAAAATGTTGGTAACAAACCGAAATCTGGACACGGTCCTTTAAACCCAAGTGTAAACCCAAATGTACTTCAGTAGCACACTTATACTTTATTGTCAATATTTATTTATTGTTTGTATTTTTGTATTTCTTTTTCCCTTCACTTGCGATGCTGATCTCCCGCCTTCGTCGCTGGTCGATGTCTTTCCGACCACCACTCACAGACCAGAGAGTCAACAGAACCCACGTTCGTTTCTTTTATTGGCGTCCTGGCCGCGTAATTGTTTTTTACACCACTGCGAGGGAAACGTGAGGAGTTTTGTACCTTTTTAGCGTCTTGAGAGGAGACTATATAATAGGTTAGGGGTTATGATTGGTTATTTTAATTTAGAATTTTAAATGCGGTCGGTTTGCAACCAGCTTCGTGTTCTGGTTAGAAAGTTCGACTTGCAATCATAAGGTCCCTGGTTCGAATCTCAGTGTTGTTTGGGATTTTTTGAAATTTCTCGGTTTCTTCTTTTTCTCTAATATTGATAGTAAGAGTTCTGGCTATTTCCAAGATTGTCACTTGAGAAGTATCAGTTATTGGAAACTTAGACTCTATTTGGGTTGAACAAATGGGGTGTACCCCTCGCTGTGGTGTAAAAACAAAGAAAGAAAAACTCGCGTCCTGGCTTGGTCGTACCATCCCATCCAACCTCGACCCCTCCCCCCCCCCCCCCCTCCCCCACCATTTGTACATCAAAATCTAAACACCCATGAGAAAAATGGAGGTGTCGCAAATGTGATATAGACACACTCCTTTAAGCCCCCCTTTGAATCTATATGTGTATTTCTTTCTTTACGTGTAATCAAATTTTCGGAGTACTGTCAAGAAAATAATTTCAGTTTCGAACGTTCTGTACGTATCAATTCCTTATGATTTTTCCCCTTTCCGATCAATTTAATAAAATCCAAATGAATAGGATTGTTCAGCGCCATCGATAGCATTTGTTGTATCTATTGCAGCCATATATCGCAGCGTTGTATTTTAGACCGTCCGAACTTATTTTATTTCTTGAAATGGGCTTAGACCTTTTTTTTATTTTTAAGGAAATGTGTTTATTTGTTCACTAACATTTTGGTTTTTCTATCAAATCTGCACTAATTGGTACTTAATAAGTTAATTTAATTTGTAAACAAACTACATAATACAAATCACTTATTCATATTTTTTTTATTTTCACATAATTAAAGTTTAATAGGGAATCCGCCAGACGGTTCCTGACTTCCTCTTGATTGTTCCCATCTTTTTTTCTGATGGTTCCTGATGTTCTGGATATTAATCGCATAAGGGCGTTGGGGATGTGGTTTTCTGAACTATATAGCTGATGATGGCTTCGTGTGAAAACAGTCTTGCAGTCAGTGATGTCGGACCCCATCCACAGTTTGGACCCATTAGGAAATAATCAGACGGGTCCCAACTATATGGTAAAGTCTTCATTTTCATAGGTTCCAACTATAGTTGATTATGGTCTCGTGTGAAAACAGTCTTCGTTTCAGTGTTGTCTGACACCACCCGCAGTTGGTAGTGAGACCCTTCGGGGAATGATTACTAAGACAGGTCCGAAGCATTGTTTGCCACCGCCGCGCTGCCAAATGACACGATCTTAACTACAGTTGGGACAGTCCGAACTATAGACCTTTATCACGGTGCGTCCATCTTTGTCTTTGGCAAAAATCGCACAGTGGGAGGCCCGCTTTAAGCGAATTTTCTACGAATTGGTACGATTACCAGAGACTGTCTATAGACTCTACACACAATCGTACTTAATCGTAGCTAATCGTTGGAAATTCGTGGCAAAAATCGCACAGTGGGAGGCCCGCTTAACATGTACTTTGTGGGGAGCGTAGACACTTGTACTTTTACTAGTTAGCGTAAATACGTTGTTACCTGGTGGACATTCGATCTGAAGCAAACAGTAAATGAAAGTCCTTCCTTAATTAAATGTGATGTAGCTTGCAGGTAAATATCTGGTCACCTAAATAACCAATTAATAAATGTCGAAAAAAGTCTGTCTGCTGTCTTTACTTAATGTGTCCGTGTCCATTCATTAACTGAACTGGTTATATAATTTGTATAAACAATGATGAGTAGCAATCTGGGCAGTTCTTATACGAAGGAAAACTTAATTGAACTTTGACTGCATGTTACTTAAACTATACGGGTACATGTACACTGTACATGTTGAATTACATGTGAATCTCATGTCAAGTTTAGCACAAATTCTAACTGCTTTTGTTTCCTCAAATTTCACGTAAATAACCAAAGATTGAGACACTTACTTCTATAACAGGACTCCTAGCATTCTTCTGGTAATAAACACTGGTTAAACAAATGTCAGGAAACCTTCAAAACGGTATAAATTTCAGTCAAAACTTTCGGAACTTTGCAGTGACCAAAACGTGACAGACAAAAATGAACGAACTTTTAACTACACTATATGATTTAACATGAGATATACAGTAGCTCCCGTTGAGAATCACTGTTGACGCTGCGAGCTCTCTTGATTGCTCAATGCCTGAGCCATTGTGATGCACAAAATGAACAATTTCAAAACGTAACCAAACTATTTTTTTCTGCAAGCCTCGCTTTGGTTACGTTCATATTAATAGGAGAAAAGGGAAGATGGCCGCACTGTGATAAAGGTCTATAGTTTAGGTAAATGCGATAGTTGGGGCGAAATAGCGCCTCCAACTGCCGAGTGTACGAAGAAAGGCAACTGCACTTTAGAAGCAACATATCAGATTACATTATTAAGGGTAATGCGATGTGAGTTTGCGACATTGTTCTGATTGTTCTGACGTTATGGCCTACTCCTTCACTGTCGGCTTTCATTATACTCGACGCATGGCTAAATTTCGCCCGACGGTCACAAGGGAATATGGATCGTCATTTTGTGTCTGCAGACAGCACATATATGTTGCTCACAAAAAGAGTCGAACAACTTGATTTTGTTTTTTTGAACACGAATAAACAAAATATGACTATGAAGTAAAAGTAAAATGTCTAAGCATTTTCTACGACGTATACCGAGCAACAAAAGAAAGGCAAAACAAATGTTCTCCACTTTTATTTTTATTAAAAATGCAGTCAATTTGAGAATTTTCGCCACACCCGAAGTTTTATGCAGCGATGCATAATGAAGCCGTTATGTGAAACTACAAAAGAGATTATCGTTGTTTGCCCTCCTCCTTTCCGATGTCGTTGCCCGTTCCCACCAGGATACATCTATATTGGAATCATTGGACATGCTTCAGTTTCTTGATGAATGTCTTGGTATCTGCCTTAGGCATCTGCCTTTTTTACGACATCCCTCTGCATCTCTATCTAGTTCTTGACCGTTTGTTCCTTCCGTCAATTGGAGCACGTGACCGCATGCTTGAATTCCCGCTCGACCGTAGCGATCTGTTCCACGACAAACTTGACCAGTCAATGATTCAGGAGGCTAAACGCATCAAGAACGAGAACAAATTTGACCTACGCCGACTTCCCTAAACCGAACGCAGGGGCGGATCTAGTTATTTTTCCAGGAGGGGGTTTTGCCACCAGGGAGGGGTTTTGCCCATCAGATTTTTATGTCAGCTTGTTTCGGACAGGCGGACACGCAAAAAAATGCATTACATTATTTTTTTGGTGTCGGAGCAGGGGCGGGGTTTTGACCCCCAAAACCCCCCTCTCTGGATCCGCGCCTGGAACGTAAGCCATCCTCCTCACATAGTCCTACAAGAAAGCAACAGTGGAATATCCCCCTCTTCGCTGACATAGCTTTCCAGCGTCCACATCCTTCAGATCGGGCAATAAGGATCAGGCCCCAGACAGTCGCGCCTCTTCAAGTCCCAAGGTTGCGAAATCCGAAGGGCCAATGACTTTACTCTGAAAATCACATCAGCTGCACTGGGTCCAGTGGGAGGTCGCCTGCCAAATTTTCAACACAGATGGTCTCACCATGGACAAATGGGTACTCCAAACAGTCTTATCGGGTTACAGGATGGAATTCACCAGCACCTCTACTCGATTCTCACCTCTGTTCGACCTGTCCCTGCAAATGCTGAACGTCGAGTGAGATCCTGTCCCTTCAGAAACGGGCTGGGTCGGAACGAGGCTTCACATTGACATTCTTCCTCGCTCTTAAGAAGACGGGCGACTGGCGTCCTATAATCCAACTACGCCCCCCTAACGTTTACATCAGATCGAAGCGCTTTCGAATGGAAACCCTTGCTTCTGTCCTTCAGTCTCTACATCCGGGATGGTGGGCCATCTCCATCGACCTCAAGGACGCGTACCTTCACATTCGCACATGCGACCTTCATCGGAAGTACCTCAAGTTTGTGTACAAACTGCCTCTTATTTGGCCTGTCGACGGCTTTTACCCGAATTGCCAAGAACCTCGCAGCAACTTTAACCCTGCGACAGAAGCGAATTCATATCTTCATCTACCTCGGCGACTGGTTAAAAGTGGCTGCTTCCTTCCAAGAGGCCATGGCAGCACGCGTTCACAGTCAATCTTACCCTCGACCTTGGATTTATCATCAATGCCGAGAAATCGTTCCTATATCGCCTTCCAACAGCCAGTTTCACTTGAAGCAACGATCGAATTTGTCAAGGGCCTGGCCCTTCCTACGCCAGAGAGGCGCATTTCTCTGCTGGCAGGCACTCACCCGTTCTTATCCCACCATCACTACCAGCAAGATCATGGCTCCAGCTCCTGGATCTGATGGCAAGTCTGATAGATCTTGATCCTTGGTGCAGACTAAGAATGCTACCTCTTTTATTACACACGTCTACTTTTTCACTACCGTCCTCGTCGAGGCTGCATATACTGTACAAGAGTGTTCTAATAACTCAGCTCATCCGAAATCAGCTGTAGGGAACCGCGTTTGACGTCAGAGAGGAGCAACGAGGGTACCCTTAGCCTTTGTTAAGGCCTCACAGCTGGGTGAGTCGAGCGCCACCATGCGACGAGGACTGGACGAACAGCGTAGCTGTGAGGCCTTTGCTGACTGGGAATTCATTACTTATTCAAATATTACAGCCCACGTTGCATTATTCATATGCTGTAGTTACTTAGTATTCATGTCAAAACGGGCCAATCGCACTATAGCTTGCGTCTACCACGTCGTGCGGACTCGTTCATTTTTGCAATAAGGGGTTGTTCTAATTGTAATTAAGTCAATGTATTACCAAAAGTGTAGAACCAAAAGTATGTTCTCGTTATATATGAACAGCAGCAATACTTTATGTATATATAAAAACATATTTTTCCTGCTCTGTACATATTTTTCACATTTTATTGCCACATTTGGTAAAGAAAGAAAGAAGAACCACCTATTTGTTTTTGGAACGTCTACACTTGTTTGTACGTGAATTTCTGCGGTCGACATTGTCAGTTTCACGGTAAAACTTGAAATTTTGGATAATGATAATGGACAATCATTTCAACATGGATACTCCTAGAAAGGTCTTATTTCGCCGCAAAGAACTTTCTGAACCAACATCGACTGAACATCAAGTAAACGGCGCTGCTCCATGGTACAACACCCAAAATAATTTATTTCAAATTGATGAATGGATTACATTTACTCTTTAAAAAGCAGTGCCCATTGTTTATGGGTGGGATTTGTTCAAAATTAGTAACCAGTTCCTTTTTTCTGGCTAACTGGTGAAATGTCCCATACTGAATCCTTACTAATCAGCAGTTGATAATTAAAATCTATATAACCGATTTAACTCATAATTAAGGTGAAATGTTTTTGCATTGATAAATTAATAAGACATTTGGTCATATATTTGGTAGAAAAGTAACTACTAATAAGTCTACATAAATAAAACTATGGATGAACAATAATGACTACTGTGCAAATACTTGTACTTGAACAATAATAATAAGACCTTTAAGTATGTATTGTCGTGCATTTTGGGTGGCACATCGATAAATTAAGTTTTCTTCAGGAAACATAGATGATCAAAATTACTCGATTTCAAATAGGAAATCAACGGAAAAAAAGGGAAATTTAAAAAAACGTTTATCAATCAATTACGGTCAATATTTTCAATTATTGGCAGTCTGGCAAGAATTTAACTCACAGCAAGGTATAGACTTCCCAAATTGTGACTTCTTGTGTTTGGTCTGTAGCACGCCATCTGGACTGGTGGCCTGTCTAATCTCTTCTCTTATGTTTCTTTTGTCTCAGAAACTCTTCTATGACAGAAGAGATTTGTCTAGAGGGCGTACTGCGCATTACAGACCAAGCAAGAGAAATCTAGATTTGGGCAAATCTGGCTAAGACGCAAAAACGGCTGTATAAACCTGCCATTTTTCACAGGGTTGGTTTTCACAGTGTGTCATTTTTTGTAAAAATAAGCTAAATGATTTTAAAATTCGTTCGTAGAAAAAAATTTGCTTAGAACCACGAACAATATAACTTTAACAATAGTTATACTTCAATATAACTTCACCAATAGTGACTTCCAGTGGCAATTACAATTAAAATACAGTAATGGAGCTTCTACACCAGCGGCCATGACAGGGAGGCAGGTTTTATTATTGAAATAGGCCTACGTAATTTAAAATTTTCCATACCACGTAGTGACTGTGATGCAGTGGCTTTCATCGATAACCACAGCACGAAGGCTCCGTTGCCACACTGGACGTCTCAGCAGATCATTGCCACGTCTACCTAAGGCATTTTCTGGGCTCATGTATACGATGGAAATTTCACCATTGGCAAGTTCTGTGTCCTGTGCAGATCCAGCAGATACATCACCAATATACAAGGTTGGAATGCCAATGCTGACAAGCTGACGAACTTGTGACCGCATGAGAGAAACTAAGGGGGAAATTACAAGGATAATGTTCAGTTCACTCAGTCTTATGTCACTTTTGTCAGTCTTATTACTCTTGGTTGAACATGATCTGGGGCCAATTTCATGGCGCTGCTAAGCACAAAAATTTGCTTAGCACAGGATTTGTTTGCTTTATTTTGCAAAAATAGATTGCCAGCCAAAATCGTAAGTGATGTGTATTGAAAGGTATTCTCCTACTCTTGCGAAGAACACAAGTTGGGGAATATATTTGGTTTGTAATCCATTTTATAAGGCAAAGAAATCCTGTGCTGATGAAGTCGAAACAGAATGGCAATGCTTGAAAAATTGACCGGTGTGAAGCTGGTTCCTTATTCGACGTTCGAAGTTCAATATTCAATAAGGAGCTGTTACTTATTTAACATTCAATAAGGAGCTGTTACTTATTTAACAACCCCCCCCCCCCCCCCCCCCCTCCCCCCCCCTCCCCCCCCCCCCCCCCCCCCCCCGCCATGCCATGCCCGCGTTTCCCCATTCCTAGGCTAGGTGGGGTTTGGTCACGTTTTTCATGCCCCAGGGTGGGGCATTTGAACCTTTGAAATAAAATGTTCTGTGCATTTGTATGTCGAATAAGTAACAGCTCCTTATTGAATGTTGAATAAGACGGTGCCCCTCCTGGACGTTGGTAAAACGCGGAACGCGGAACGTTCCGCGAAATGTTCCGTTCCGCGTTCCGCGGAACGTTCCGCCGTTCCGCGTTTTACCAACGTCCCAGCTCCTTATTGAATATTGAACGTCGAATACTAACAGACTAAGTAACCAGGCAACTTCACACCGGTGAAAAATTGCGCTTTTTCCATACCCAGTGGGCAAAATGACGAAGACGTCGTTTCCAAGAAGAATCTCAGTTATACTTATAGCCTTTTCGGTATTTTTTTCATATACATTGAACACGGATTTGGGTAAATTTATATGTTGGAATCGATAGCTTATTCAATTCTAAGATATACTTCCCACTGACACTTCCGTCGCAAATGTTGCATTTCTGAGATAAATAAATGATAAAATTACTGCATAAAGTAATGCACAAAATGACGTGGCGAGCGGGCACGCGTGAATGGTTATCTTGTGCACTAACTGAAGGCAATTTTTGAGGAAGAAAACGTGATTTTTCTACAGAAAAGCAACATTTGCGACAAAAGTGCAAGTGGGAAGTATATCTTAAAATTACATTATGTGTTGTTCCAGGAGCTAATTTCCTTAAAATCTTTGTTCAATGTATACGAAAAAAATACCGCCTTTTCTTGCAAGCATTTAAATTTCCCGGAAGGGAGCTTCAGTTTACTGGCTGCGTGTTGTAAACTTTCCTGAACAATATCCACATCACGAGCAACATCGTCGACATCGGTACACGACGTCGCCATTTTTTCTCATGCCACTGCACTCTGAGCTAGCTAGCTGAGGCAGAGGTCGTGTCATCCGATTATTTGCATAAACAATTTAATGTCTCCCAATTGGCTTAATTTTTACATATTCATCGTGGCGCGCGCACTCGTCTGTATGCTAATGACATTTTGCTACCTCTCAGGTAGCAGAATTCCCAGTCAGCAAAGGCCTCACAGCTACGCTGTTCGTCCAGTCCTCGTCGCATGGTGGCGCTCGACTCACCCAGCTGTGAGGCCTTAACAAAGGCTAGGGTACCCTCTGCCACCAGTCTATCGACTTACCCCCTCTGGACATTTTTGTCCCAAGCTTGACTTAAGTTTCGTCAACGGAGGAGGACAAATGGTTGTGCCCCGTGCGAGCCTTAAAATACTACCTGGTTCGAACCGAGTCTCTTAAGCGGGCCTCCCACTGTGCGATTTTTGCCACGAATTTCCTACGAACTGGTACGATTACCAGAGACTGTCTATAGACTCTACACACAATCGTACCAAATCGTACCCAATCGTAGGAAATTCGTGGCAAAAATCGCACATTGGGAGGCCCGCTTTAGAGGAGGAAAAAACAACCCTTCAGTGCGACCATTCTAGTCGGCTTCTGCGACCACGATCGCCCGTTGGGTGTCCGAGGAGGTACAAGTCCCTTCGGACCATCGGGGATCGACATCTCGAGCCTATGGGGGACGCAGTGCATCCACATCTTGGGCTCACTTCCTGGGAGTGTATCTTCACGAAATAATGAAGACGGCCTGCTGGAAGAATCCTTCGACATTCACGTCCTGCTACCTGGAGGATGTCGAACAGGCAGAGGGTCGCCTGCTTGCAGACGGGTTCTTCGAGCACTGGCCGAGCCGCAACCCGCAAAGACCCAGTCATCGCCATTACCTTCCAACTAGTTTGATGGGCCAACGGTTCAGTAAGGTGTATGTTCCTATTAGACATGTATATTCCACCCATTGCGTGCCTCGTCCCGCCTTTCTGAGAATCGGTGCTACTCTGCAAATCTAGGTATACTACAGTGAGCCGCCCCCTACTGTAGCCTAGTTGAATCCCTAAAATCCTAGCGGATTTTCCATTCTAAGTAAACTCCTCAAAAAAGTTCGGAAAGTCACGTTTGACTGACGATTTTCTCTCTTGTTACTAAATCATTTCCCTTGAATTTGGTATCATTGGAAAGCCCTGTTATTCCTCTTTACAGCGATGTGTCATTTGTTATGATTAATCAATTGGGGGATGTGCACAGTATAGCGGAATACAGGGGTGGGTGGAAAGTGAAATGTCACAGTTCACTGCTATTGTCATGCAGTGCATTCCCCTTTTGCTTGGAGGATGGGAATGTGTCAATGCACTTTTTGACAATAGCAATGCATTTTGTGACAGTTCACTTTACACCCGCCCCCGTATTCAGCTGTGCTGCACATCCCCCAATTGCTTAATCACAACAAATGACACATCATCGTAAAGAGGAATAACAAGGCTTTCCAATGATATAAAATTCAAGGAAAATTATTTTGCAACAAGAGAGAAATCGTCAGTCAAACTTGACTTTCCGAACTTTTGTTGAGGAGTTTATATAGGGGACGCTCTCCTTAGTTTATAACCATGTGCTTCATGGACAACTCAACCAAATAATAAAGACTTGCCATGTCTCGTCTTTTTGGAGAGGCCAAAATAAAGCAAGTAAAGCCGAACGGACGTTCGTTAATAATACGAATTGACTAAAAATATAAGTTTAACTGTCTGTCTTACATTTCCCATTACGAAGTGCATCTTTTAGAATTCTACTAAATTTAGCATGGCGCTGAAGTAATTGTTGCCACATTTTAACCGAAATTGCACCCATTTATAATGATCATTTTTAAGAAATCAAACATGAATGTTTAAATGATGCAATATTTTGCGTTTCTGGATCTCTAGATTCAGGATTTGCGAGAGAAAAAAAAAAAGTCGACCATTGATCCAGTGGGAATCTGTTGCATTTAGTAATCAAAGCGCTACATCACGCAGAGACCGATAAAAGCTCCATGAGTACAAGGACAATAAGTGCACGTGTAATAGACTTACGACACGGACCAGTCGTAAACAGGCCGATTTATTTGTGTCGTCGTTGTTTTGCGCTACATGACCTCGTTTAATGGTTATTTGATTTATCGACGAGTGAATCGTTCATGTTATCCCTGTCCTTTCGTGTTCGCGTTTTGCTAAACTACACGATTCCTCTGCAACTGTGGGTTGAGATGTTTGCTTCTCAGACTGACGCCAATTTCTCAAATTATGTCGATAAAGATATTATGTTTCAGTCACTTCTTCAGTTCTTCTGTCGCCTAAGGTTTTACAAACTAGCATCGGGAGGAATATATCATGAAAGGTCGACAAATCAAAAGCTGACTACTCACACACGTAGGCCTATATTAAACCACGCTTTATATTCTGTGCCAAGTTTGAATTCCTGTCATTGCCGTGTTTGGTCGTGACTCTTTCTTCGAGTACATGTCATTTTAGCTAGTTGTATCGCATCCCAGAAAGACTATAGTATACAAATATTGACTGCAATGAGGGTCATGGTTAAGATTATAGGCCCTCGGTATTCTCGAAGCCATGACTATGCCCCGAGGCGGAAGCCTAGGGGCATAGTCATGGCTTCGAGATCACCGAGGGCCTATAATCTTAACCATGACCCGAATAAACAGCAGTAAATATTTGTTTTATATACCGAATGTGTAGATTTTTGTCATATGGTTGGTTAAAAGTAACAATACATCATACAGTCATGACAGTGCTCCTTCGAGTTTCGATTTCGGAATCTGGTCTACGGCGGAAAAGTTGTAGATTTACAGCAACAAATTGTAGCATAATTACCTGGCACTTTAGTAGCACATTTCACCCGACACAGTTTTCACTGTAGGCCACTTCTCTTATTTTCTTAAGGACTTCATCATTTACGACAGACGACAAAACGACTTTGTCGAGATTCCGCCATTACCGTCCTGCTGAATGTTTACGTGAAGCGGCCCAGCTGCATAGTTGGTGCACAGCTATGCCCACGGGTGTAGCAAAGACTATGGCCGTGGGCATAGTCAGAACTTTTAACCAATCAGATGACAGGAATCTACGCATGAGGTATATAATGTTAATTATTGTTTTAGTTTCTCCGAATACGAGTTTGGTGCCGTAGTCCTTGCCTATAATGACCAATCGGACTTTAAGTAAAACGAATGCCTTGCCTACAAATGATGCCCATGATGTTGACCTCTCTCTATAGTCCACTCACGCAATTTGCGCTGCGGTCATATGAACAACGTTCGGACAAGTTGCTCACGGAGCCTTTCGACTTGGTGTTTAAGACACGTGGAAATCACGGCTAAAATTGACACTTTTCCTAAATCTTCCCGTTACTGAAAAATAGTGATGTATACATGTGTACCTACCCAGATTGCACACCATTTAAAAGTGTAGTTTATCCTCTTTAATTTGGATACATTTGTTTTCAATTTAGCCTCATCCAGGGAAACGGGCCGTTTTTTCGATAGAACAATTGATGCAAATGCTTTTTTTAAAATGGGGCGTTTGAGATGCGTACACCGTGTAAAACACGATGTTTACACCGGAGAAGCCTCCAGAAGATGCAAAACGAACGACACAGGGTTTCGTTTTATAAACGCTGTTATTGTTTGACTCGCGATGAAAAATGAAGCCGGCGCCACGAACAAAATATTTGCTCTAAAGTACAGCAAAAAACTCTGCCAATGCCCACAGACATCTACTATTTTGTGTCATAAATCTCTGTTTTTCTTCGTACTCACATCACGATTCCAAACTGTCTGCCATGTTTTACTGCTCGCGGTTACTAGGTGACGTCATTACACCGAGCTTTACACCACAGACCCGCTCGCGAGGTCGGGTAGTGGTGGCTCCCACCGGGGCAGACTCGTGTATCATATGATGGCTAAAAGGACGCTCCGGTGTAAGTTGGTGTTACACGAGGTAAGCATCTCGAACGCCCCTATAATAGACGTCAACACAAATTTGGACCGTTTTCTGAGGGGTCAGCGCATAAAATCGAATCATGAGTAAAACCATCATATACTGCCAGATCGAGTCTTGAAATAAAACTGAAGATTATTCTCTTTTCAAAAGCTGTTTTAATTAAAGGCACCGGCTCGTCAGCAATGCGCGCGCGCCAAATTCGTGTCACAAAATACGCCACTCCAAAGAAAAGGCATGGAGCTGCGTATTTCGTGACACGAATTTGGCGCGCGCGCATTGCTGACGAGCCTTTGCCTTTAATATTGAATAACGTCTGGTGTAATGACGTACTTTCTTTCACATCCACCAATGAACCCACCAAGCCCGACATGCTTTCCAACACACCATCCGATGACACGCTTCCCGGACACAAATGATCCCAATTGTGTCGAGAAGCAGGTGTGTGTCGGGGCAGTGGGTTCAAGATTCCAACGCACACTACGACACTACACGACACAGATGGTGCGTCGTGTACATGTGTGTCGTAGTTTTTCCTACACTATTGAACCTACACTTTTGAACACCGTTGCGAAAAATCGTACGACGCACCGTGCGTGTCGGAATGTTTCGTGCTCGTCCACGACACTAATTGCGACACACCCACGCCCCCGACAAAGGCAGCTACGAGCGTTATCACTAACCTCGACACATCTACAAGAACGCGCACAGACTCTCGGTTAAGTCGTTTATGACGTCAGTTGTTTCGTAGTCTTGGCGTGCTTTTTGTCGCCCATAAAACGACACGCGCCGACACAGACTGCGTCGGCGCGTGTCGTGGACCATCTGTGTCGTATTTATGTCACAAGTGTGTCGTGGGTAGTGTCGGGCTTGGTGGGTTCGGCCTCTTAGTATCCACTTGACCAGCTTAATCTTTTGTTTGGTGCTTTGTGGTGCATGTGGTAGGTTTGAAGTACAGAATTAATGCCCTGTTCACCGTGGGAGGAAATAACATAAAGCAACCAGAGTGTTCATGGCATGTAACAACAGTAGCATAGTAATGTGACTTTCTAAATTGCACCTCCGTTTGAAAATGAATTTCGGGGCGTCTGCCATTACGCAAATGTTAAACCTAAAAGGCTATTTGCACGGCAACGTTCTCGATCAGCAGCGCATGACGATGCTGCTGTCAATCCCTGTCCACTTCATTCCTGTATGTCATCGGCCCAAGGTGTTAACGACGGATCCCGTCGTTGATTTCGTTCGCATGATGTTGTGATACACGAAAAATAATTATCACAATCCCTCCATGTGCGTGATGAAAGCGACGTGCGCTTGGTGTTTTTTGCAATATCCCGAACTATAGACCACATAGGCAGTGCGCAAATTTAATATGTATATAGCTAGGTTGTATACCCGCCCCCAACGAATTGTATGCAACTCTGTGTTCATGAATATTCTTAAACAATATCTTGTTATAAAATACATGATCGCCGAAACAGACGCAATGGAGCACAGAAACCTAAGCTAGATTTTAGTCTAGATTTTAGTCCCCGTATAAGGGCTTTTTTCTTCAAAAGAAACACCGTTGCGAATCCTGATTTTTCTTGCCATTTTATAAGCCTGTGTTTTTTTAATGGATTGACCATATCTCAAGGTGCCTGATCATGATGTAGTCTTTAAAAAATGATTTTAAAAATAGAGTGTCCTGAGCATCCTTTTGGCCTTGCGTCCGTGATCGTTGAATATGGGACATCCTTTCTGCATCCGATCCGTGATCGTGTTTACCTCGGAGAATGTCATACCCTGACAACGCCGAACCCCTGTCTTTCCTTAAGTCGTTTATGTGTCAGCTTGGAGAGTTTTCAAGATTGAAATTAAAACTGATTTCGATAAACCACTGCCGACAGGACGTTTGGTCCGTCAATACACGAGTTCTCAAATAGTCTCCTACGCACCCAGTTATCTTCACGCGCGACGCCCGGAAACAACAGGAAACACAGTCACCCTGTCAGTCTTAATACGAAGAACACGCAACGTCTAAGCCAGCCCCTCCACTCCTGCGGAAACCAATGAAATGCCAGCTCTACTGTCACGTGACGCACACAGCACTCTCTTATAAGATGTGAAGTTCGGCGAGAGTTGTGCTGATTGGTGTACGTGCGTGTTTTCCATTTTAGAAAAATAGGAGCTAAGCGAGAGAGCATCACACCTGGTACGTGTATGCTAGTAACGCTTAAGGAAATCTTCATCTGCCAGGCCTATAACTGTTTTCGCAAACCTGTTGCTGAACGCGGATATCGTCGCGCGCAGGGAGCCTCTACAGGTATGTTGTCGAAATTAACAAGCTGGCTTACATGCAATTTATAATTAGAACAATTAACGAGAACACGTAACGAATCTGTAAATTTCTTTTGTAACGTTTTGGAGAAACTATGTGATTTATTTTTGATTCTGGGGCGGTTGGGGGGAGACGTAAAAAAGTTAGTTACCACATTTTTTACGTGAGCGCAGACAACCGTGCTACACATGTCCAGGATCTTCTCTATAACATATCTCACATTTACAGAGTTCTTATGGACCGAACGTTCGGGTGTTTTTACGCAAAATTATATTGTCTGCAATTGTATATGTTTGCATTCATATAATCTTGTTGTTGTAAAAGTTAAATTGGGCTGGGTCGTTATGGATCCCCGTTATACACGTACGAACGGGAGTACCTGCGCCAAATGTAGATACGATTATCAAAAGTCTTCAAGAAAAATTAATAGGGTTTATTTTAGAAACCAGAATAAGGATATTTAATTGTTTAAAGTAAACTCGACTCGTTTAATTTTCGATCCTTCAATGCTGGATGTACGTACATCCAGCAATGGAAGGGGAAATAAATCCATGTAGAAAGTCAAATAACTTGTTGATTTAGGCAGACATCACGTTCACAATTACTGCACGATAAATAAATCAAGTTCCCTCATTCCACGAATTATTTTTTTAAATTCTGGTACGTGCATAGGTATACCCAGTATACCCAGTATACCCCCAAACATTATAACAATTAACTGTAAAACTATAGTCAGCAATAAGCCGATCTTTCAACTTGTCAGGTTCGAGCAATTGTTCGCATTATTTTGCTGAATGAATAATCTTCGCAATCCAATACCTTATAATTATTTAATTGTGCGCAAAGCGTGTCAAACACTTAAAGGCAGTATACATCATTGGTAATCTCGAAAATCAGAAAACTTCCCCGGAAATGGTTTTGTCTGAAGTGCTATAGTCTTTTACAAATGAGTAAAACAATTAGTTTTCGTCTTATGAGACGAAAATTCAATTCGCCCCAAAACCACTTCGCCCGAGTGCCATTTCGCCCCAAATTACTTCGTCCAAACACTACATCGCCCAAATGCCACTTCGCCCCAAAACCACTTCGTACACAGGCCGTGGTTCAGGGCGAAATGGTTCAGGGCGAAATGACTGCAAACCATTTTTTGACTGTTTTCTCAAAAGTTAGACGAATTACGGAGCTGGTTTTTGCTCAGGTTGGTTTTAATCATGCATATCTTCAATCACACAGGGGGATAAACTATTTGTAACATTTTACCAATCATGTATATTATCTTTAAACAAACAAAAAAGGTATATCGGGAAAGAAAAGAGAAGATAAACTATTCAGCTGATACAGGAAACTGACTACGACACACTGTAAAAATCCCACTAACACATTTTTGTCCCAAAATCATGAACACATGAGGCAGGTAACTGCTTATCTGATGTGTTTGTAACTAGCACATCAAGTAGCTCAAGTAGACCAATATTCCTCATGCACATCAAGTGGAGGTTTAATTTGTTAAACTCGCGCCTCATGCACATGTGGGGCAAATAAATTTAAAAAGTAAAATTGAATGGTCACGTCGGGTGCGTAAAGTAGTGGTCAGAGCGCGCCGAGTAGCATTTGTTGCACCTGACGTGTAAGATAATTGCCAATGAAAACGTTTATGCTGAAAAAAATAAAACAACATTTTATCTCTAGCTCTCACATGAAGTATTTCCACGTAAGCTTTGACTATCACATCAGGCACATGAAACACTTGAGGCGAAACTCGCCTCAACATGAGGTGACACTCGCCTCAATATGAGGTGCACCTCAACATGAGGCGTATGCATTGCACAACCGCAATATCTCAGGTGCATGAGCTTGGTAGAATCACGTGCATGATGTAGAGTCATGTTTTACAGTGCAGACATGGTGTAATAAAATCAAAATATTCACTGATACGGTCCAGCCTTGTGGAAATACTCAGTTTGGGGCTTTTTAAAAGCATTCCATCCGTCAGATTTTCATTATACAAGATCGAAGGAGAAGTGCCCTTCTTAAGCTAAGGGGATGATTGCAGTGAGGCGAGCACAGATCAAAATTTAACTGGATAATCGGGGATTAGGCCTACTTCAAACACGATTACACTCTATATTGCTATGAAGCTTCTGATGTACCATTATACCGGCTATTACATTGTTATGCCTTGCTGTTATACATGCAAATAATCATTTTTCCGGCGAGACGCCATTGTCTTTGGTAATAAAGTAGTATAAATAGCACAATTTACTTCTGAAAGATTTAGTACTCGTGAAATAAAACTTAATAATTTTTGGCAATGAAATACCATTTTAATTACTTCCCGTGATTATTTACTTAAGTTCTTGAATGACATGAGATAGTAGAGATGACGTCAATTATTGTAACAAAATCTACAGACGCAGCAATTAGAAATGTAATCTTCGTATAGTCACTGCAGTCGGCTTTTCAATCCAAACATAGAACCGGACATTGTCAAACTTCAATATAATGGTCCAGGAATATTTGGATTGGCCAGAACCATCGGGGTTTTTTTTTGCCTCTGTCCTGTACATTGTTATTCCAGTTGTTGAAAGGATTAGATTGTGATGTCGTTCGGAACCCGTCGTATTAGTTCACATGATCCAAACAAATATTGCGTGTGCAATTTCGGTTTTAAATTGAAAACAAAAACACATGATCGTTGCTGAAATGTATCTGTACATGTAAGTAGAACAACCCTATACTGCGTAACAAGTTTGACAGCGGAGACAGTATATTAGTACGAAAATATGGGGTGAACCTCTTACAAATTGCAACAGAAGTCTGACATTTATTACTCAAAAGTCTCCTCTATAACATAAAAGGACATAACAAAATAAGTGGTAGAAAGTAGGTTTTAAGTTTTTTGTTTTGTTAATTAGGGTTTCCCCGACGCAGCTAAATCAATTTCTGATTAATTGCGAAATTATTCGAACCGGCCATTCAACACCGGCTAGCTCGGTGGTCGAGTGATTAAGACGTCTGCCTTGTTTGCAGGAGGTCGTGGGTTCGAGTCCCACCTGAGCACGCTATGAAGTTTTTCATAGTGTCTCGGGAAACCACTGAGTATACAGTGTTAATGATTACGTCGGGCAAGGGCAAAACAAACCCTAATTAACATTCAGTTTCCCCGACGAAAGCTAAATCAATTTCTAAGTTTTTTTTTTTTTTTTAGAATACACCGGTATCATTTTTTGCCACTTTATGTTGAGATATTCGGTGACCATGTAACTGAACACGTACAACGTTCCACAAATAGATGGCCTGGCTGTAATACTGAGATGCCAAGTATATTTAGATAAGATCTATAGATGATTAAAATAATTAAGCCAGTATATGATATAACTAACACAAACAATAATGCGTAACATTAAAAATTACTCATGCTTGTGTACTTGTACACGAGGCAACATAAATTGACACAAATCCACATAACTAGAACTGCAGGCATTGATTAACATAAATTTGAAACAAAAGTATTTAAATCTCTCTTAAAATAATACCACGTTTATATTACTTTAACAAATAAATGACATTTATTGACTGTCAAATTGACCAGGCTACTTGACAAACGTGTTGACATTGATGAACATGAATCTCAACATAAAGGTATCACTCAATCACTTTGAAACAAATAATTACTTTAAAAGTGACTAGGATATAGTACATTTTTAAAAAGAAGAAAGACAGTGTTATTTGTAAGCAGCTTTTTGTGAAACCTTTTACACCTGGTGAAACAATCAATTTGAAAAACAATTGAACACCAGACGAGTTAGTCTGAAACAAGTTGTAGATCCAAGTTGTAGATCCAAGATTGACCTAGTTTCACGTTCATACTTTTGAGTTGTACTGTTAATCTTAAAAATTCAAAATTGTTCACCTTTTTCCAAACAAATAATTAGGCGGGTGATGAAGTCATGTTAATATCACTGTGACGTCACGGTTACGAAACTTGAAGATGCCTATATAGGAGTCCGCCGGCGTCGCCATACTTTTCAAAGTGGTGGGGGCGGCACAAATGGGCACAACATGTTGGCGACGCCTCTGTCTGGGACTATATGCCATTATTGAAGTTCGTACCTTGATCCGTTTTCAAAATAGACTGTCTTGTCAAAATTCTTAATTGTAAGGTCAAGGACTGTCCCACGTATCAAATGCATACCCAGTCTGGAGTTAGGCTACTTTTATTGCGAAAATACATTTTAAGCAATTTGATAATATAATAATAAATAATAATAATAATAATTCTTCTTAATGCTGCAAACGGTCGACACCACGGGAAACCTTTCCCGAACGACCACCGAAATTTCGGCAAGAATCACTCAAATTGACACAAAATTTTTCTACCCAAAGCTTCCAAAAATGGTTCTAGACCTAATCAAAATGGTTCTAGACCTTACAAAATTTTTTTTTAACCTCCAAAATATTGGGGCTACACCAAATTGTCGCCCTAACCGACCGTGTCGCCCTAACATAACTTTCTACGCAAAAAGTGTCACCCTATTGGATAAAATAGAAAAGTATTTGTAATGCCTACATATCCACCCTGCTGAGTGTTCAAGGCGCAGATTCCTCGGTCTTAAGCTTGTGTCGAATTTCAAGCTTATATCTTATTCCCTTTTTAGTTTAATACCATCCTTCATCTCATGAATTCAACCTTTTTGGTCATTATTTATTTTCAGCGACATGATTTGTCAAAGACAACAAGTTTCAAGTTATAGGCCTATACTGCCGTTTCAAGTTGGTCAGACTTTGAGGCCCCACATCTAAAGGACAAGCAAAACCGTAAGGTTTATTTTCCTCTAGGCCGCCGCACACCTTTGCGAATTTACCGGCCAACCAAACACCGGACCGTAGGATGGAGGAAAAAAAAAAGTTTGATTTGATTTACCCGGGTCGTTCACGGTCAGAACGGCCTGAAAGCGCACACCTTTCCAGTATGTACAAACCGCAGTGGGTTGACAGGCTGATAAATCGCAAAGGTATAGACAGGTTAACACGATCGCGATTCGCGAAGCCGGCCCGGCTCCATGCGTGCGGTCAGGCGTGTAACGCAAGATGTAACTAAATTTGACACAAAATGTAACTAACCATGGATTAATTTCGGAGATATCTTTCCAGGGTCACATGCCAACCAGAGCTGATCTACTTTATGGCTTTTTAGCCGTTTGCGGATGTTCCTTATTCCATATAAAAAATGTCCGGACATTAAATGTTCATGACTTAGAGTGCCCATTTTGCCACGATTTTCATGCGATAAACACTAACTAAATTTCCCTCTGTTGGTAAAAATTAATGATATTCATAGGCGTATGAGACAGGGGCACAAGGGGTGCTAGTGCCCCCCCCCCCCCCCCCCCCCCCCAAAAGATGTCAATCCCCCCCCCCCCCCCCCCACCCCCCCCCCCCCCCCCCCCCCACACACACTATTTTGCTTCCCATATATGACGTAATTCATATTTTGTCGGCAAAATCATGCTAATGTTGGCAAAAATAAAAAAGATATTGAAACTAATATAACACCGCTGATAAAAAGGCACGGCAATGGCATTGCTATAACATTATATTACATGTATGTCCATACAAGCTCACCAAGCACCACCCTCATTTCTCTCAAATAAGAATCATATTGTTTGGTTCAGGGTACAACCGAATGTTCAGAAGCCTAATTTTACCAAAAAGGCTGTCGATAGACTCTATACACAATCGTACCAAATCGTACCTAATCGTGGCAAAAATCGCACAGTGGAAGACCCGCTTTACTGTCAAACACATTCTTATTAAATGTATTGATTATACGCATAATGCGTCGTAAATACAGTGATGTCCTATAGACCTAAAGACCTTATTTCAAGACATAAACCCCTCTGAGATTTTTAAATCTATGAAGAGATAAATCTTTTTAGACAATAATTAAGAATGGTAAAGATTTTTGTAGTTATTGTGAATTTTTTTCCACTGTAAATACTCCACACCTTCATGACACAAATATAGTATAGGCCTATGTCGTTAAACTCTACTTTACCTATATCTACCCTAGTTACAAAATTATGATCAATTGAAATTGATTTCAATAAATCGCCCGCAATTCGGTTCCAAGAAAATATAGAAGTAAAAGTCGGACACCTTGCGTTTCATTCACGGTTGATTGTTTTATCGAGGAGAATCTGGACTCTGAAGGTTACTGGAGTGGATAAGTGCCTTTCGGCATGGCGAGTGTTTCGCAAAGGGCGTATAATGCACCGAGCGGCGTGCAAAAGGGCTTACAAATTATTTGACTTCCGCTTCGGTTGTTTTGCAAAGTAGAAATTTATAAAAATTATACTAGTAAAAAAATCTGCAGATTTTAAATTGCCGCAAGAGAACAAAAAGCGACCGGAAGGTGTTGAAAAGATGTTAGGTGTAAGATGCTTCCTGGAGATAAGGAACGGACAACAACACCTGAAGAAATGTTTGCATCGTAATAATTAAATCAATACGAGTTTTTGACGTCAAAGAGCAGGGTGCTATTGGGCCTGAAATACTTCATACAAAACGGTAACCGCCGTGCGTATAATACACGAACATTAGTGAATCTAGAGCAACCCTGGGTCATCATATTAGTGCAATGGTTTTCTTGTGTGTTTGGCTATGTTAAATTTAGGTTCATTATTGCAACCAAAGATAGTCTTTAATCTGATCAGCGCCCTTGTCGTAACTGTGAGTTTTAATAAAAACAAATTAGAATGTAAAAACACTATACTGTATTCGGACGTTTTGTTGGAATCATGTTGCGGCGTAATCTGAACGTCGAGATGGCGAGGCGGGGGAGGGAAGACCAGGTGACGATAAACATTTATTACAGTTTTACTTAAAGGCACATGCTCGTCAGCAATGCGCGCGCGCGCTAAATTCGTGCCACGAAATACGCAGCTCCATGCCTTTGCTATATAGCTGCGTATTTCGTGGCACGAATTTGGCGCGCGCGCATTGCTGACGAGTCTCTGCCTTTAATCGCTTTAACACGATTTACGCAACCTTTATTTTTTTCACAATTCATAAAATGATAAAAACAGGGCGATTCATAAAATACTACGTGTCCTAACATATTTTAACCCTTGACAGAATGAAGTATTGTGTTCAGATTTTACACCACCGTCAAATCGTACAGACTGAACAAAGTGCTATTAGAAAACGTCGTGAAAAAAATGAAATTACTCCAACTGTACTTGGACAAAACTGATGAAACTCACTTAGTGAAATTTGGCAGGCCTTACCTTGTTTATGATCTGAAATTTTGGATTAAATCCGTTGGAAGTTATTTAAGATCAAAAGTATATAGCCCCCCCCCCCCCCCCCCCCCCCCTCCTCCCCCCCCCCCCCTTCCCCAGGACCTTTTTGACACGTATAGTACAATTTTACACGGAAACAATCATGTGGTGTTTGTTACCATAGCTATCAACACCTTTAGTCGGGTTTTTTTCTTGTCAACTCGTGAAGTGCTTCTTCCTTTATAAGTCTTCCTTTATAAGGAGTGCAATTCGCATTGTATCTTTCTTCTCGGTGTGAGCATTGAAACCAGAAACACCCGCCCACCTATTCAGACACCTGTCCCACTGTTAAGCAACCAGATAATGTGGCAAAAACAAAAGGAGTGCACCCTCTTTCGGTATCCTTGGATGCACCCAAGTTTCCGACTAAAAAATAAAAGGAAGTTGTTCGTGGCCTCCAAGGACCAGCAGCGTGCTGTATGGACTGATACCGAAAGCCTAGCCATATTCCTGCCCCGTTAACTTAGTATGCAGCAAACTCATTAAGAATATAATAAGAATATGGCTTAAACTGTTTGAAGAATGAACAGGCGAGTTTCCGTGCCCGCAGCCATCCCAAGTGTTCACCAGTAGAATTTGTGTCACGATTCCTTAATTTTTATGATAACTGCAATGTGTTGTTCAGATAACTGATACCGAAAGCCTAGCCATATTCCTGCACCGTTAACTTAGTATGCAGCAAACTCATTAAGAATGTAATAAGAATGACTTAAACTGTTTGAAGAATGAACAGGCGAGTTTCCGTGCCCGCAGCCATCCCAAATGTTCACCAATAGAATTTGTGTCACGATTCCTTTATTTTTTTGATAACTGCAATGTATTGGGGCTTTAAATGCACATTAAATTTTACGTGGTCACGATGTACAGACAATCGGCAACCAGTTTGTTTAAATCCGAACTTCTTTTCATGTCTTGTCGCCTTCCAGCAATTCCGCCCAGCGGACTATGGGGAGAAGAGAAGTGATGACACTGTGGACCGGGTTACTTGTGGCGCTTTGGATACAGAGCCAAGCATGCCTAGTGCAAAACTGTCCAGAAGGAGGCAAGAGATCCAGTTACAACACAATCAGACAGGTGGGTGTGTATACGCCGCAAAGTGTAACAGCGATTGACACTGTGACATCGAAGAAAAATGTAAAACAATTCGCGGCAAAAAGTAACAATTATTATATCAATGTAAACATAAAATTGTTGGAAAAAAAGAAGAAAAAAAACAGTTAGGCCTATACTTTTACTGTTTTTTTTAAATATGTTGTTATGCACAAGCATTGTGTTAAATTACATTTTTGTTCAGAAACAAGGCATTTTCAATCTTCATCTCTATAAATACATCCACGTTACTGTTCACTAACGGAGAATCTACTGTTTTCCTTCGATGTTCCCTGGTATGCGGCAGCAACTGCGCGGCGTTGATAGCGAGCACATGAGCAACCAAGTACGAAAATGGGAAACGCAAAGTCGGAAATTTTCGAGTCAAAATTAAAGTTCGCCGGTAATAAATTTCAATGAAAACAGTTTTAAATGTGTGGGGAAACCTGTATTGGCTTCAGTTACATTTCTGCCCCGCAAGCGTCCCCGCCCCCAATCAATACCGGTGCCACTCTCCCTCCCAATCCTGTATTTCCAAATTTGGAAATACGGGATGTGTTGCGTGGTTGGCAGTTTATTGCCGACATTTCTCAGTAACGCAAACGGTGATGCAATTAGCAATTGTGGCGAAGTTGAACTTCAACTTCGCCCACTGTTCCCATTGGCTTACTACGTTTACCGAGAGCCGCGATTGTTGTTGCTTCGCGGAAATACATAGGTACGTCGTGCCGACCCAACCCGGCCCACTCGATAACAAGTGCCCCGAAACTGATGCAAGATATCGGAAATGGTTTGTTCAAAAGTAGAATACATGTAGACCCTTTACCTACATGCATCCAAAAGTCTCATTTTGCTGTAATTGTCCGACAAAAAGACACGGAGTTTATAGAGGATCAAATTACCCGATGCTTGGCAACGTTTTCTGGCGGTAGCCATCTTTTGTCCCTTGCACAACTTGTTTACATTTACAGATTTTGTTGGCCGCAATAAGAGTATCGGTTCAAGTGACACGGCCTTGGCGCAATACAAATCTTTGACCAATTGTGTTGGCAACCGAAAGGGCGTATACAGTTGCTTCATGGTTATGCTTCGTATTTATTGTTTTGAACATTAAATTTGTAGCTATTTCCTGGTTATTTTAGCACTTATATCGAGAAAATACCCAATAACAATACTTTAGAATTTACCTTTTTTTAATACAATGCCGATCACCACACGAGACGAATTTCACGCAATCAGGACGAATTAGAACGCTGTAAATTTTGAATTATACTGCACAGAAAATGAAATCCAATGGTGACTTGTCTAAATTCGAAATGAGAAGTGAGCTCGTCGCTCTTCGAGGACGAAATTAAAGTATCGTTCTGGGGAATTTGCTTGATATATACACTGCAAAAACTGTGGCGTTAAATTAACACCAGTGGTGTTGTCTTATATATAGATACCAAACCTGATGTTAACATTTAACACCAGAGGTGTTAGTTTTAATTCCACACTTCGAATAAATGCATTATTTTCAACACCCTTGGTGTTAAAACTAATACTTGTGGTGTTAAAACTTAACACCAGGCTTGGTATCTATATAAGACAACACCACTTGTGTTAATTTAACACCACACTTTTTGTAGTGTATAAGTGCTAAAATTACCGGGAAATAAATCCTATATTATACCAATTTATTGAACGAAATACAAGAACCTTACAGATCCAAGACATACATTTAAGATGTTTAAAAAAATTCTGCGAACTTCAAGGCGAAATTATCTTTAAAAACTGCATATACGCAGTGTGGAAATTACAGTTTGGATTGTGCCATTTCTTTTAATGGCTAAATGCAACCAACAGCAAATATGCGAGGACAATCGTGTGCCGCAAAGAATAAGATCATTCAGTGTCTTGCCTGTGGCAAAACGCCTGTTCAGGGAGCCATTGAAGAAGAAAAACATGCATAGGCCTACAAATTTGATATCCAGTCAAGTCTACCAAGTGTCTATAATAATCTATAATTTAATTTCAGTATTTATTGCGGTCAACAAACGCTGATTCAATGTCAAGTCAAAGCGCGTCATCACCAATTGACTTTTAACACCTTGGGGTTTAACACTTTACGTGTTCAATAATGTTCTCCGGGTGCGAAAAGACAAGACAATGGGCAACCCACGCTAGATGGGTTCCAAGACCGATATACCGTGTTTAGCTTGCGCGAGGCTAGCTCGGCCGGGGACGTTTGGTTCATTCCCCCCATTCAGTTGAAACACGCGTCCCCTGAGGGGCATCCACGCACAAACAAAATAAGTCCAGCAGAGCATGAGAGGCGGTAAATTTTTCCCATCTCTCTATTCGCATGCAGGATCCCCGTCCAACCATCGATTACGTTTACATTTTGTTATAGGGCGTTGTGATTCAAAACGGTATTTTTTTCCTTATACATTGAACAAAGATTTGAATGAAATTACCTTCTGGAATCAACAGATCATCCAATTTTAAGATGTACACTTGCACTTTTGTCGCAAATGTTGCATTTCTGAGATAAATAAATGATAAAATTACTGCATAAAGTAATGCACAAAATTACGACGCGATCGGTCCGTGCGTAAGCACGACAACATGGGCGCTGCGCGCGCGCGGGAATGGTTATCTTGTGCACTAACTGAATGCACCTTTTTAATGAGAAAATGTGATTTTTCCAGGAGGTAATTTCCTTCAAATCTTTGTTCAATGTATACGGAAAAAAATACTTTAAATACCTGTTTCAAAATAAAGTGAAATTTCAAGTTTATGCCCTTTAAAATGATTGGTATCTCGATTTACACATAACTTACACAATATAAACATGATAAAAAACTTTTAAAAACTTTCCCTGAAATGGTTTTGTCTGAAGTGCTATAGTCTTTAAGAAATAAGTAAAACAATTAATTTTCGTCTCATGAGACGAAAAATCACTTCGCCCCAAAACCGCTTCGCCCAAACACCACTTCGCCCAAATGCCACTTCGCCCAAAAACCACTTCGTGTGCAGGTCGTGGTTTGGGGGCGAAGTGGTAACGACAAAGTTTTTGACTTTTTTCTCAGAAGTACGGAGCTGACTTTTACTCAGGTTGGTTTTAATCATGCATATTTTCAATCACACAGGGAGATGAAACTATTTGTAACGGTTGATACCAATCATGTGTTCTACCTTTAACAGGCTGTTTAGCAATAACTGTCATCAGTTATTTCAACAATTTTGGGAAATATCTTGTATATGTTGGGCTTTTCCAAGCTTATATGCACCAAAAATTTCATTCTACAAATTTCATTTTGGAAATAAATGTACATACAGTTGAAGTCAGAAGTATAAATGCAACTGTATGCAACCAAGTGTTAAAACTGGTGTGGTTACACCATTTTTGTAACAGTCTTTACTAAAGTCTTGATTTTGTGGAATTCCTCACGTGCATGCATGCAGTACTTAAAAACATAGCTTGTATGCCTACACCTTGCAATGGTTCGGTAGTCCTGTTTACCATTTTGGGTAATGATGGTAGTGGTGTACATGTATTTATACTTCTGACTTGAACTGTATGTGTCCCATGCGTAACACTTTTCGCGTCAACCAGAGAATGTCCCATACATAACACCAATTTTGAAGATTTGTCACTTTGATATCCATTATCTGAAGGAAATAAAATGATGACCCTGATGAAAAATACTTAAAACATTGCCACTTCTCAGAAGATTTGGTGTAAATTGGTTTACAGTCTGTAGAGATATGGTTATTTAAACTTAAAATTTTAAAATTCTGTTACAGATATTTCACGTTACAGATATTTTTTAAACACCCCAATCGCATAGGGCTATTTTTTTTTATTTGTAGTTTTGAAATCCAATTATTTACAATCCTCAGCAAAGCCGATCATGCATGAACATTTTCATACATGTAATTGCCGAACGTTTCTGTCAAAATCGTCCATTCTTTACATTGTAATGAGAAAGCCCTGCTCGGTAGGCCTATGCAGATCAAAATTCATTTATTAATGAAAGCTTAACATTTCAAAACGTTGTATTTGCATTTTTCGAGATGTTTCTTCCATCGTCGAGCATATATAGTCAGATGATCAGATGATCAATTCTCGCCACGATAGAAATATGGAAAACTCCACTGAAAATGTAGTTCGTCACTTTCTCCTATAGGGGTCATTCCGTGTCAATTCAACGAGCTTTTGGACTTGACCATCACGGATTGAAATGAAATTTGGTGTGCTGATTAGACTCATTGAGAAACCACGAGAACTGAAATTGTATGTAATTCGGTCAATTAATTTGTGAGATACGGGTCAACGAACTTTGGACTAATTAGCATGACCTGCTATGTTTGGACAATTATATCTCTAAAAGTAATAGACCTACAGAGATAAACTTTACATCATTTTAAAGCTCTTGCAATGGCCTTCATTTTATAAAATAACATCAAAATTGTATCTCGTACCACAAAAAAACATACACACATGTACATACACAGTTATATGTTATTTACATGGTATTTACATGGCATTTACATGTTATTTAATGTTTAAATTATTGTAACTCAAAAACTATAAGAGTGCCCATCCCAATTCTTTCTGGAAATGTTCCTTACATCTTAAGCTAACAAATAAAAAAATATTACGCATTTTGACAAATACGCATTTTTGCAAATCAAGGTCAAAGGTTATAAATTCACATAACTTTTTTGTGGTACGAGATACAATTTTGATGTTATTTTATAAAATGAAGGCCATTTCAAGAGCTTTAAAATGATGTAAAGTTTATCTCTATAGGTCCATTACTTTTAGAGATATAATTGTCCAAACATAGCAGGTCATGCTAATTAGTCCAAAGTTCGTTGAAAAATTAATTGACCCAATTACATAAAATTTCAGTTCTCGGGGTTTCTCAATGAGTCCAATCAGCACACCAAATTTCATTTCAATCCGTGATGGTCAGGTCCAAAAGCTCGTTGAACTGACACGGAATGACCCCTATGCTTTCTAAAAAAATACTGTATCGCATTTTAAGACAACGATGGATTTGTATATAATCGCTCACGAAAATTTGACCAGAGACTCTGGGTATACCGTATATCGAATAGCCGCCATTTCGTGGGCACCTTTTGTTACTTAAACCGTTCAACAATGGAAGCACAATATGTGCAACCATGCATGTCCTCAAGGAACAAAGAAACTGCCCCACGAAATGGCGGCTATTCGATACGGTCTGTTGCTAAAACATTGAGTAGATACATCAAATGCATTCCGTGACCCACACTATTTGCGAATTTCATCTGGAGTAGGATCATGGTGCGAGAAAAGCAACCATGCACGTTTTGCTTGCTTTTTTTCCGGCATTCATGAACATGAATGATGTTTTGAGTACCTAACCCCCAAATGCATCAAAATTGAACGCAATAGTAGGCCTACCTTAAAAGTTGCCGCGTTCTACCAACTTAGCTAACCAGCGCATACTGCACCTTTTCCGAAATACCAACTATCTTCGCTGGAAATGGTGTTTAGAAACCAATTTAGGATAACAGCATTAAACTAAAGACAAACAAAACATAATCGCTAATATTTGTATGTGATGTTTATACATGAGCATTTTATAAAGGAACAAAAGCAAAAGAAGATTCATAACATCCAATTGTCTTTTTCGATTGAAAAAGAAATACAGAAATAAGTTTTAAAATAATTATTCAAAAAAGTGGAAAAAAGAATGAAAATGACTGGCTTAGGCTATTCAAACTTACTAAATTGGAACAACTGCTCCTAAAATGTAGTCATTCACAAGAAAGGAGTCGGTTTCGTAACGGATATTATTCAATCTGAGAAATCTATAAACGTATTTGAAAATTATCTTTTAGAAACGTGTGATTTCTTTTCTTAGATGACATCGGCTCGGCTTTCGTGATAAACTTCGGCAAACAGTATATGTACATACTCTATTGCAGGTGCGGTGTACATTATCTAACAAGTATTATTCCGCCTGGTATTTAAGTATGGCTAATAAAGTGCGACTACGAAATATTGAATACGGCAAACATCAAAATGGAAACTGACAATTTCTCGATGTACCAACAGGTTTGCGACACTTAAAATCATTAACTTCAGGAAACAGCGGGCGTCATTCACACTACTTGTCGACCGTTTACCTTGATCGATCCTGCCGAGAACCACGACCAGAAGGCAGCAGGTGTATTATATGCGGGCGGGGGCAATATGGGTGAAATATTCATATATACAGAGCAGAGACAAAATATGATTTATTAGAGCTATTGGCTTCAGTTTTACGCTTTGGTGAAGAATATGGGTGAAGCAGGTACGAAATCGATTGGAATGAACACGGGTGGCGGTAAAATTAATTAGTCTGCTCTGCCAAGTGCCGAAGAAAACAATAGACCTAAAATCGAAAAGGGTAAAAACGCCCCCTACAATTTTGTGCTTATAGAAATACCAACTCTACGAGTAATTATAAGACGACTCTCAACCGCCGCTGAAACGCGTATATACCGCTTGCATAATGTGACACCTTCACTATTTTGTACAAAATATAACGATGACACAAACATGACCAAAGTTGTATGAAAGCACGTAGTTTGTGAGACGTCATGTCTAACCTTAATGACGTTACGCATAGACCAACTTGGCACTAACAACGCCGCATCGGCACACCTTTTTATGTCATTTTTAATTTTATTTTTTAATTTGGTTATTGGATTACGTTGGACCACCTATGAGATTGACTTATTTCCTCAAAATCAAAATTGGCTACCAATGATTGGCTATACCAATTACTATCTCAAACGTGTGGAATTGGGATTGCAATACACATGTATGGCAAGCCATTATCCAAAGCCTGTTTTGTATATCCCTAACATTAAAACATCATATGATCATATAATCACCGTCAGGATTTTAATTTAAATTTTAAATTTATATTTTTTAATTTTTAATTTTTATTTTTTAAATTTTTATTTTTATTTAATTTTTAAATATGGTTATTGGATTACGTAGGCCTACCTATGAAATTGATTTTCAGTTGTAGTCAGAAGTTTATATACAACTGTGTTAAAACTGGTGTGCTTAAACTTGCGTTCACCATTTTTGTATAACAGTCTTTACTAAAGTCGTGATTTTGTGGAATTCCTCACGTGCTTGCAGTACTTCGGGTAGTCCTGTTTGCCATTTTGGCTAATGATGGTAGTGGTGTACATGTATGTAAACTTCTGACTTCAACTGTATTTCCTCAAAAACAGGATTGGCTACCCACTAGATCTCAAACGTGTGGAAAAGGCAGGCCAGTGTCTAAAGCCTGTTTTGTATCCCAAACATTAAAAAATGATCAGGATTTCAGCCGGAGATAGCTGACAATACATGCAGTTGTTCTGCCAGCTGTACTATATGAAGTACATGTGTGCAGTGCAATTATAACATCAATCCTTCACAAACCCACGCAATTATAGGATGTGTGTGTGGTTTGGTTAAAACTCTTTCTGAATTTATCTAATTGCTGAGTGAAAAACAATTAACTCAGACGGCTCTGTAATTAGCAAATTTACAGAGCCGTCCGAGTACATGCAATGGACCTACTTTAATGTTTACGACTGAAATTCTATACTGCACCAACGCCCATGTGCATAATTAAATTAATTACACTTTAAGCGCTGTACTAAGCTCAGTTTTGAGTTTATAAACAAATGTTTTTATCTCAATGAGCACATCGTACCACGAAGGAGTAATTTATTTCACTTTGGAAACATCAAAGGGTTCTGAATGAAACACTTCAAAAAAAGTGTGCATGGTTTCTTTATCTCCGGCTGGTCAACTGAACAACTTGAACAACTCCGTTCCGGTTTTTTTGACTCGTGGTCGAGTGGTTTGGGTCATTGACTCGCAATCATAGGTGAAAACTTGGGATTGCGGGTTCGAACCTCCCCCCGGCTGCGGTACCTGTGCCCTTGAGCAAGGCACTAAACCACACTTGCTCCATCCTTCGGAAGGGATGTAAAGCCGTTGGTCCAGTGTGTTAGGTAACGGCAACGCACTTAAGATCCCAGAGCATTCTTTCGTGAAGAGCAAGGGGATTCCCCGGTGTCTCTGACCGTTTCTAATTTCTAATTCTTCATGGGATTCCTCACGCTTGCGGGTGACAGTGCAATGGGCACTTTAGAGGAATCCTTAGTATGAATACCAGAAAGAAATAATAATTACAACATGTGTAGGTGCTCATACCGTACCAGCAAGGCCGCTGCACCAACGTTGCGGGTCCCATGAGATAAGCCGGTGCTTCACATCGAATCATCTCTGTTCTTGTGTAATTCTCAGATTACTCCAAGCATTCAATCCTCTTAATTCGTATAGACCTCCGGGGCGAAATTAAATTAGAGTGGAACTGAAGATGTGTCGGGTTGCGCCACATCATAAATTGGGGTCGAACCATTCATTAAAATTACCTCTGCTGGCGCGCTGGATTGAGGGGCATTGCCCGATAATGCGTTTACATGCGCGATTCAGTCCCGAGAATAGACCGTGTAGGTTTCGTTTCGGGTCACACTTCCGAAGACCAGTAAGGAAATTGCAATGGGGTTTTAACGTTGTGACAATCTTCTTTGAATTATCACTTTACCGTACCACGTTTGTAAGCGCCTAAACACCAATAAATGGAAAGGGCATCTTAAAATCTATCGATTCAATAAATAAAATGGAGAAAATGTTGTCCGAAAATGTTTGACCTTTTGTGTCCGGTTTGCAAGTACATTTACGAACGGCAGGCTCAGGCTTGGTGCATTTCAGAAATATTAACGTGGCTAAACAAATATATCTGGTTTGAACGTCAACTTGAACGTTCACTTTCTTTTGAGAGTAGATAAGAACCACCAACAAAAACTCAAACAAATAAAGTACACATGGTCAGGACGGAAATCACAAAGACCGTCTGAAGCCGAATCAAGAACTTTTGAAAACGGCCATAATACATCGTATTCGCGCCAACTACACTGCGCCAAAATATTCGCGCAACTTGCGGACTACCAGCGACGCGCTGTCGTGGCTGTGTGGTTTGTATACTACGTTGTAGGGTTAACAGAGACGGAAATAAAAGGTCAGATTAAACAATTGATGATTGTTTTGCTTAATTAACCTTTCGCACAGGATTTTATGAATTTTGACGTGGTGTCAAAATGGTACCGGAAAAAAACGGTCGCTGCACGTGGTTAAAGTTGTACTGTCCGATTTTAGGCCGATTTGACCGTCAAAAACATTTTGTAAAGCTAAATTGCTATTTTTCTAGAATAGAAAAAGTTATCAGCTTTCATTTGGTACCAAGAACGTATAATTCCGTCGAGGATTAATGCTATATCGATTAAAAACAACAAATAATAAGACAGGCCCTGTCTTTTATTCGAAATGTACATGTGCGCGTACATGTGTACATTGTACACATACTATGTATTACGTACAACATGTGAAGCCCGTTTCAAGAAAAAAGGCTTGTATCTCCAATTCCCGACGTCGGAAATTTAAGGTGTTTTTTTTTATAAATTCGTTCGCTTGTGTGAATTAAGTTTTGTTAATCCTTTCACCTGAACACGGACAGTGCAACTTTATATGACGCTTTTTTTCGTTGGGTATTTTGCCTGAAAGAAGCGGGACATTTTGGTGGATTGCTAAGAAAAAAATAGATGTTGTCGACCTTAAAGTCACGTTTGCCACCTGCCATAATCGGCAGCCTTTCAAGCATGCGATACCACCCTCGTCCTGGGACGGACACACGCGCGCACACAATGGGCTCTGCACAGACCTGTCACTAACTACGGTGACATTTTCAGGTCTGCCTGTTCTTTGATCAGTAGCAGCAACTCGTTTCGGCCGCGTGCGAGAAATATTCCTAAGTAGAAATAGTTGGAGCACACTTAAACTCCGACCTTTGCTTTTAATAAAGAAAAGTTTCCCATCTAATATGACAGATGGTCGATACGATCATGACAGGTTATATTCACAAAGACTAGATTTATAACTTGCAAGGCTCATTATATTTGACAAGAGCCGGCCTAGTTTCATTCCAAGGGGGATAAGCTGATAGCCCTGCAGCTATGGAGATCCTCCGGGATGGCTATACGAAGCACAACCTACAGGAACATCGTTCTACAACATGCGGACCGAATTATTTCATACATAAATAGGTCTAGCCGAATCTGAAAGATGAAGACTTATACATGACTTATACCATTAGGATATCCGTCATGCACTGCGCGAACCATCATGCACTGCGCGAAACACATTGCGCAGTGTATGCACACGCAGAATGATCCATTGTCTCCACTAGTAACAGACTAACTGAATGTTCATGGACGTGTATCATGACTTAGTAAAAACAACCAATTTATTATGCATGACTGCATAAAGCTTCTGTGTGCTAAAAATGTCTACTCTCGGACTGACTGCTGTTTTCAATCAAAAAGTGGGGAAAATTTTTGCTTTTCTTTGGTTGCTCGGCACAAAGAAACTTAAAGTTGCACTGTCCGTGTTTGGGTGAAAGGATTAACAAATTAATTTACACAAGCGAACGAATTTAGAAAGCTTACGTGTCTCTGTAACGAAAAATATAATTTTAAAAACCTTTAATTTCCGACGTCGGGAATTGGAGATACAAGCCTTTTTCTTGAAACGGGCTTCACATGTTGTAGCCTACATGTACTTGTGCACGTATGCTCATATGTACATAGCATGTGTACAATGTACAGACGTCCGCGCACATGTACATTTATGTCATAACCCAGACCAGGGGCTGTATTTTATTATTTCATCTTTTTAATCGACTGGCATTAATCCTAAACGGAATTTTACGTTCTTTGTACCAAATGAAAGCTGATAAATTGCTATTTTTCTAGAATAGAAAAAGTTAACTTTAAAAAAAGATTTTGACTCTCAAATCAGCCTAAAATTGGACAGTGCAACTTTAAGTCAGAAACCGTATTCAAGATACTGTACATGTAACAAGTAAAATGCTGCGCGACACACCTTTTCCGGTTGTCCTTTTGGTGCTTGTGTTTTGGGTATACCGTAGTTCCTATTAAACAGACGTTTAAAGGCGCCTTGGTCAGTGACAGCCGAATACAGAATTTGCCAACATCAAGAAGCAAAATTACCAAATCATTATCAATTTCCATTTTTTTTTACCTGTATAGCAATGATATCCAGAAGTAGTATCAATGAAGTTCCTAAGCAGACCTTTCAGGAACAGTATTTTTGGTGTAACCGCAAGGCAACCCTGAGTGTGTATTGCCATTATACTTAGGAGGCGGTATGTCCCATATCGTGTACGTAATGAACGCGCCGACCTTTCCGATTGACGAGCAGCGCAGCATGCTCTATCAGCAATATTGATTTAATTTTTCATTCACTGCGTCCCAGAAATTAAAATACAGCGATACTGCTGAGGCCTACTGTGCCGGAGAGATACCCGCTATCCCAAGATATATTTATAGCTGATTTCATAAACACATCTCCCGTGTATGTAGCAACTTCATGAGTATTCACTCATAGCATTAAGACAAACTGCCATATATTCTTGGAAACAAGAAGAAAACTCTTAACTTTGCTCCAAGGTGACTTCTGTCGGTCGCCGCAACGTCACTTCAGGTAGGGCTGGAGGGAAAACAACGGCGTGCTCATGGTGACCAGCGAATGAACAATTAAAGCCGTTGTCTACGCAACACGTACACGTATCTAAGCATGAATAAATTTGTTTTCACTCCAGGTACGGTGCTATGCCCGTATACAAAGGCATATGACACCGGGTCACAAAGGTACCAGGATGTGTGACCGACAGAATAGCAATAAATAGCCTGATGATATGGCACTTGTAAAACCACTGTTTTGGGGGTTATTTGTCTAGCTTGGAGTACAGCATTACATTTATAACTAGGCCTATACATGAATAATAAAGAAGGAATACCAATTCGCATTGCCGCTACTAGTACGCGCTCAGTCAATCAACAAGATACCTGTAATCAATCATAAATTTAAAAATACTTTCTATAAAACAAACCGCAAGACGCCTATGAACAGCTCGCAATAAACTGTGTAAAGTGGCACTCCTCATTGCTTTTCAAATCCTCAAGTGTGGCGTCTACGAGCAGGCCAGGTCGCCTCTCAAGACGTTTAGTTAAATGAATTCGAAACTGACACCACTCAATTATTGAGAACTTATATTTTGCACAGACCGAATTATGTCAGTTTGGTAACACATGGGATGTAGTGTTACGTTTCAGCTATATGGCGTCCTGACTACTTATTTTCCGACAATCATGACGCTCGGTTTTGGGGATACTGATACCTAATTCCTTCGGGTAACTATAGAGAGCGTTTAAACTCACGATATATGATAACACGGTAAACTTGACGCACTATACTGAGGCCCTTTTCAGCCGGGTCTGATATCGCTAATATGATTTCATTTTAATACCACTTTCGTTTGCCTTCTAGGCCTATTTGTTTTTATTGCAGAATGTCATTGGTTTTGCGGGGTTTTTTTTCGATTTTAAAGAGCTAATAAAACGATATATAAAATGTTTTCTCCTTTAATTTAAGTGTAGTTTAAAGTCAGTACAGTACACATGATTGGTATCTCGAAGAATCAGAAATGTTCACAGATTTACACATAACTTACACGATATAAACATGATGACGGTAGAAAATTCCCCTAAAATGGTTTTGTCTGAAGTGCTGTAGTCTACAATTATTTTTCGTCTCGTGAGACGTAAATTCAATTAGCCCCAAAACCATTTCGCCCTGAACCACTTCGTCCTTAACCACTTCGCCCAAGTGCCATTTCGCCCCAAACCACTTCGTCCAAACACTACTTCGCCCAAAAGCCACTTCACCCTAAAACAACCTCGTGCACAGGCCGTGGTTCAGGGCGAAGTGGTTCAGGGCGAAGTGGTTTTGGGGCGAAATGACTGTAAACTTGTTTGGCTGTTTTCTTAAAAGTTAGACGAAGTACGGAGCTGGTTTTTGCTCAGGTTGGTTTTTACCATAAATATCTTCAATCACACAGGGGGGTAAAACTATTTGTAACAGTTTACCAATCATGTAGGCCTCTACTATCTTTAAAGTTTTTATTTTTAAAACATCAGTCATCAGTCATCCAAACGCGGTCTTTGGTGAGCATATCTCAGTGATGAATTTAACACTTTAAATTGCGAGGAAATACTTGCAGAAGATTGCTTAATTCTTCAAAATGTCGCCAGAATAGCAAAAGAAAAACTAGTTGATATTAATAATAAAGTGGTAGACAAAATTGTTTATTTTTTATGTCGAATCCTTTTTAGCTATATGAAGAATCACTTTAAATTCGCGTCTAAATGGCTTCATGTGAGCCGATATGATGCAATTTGGCCGACATGTTAACCGTGGAGATCGTGCTGCATATAAACAACTGCTCGATTACGCTTACCTTTTAACATGATTACATTTACTGGATGCTCGACGATTACGAATCTCTGGAAACGATTGTACTTGTAGTGAATGGCCAAAGAAACCATGCAACGAGACACCTTACTGACAATAGACCGTATCGAATAGCCGCCATTTCGTGGGGCAGTTTCTTTGTTCCTTGAGGACACGCATGGTTGCACAATTATTGTGCTTCCATTGTTGAACGGTTTAAGTCACCAAAGGTGCCCCACGAAATGGCGGATATTCGATACGGTCTATAAACAACTGCCAAATCTGATCGAAAATTCAATCCCTCCAACGGCTGATGTAAGAGTAGTTTCACCTGTAAAACATTAATACCACTCTATATACACACATCGTTCATCGGATACCCTACATATACACTACAGACTTTATATACAACACTCAAAATAGATGCCTCAAAACAGTCTGAAAAACAAAATCTGTGGTGACTAAGTGGTAACTTGTAAATTATTTCGTAGTTCTAATGATAATCCACTTGTTACCTCACCTGAATTTTGCCAGTTTTGATAAAAATGTGACTCTGGTGATTAACCCAAAAAGCGCTGGGAGGCGGGGGGTGGGGGTTGGTCTGTAACCCCATAGATTTTCTTTAATGTTTTTTTTCTTCTCCATGTCATTGTCTTACCATGATTTTAACACTAATGTTATGGAATTTTGATATCACGTACGCATTATTATTATCAAGTAGGCTACGTACGTATTAAAAAAAAAGCACAATACTTAAATGTCCCCTCTGTGTCTTCGTAGTACGGTGCATTGTACATACCTTGCACGTCGCCATTTTTTTCTTTCATCCTTGTTCCCAGTGAAAGTTGTTGATTAATACATGATTAATACATGTATGCATTGGTTGGCAATGCAACCTTGATCCTAGAAATATGCATGCCAACAAAGACCGCCAACGCTGTACTACAGCCAGAGAAGACCACTAGGCCTATTTCGTGAATTCTGCTCTCCGACAGAGGTCTGTGACAGCCAGAAATCTGCAAATTGACCTTCAACATGCCACTGGGACACGGATTAGTGACCTGCCAGTGAGGAACAGGCTCCGTGAACAACAAAAGAGGAGGGCGCCAGAGGACCTGTCAGAGGTGCCATACTGATTGCACTTCGTAGAGTCTGGCTGGATTTCAGCAGAGAACATCAAAAATGGCAGATCGCTGACTGGGCAACTGTGTCGTTTTTAGATGAGAATCGGCACAATGGTGGTCGTATGAGGACTCGTGGAGGCACCAAGGAGAACGGTTTGCAGCATGTAATGTGGTCCAAACTAATGCATATGGTGGTGGTTCAGTGATGGTTTGAGCTGGTCGCACCGTACCGACCTGTACATTATAGACTGTTTCGAACAGCTGCCATCTTGTTAGGGTAGTTTCTTTGTTTTTTGGGGACATGCGTGGTTGCACATTTTGTGACATTGTTCAATAATTTAAATGTCAATAGTTGCCCCACAAGATGGCAGCTATTCGATACGATCTATTCGTCAAGGTGCCATAACTGGACTGAGATATCGTGACGAAATCCTTCAACCAATCGTACGAGAACGGTCTTTTTGTATGCAGTATATTAAAGTTGCATTGCCCGTGTTTCGGTGAAAGGATTAAAAAAATTAATTTACACAAGCGAACGAATTTAGAAAGCTTACGTGTCTCTGTAACGAAAAATATCAAAAAATTTCCGAAGTCGGGAATTGGAGATACAAGCCTTTTTCTTGAAACGTGCTTCACATGTTGTACATGTGCGCGTACGCTCATATGTACATAGTATGTGTACAATGTACACATGTACGCGCACATGTACATTTACGTCATAACCCTGTCGATTAATTGACCAACCAGCCATTTAATAATTTCTTGTTTTTAACCGACTGGCATTAATCCTTGACGGATTTTTACGTTCTTGGTTCCAAATGAAAGCTGATAACTTTTTCTATTCTAGAAAAATACCTATTTAACTTTAACAAAAAAATTGACGCCCAAATCGGCCCAAACACGGGCAGTGCAACTTTAAATGCCTTTCTTCACACTGTTCGTATATTGATGGACTTCCTGGAGGATGGATGGATGCATAGAGGTTAGGGACTAGTCAGCTCGGTCACCGGATGTAAATCCCATAGAACATTTTTTTTTGGATATGCTTGGAAGACATCATGTACGAGCCCGTGACCAGCCCCCAAGGACAGTCGATGACCTCAGGACAGCCATTGTTCAAGTTGTTGAAGAATGGGCAGCTCTACCTCAAGATCACATTGATAGACTCATCCGAGCTATGCTCATTGAACATGTGAAATAGACAGGGAGCCAGACCGTCGTTAGGTGTTTTAGTCTGTACACCTTCTCTTAGCTATACACGCGGAACTGTCACAACAGCCGGTTGCTGCAGTTGTACGTTCGTGACGACAAACCATAAAAATAAGCTCCTTCAATAAAAACGGAAAAACCTATTCGGTGGACCGGGCTGTCCAGTGAAATCATCAGCAGAAAATGACATAAAGCTTATCCAAAGCAAAAGCTGCCAAGAAAAGGGCGAATCGTTTGCGAGTGAACGGCTGGTTAAGCGTATAACCCGACTATTTATCGTTTTTGTTACTTTTAAGCTTTTTAAGTTAATCACGGGACATTTTGATGATCTTTTTTCACAAGGGCCATCAACAAATTATTGTCAATGATGCTACATCACTAAATTATGTAAACAATTAGCCTTTAATCTAATTTCATCTTTTTTTCAAAAATCGTTTTTTAATCTACTGCTCTTTAAAGTCTCCGTGCAGTGCTTGCCAAATTGCAAAAAGAATTTTTCTTAAGCCAATAATTAAATCAAACGTCGGCTCCCGTTGCAACTGGGAATTTTGAGTAAAATTGTCTACTGCGGAACTGCTTGCCTCAGGACAATAGCCACGCCGTATTAGCTGTCTGGGCAGGCAAATCCATACCCCATTCCGCCATGTTTTGTTATAGTGCGTTGCCATATAATGCAACGCGATCGTATGACGGAACTCGAGCCGGTCGTGCTGCATTATATTCCGTGCCCTGGAAAGAATATCCTGATATGTATTAGCAGAGTATTTTGTTCATGGCAATTTAAAGGCACAGGTTCGTCAGCAAAGCGCGCGCGCCAAATTCGTGCCACGAAGTACGCAGCTCCACGAATTTGGCTTGCGGGCATTGCTGACGAGCCTGTGCCTTTAATGTTGTAAATACTGCACAAAAGTGTGCAAAATGTAGTATTTGACGCAAAATACAAAAACGTAATGCAAAATTTACGCACTTTTAGCGGAAAATGTAACAAGCCTTCGATTTAGTCGTCTCATCTTCCAAGGGTCACATGGCAACCCCAGCTAACCAGTTTTTGGCTTTTTTTTCCCTTGAACATTTTGCAGGAAAGCCATCGCTGTTTTCGGATATTCCTTATTTCACCTCACTTTGTTTTCATGTATATTCATATTTGTTCATTTTATTTTAATATTTCGGTCATTACATTTAAAGCCAGTGTATTACGACACCCGATGACGTCATCGGTACATCGCTGTGTCATATACGGCAAACCTAACCAGTGCATATGTGTGAAGTTCTCTCAGTTGAGTTCTGTCGATGCAGGTTTCCATAACGTACGTCATTGGAGTTTGAAGCTACATGTATGTTGACACAATCCACAGTCATCGCCTGTACCGACAAGCAGGCACTGTTTGAAACAATTACTCCCAGAAAAACAAGGGACACGAACCCGCAAATTCTGTTTTTTGAACAGCCGTGCTATTTTATTGGCTAGCGAAATTGATCAGAACAATGACTTATTGTATTTAATTCAAGGAATACAATTAGTTAAATTTCGTTAAAAGTTAATGGCATACGTGCCAATATTTAGAATTTAACCAAGGCACTGTTCTCTTGGCAATGTACCTTGCGCGCATGTGAAAAACAGTCAGGGCGCATGCCCTAGACACTTGACAGCTTGTCAGTAGTGACCAGGGGTAATAACGGTCATGTTACAACTTGCTCTGCCACTTACTATTCATGCGGGGTGGCATGCTACAAACAAGATGGCATGCTTGCCGACTGGATTAGATCTGTACCCTTGAAATGCCTCGTTACTAAATATAATGGTCTAACCTTAATTGAAAACTTGAAGTTACAATTGGTTTGTTGTATTACATGGTCCCACCGCTGTACTTGCGGTCAGCCAAACTCTAACAAGAAAAAGAGAAAAATGTTGTGAATTCCAACAAATGGTTAACTTTAACGCTTAATAATCATACAGCTTATTTTAAAGTTGATGCTGCGAGTCGGCCTCCCATGCCATTTCCGCCAAACGCGCAACGCGCACCCCAAATGGGAAGACGGCGAGAACCTGCCCTTTGCCCCTCCCCTTGAAATGATCCATGCTCAAAAACTGGCCCCAAAATGATTCCGAATGCAGTCACGTAAGTTCTCGGTGAATAGCCTATTACCGGCAGCGGATAAATGGACGCCATCGTAGGCGTACAGGTGAAATTGATCAAAGGCAAATTGTGGATGCGAAAGAGTGGCAACTCCAAACCTGCCACCTACTGACCGACACCATCGGTTGATCGAGCGTCTTTTTCGCTCTGCACGCGCCGGAAATTTAGTGCCAAAATAGCACGCGCGCGGGAGAATGTCCGACCAAACTAGCCGTGCGAATGGAAATCGGAGGACACATTCCTGCATGAAAACTCTCACTCGCGCCCGGAACGCGAAAGAATCCACTTTTAACAAATCGTTTGTACCTACATGAATAATAATCAATCGAGGGGGTGGTGCCCGCGCCTCCATGGCTGACAACAAGTTTGGTACATCAAAAAGTCCCGCTCCGCCGATTCCGTGCCAGTGGACCTGTGTTCGACAGCACAAGGAATGATTGGCTCGGCGACAAGTGAATCTCCTATTATCCACACCGTGCCTAAACAGGTAGTACAACAAAAATGAAAGGTCATGACCAGCGCTCTTGTGTTTACACACCCGGCATGTGACAGTTTACTGAAGGTCGGATATATGTGGAAACCGCGTGCGAACGCCATCGCCCCATTGCTTGTATGTCTTCAAGTTGAACCCCCAATTCTGCCGCTGTCGTAGCCGCCCGGCGCCCGATGCGGAACGAATGTGCACGGTAATAGGCACCGGCGCAATCGACGAATGAAATTACCTTCCGGAGCATAGCATTGAATTGGAATTGGGTCAGCGACGACCCATCGAAGTGGCAGAACAGGGGGCCATGATTGTCTAATTGCAAGGAATTCTTGCAAGGCGCGAACTGGACAAAGTGATCTATCAGCGCACTGCATGAGGCGCACGCATTGGGCTGGACCTCCCTTATTGTTTTCTGCCCTCCGAAATGAAAAAAGGACCGAAGTGGCACGCGCATCATTGTCAAAATGGATGTCAAAATTCATAAGGAGTGAATCTTGCAAACGACGACGCGACACCGCCGCGACACCGCCGCGAATTCCCCAAATCGCATGAAACCAAAAAAGGCGCAGAGCATTGTCGCCCGGAACAAGGCCACTTCAAATTGCGATGCGCATGTGTGGCGGAGAACGCTTACTGCCCGAGAAAGGACTGTTAATGTCATAGGCTCCCGCTTATCGGACGATTGGCGGTCCCGACGGCACCCGGCTAACAATTTGGAAACAACGAAATCGTGCGTCGGATCAGGCCAATCCCGAATCTTGTGGTAAAATACAACTCCCGCGACATAAGTGGCAATGGTTCTAGGTGCTGGGCTAACGTCCTAATTCCTAACTACATGAACTAATACAGTATTACGGGTACGGCATAAAATAGTACTACGGTCCTTTATATAGTTTATACGCTCAGTCAACAGCAAATTAAGATGGTGGCAGGCTATAAGCAAAAGTTCGGTGTTCGTGGTGTTGTGACGCTGCAGAAAAATCACAGCTGGTCGTCGCCGACAAGTTCAAAATCCATGCGAAACCACCTTTAAAAGCCCGAGCGGTAGATCGGTAACCACCGTCATCATGCGAGGTCAATTCTTTTGGAAACATCCCTGCAACCCCTAGCACCAGCTGTCCAAAAGTGAAGCTTAATTGCCGCTTTTCCCACAAAGGGACGCGAAAGCGACGCTGAATCCTGCCATCTCATTGGCCGAAAGTTTTGGTTTCACACAATTTGCATACGCAGGACCCATCGTATCCAAGCAACGCGCGTAAACATTTTACGTCACTGGCCGGTCACGTGATCGATCCGTGGCCACGCCCACAGAACAGAAAAACACAGTGAAGAGGAAGGGCGCGCACACGCGTTTCCAGAGAGTAAAGGGGAGTTCACACTATCGCGGAAAAATCACACTGTTCCATTGGTTTGTACACAAACTGGTTTGCCGCTTGTGCGCGGTCTATCGCGACGCGCAAAACGTTTTGAGCTGGGTTAAAGTTCAAATTTGTTGAACTTTGACCGCGGTGCGATGACCTTTCCAACGCGCAGCCAATGAGGTATCAGAGAAGCCCCAAGTTACCAGAGTGGAATTTTCTATTTTGGAATAATCGGCGATTGGGAGCTCATGCAATGCGGTGAGCGCAGCGCGAAAGTGTGATTTTTCCTCGATAGTGTGTATCCGCCTTAATACATTTTATCGTTTATGCGATAAATGAATTAACTTGGTGGTCATGGGGTTGATCTCCGATCGCCTTTTACTCAAAGTTAACGATTCCGGAGCTTTTCTTCAAAACGGTAGGCCTACAAGATATCAACTTGAAACTTGGTATGAGTATCAACCCTCAACCCAAGGTGTGCATACAAGTGTGACGTCATGATGACGTCATCGGGTGTCACATTACAAAACAAATATAAGTTTATTATTTCAAAAAAAATTCATATCTCACGATCCTTGATAGATATTTGAATACTTCTTCCACAGCATGATAGGTCTCAATTAACTGAACTAATCATACATTGACATGACACCTGTGTGACCTAAATTTCCAGTTAAGTTACTTTAAAATTAGCAAATTTTTACCAATTTGAATGCAAATAGAGCAAATAAATTATGGTTTGACGATGGTTCTGCGGAACGAAATGTTTCTACATGGGCTACATGTTTATTTTACAACTATACTAATTATGACGCCATCGCATGTACGCTGATTACGTATGATGTTAAACTACAGTCGACTTGTTTAAAAAGTCATCTCAAGAACCGCAAAAGATATTCGAATGATTATTTCGCAACATATAAGAACTCGTTGTTGTACAGATTTTTGAACAATTTGTGCACGAAATTATGATGTCATGATGACGTCATCAGTTGAGACATTGCAAACATCAAAGTTAATACATGTAATTCAAGAGAATCATATCTTATGATATGATATGTCTCAGTTAACGGAACAAATTATACACAGACATGACTCCCGTGTGATCTCAATTTCCGGTCGAAACCGGAAGTTATTTACAATGTGTAAATTTTAGTGATTTAGACGCAAATAGAGACAATGTGGTTGGGAATTTGACGAAATGTTCCTACTTGTCTGGTCTTTATAACTACGCCAATGACGACGTCATTACATGCACGCTGATTACGTAATATGATTTCAAATTACACACATTTTGAGTTGAATCGTTTAAAAAAGTATATCCGGGGAACCGCAAAAGACATTTGAATGAATCTTTCGCCACATGTATCAACTTGGTGTTATACAGATTGATAACCAATATGCGCACAAAATTGTTACGTCGTGATGACGTCATTTGGGTGTGAAATTGCAACATTGAAAACTTAATAATAATAAAAAATCATATTTCAAGGATCAAATACATATGTCAACAATTATTTCACAGCATGATACTGTAGGTCGCAGATAACTGAACAAATCATGCATACACAAAAAAATGACCTCAACGTAATGGAAAACGTTTAATTTTTAGTGTTTATAAACGTGTTGCTTATGTTAAGTGTGTAATCAATGTGACATAATCGCGTCATTTAGCCCGACCACGTGGCGTTTGTAACAAAAACAAACGTCATCTTTCTAGTTCTATTATTTGATATCTATTGTGGCGAAATTCATTAAATATCTGTTACGGTTCCCCAGATATAATGCAAATTATACTGACTGAAAGATAGTCTATATACAGTTTTAGGTAATCCCAACAAATCCAACATAATCTACCATATACACAGTTTCAGATAATCTGAAAAATCCCACCTAATACATAGAGTCTATACACAGTTTCAGATAATCTCTAAAATCCCACTTAATCCATAGAGTCTATACACAGAATTGGATAATCACAACAAATCCCACATAATCTATAGAGTCTATACACAGTTTCAGGTTATCTCAGAAAATACTATATAATCTGTGTATGTACAGGCACGGGTAATAACAAATCTGAGGCAATCTATGGAGTCTATATATCAGGTAATCACAACAAATCCCACATAATTCATAGTCTATACACAGTTTCAAGTAATCACAATGAATCCCACATGATTCACTGATAATTTAACGTCAACCCTGAAAAACAAGTCTCAACGTTTTATAAATTAACCGTCAACCCTGAACAATAAGTTGCAACATTTTATAAATTAACTATCAACCCTGAAAAATAAGTCCCTACATTTGTTGTTCAACATTTTATAAATGTGCCATTAACCCTGAAAAACAATTCTCAACATTTTTACAAACTCGCTCCCCAGTCAACTCAGTCATTGGTCAACTCAGTCCTTGGTCAACTCGGTCCCAAACCAACTCGGTCCCAAGGAACTCGTCCCCGGGACAACTCGACCGAAACGTTGATGGTAAATTTATAAAATGTTGGGGAAAAAATGTTGAGACTTCTTTTTCAGGGTTGATAGTTAATTTATAAAATGTTGAAACTTGTTTTTCAGGGTTGACGTTAAATTATCAGTGTTGAATTATTTCCGCTTTGGCGTGCCATACTATACACAGTTTCAGATAATCTTAAACAAATACCACCATTTATATTAGGGGCGTTCGAGATGCTTACACTGTGTAACAGGGTGGCCTTACACCATGGGGAAGCCCCCAGAAGATGCAAAACGAACGACACAGGGTTTCGCTTTGAAATCTGTGAACACAGGTCAAAGGTTGTTGCCGGGTGGGGCTTCATAAACGCTGTTATCGTTTGACTCACAAAAAAAAGAAAAAGCCGGCGCCACGCAAAATTAGTTGCCCTAAAAGTACCGCAAATTTTTTTTGTCAATGCCCACAGACATCTACTGATTAAGCAAAATGTATTTACAGCCCTATTTCCTCCTATTTATGTCACAAATCTGTGTTTTTCTTCGTACTCACGTCACGATTCCCAACTGCCTGCCATGTTTTACTACTCGCGGTTACTAGGTGACGTCATTACACCAAGCTGTACACCAGAGACCCGTCGGCGAGCTCGGGCAGTGGTGGCTGCCACCGGGGCAGACTCGTGTATCACGTGATGGCTAAAAGAACGCTCCGGTGTAAGTTGGTGTTACACTGTTTAAGCATCTCGAACGCCACTATTGTATGTACAGGCTCGGGTAATCCTAACAAATCTGAGGTAATCTATGGAGACTCTACACAGTCTCAGGTAATCCCCAATTACATGCAATCTATAAAGTCTATACACAGTTTTAGGTAATCACAACAAATACCACATAATCTATAGTGTTTACAGTCTAATCGTGGGAAATAGGTAGCAAAAAATTGTACATACTGCCAGGAAATTTCCCTTGGGGGTTTTCCTCCCACTTCTAAAACTGCATCTCATTTTTCACCATCTCAGGTTGTTAATCAAATAAAGAAAGCTATAACGGTATAATACCGTATAGTTGATGGCATTATGAAGGGCTTTAGTTGCCAAAGATGCCACAGAATTAAAGACAGATTAACATGATTGGAAAACTTTTAAAAACAGAAACAGCAGCATTACATACATGTAACTAAAGAATAATGATGATAAACTTCCTTGTAGAAATTTTAGCCACTTATAGATGCAGTAATACTTCAGAAAACCTGAAAAATACATGCATGGTTTTTGTGTTTGAATGAATGGTAAAAAGGTTGTCTGCAGACAACTTTTGTAAAAACCATCTTCAGTTGGCAATTTCTCCTACAAAGGTACTATTTTACACGATTGCTATCACTTTCAGTCGGGTTTTTCTTGTCAGTTCGTGAACTAAAATTGAGGGTAATAACAGCAAATTATGGATTGGGCTTTAACTACAACAATAACACCAGCTGATGGAGCTGTCTTGAGTTTGTTCAAGTAGGCTGTGCTATGAGTTTGATCGTAGTTGATCTGTGACAGTCATTCGGGATCGGGAATCGTGCAGTACCCGAAGTTGATGTAGCGTGATGTCACGGCCAAATTACCGGTTTTCCTCTCTGCAGACGTGACTGACTTATATCGGCGGTCGATTGGTTGATCGCTGGGGCTGGTTTTGTAGCCGAGTTGTTGACTGTTCATGACCACTTTAGCGATGTGTTTGGATTCCAGAACTTTAATGAGCTTGGCCGTAAGACATCCCTGATCCTTTGCGGTTGTGGATACCTCACAGATGGGCGCTGCTTCTTCGGACTGAACAACCTTTTCGCACATGGAGTGTATCGCATAATCACCGCAGTCTGTTACGTTCCACTGTCCGTCTTTCACAAGTGAAATCTTGGGACACGTGTTTGGGACATCTAGCTCAGTTGATGGCTCCCAGTATCGATACTGAGAATCAATACCGTCACGTTCGATGCAGCTCCAGTGGCCAGGCTCGTTCTGCGTGCAGCCCACCCACATGCCGACGTCGGGTTCCGAAGCTTTGAAGTATTCGAAAATAAAATCGTTTTCAGCCTGCGAGGACGGTATCACCAAATACGCACCGTACTCCCGGCACTGTTGGTCGGCATCGGAGTAATTCTTCCGCGTAGTCATCATCTTGTAGGCGGAACTTCCACATTTTGCCCATCCCAGATCCAGTACATTTGAGGCAATACTTGGCCAGTAAGCGACGAAAAGAGGAACGACCAATGCTGCAAATGATCCCGTTGAGTAAAAAAGCTTCATTTTAAAACCAAATCTCTTTCGTTCTCTTTCACAGTCTTCCGACGCGTCTTTGACGTATACTTTTTTTAAAAGTTATAAAAGTTTCCAGAATGAGGCTAACACACGGTCAAGCTTTCAAAAATGAAGACGATAACCTTTGACCTCGTTTCCTATTGGTCAAACAGTTCTTGGGTTTTAATTTAAAAGCAGTAAGAGATACCAGTCCGGTGTTAATGGCATTGTAGTTAGGCATGGTGAAGCTTACCAAACAAATGAAAACAGTTACTTTTGACCTCGTTCCCCATGGGTGAAGCAGTTCTTGGCTTACAATTTTTAAAAGTGGTGTGAGATAACAGAATGCGGTTGAGATAACAGAATTCAGGTGAACCCTTTTTCGGTGAACAAAGCATCCTAATTGAAGGCTAATAATTTATTAATATAGAACCAAATTAATTGTTCCATTAAATTTTGCCTCGACTCGTAGATGCGTAAAATGCTGTAATTGATTTATGCAATATTAAAGAGTGAGATAACAGAATGCGGTTCGGTATGGTCAAAAGAAAGGGGCATGCGCGGTATCCGCACTTTGCTGCGGGCGCTCAACTCCCGATTCCTTGGCTTTTGAGCCTGCATTTAACCCGGCGATAGAGCCGACTACTGCTCGGGTCTGCAGTTTCCTTCCCCAGTGCAAGCACCAGGTACCCATTAACGACTGGGTGGCCGGGGCCCGCTGCCAGCTGACGCTGGTGGCGATGTTTTATACAGCTAAGTTTTTCGGACCAATGGAAAAGCCTGCGACCGCTGCGAGGTTCGAACCCACGACCCTCCGATTGCAAGCCCGACGCTCTACTGCTGCGCCCCGGTGCTGTACAAGCTTTACAAAAATCAAGATTATGACCATTGACCATAAATGTTATTTGTGCAATTCTATGAATTAGTAGACATGACCCTAAATGTTAAAATTGTCAGTTTCTAGCTTTTTATGTAACGTGTACCCGTCGCAAGTGTTTTGTGAAGTTTATGCAACTGTTAAAACCCTTCGCAAATTTATGAAGGGTTCGGCAAATTTCGATGAATTTGAGCAATTGACACGCATTTTAAGTCTTTACACACTGAATTTCAGCACCGTGGCCGAGTGGTTTGGGTCATTGACTCGCAATCATGGGTGAAAACTCGGGGTTGCGGGTTCGAATCCGGGTTCGAATCCAGCTGCGGTACCTGTGCCCTTGGGCAAGGCACTCAACTACACTTGCTCCATCCTTCGGAAGGGATGTAAAGCCGTTGGTCCAGTGTGTTAAGTAATGGTAACGCACTCTAAAGATCCCAGAGCATTCTTTCGTGAAGAGCAAGGGGATTCCCCTGTGTCTCTGGCCATTTATAATTGGTTTCCTCACGCTTACGAGTGACAGTGCAATGAGCACTATTGAGGAAACCTTGGTATGAATACCAGAAAGAAATAATAATAATAATAATAATAACAATAGAGTGTTAATACCTTACTTGAAAGTGTGTAGAAGATAGTATACCTATCCTAAATTGGAGTATAGACCGTATCGAATAGCCGCCATCTTGTGGGGCAGTTTCTTTGTTCCTTGAGAACATGCATGGTTGCACATATTGTGCTTCCATCGTTGAACGGTTTAAGTAACAAAAGGTGCCCCACGAAATGGCGGCTATTCGATACGGTCTATACAAATGTTTTTGACTTTCTGTGGAAAGCAATTAGCCTTTTAGAAGTAAGGAGAGGGCGCAATTTCATTTGGGTATGAATTTTTTTATCAATTGTATTTCTTTCCAAAAACTTGATTTACATGTTGTATTTATAATACATAGACAGAATTATCAATAAAATTAATAAGTGTAAAGTGAAAAACTGAGTTATTTTGCATTTTAGTCGATTTTATACCCACTGCAAAGTGCGCCCTCCTATTGTGTCCGCCATACTTCAAAAAGGCTAATGGAAACACATGCACACCAAATGTGAGCAGGCACAATTTGTATATGGATGGACAAAGTGTAACGTAACTAACCGTAACGTAACTACCCATGTTTTTGTTGTTGTAGTTGACATTAAAAAGAGTTATTGTTACAAGTCATATATCAAATAAGTTGCCATGACACCAGTAATGATATGATTGCCCAACTTTGTTTCAGATAAACCCAGTTTAAGGAAACTTTTGGGCCAAAGACTTGTTATTTTTTTCCATGTCCTTTTCATGTAACGTAACAGAAATTTGTCTCATGATTTTTGTTGATAGTGTGAAGTAGATGTACATATAAATGACTACACTCCCTGCATCAACGTTTGACAAAGTTCAGGTTAACCCTTTTTCTGTGACCAAAGCATCTTAATTGAAGGCTAGTAATTAATTAATTAATTAATTAATTAATAGAACCAAAATAATTAATTGCTCTATTAAATTTGGCCTTGACTTGTAGATAAAGGACACACAGAATACAGCCGGTCCATTACGCAATAATTGTAACGAAAAATGGGTACGTCGGGTCGTTTGCATATTCTGTAGTGATAACAGACATATGTTTCATTTATAGAATACGCCCCAATCCACATACGAAGTTTTACCGCAATTTGAATGAGATGGGTGCTGCGTACTGAAATGTTTTATTTCGTTACGAGGTTTGACCGCAATCGCGGACAGTGCACCCTTAACCTACCATTTTTGAATGAGATGGGTGCTGCGTACTGAAATGTTTTATTTCGTTACGAGATTTGACTGCAATCGCAGACAGGGCATCCTTAACTATACCATATTTTTGAATGAGATGGGTGTTGCGTACTGAATTTTTTTAATTTTGTTACGAGGTTTGACCGCCATCGCGGAGAGTCATCCTTAACCTACCATTTTTGAATGAGATGGGTGCTGCGTACTGAAATATTTTATTTCGTTTTGCACTTTAGTGCCTATCATGCGGACCTGGCGACACCGGCCAGTGTGTTGGACCGGACATTTGCTGCGGTGAGTCTTTTGGCTGCCTCCTGGGTACCAAAGAAACCTACGTTTGTCAAGAGGAAAGCAAGCTGTCAACACCGTGTGAAGTGCTCGGTGAGACGTGCACATCTGTTAGCGAGGGAAAATGTGTTACAAACGACTTCTGCTGCAATGAAAGTAAGTCAAAGACACTCGCTTCATTAGCATAATCTTTTGTGTGTATTTATTTCTAAACACGAAGGATGTTGAAATAATTAAACAAATCTGAATCCTTTATCCTGAATGAGATCTACTGGACCAGACCGTAACACATAGCTGTACAACTGCAGCCGATTTCACCAAACTTTACGCAATTGCGCAAGTCCACTTACGCCATAAATTATTGCGCAACTTGCGCAATAAGTTGCGACGCGTTTTACGAAAGTTGCGCCACATTTGGATATGGCGCATCTCGCTGACTTACGCCATAAAATGTAGCGTAACTTGCCCAATAGTTTTTGGTGGCGTAAGTTGGAAAAATTGTCGTAGGACAGTGAAAAATTGTGATAATGCAGCTAGCTACACGTGCTTATTTACCGCATCGTCAACGAACTAAACCCCGGCCTTCCATTAGTAGAAAACAGCCTTTTATAGTTTTATCATCAGTGAGATTTGCGACGCGACGCATGATAAGCGAGCGACATGATCAATGGAAGCCATGATGACAGTGCAGAATTTGTGAAAACCAGCGACGTATGTTTTATGTATGACTAAAATAGTCGTTGATAAAACTAGAAATTGCCTCGTCCTCGAAGTTACAAGTGCTAAAGTGAAAAAGAGAGTTTCGTGAAATCGATCTTGGGTTTATTGCGCAGCTACGCCATAAAGTCACGGCGTACCCCAGTCACAATTACCTTGCGATGGGTTTGCGAGTAGTTTGCGAGGGATTTCTAGGCATTTTCGGCCGGGGCCCCACGGTACTCCTTGCGGCTGCCGGGTCATTTTTGGGCATCGGGCGGGCATCGAGTTACTTTTAACTCGGACTTAAAACCTGGTGCGGCGTTTCGCATCGCAAACTGATCGCCAATGAATCGGTCGATGCCTGGTCGATGCCTGGCCGATGTCCGGCAGGGCATCGCACACATCGGGCGGGCTCCGGGCCAAATTTTTGACAACCCAGACAATCCATATATCGGCCCGGCGTCCGGCCGACTTGGCGGCGCCCGGCCGGAAATCTGCCAGATATCGGCTGGGGTATCGCAGGACATCGGCAGGATATCGGACGAGTGCCTGCCGGACACCGGCCGATAAACGGGCCAAGCAATCGACCCCATTCCGTCATGGCAGCGTGCGGGGCACTTTTAATTGTGACTGTGACCGCCTAATCGCGCGATCTTTCGCCGACCTCTACACGCCGGCCGATGCCTATAAATCACACACGCCGCCCGGCCTCCGCTTTAATTGTGACTTAGGTATTACGCCGTTGTGCAATGTTTCGTGAAATCGGCTCAAAACAATTAAGGGAGCAATGTATTTTGTACTAAAAAATGTCTCCTTCCCCCTTTAAATGTGAATGGTTTGTGCCCTAACCTATAATGGTTTCTAAACCATTATAGGTTATAGGGCACAAACCATTTAGTTTAAATTTCATCTCTGTAGCTTTAGGTAAAGTTAAAGTTGCACTGCCCGTGTTTGGGCCGATTTGGGCGTACATTTTTTTTTTTAAAGTTAAATAGGTATTTTTCTAGAATAGAAAAAGTTATCAGCTTTCATTTGGTACCAAGAACGTAAAAATCCGTCAAGGATTAATGCCAGTCGATTAAAAACAAGAAATGATTAAAAGGCTGGCAGGTCATTTAATCGACAGGGTTATGACGTAAATGTACATGTGCGCGTACATGTGTACATTGTACATATACTATGTACATATGAGCGTACGCGCACATGTACAACATGTGAAGCACGTTTCAAGAAAAGGCTTGTATCTCCAATTCCCGACGTCGGAAATTTAAGTTTTTGATATTTTTCGTTACAGAGACACGTAAGCTTTCTAAATTCGTTCGCTTGTGTAAATTAATTTTTTTAATCCTTTCACCGAAACACGGGCAATGCAACTTTAAGTTAGGTGCCACTAAAACAATTCTTCCCTATAGTTGGGTTTTAAAAAGTTTAGAAGGATGTCCCCGATTGCCGGCGAATACAAAGATGTGTGTGTGTGTGTGTCAAGTTTGTTTCAATATAAATTCGTTATCCAATTCAATCTCGTGGAATATAAATAATGTGGTGCGTCTGCATTCCAAGTACCACTCGGCGTTGGGCACCATTGTTGTAGATTCATTTGATATCTGCTCGCAGTATGAGATGCAGACATTTTACATTGACTACACATTTCACTGTACGTACTTCTGTGTTCCATTGTATGGTGGGATTACTGAACAATATCACACATACAAAGGCAAAGATAATCTAACGGGAAACAAATTACGGTAGGAATAGTAGTCATCTCGCTCGAACAAAAGTGCTTTCAAATTGTTTGTTCAGCCTGGGAAATATAACGCTGGTTACTATTCATTCCATCATGAGCAGGAAATGTTTAATTTTGTCCATCTTGAATGGTTTTCACAAGTGGTGAATATGACTACAGCTTCCCTCTCAAAATTAAAACAACACCATTAAAACGCCAAAGGCCAGATATAAGTACAGGGACAAGTTTAGAGTTCGGCCCAACATGTTTCTAAATTAATTAAATACAAATACAAATATGCAAGTGATAGAGGATGTTCTTTTGCCCATCCTGCGTTCAAATAACGGAAAGTCAATCACGCATATGAAAATTAAACCCATTTGAATGAAAGGGAAGCCAAAAGAGAATGTTGCAGTAAATAACATTGCTTTGATGTACTGCTTTTTGTGATCATGCATGGTAGACTGTAAAAATATTGGGCAAATGAATCGTTGGGTAAACAGAATTCTGCATTTGTTGCTCGTTATTTTTCAAGTTGTTGGATATTGATTAAATACAAATTGTTGGTCATGTTTGGAGTCATGGAGTTTGGGCATATATTCATCAAGAAATGGGTGCAAATTGTTCTGGGTAAACTTTGACCATGCGCTGGGGAATAATAGGGCGACTTGCCCAACATTGGGTAGATTAGATTGGAGATGTTTGCAAAGTTGGTTAAAGCGAGATAAGTTTGCGAATTTATTGGTGAATTCCTTTCACCCAGTTGTTGAGATACCGTTGTATTGGCCAGGTACTTGGTAAATTGTTGTACCCATCAACTGTGTTTTGCATGTTAACCAACTATTGGTTGAGCTGACTATTTGCTCAACGTTGGGCAAAATGTTAGGCAAATATTTACCCAATTTTTTTACATTAACTAACAAGTTACAGGCTTCATTGTTTAAAATGCTTTGATGTTTTGACTCGTCGTCTTGCATGGTAGGTTTTTAAATCTGTCCCTGAGTGGCTTACTCCCGTCTTCAGTTTCTTTTTGCATTTGGGGAACGGTCCGATCGTTGGGCGACACTGCTACACCTTTTGTCTAGCCAACCAATTGCCATTCCTTATGCTGAGCATTATGATCTAACACGGACACACTTGTGGGGTACCAAACACAATGGAACAATGGTACCCCATAAAGAAATTCAAAAGGAACAGTGGTACCCCACAGAGGAATTCTAAAGAAAAGGGAAAATAGGACAACAATGCATGTACCCCATAAACCCATGTGTACACAGATACATGCGCTGGAAATTTCTCGGGGAAAATTACTTAATCTCCCCACATCTAAGCCACTGTGTATTACTAGTACTTTCAGAGTATAAACTAGATAACAACGAAACTATAGTCCAGTGTTTTAAATACTCGGACTTGAGACTCGGGACTCGATTTTCACTGACTTGACTTAACTTGAGACTCGAAGGCAGTTTGACTTGACTTGACTTGAGACTCGAAGGCAGTTTGACTTGACTTGACTTGAGACTCGAAGGCAGTTTGAATTGACTTGACTTGACTTGACTTGGCGGACTCGAGCAGAGGGAGACTCGTGGCTAGTTGACACTTTTGAACTAGCTCGCGAAACCTGTTTGATCAGGTCTCGGTGGTTAGTTGACACTTTGGACTATCTCGTGAAACCTGTTTGACCAGGTCTCAGTGCACGTTGACACTTTTGGACTAACTCGCGAAACCTGTTTGACCAGGTCTCAGTGGCTTATTGACACTTTGGGACTAACGCGCGAAACCTGTTTGACCAGGTCTCGGGACTCGGGTCGACTGAGTCCCGATTTTCACTGACTTGACTTGACTTGAGACTCGAAGGCAGTTTGACTTGACTTGATTTGGGACTCGAAGGCAGTACTTGACTTGACTTGGGACTCGAGCAGAGGGAGACTCTTTACAACCCTGCCGTAAAGTCTACCTTTTACAGAATGATGAATGGGAGCGGTATAAGCACAATGCTTCAATACACGTGTTGAAGCAATGATACTGCAACTTTTTCTTTTGGCTTTTTTTTTCATTCAAAGGGATAATTTTAGTATGCATGATTGATTTTTCTATCATTTCACCACAGAATGGGCAGAATTCAAAGTTGGGGTTCATATTTCATTATTAAATTCAGAAACATTTTATTAATTCAGAAACATGTTGGGGAGGGGGAACTTAGAACTTGTAACTTGTGATACCTTTAATACCAATATTATGTTTAACAAGGAATCCTTGGGTTTCACTTTCTTGACAACCGGTTGCTATCCGCCATTACTGTGTCCATACTATGGCACGCTAAAGCGAAAATAATTAAACAAAAATGTTGACGCATATTTTCGCAAATGTTGCGCAAGAAAAACAAAACGGTTGGCGTGACCTTTAAATGTTGATAGACTGCTTGAAACCGGCATACCGTGCTTTTGTTGGCAAGTTTTTTTTAAATGTTGAGACTTGTTTTTCAGGATTGATGGTAGAACTATCAGGGTTGAATTATTTCCGCTTTGGCGTGCCATACGCGTGACGTCAACAACTATCATTCCGCCATTACTGTGTCCATACTATGGCACGCCAAAGCGGAAATAATTCAACCCTGATAGTTCTACCATCAATCCTGAAAAACAAGTCTCAACATTTTTTTTCAAACAGTCTATCAACATTTAAAAGTCATGCCAACTTTTTTTTTTTTGCGCAACATTTGCGAAATTATACGTCAACATTTTTGTTTAATTATTTTCGCTTTGGCGTGCCATAGTATGGACACAGTAATGGCGGATAGCAATCGGTTGTCAAGAAAGTGAAACTCAAGAATAGGGCTGCATTGAAATTCGAATCAATGGCTACAAAGCTAACCAGTCTGGTGTCGTGAGCCCATTAACAACACAAGTCATACCACCGAGTTGTAAAAAAAAACCACCTCAAACCTACGTCAATACCTAATAGGTTTGTTTAAAGCTTTTAAACGTTTATATACCCGTGTGTTTTATAGTTGGATGTGTATTGGCCAACAATTTTAAAAAAAGTTAAAGGGTATTTATTTTCTCCAGGCATTATTGATTAGATCTAAGTAAACTCGGGAATTGGCAAATCAATTCTTACAATATGCAAATCCCTAGCTGGTTTAAAGGAACTCCTACCATAACAGGGAATTTCCACAGAAAAGACTCGATTTCCGATTTTCCATAGAGTGGAGTTTAAATTCTGCCTTACATCAGCTACGTTCCCAAAGGGTTCGATGCGTGTCTTTCAACTTGTGTTTTGCAAGGACGACGAAAAAAAGACAAACAAAACGTAATGGCAACTCAGATATACTCAGTGATGATGGGTTGCAAACAGCATTTGCGTTTGCTGTATAATAATCGCCAGCAAACACAATTATACGGCGATAATAATTTATTGTATACTATACGGCGTTCTGTGAGCGCCATTCCACTTGTTTATAGATATCGAGATAATTTATCTCACTAAGTTGACTTATACTGTGGATTAAGTCGACTTGGCAAAATAATTTGTGTTGCGAAGTCGACTTCCTAGATTTAATAAGTCGACTTGGCGAGATAATTTATGTCGCCAAGTCGACTTCCTGAAATCAATAAGTCGACTTGGTGAGATTTTTTTGTTGCCAAGTCGCTTTTCTAAATCTACACTAAGTCGGCTTGGCAACAAATTATCTCACCAAGTCGACATAGTAGATTTATAAAGTCGACTTGGCAACAAAATATCTCGCCAGGTCGACGTATTGATTACAGGAAGGCGACTTGGCGACATAAAACATCTCGCCAAGTCGACGTATTGATTACAGGAAGGCGACTTGGCGACATAAAATATCTCGCCCAGTCGACTTATTAAATCTAGGGCGTCGACTTGGCAACGTAAATTATCTCGCCGAGTCGACTTATAGCACCTCGCCAAGTCGACATAATCCACGTTGGTTAGATAAATTATCTCGGTATCTAAACAAGTATGTATGCACTCACAGAGCGCCGTATTAAACCAATACGAAATGTTAGACTTATACGTTAAATCGTGTGGTTTGTTTTTCTCTCTTTCTTTTTTGTTTAGGGAGCTGTTCGTTAGATCTGGCCTGCCGAACGACTGAGACGGAACAGATGGATATTAAAAACCGACTGAAGGAGAGACTGTTGGACGCCATCTTGCGCCAGGCTTGATTACATAATGCCAACAAGTTGGATCATAAATATTGCTTTATTTTTTCTTGTTTTGATAAACGACATGCAATGCGATTAAAAAAACGTCGTTCGTGAGTGATTTAAAATTCTTGGTTTTTTTTAAACGCTACTCAACCATATATAGACAAGATTTTCTTCATTGAGTGGACACCTGACAAAATTGGACGTTCAGTCTTATTTATTTATTTATTCCATTTATTTACCCAGGGTGTGCCCAAACAGTTTACAAAAACTGGTTTCCATTGGGGCCCTGCAAACACACATAGAACAAATATACTAAATTGAACAACTTCACAATCACAAACAAACTGGAATAAGATACATTATTTTGTACAACAACTACAACATCAAAAACTAATGGTTACAGAAGAACAACATCATAAGTAATTATTATATATGCACGTGACACTAAAATTTACGCTAATTACGGGAAGGGCGAAAAACCCGCAAAAACTCTTTTTAAGAGAAACAAAATTAAAAAATGGGAAAATTCCCCTCCGGCTCCAAAATTAAGGTTTGATTGTATGGCAACCAAGTCATACGACTCCGTAAATTAGCATTTCTCTCTTGAAGTTGATCATGTGACTATTATGTGTATGTTTGGCGAAGTCTTAAGGGTGCTCATTAAAGGTATTACACAATATTTGCAAACTTTTAAAAACAAAATGGCGAAGTTATTACGATTATAAACGACTTGTTCTTTGTTTACATCTAAACCATCCCCTGTTGAAAATTAGTCTTTTGTGTGTTTCGCCTGACTAGCGTCTGGTGCACTGACGTACTTCCTTTCACATGCATATACTTAGTATCCACTTGACAGGAATAAATATTTGTCACCATGTGGCTCATGCGGCAGGTGTGAAGTACGGAAAGTTTTGAAATATTTGCGCTTTGGCGTGCCATAGTATGGACACAGTAATGGCGGATATGATAGTTGTTGACGTCATGCGTATGGCGCGCCAAAGCGAAAATAATTCAACACGTATAATTTTGCCATCAACCCTGAAAAACAAGTTTCAAAATGTTTAAAAACTTGCCAACAAAAGCACAGTATGCCAGTTTCAAACAGTCTATCAACATTTAAAAGTCATGCCAACTTTCTTTTTCTTGCGCAACATTTGCGAAAATATGCGTCAACATTAAATGATCAGTGTTGAATTGTTTTCGCTTTGGCGTGCCATAGTATGGACACAGTAATGGCGGATTGCAACCGGTTGTCAAGAAAGTGAAACCCAAGAATACCTGTAGATTTCTTTCGCCACCGCGAATACTATGAAAGCACTTTTGATTCCCACCAAACTTTGTATTTTGCTTTAGGGTAGGCCAACTCGCGACTCGCGAGCATGACATATCAGAAGGCCTGATGTTTCTTAATGAAAAAAGATTCATTGTGCGCCGTGATAACTAGAGCACGTGACAGCCATCTACCCTACTTATTGAAATATCAAATTTCAATAAGTTTTAAAGGCACAGGCTCGTCAGCAATGCGCGCGCGGAAAATTCGTGCCACGAAATACGCAGCTCCACGCCTTTGCTCTGGAGCTGCGTAGTTCGTAGCACTAATTTGGCGCGCGCGCATTGCTGACGAGCCTGTGCCTTTAAGGACTTTCCCCTTTGACTGATTCCTTAGAACTTTTTTGTATTTCAAAGAGGGCGTAGGCCTATACTTTAGAGGTACAGTGCAAGTGAAATCAATTTTTTTGCAAATCGTGTGAGATTGACTCCGACGTTTGTATAAAATGACTCCCACGTTTGTATAAAATGACTAGACTAGATGCAATTTTAGAAAGTGGAAGGGAAAACCCCGGGGAAATGTCCTACATGTGAGAAAAACCTCAAGCGGTCGAGTAGGGTGAGTGGCGGATATAGATCAGTGGCGGAGTGCCGCTCAATACAATACAGGAATACAATGAAATAACCCGGCGCAACCCCTTGTATTCCTGTATTATAAAGAGATTGAAACCGCCACTGTAGATTAAAAAAATTAAATTTTGAGTGCATACCCAGCACAATTTTGTCGCATTTTGTCATATTTTTGCGAATAAGCGAACATTACACTTTTGAGTAACACAGTTCCCACGATTTTTGACATAGGGTATACCCCTATACATATATAGGTCCAAGAGCTTATCGCTGCTTAGCCTTTAGCGGTGGCCATGTTAGAGCTGTTGTATGTCGTTGAGACTTCGATGGAGTTATCGTTTGGTACACGATGGTTCACCGTGTGCACACTGCTTGGTTTGGCAACATCACACAACAAAGTTCGTGCTCTGGATGGCCCTCGGCTATGGCGGATGTATAAAATGGAAAGATTCCTCAGTGTACCCGATTGATGTATACTTCCCTGCGGTCCGCCATAACTGGCGGCCATCCAATGCCATGAGGTGTGCGTTCTGTGTTGTTGTTAAAATTGACGCGCCCCTTTTGTGTGCCCAGGCTTCAACAAAGAATGCGCAAAGTGACAGCATAATGTAACGTACAGTTCATAGCACTGGTTGGCCCCCAGTTATGGCGGTCGTACAGAGAACAGGTCCTCGGCTCTCGGATTGGTGTATAGATGAAAAGGTCTCTACAAGGTCCTCACGATTGGAAACAGAAATTTGGATTTTACTCAAAAAGGAGGAATTTCCAAGGTATAGGCCTACCTATCTGTCGCAAGTTGAAGTATATAATATAAGGGACATTCGATCGAAATGTCGGCGCAGGAAATTAGTTCTGGTTTAAAAAAGAGCGTTTTACACTCTTTAACACTCTAACCAATTTGTACATTGTCTCCACAAGGATACAGATTCGAGAATGGATGTGTGTGTGAATTAGACGAAATGTTTGAAAACTGAGTGGTCTGTGGCAGAGATGTGAGGGAAAGAACTGTATATCGCACTGTTCGTCCAAATAATTTTCAAACCTTGCATACTATTGCGAACCAAATTAAGCGGCTCTATCGATTTAACAAAACGCTAATACTCGTGTAATGAAAGGTTAGGCATACTCGTCTTAACTTGGGAATATAGGATCGATAGTGTGGATTATAAACCGTCGAAAGTTGCCAACATTTTCACAGTTCTACAGAGAGAGGTAATATCCAAGACCCCCTCCCTTCCCCATAAATACTACTTATCAACAATCTTCTGGCAGTACTTTGAACTATCAATATTTTACAGCGTATGTAAAGTCCTACGCGGCCTTCGACCCCTCCCCATCCCACCCCCACCCCATCCCACCCCCACCCCACCCACTTCCTACTCTTTGTAGAACCGTGAAAATGTTGACAACTTTGGACGGCCCCTTAGTAAATAATAGTGACAACGGAACGCAACGTTTGTCGGGCTACAAGATTAAACATTCCGGGAATTGAGGCGGGAAAACACCACCACCCCCGACTGTTTAAACAAAGATTCCATACGTTGGCCGAAATATTATCCCTCTGACGAAGCAGATCTGCGCGGGGGTGGTGTGAACATTTGTTTTGCATTAATTATAGCGTTGATCCACGGCCAAGACTATATTTTTAGTGTGAACACGGCCTTACTTACAAGAATCCACACTAACATTTTATGGTTACGGCATCGGTCAATACTTCTTCAGGGACGTTGGACATATTGCACATCGATTTGGATCAAATTTCTGCTCGCTTGTATCAATCGATCCAGATTCCACCTGCATTGATCGGCCCCCGAAGGAAAATAAAACGTTCATGTTATTGGGGCCCTAAAAAATTACAACAGATGCAAATGCTGTGTAATACCTTTTATTAAGGCTGGAATAGGTGGAAACGTTATACTGAACCGTGCACCAAAACCAAATAATTAATTCATCGTAGCATGAATGCACCTATCAATTGTTTCCCCCACCCCTCCCCCGGGCTGCCCCACCTAAGAGATGGGGATTGTCACTTTTTGCGTAACAAAATTCCCACCCCTGGGGCACAATTTGGGTGACAAAATCCCCACCTCTGGGGGAAAAATACGCATGTTTTTCCCCCAGGTGCGCTGAAAATTATATTTATATGTGTCAAAGTCACCACCCTGGGGCATGGAAATCGTGACCTAATCCCCACCTAAGGGGTGGGGCAGCCGGGGGTGGGGGTGGGGGAAACAATTGATAGGTGCATAACTTTACGCATTCCTTGGCGTATGTCAAAGTACGAAAGACACTGGAAGAACGAAGGATGCATATTACATCGCCACACACATACAGTAAAATACATATTTTCTGAACGACTAGGCCTGCTGAAAATGATGTACAGCCGCAGGCCCGTTAGATCACACTGTTTATAAAGTTATTTCCTAAAACCACCCGTATTTCCTAAAACTTGCTTTTTTATGGGGGATAGGTGTGTTGGATGTTTTAGCATCTTATTACAAGTCTTATAGACCGTATCGAATAGTTGCCATCTTGTGGGGCACCTTTTGTTACTTAAACTGTTCAACAATGTAAGCACAATACGTGCAACCATGCATGTCCTCAAGGAACAAAGAAACTGCCCCACAAGATGGCGGCTATTCGATACGGTCTATAAGGCACACATGCAAGCGATAAGTTTATTTTAATGTTCACTGTACAAATATGTATTAATTGCTCGCAAATCTGTATAGCAAAAGACAGCTTAAAGGCACAGGCTCGTCAGCAATGCGCGCGCGCTAAATTCGTGCCACGAAATACGCAGCTCCATAGCAAAGGCATGGAGCTGCGTATTTCGTGGTACGAAATTGGCGCGCGCGCATTGCTGACGAGCCTCTGCCTTTAACACGCATTGCATTATTCATTGTTAATATTTGCTCAAGTTGCCTCGGTTATACGTGTCATATCCGTTTTGTTCTAGTCAACATAATTTTTAGAATGTAAGCATTCGTATAACTTGGCAGTATCACAACAGATCATTACTGACAGATGTAGTAAATGCATAACTAGCTGACAATTGCAGACTTAACTACATGTATTATATGACATTACCGATCGAATACGATCCAAAGAGACAACTTACTTGACGAGCACTTAGTGGAAAGACACGTGTTTACTAGTTGCACTCTGTATTATTTTAACTAGCACTCTTTTCAAAATGCTTTCGTCATGTCACAACTTACTAGCGATTACATTGTGATGTTTTAGCTTCAGCTCAAAAACCCACTTGGGACCGCTAGTTAACCATTTTGCACTATATGGCTATTTTAAACGACAATATAAAACTAGCATGCTATTATATCATATAGATTCGAGCACACTGCAAAAACTGTGGTGTTAAATTAACACCAGTGGTGTTAAATTAACACCAGTGGTGTTAAATTAACACCAGTGGTGTTGTCTTCTAATTCTGGTGTTAAAATGTAACACCATGGGTATTAGTTTTTATTCCTCGATTGGAATAAATGCATTATTTTTAACACCCTAGGTGTTCAAACTAATACTGGTGTTAGTTTAACACCACTGTTTTTGCAGTACATAATGGGCAAAATAGATAAAAACTAGCAATTTATTTTTCTAGGCTTTTGCTTACATTCTTATACATAAAATTAAGCCAGTGCTAACAAGCAAAAGCTATACACTACTTTTAAGCAAAAGCAAAAGCTTACACTGTTTGGGGGTAATTTGGGAGTCTTCGGTGTTGACAAAGTGCCGCCATTTTTAATTATTTAACAAAGTGGTGGTTGTCGATGTAACTTGGAAACCAATACAATTCAACTGCTTTCACTCCAACTACAAATGTTTTCATGTTGAATATGAAATAAACACACAGTTCTCAAATAAACAATCCCTTTTAATTTGAATTTGAAGGATTCTAGCTTAAATTTCTTTGTGATTCAAGAATATCTGCTAAGAAGCATAAAATGTTACACCTACATTTGAACAAAATTCTATTTAGTTATTTATTTAGACATATAAATTTAAATCCATGAGGATTTTGTTACAAGTGATGAATGTTTTAAATCTCTCTCATCCAACAGCTTGAATTTTTGAATAGTATTGATTCATGGGGTTATCAAGGGCAAAGAAAAACGTAAAAATGGTTGTGGATGTAACACGGAAGTCGTGTTCCTCAACTTCATGGAATGATCCATAACATTATACACAAAAACAAGCTGTTGCTTTTCCCACTTAAGCATTCCTGTATAGTGTTTCAAGTTCTCCAAATATAAGCTTGAGCTCTTGCTTATCACACCAGATTTACCGTTATTAACCGTTATCAACCCTTATCAACCATTATCTACCTTTAGAGACGGTCAGGTTTTTTAAGACGGTCAGTTTTTATTAAAGCTTTTGCTAGAAGCTCAACGACCTAAATGCCTCTTATGTATTCGGCCCATTAGCTCTAACAGTTCAGACGGAAATCTACGGTGACAATATGTAAATAACAAAGCGTGTTCTATATTAAAATTGCACGTAACATGTCCTACCTTTTGATCCTAAATAACCTTGTCATCTGCCTGTAGGGATTAAACCAAAATTTCCGATCATGTAAACAGGGTCTGACAAATTGTATTGAGTGACTTGCATCAGCCTTGTCCGTGAGGATGAGATTTAAAACCCATAAGAAATACAAATTTCATTTCAGAATCGGCTTGGTGCCCTCCAATGTCGATACATCGCTGGGGACGATGGCGGAAAGCCGAAAGCCTCACAAGGAATGCAGAATTACCCTAAAGTCATGGCACACTTCTTGATCGTTTTGCTGAACTCAAGAGGTGCAAAGGGACCTCTATAATAGACAATGTCCTTGACAGTGGAGAACGTCAGTCGAAAGTGGCAGATTCTGAATTGAAGGTCTTTTTGTATGGCTTTTAAATCTCATCCTCATGGGTGCACACAAGTAAATAGGGCTCCCATAGGAACCAATGCTAAATGCCCAATTTTCAAAAATCATTTAAAAATACTCACAACTCTCTCAGCTTCTCAGGACAACAACCAGAATACTCACTGATTTCTCATCTTTTTAATTCTGTTCAATTTTATGGGGGTAATCCGTCACTTTTATCCCCTAATTTCCACTTGAAACAAAACTAAGCCTACAACAGTGAAACTTGCTAATCAGACCTGCATCCATTTTGGAACAAAGGCACATACGCTACTGGGCAAAATAGGGCCACTTTTAGGAGCTACAGTGTCCAAAATGTTTGTAGTTGAAAGAAAAAATACCCCACATCGCGGCGATAGTCATATTCTACACAAGACCACACTCGTTCAGCTCGCAATTCTCTCTAATATAAAAGAATTTGAGGGCATACAAAATATTCATGAGCTCGGCGCACAGATCTTGCCTATTTACTTGGGTGCACCCTCATGGGCAAAGCTCCATAAAACATTGTTAGGCCTCGTTTATGCATGATCCGACATGTTTGTTTAATCCATTGGCAAAATCAATGACAAAGATATTAATTAGGCTCAAATGTAGGATTTTCTGACACGTAGTATAATAATTATAACATCTACATCAGGCTGCCATATAATAAAGTGAATTTATGGATTTGGGTTTTCCGCACATTTAAAAAACAATCAGTCAAATTCATATTCGGTTAACTTCGACGAGACGAGTGACACGCGTAAATGCTACATTGATCTGGTCTTTCTAAATTATCAATACTCAACCAATTTCAACATTTCAATGTCGTACGATTTCAATTGAGTTCGTCTCATATCATCTACATCACGTAAGGATTGAATTTGTCTTTGTTCAACCCATTAAAAAAAATATATCGATCAAATTCGCCTGATGGTCAGACTGTATGTAACTTTGTGGACAAGCTTTTTAAGAAACACTTTTAGAGTTAGTTTCTTGTACTTGCTCTTATTATTTTCAATATTCAACAAACATTAAGCGGGCCTCCCACTGCACTGTGCGATTTGGTAAGATTACCAGTGACTGTCTATATAAACTCTATACACAATCGTACCTAATCGTTGGAAATTCGTGGCAAAAATCGCACAGTGGGAGGCCCGCTTTACATGTCGTTATTATGGGCCCACGTTAGGCAAGCATAATTTCTGCATGTGAAAAATTAATGTGTCTAAAACAGAAAGGGAAATGTAAAGAGGTAGAAATATCGAAAGTTATCAATACAGTCAAGACAGTGACGAATTCAAATGAAATACATGTGAAATTGATTTATAAATTTGGAAATTCATTTATTTGTCGTACGTTTGGCAACTGCTAGGCTGACTACGAAATAAAATGGTCTTTTTCAAAAAAAGGTATGCAAACGTACGAAATGGTTTGGACAAATACAAACATGAGCGACCAATTACGAAATTAAACATGGGAAATGCAAAGGCGGGAATTTTCGAGACGAAAACAAATTGAAGTTAACCGGTTATGAATTTAAATGAAAAATGTTTTAAAATGTGCGGGTAAACCTATTATAGTTTTTCCCGGCCGCTTCTCGACTTTATACATTTCATTTGATACTTCAAGTGTTCAATTTCGCATGAAATTGAGTGCACCACCACTAGAGAGTTTCAATTTCATATACTTTGCATTCTATTTGATCGAACATCCATTCAATTTGCACCAACGGTCGTTTAATTTTGAAAAAGAAGCGCACTAATTCGTAAAAGCACTAGCAAATTCCGTCAATGCTCATTGGGTTTCGCATAGGAACGAGTCAGCCGTGTATATTCGGGCATTCACATTCGTTTTCAGGCAAGCAAATGCAGAATTCGAGCGTTCATTAGCATCAGGTAAACTACACTGCTCACAGAAAATAAGACTCAAAGGAAATTTCCCCACATTTTCAAGGTTTTCGTGGCCCTGGTTCTTTTCATGTTTTCCACAGTAAGCGATATAATAATACATATCTGATGAGTGATAACTTTCCGGATTTTTCTTTTTAATTAGGAGAGTGTAAGCTGTGGCTATTAACCACACGGGAGAGGATAAGAAAAAAATGAGGGAAGGGACAACTCAAGAAAACATGATTTTCAGCACGTGTCAGTAAAAAAGGCATTCGTATAATAATTTTGAAAGATTGGCTTTAAAGGCAGTATACATGATTGGTATCTCGAAGAATCAGAAATGTTCACAGATTTACACATAACTTACACGATATAAACATGACGACAGCAGAAAACTTTCCCTGAAATGGTTTTGTTTGAAGTACTATATAGTCTTTGAGAAATGAGTAAAACAATTATGTTTTCGTCTCGCGAGACGTAAATTCAATTCGCCCCAAAACCATTTCGCCCTGGACCACTTCGTCCTGAACCACTTCGCCCAAGTGCCATTTCGCCCCCAAACAACTTTGTCCAAACACTACTTCGCCCAAAAGCCACTTCACCCCAAAACAACTTCGTGCACAGGCCGTGCATGGTACATGGTTAAGGGCGAAGTGGTTCGGGGCGAAGTGGTTTTGTGGCGAAATTACTGCATGTAAACCGTTTTTGCTAAGGTTGGTTTTTATCAGCATAAATATCTTCAATCACAGTTTACCAATCATGTATTTAACGTCAAATTGCTTGAAGCACATGCTGACCGAGAATTTGGTCAATGGCATGCAGTAACTTAGCGAGAGCACCATGTGCTCATCTTTGTACACGCCTATCTATGGAAGGAAGAAAAATAACAATGATAATATGAAAAAGAATAAGAAATAAGAAAAAGAATTTGCTTTTATTTATTGGCCTATTCTTAATCAATATGAAATTGAGCTTTTGTAGTTTGAAATAGGATACCTATAACCGAATTCAAATGGTACAAGTGTCGCGGGGCTGTTGACGCGTAAATCCGGCGAAATCGATTGCTCTTTGTTAAAATTATATGCATCAAACTGGCAAACTTGAACGACCTAAAACGAATATGAATGATTTGACCGACAAACTTATTCGAACGCTCAATAACAAATCTGAATGCTCGTCTTAGGAAAACAAAATGTATGTTCAGCCTATCAGTTGGTAAACGTGTGAAACTGAATGACGCAAAAGTGCAAAGTCGGGCGGGAAAAACTATACAAAAAATACTGGGTCTATAATGGCTGTTAAGTGACGTCACCGTCATCATGAAGAGACACATTATTGCCCGCTGAGCGTCAGAAAGTGTTTTTAAGACAATCGAGTTTGATGTTGGTCACTTTTTGAAACTAAATTTTTGCGCATTTCTTCAGGGTCTATTTAGTAATATGTGATCTGTATGAAAAGTTGGGATCTTGAATTTAAAATCTGTACCAATTTGTCTCTTCGTGAAAACGCGAAACGCCATGTTAATGCAGGCAAAGTGATCTTTTTCTCTTCGTGAAAACGGAAAATGGGACTTTTGTGAAATTTTTCCACGTGGCTAATTACAGTAATTAGACTTCTCGTTATATTTTCGACAAATGGACCTCACCAGGGGCCATTTTCATAAAGCTGTTTTGCAAAAAAATTTGCTTATGAAAATTTATTTGCTTTATAAAAATTTGTTAATAGTCAAATTGTCAGTCAACTTGGGTTCTTGGCAAGAATAGCAGATATTCTTGTGAAAAACACAAATTGACAATGCAATTTCGACCATTAACCCATTTTTATAAAGCCAACAAATTTTTGATTAAGCAAATTTTTCTGCTATACAGCTTTATGAAATTGGCCCCAGGTTTGTATAGGCCGTGCAGTACTAAAATCTCAAAATCGATGAAAACGCGATATTTGGCCACTCGTGTCTCTTCGTGATGAGGGTGACGAATTAGTATCTGCAGGATAGTTTAGAGGTATTCTTCTTTAGATTTGTAATGTTATTCTATAAAACACCATCTGCAGTGATCCAGTGTCATTGAGTGCATGAATTCCAAGCTAGATGTTTTAACTTCAGTATGTTACCACAAAACCCCTCATTCGGTGAGCTACAAAGTTCCATATCGGTACGCCATGCATGCTTTTAATAATTTTGAATAAAATATTTCCTATTCCGAGTGCATCACTCTCGTATGATGTGTTTTTCGAAATCCGCTGTTTCTAGGGGATTATTGCAAAAGCAGTTCAAGTATATAGTGTCTCAGTGTATTTGCGTTTAATCATATCAAGGTATTGTATTACTTTCAGCTCAAACGAAATTCTACTATACTGCAGTGTCCATAGAGCTTAATCCGAAACTATAACAAGAGACTGAAATCCGAAACTATAATAGACTTTTGTGACCTTTTTTCTCGGCTTGTTCTTTTCAAAGCATTTCTATGTCTGTTGCATTAAATTTCGCTCTTTTGTTAAAGAGGTTGAAACTGCACTATTCTCCGTCCAATCTATCATGTTCGTTTTTGTTTACTTTATTTTTCAATTTCAGAAGCAGGTTGCACGCATATTCTCTGAACATTCTGCGTGAATTTCCATAGTCAAAGAAGTAGAATACATGTAAAATAAAACAAATATAAGCCAAATAAACACGATTGGTCTTACAAGATAGACCACAGTAAACAACTCAACATTTCAAATGTCTTGAAAGGGTTGATCCCAAAATTATGCTCGGATTTGCGAATAAGATTTAACTGTTTAAGAAGGTTCGCTATGAAACCTAGACTTGGGAAAACCATAGAGCAAGGAAACATGTTTCCTTGCTCTATGGGAAAACTAATATAGCTTTATGGAACCGAAATCTCAATGAGCAGGCTCTTTGCACCTCTCACGCCGGGTCAGCAGACCACCGTTACCCGCGATGCACGCCAATAAACTACACCGGTCTGACAGCAGTCACTTGATAACAATTATATCTGGAAGGAAACCTGGAGTACCGTGCCAATATTGATTTGGCCCACAATCGCTCATTTAGTCCCTTCTCTTTATCGACTCCCCACGTGCAGCCCCACAACTCTGCGCCGAAATGGGGAGTTTATCATCACCACCCGCTTTTTCCTTGGTTCCGTTTCGCTATTGATGTTGCCGGATCTTTGGGTTTGGGATCCAAATTGGTGAAGCTCCCTTGGGTTGCACTGTCTTTATTAATTTCCGCAGATCTCAATAACTGCCAGGATATAATGTGCATCATTCGACAGGCATGGTGTCTGCCTTCCAGTGTTCTTTCATTTAATAGAACTGCTACATTATTGCGGTCTTTTTAGAATTGGCTTCAAAGTATTACGGGCATTGGGATGAATAGGGTCAAGTTTAAATTGCACTGACATTTTTCACGCCACGTCACGTATGCGTTCGATTTTCTGGGAAACATGTAACGTCCAGGGTAAACACAAAAAGTAGGGCGCCAGTTTGGTGCTGTTTTTAATTAGCGCTCTTGCCCCTCAATTAACAGTGAGAGGCTGATTTTATTGCTGCGTATTGTGTCATATCTATCATATTCGACCCAACTACAAGGTTGTTGGAAAATAATACTATTCGATATCATTCAAGTGTCAACTGCGTATATATGCATAAAGTGTTCAGGTCAGTTAATTGGATCTTTGTAGGATATATCAGAATGTTTAACTCGCACGAAATTATGTACTGACGCTATAAACTGAAAGTATTGATGAAATATTTCATTAATTGTCATTATTTATTTATTATTACACTGAAAAATTACCTATTAAGGTTATATTATATTTCCTAAAAAAGAATGGATTTCGATCAAACTTAACAATCATATAAAATACCTCCCCAAAATACCGTCCATGGGAAGGAAACAGAAAATTTACAATTATTAAAGTACACGTAATTTTGTGAGTAAACAGAATGATAAAAAAAACAAAGCAGAGCGGGTAAAAACACCAGAATGTTTAATCTCGTACCCAGACCTTCTGGGGATATAGTCGCCCATTGCAACAGGTCTGGTCACTTTGCTCAAAGGCTCATCGTTGATTTGTTATCACTGGTCTGAAAGCCAGACGCAGTCACAAAATACGCCTGACAATAGACCAGTTGCGTGATAGATTTGCATAAATCCTAGACTCCCGCCTTCACGCTATGGCGCTCGCATGCGAGTGAGTCAAGCACCAGACTACCTGGCAAATCGGGCCGTTTCCAGGAGGTGCAAGCTGGTCCATATAGTAACCGCCGCAAAAGTCTGCGTGGTACCTGGAATACATCGCACATTACTCTATGCATTTTTAAGCTGGACCATCCGAAATTACATGTTGAAATGAACATGTTGAAACATGTAGTCATCGTGAATTTTCGTCAAATAAAGTGGGGTTTTTTTACCTAAAATCGATGTCAACTTTGAAAGCTGGAACGTTTCCAAACTGCAATATGATGCATTCAAAAAAGTAGAGAAACGATTTTGGGTTATGTGACTGGTTTGAACTGTTGCTGATCAACATGTTCAATCAACATGGTCCAGCTTATTAATCCATAGAGTAATGTGCGAGGTATTCTAGGTACCACACGGTTACCATGTGCCAGCGTGCACCCCCTGGAAACGGGGCCGACTTGCCAGATATAGTGTGGTGCTTGAGTCACTCGTACGCGAGCGCCATATAGCGCGAAGGCAGGACTCTATAGCATTTATGTAAATATAAAGCGCGCCTCCCACTGTGCGATTTTTGCCACGTATTTCCTACGATTAGGTACGATAACCAGAGACTGTCCATAGACTCTATACACAATCCTACCAAATCTTAGCTAATCGTTCTTAATTCGTGGCCAAAATCGCACAGTGGGAGGCCCGCTTAATGCATGAGTTCAGGACTTATGCAAATCTATCACGCAACTGGTCTATTACAGAGACGTCATCGTCGATAGTATACGCACACTGCTATTGGCTATTCAATCAAAACAGCGCGCTGTCGTAACAATAGCGCGCCTTTCAGTAGTCAGGTGCCGCAGAAACCGTGCGACGGCGACTCGGCACGGCGCTATACGATACAGCCACTAGACTCTGTCAGTGTTTCAAATTGTTATGCTGCATGCAATTGCAAGTGTTTGCACTGCTGCAATTGCATTTGACCGAATTTGGGGAAGGAAATTCTTCCTGTTCTGTCCAAGGATGTTATCATAAAGATGTTCCAGTTATTAAATTATTATACGAATCTATAATGTGATAAAAGTGAATAAACGTATGTTTTTTGCTTCTTGAGCAGACGGTACTAGTGAGGTTTCCGCGCTTTGCCAGCTGTGCTTACGATAAAAAGTCAAAACCTTTGCGGGGGTCGCAGACTGATATCGGTGTCTGGTACAGCCAATCAGCGAAGAGCCTTCTCTCTTCATTCATGTTTCTAACCCCAGGTCCCATACGTTGATTAAAATTCATTTCACAAACTTCCATCATGGGTCTTTGTTTAAAAATCAAGTTTATAAATGCTGCGCTGTGATTGGCCGCTACACATTTGGGTAGATGAGTTCTATTGAACGTGTACAAACACGAAACGAATCTCGCAAGTCTGACTTTCCCAGTCGGAAGAAAACAGATTAGACTAGGCGACTAGTTCACAGAGGCCGCAATATACCCTGCACATTACAAACCAAACACGGGAAGTCAAACTTGGGCAAGTTGAGGTAAATAACGACGGTATCATCAACGTCCCAGCCCAGACTATACATAGGCCTACACCAGATACAAGGTCAAAAAAAGTAGGTGAGTTTTTCTGTCTCGGAGAATAAACGAACAATCATTCACAGTATACCTCAGTGAATCCCCAAAATTGAGCTCCGTCTAGAGGCCAAAAACATTAATTACATCACGACGTAAATTTGTGGCTGCTGGTCATACGCCAAACAACAGACGTATCGCCGAGCTCAGAACATAGAGATGCTTGATAATACATTCATCACGGGACGGTGTTATGTTTGTCCATGTCCAACTGCCATCAGACATTATGATCTTCATCGCGAATTGCCTCAAATAAATTGCATGCCTCGCTTCTTTTCCTTGTTTTTGTTCTGTCCTGTCTTAATCAATACCATCATGTTTTATGTCGGTTGTCCCATGCAGCTCAAGGGGAATCCCTATCGTCCAGAGATTTCTGGCAGTTTCCAATAGTCTAGGTCCGGAAATTTGGCAGGTAGCCGCTGAATGGGAAGCCACACTCCCATGCGAAGACTGAGCACGAGCTATCGTCTTGTATAAATATCTGGATGACGACAATGCAAAACGGGCTGAAATGAAAGGTGAACTAGATACACACGGCTAGTTATCTGAATAAAATGATCAGGCTATATACATCTTAATCGCAAGGATGAGAGAGACAAAATAAGTAAACAACTGAAATCACAAATGCTCGTTAGAGCAAAAATAACAATCAATTTTATTTCCTGGCATTTTGTCAGTAAAACTCACCAATTTCTGAATATGTTCTATCGAATAGATAAACACTCAACGGCGGTATTAAATTTATCAGATTGTGGCAAGATTTACAGGCTGCATGTAATCTTATCCCAAGTCAGGTTCGCTGTATACATGCACGTCTCCCTTCGTTCGGATCTATCGGCAACTTCGAACCAGTCACATAACCAGAAATCGTTACTCCACTTTAAATTCTTGAAAATATCACTGCAGTTTGGAAACGTTCCAGCTTTCTAATGTGACATCCATTTCTCGTTATTTTGATGAAATGTTATGGCGAGTACATGTTTCAACATGTTCAATTACCATGCGATTTCGGATGGTCCAGCTTTAAAATGGATAAAGTAATATGCGAGGTATTCCAGGTACCGTACAGACTTAAGAGCCGGCTAACATGTAACGACGTGCACCACCTAAAAACCTGTGGTAACAGTCTGATTTGCCAGGTAGTCTTATGCTTGACTCACTCATACGCGAGCGCCAAGATTTATGCAAATGTACACGCAAAAGGATTATCGAGACAACACAACGAGTGATGACGTGTACACATTTCCTGATTACGTCACTAATACAAGCCAGGACAAGATACAACTGAGTGGACTGATAACACACTCTACAAGTATGGGTTGTTACCTACTGGGTCTGCCAATCAACAGAGAATGTGTACGAGCAAACAGACCATACGGAGAATTATATAGAAGCAAACATCGGGATATGAAGAGAATGTCATTTATGAATAGAAACTGAAAACAAAACGAAACGGGCCTTCTATCTTTAATAGGGCAAGTTGAACAAGCCCTATGTTGCACGCAATCCCACTCACTCGACGCAATTTTCTACATCACTGGTACTCTCCCTGTTTTCTTATGAAATACAGGCTATTGGTAACCAGCCAATAGCCCGGGGTATGGAGCCCGTTTTCGCAACCATATAAACATGTTCCTGACGTGTAACTTGCCAAATCAATGAAAGACTTCGGTTGCCAACGACCAAAGCTGACCAGTGGTTGAATCTATAGTTACGTCGTGCATGTTTTTAATATGGTCGCGAAAACAGGCCCTAGGTTTTAAATGGTCGATGACTAGTCGAACCATGCAGGGTTTGAATCCAGAGATGTTAGTCGAACCATGGTATAGTTCAACTGCCATGTTATATTATTGTACCCGTAGTGGAATATTAATATCTAAAAAATATTATTGCAGAACTTATACTATTTTTAACCAGAACCGACGGCGAAGCCGCCATGGCTCGCTGTTTCCTACGAAATAAATGTCTTTGTATTGAAAAAGATGATTTAACATAAATTTGTTGGGGAGAATAAAGTATAGTTTGTTTTGCCTTTAACAAAACAAACACTCAGAAAAACTTCATTTGGTGTGCTTGGATGGACTCAAACCCACAAACTTAAATTGCTTTCGAGGCAGACTACGTGACTGAGCTGGCATATGTTGAACGGTTGATTCGAATCATTTAGCAGTGGGATCTAGAACTATAAATGGGGGTGATTTCTCCCATGGCCGTGGCCAACACCCCACACCCCAACACCCAAATTATTTCCTTCCTCGTCCCCCACTCCACACCCCATAACCCAATCCCAACCCCAACCCCGACTCACGTCCCATGTCCACCGATCACCTGCACCCCAACCCCCACCCCATCACATGTCCCAACACCCCATGCACTCATGCATCACCCGCACCCCAATCCCATCACCCCCTACCCCAACACCACCGGCATCATCCCCGCTCCCACCCCATCCAAAATAAAATAAAAATTTCAGTATTATAAGCTATCGCAGCTCGCCAAAAGAGATATTAAAAATGCTATTTCTGCAAGTAATTTATCTAATTTATTTCCCTGGGGCTAAAAGAACGTTGGCGTTACAAAAAGACAGGAAATACTACTTCGTATTAAACAGTGTTTTACCACGAAAATTGTATACAATGATGTTGCATGCAGCAGGGGAATCCCATACAAACGTATTCCCGTCGTAGCTATGGGTAACTCTTGAGAAGTAAACAGGATGAACCGCATCTTTAATACAAAAAGCAGGAGAGTTTTTTTTCCGAATTGGATTTCAGGATTCAACGTATCACGCTTTTAAAAAGGTCTATATAGATGATCTGTTTTTGAGCGGTTCTGGGAATAAAACCATTTAAAATAATTTTAAAAAGACATCAACAAACTCATCCGAAGATATTTCAGCTTTGTCAAATGTACCACGTCTTATAAAAACATTAAAATCCATATGCGTTTTACCGGTCTTGGCTGGTGTTTCAAATATTCGTTCTCAGTCGGTCGCGTGTACTCTGTGGCTCGCGTCATGCACTCTCTGATCTGTGGCGCGCGTCTACTCATACTCGACCCACGCGATGCATTAACAAATTATGCATATGGCGTTGGAACCATCGATATACAATGGATGAAGTATGCAATAGCAGTTGGCTATATGATAATTGAAGCCACGCGCTGGCCGCCATTGTACCCCACGAACAATACTTCGCCTAGACTGCTCCCCGGTCCATGCGATCGCTTGCATGCCACTTAACACATGTAGACCATGACGTAGACTAAGACAGTATGACCAGTCGAGGCAATGCATTGGTACAGTAGTAGGTGGTGTACAATGGCGGACGGTGGCTTCAATTTTAGACATCGTTGCTTCATCCATACACGCAGTACACAGCGCCCATTTCGGACCGCCCAGATCAGAAGTAAATCGTTTGCAAACGATCTAAATAATTTCATCTTCATGGACAATTTTCTGGTAAAATTATATCATCTCGGGTGGAAACATTTCATTGGATAGTTGCTACCAATTCAATTTTTACTTTGAGAAAGGTTTTCCCTGTCAACTCGTTAATTAACTTTTGGGGTCATTGCATGCAGATGATACAGTGGGCCTTAGATAGAACACATCATTTGCAGGGAACCCATTTTTTTTCACGAGTTGTCAAGAAAACCTTACAAAAAGTGTTAATAACAATGGGACTACCAAACAACACATGATTTTATTTCAGTCCAAAATGGTATTTTGCGTGAGAAATTAACAACTGAATGTGGTTTTCTAAAAAAAGACCTTCTTACCATTCAACTCAACACAAAAACCATGCATGGATTTTTCAAGTTTTTATAATCATTACTGCACCTATATGGCTGAAATATCTACATGTTTTATCAACATACAACATGGGATTTTAATCACGAGTGGAAATAACGCCTCTTTTAACAGTTTACCAATCATGTGTTCTACCTTTAAAACACAAGTGTTAAATCAACCATTAAAACTAACACTTTATCGTATTAAAGGCAAGGCTCGTCAGCAATGCGCGCGCGCAAAATTCGTGCCACGAAATACGCAGCTCCATAGCAAAGGCATGAAGCTGCGTATTTCGTGGCACAAATTTGGCGAGCGCGCATTGCTGACGAGCCTTGCCTTTAAATCCAACCCAATAGCTGTGAATTCAACACTTTAAAGTTAGAACACATGATTGATATCTCGAAAATCAGAAATGTTCACAGATTTACACATAACTTACACAATATAAACATAATGACGGTAGTAAACTTCCCCTGAAATGGTTTTGTCTAAAGTGCTATAGTTTTTTAGAAATGAGTAAAACAATTATTTTTCGTCTCATGAGACGAAAATTCACTTCGCCAAAAACCATTTCGCCCTGCACCTCTTAGCCCTGAACCACTCCGCCCCAAAAGCCACCTTGCCCTAGAACCACTTCACCCTTACACCATACTCCGTCCAAATGCCACTTCGCCCCAAAAGACTTCGTGTACAGGCCGTGGTTCATGGCGAAGTGGTTCGGGGCGAAATGGTGTTTGGGGCGAAGTGGCCATAGAGCCATTTTTGACTGTTTTCTCAAAAGTTAGACAAAGTACGGAGCTGATTTTTGCTCAGGTTGGTTTTAATCATTCATATCTTCAATCACACAGGGAGATAAAACCATTTGTAACGGTTTACCACCCATTATGATTTCCCTGATTTCCCTTATGATATTGACCAACTTATTTTACTAATTTTATATATAATGCCTTGCTTGTTTGTAAAATGTCTCGCTTCATTTGAGAGAGTGCAAAATAAATGTCATTGAAATTGAAAATAAAAAAAAATTGAAAATGTGTTCTGCCTTTAAGGAGTGGTCACTCCTCGCACGTTTTAATTGTTGATTTAACAATATGAGACAGTCACATTTTAGAAATGAGAGAACCTACTACAAAGAGAAACCAAATCAGCAAATAGAACGAAATGTGTAAACAGAAATACGTCTAGAAGACGTCAGGCGATGACATGATTCGAGAGGAAACGGTCTTTCTCAATCATGGAATTCCATCAATGGCCCTGGGTATTGACGTTTATTACCAACACGTTCAATTGCGGTGGTATTTTACCCTCAACATTTTCAGGCACATATATTTTTACAAGATTTGCGTCTTGCGGCAAGGCCGGAAATTAAATGATGGGTAAACTACAGCATTAACTTCACGGTATGACGATTGCCTCGGGAAATATCATGCTGCTATTTCGCTGTAACAAAGAAAACGAGACACACATAATCTCAAACATGTTATGCGTTAAATCTACACTTACAACGTGGTAAGAAAAGTGATGTCTCTTGTTATAAAACAACGTACATGTATCGCTATAGGTAAATCAAACGCGTGAAAGCTGCTTGTTCATGCAGATCAACTTATTTTCACCTCATTTACCTCATGGGTGATGAGATTTGAATGCCGTGCTATATAAGTCTGTTTTCAATACTGGAGAGACTTTTTCACCAGGATCATAACTCTGTGCAAAGCCAGTTATCTTCTCTCAAAACAAAAGAAATATCTTAAGACAGATCTAAGGAGATAACTTATACCTGAGTCACAATTAAAGCGGAGGCCGGGCGGCGTGTGCGATTTATAGGCATCGGCCGGCGTGTAGAGGTCGGCGAAAGATCGCGCGATTGGGCGGTCACAGTCACAATTAAAAGTGCCCCGCACGCTGCCATGACGGAATGGGGTCGATTTCTTGGCCCGTTTATCGGCCGGTGTCCGGCAGGCACTCGTCCGATGTCCTGCCGATGTCCTGCCTATTTCACTGCGATACCCCGGCCGATGTCTGGCCGATTTCCGGCCGGGCACCGCCAAGTCGGCCGGACGCCGGGCGGGGCCCGGCCGGCGTCTGGGCGGCGCCTGGGCGGCGCCTGGCCGATATATGGATTGTCTGGGTTGTCAAAAATTTGGCCCGGAGCCAACCTGATGTGTGCGATGCCCTGCCGGACATCGGTCAGGCATCGACCGATATGCGAAACGCCGCACCAGGTTTACAATCCGATTTAAAAGTAACTCGATGCCCGCCCGATGCCCAAAAATGACCCGGCAGCCGCAAGGAGTCCCGTGGGGCGCCGGCCGAAAATGCCTAAAAATCCGTCGCAAACTACTCGCAAACCCACCGCAAGCTAATTGTGACTGGGGTATTAAGCAACAAATAGTGCGACAACATACCTTTCTGAAAACCCTGTGTACAGATTTCCTATTTTACGTATGTAACATAGGACACATACTTTGTGACATTTTTTGGTGTCCTTGTTACATACGGTATATTGGAAATTTGCACACAGGGCTTTCAGGAAGGTATGTTGTGGCAGTATTCGTTGCAGTTCTTTAGCTGAAGTTATCTACTTAGATCTGTCTTAAGATATTTCTTTTGTTTTGAGAGAAGATGAATGACATTGTACAGAGATATAATCCTTGAGGAAAAGGTCTCTCTAGTATTGAAAACAGACACATATGTGACCCAATCTGAGAAAAGGTAACATAAGAATAAGTTACATAAGAATAAATCCATGCTCATTAAAATACCAAAACACAATGGAAATTTCAGGTGGAAAACAGAGATTCCAGGCGGTATCTGGGCACCGCCAGGGACTTCCATTGTGTTTTGGTAGTTTAATGAGCGGGGATCTGCCGCAGATTTCTTCTGATGGTCGCGAAAACTCGACCTAGCCTGCGCGACTTATGTTACCTTTTTTCTTATCGGGTCACATATTCACATGTTTCTCACATGTTTCTCATATTTTGCGTTCTCAAAAATTTGGTGCCTGGTATCAACCAATCAGCGATAAGTTCCACGATGTGTTTGAAAAAGATTCAAACACATACGGAGGAAAAAAAACAGTCTGGATTCTTGGGTAATATTGATGTGGATATGGTCATGGAGGTTTCAATGTAGGTAGAATATTGTGCTACATGTTTAGATTTTCCAGAAAAATCTGAACATGTTGAACATGAGTTTTGTTGGGATTTTTTCGTTAAAATACCTCCCCAAAATACTATCCACAGGAAGAAAACAGCAAATTTGGATGTGGAAGCAAAAGGGTTGGTGTAATCACTACACTGCTTTATGGAACTGGATAAATTAGTTTTTTAATATAAATTAGTTTATATTTTTGCTCAGTGTAGTTTAAATTTTAAGAGTGCGGGTATGACGTGTTTTATTTTATTCAGTCTTGGAAAAACAATAGTTTTGACTATACGGACGGATGTGTTTCTCTCCCATTATTATATACAACGACAACAATATATATTTTTAAACGCGAGTCACTCGAAAGTCGGTTTTCTGGGGGACGGGGGAGGGGGAGGGGGTTGTGGTTAGCGAGTGATATATACAAATGTACATTTGAAATATTCCACTGATCAAGCATCCTCTGAGCTCTGTTACAATTCCCTAAGAAAATACGAGCAAATCTCTGAGGTTAAGCGGCTGTATACGTTCAGTGAACGCACACATGAGCCATTTGGATATTAATTCAATGGTCATGCTGAAAAGAAATAAATTTTATACTTTTCCCGAATTTGCATCGAGCTTTTGTTCCAAAAATAACACTCTTCCTACCGAAATTTCTGACGACTTTTTTATTTACCCCGAAGTTTTGTTTTAATTTTGTTAATCGATAAGAGGAAGTAAGGAATGGCAAACGCAATGTACGTTACAGAATACGCCTGGCTCTGTCGATAAAAGTAGCAGCTAATCGTCTATATACTTGGTTCCAAGTCCGAGTGCGTGGTTTGTTTTCCGTAGCGCCCTTTTTTGGTTTGTGAAATGTAGGGACAGGGAACTAGTCTATTTTGGTCCACAACATATCGATATGTTGAAGCAACGACGTCTAAAATTGAAGCCACCGTTCGCCATTGTACCCCACCTAATACAATGCATTGCCTAGACTGGTCATACTGTCTTCACTACGTCATGGTCTACATGTGTTAAGTGGCATGCAAGCGATCGCATGGACCGGGGAGCAGTCTAGGCCAAGCATTGTTCGTGGGGTACAATGGCGGCCGGCGCGTGGCTTCAATTCTGGTGTAGCCACATACAACTCTATGTGTAGCCATGGTGTAGCCAACTGCTGCTTGCTAATAATTTTCATCTTAGACTGGTTCCCCTGTCCACATAATTACTTCCCTTCGTCTTTGTTTGTTGGTCTGAAGTTCTTGACTCCTTTGATTGCCGTGTAATTAATACTTTATTTATAGAGATATTTATTCATTTATCACCTTTAAATGTAATTTCTTAAAAAAATGTATATGCTTATTTTATTTAATTAACTACTTGATGTGGAGTGGCAGGTCTTTGGCCACAGTGATTGTTATCGCTTTTGTCTCTCCTATGCCCATCTTGTTTGTGTTGTATATAAAATGGCATGAATAAATAATAATAATAATACTAATACAGTAATAGTATAGCGAGAGCAGCGTAGCGCACATGGACAGGGGACCAGTCTAACTTCATCCAGCGTCAGTGCTAGTCTTTGTCAAAGACGCGGTTTTGTTTGTTTGTAAAACGGCTGCCGCAGCGACGCGCCTTAGTAGCGCGCCCTCTTGCGTCTTACGCGCGGCTGGTGTATTTTCCCGGAACAGCTCACCAGGCCTGGCGCTATACCATGCAGCGCGGCGATGGCGCGAGTACTGTGAACGCTTGTAAAGCACAGCCTTGACAAAAGGCTAAGTGTATGCATGCTCTGACCCACAGACTTAAGCCTATAGACCACCAGGTCCTATTCAAAACTACACGGCATTTCGTGATTTGAGCGTCGCCCGACTAAAACAAAACTATGGGCAAATTCACCTCTTGGTATAGGGATTTTATGCACAGTAAAACCATCCTCTTTCAACAGTGCCCCTTTAACGCACTCCCTAACTCTTGCGTACAGTGGCCCTGTTGAAACAAGCCCCATTTCGCGGTGGGACTAGCGACAGAAATCTTGTCGCCTCTGCTGGACCAATCAGGACGCTTGGCAGTGCATTGCAGCATGATTGCAGGCATTCAAATGTAACGCGCGCAGATTGTAAACACCGTGCATGTACATGTACTCGGTAATGCTGGCCGTTGTCCGCGTCGGCGATTTGCTGCTATTTAAAGGATACTGGGAAATCCGTTCCATTACATTCGTCAGCATGCATCCCTGTTACTAATTTAAAAAACTGCGGAGTAAATTAAGATCGTCGTTTGAAAGTTTGGTAGGAATGGGACAGTCATAAGGAACGGAACCCAATACAATTTCTGGAAAGTATAGAAATCGTTTCTTTTCGGCATAACATGACCGAATTGATTAAATTACATCAAAATGACTCGGGCGTGAGTTGGCTCAAGACAACACCCGGCTCACTCCACAGATTTGCGTGTGTTTCCTCAGCTATTGTTACGTCGCTTTGCAGAGTGGAAATTCCCTGATATCTCAGGATGAGTGAAACTGTTACAGTCAAAATATTGTATAAAGCCATTTTTCAATTTTAACAAAAAAAACCTATGTACTAACTATGTTTCATGCAGGGCTGCTTTCGAGCGCTCGTCCCTGGTGCTCCCAGCTGGGCGTTGGGAACGTTACGTCACACACATGCGTACATATGGAGCACCATGGATCCCTGGTGCCGCGTTCGAAAGCAGCCTAGATTACAAATTGTTTGGTTTCTGTGTGAATAATGAACATTAGGCGATTTTCAGACAAAAAAGTATTTTTAATTTCAATCCTCGCGTGCGCTTTCAGTCCGCTTTGCGCGCGTCGTGCGTTCATCGCCCGCACTTCATAGGAGCGCGTGGAATACGCACGGCGTACGCGCGTTTTGGAATAGCCGCGAACGCTTTGAACCCGCGCGGTTAGCTCATGCAGCCCATTGTGTCGTCTTTTGCCCATACTTTTCCAAATTACGATTTTCCATGCAAGATTTTTGATCTATGGATTTATATATCTGTGCTCTGACAGCAGACAACAGTGGCCTACTAGCGCCCTCTCACGTCTGCGAAGGGTGATGATGATGACATAATGTCTAAATAAATCGCCATTTTCAACGAAGATTGTACGTTCGACGAGTTTTTGTTTACTGTTTAGAAGATTAAATGGGGGGAAAACGAAAGAATTGCACAGATTTACCGAGAACGACCTCCATAGTGTGTTTTGTTGTTGGATTTTGACTGTAACGTGAGATTTCTGACACGTGTAAACTGACTGGGTGCAAAATCAAAAACTGGTTGTCACTGCACTGAACATGCTAAAGCCTAAAGGCGGCCATTTTTGCAAACAAGTTAAAATAACATCTTCCGGTCCAAAAGTTAAAGGTACGTACCGGCCTACCATGCCTACTGTTTACATTACTTTTAGAAGGCTAAAACTGTTGTTTTTGACGTTTATATTGGGACGTTATCATTTTCTATATAACACTTTTAGCCCTTAACATTTTAACCCCCTTCGTCGTGTGGAACATTCGAGCACGCCCTCAAGAGTCCAAATACCTGTGTGAAAATTCTTACCGTAAATTCCAAATCAGACATTTAAAAGCACACCATGGAGGTCCTTGTAATCTCAAGACTTCTGTACCCTTGTCGTTCATTGTCCATGATGACTCAAACATCAAAAAAGGATAAAAGGGAGCAAAATTTGGCGTAAAATCGACAAATCTGGACAGACGGGAGACTTGACCATGTTGACTTCGTCTATGTGCGCTACGCTGCTCCCGCTCATATACAACGCGTGGGGAAGTAAATATGTAGACAGGGGGCCAGTCTAGGCTAAACAAAATCCATCCGCGTTGGTGGGACTACTTTCCTTTTGACGCGGCCTAGCATGAAGTCTGTGGTACCACGCTGGCTGAAAATTTTCGATTTTACGCCAAATTTTAATTAGCTAATGTTACCTTACTAACTTAGCGAGTTGGAAAAAAAAAAAAACCATTTTCTCACAACAGACAAGTTGCAACAGATTTTAAAAATACTTTTGTTGCAAACAAATCATGACGTCACGGATTTCCAAGTCGCTACCTTACTTCCAAATACTGAAAGTATCAGCCTTTTTTATTGTTTTTATTGAAAATTATATTATTATTAAGCCGTTACTTTCAATAGAACCTTTTATTTTATTATTAAAATCGTTGTGACCCGTACACAAACCATGTACATGTATAGTCAGAGGTTTACATACAACTTTGTATAAAACTGGTGTGCTTAAACTTGCGCTGTCACCATTTTTGTAACAGTCTTTACTAAAGTAGTGATTTTGTGGAATTCCTCACGTGCTTGCAGTACTTAAAACATAGCTTGCACACCATGCAATGGTTCAGGTAGTCATGTTTACCATTTTGGGTGATGATAGTAGTAGTGTACATGTACATGTACATGTACATGTGTAAACTTCCGACTTCAACTGTACATGTACACGTGATGTTTGCATTCATAAAATGAGGTTTAAACAAACATATCTTTCTCAAATTTTAAACAATTATACAGAAATTAAAATCGATCATCACTGAAATAACCAAGTATGGACGAAACAGACAAGAAGAGGCTACGGAAGAACCGCCCTGCCTTAGTTAAGGACATTGAGCCCTCCAAAATTATTGACCACCTTATAGCAGCTGATGTGTTTGATCCCGCTATGGCTGAAGAAATTACATCACAATCCACCCGGCAGGTGAGTATGTAGTAGGGTAGGGGAGCGTTGGGTTGATTGGAACATGTATGTTAAAACATTGATATTTTCTTCCACAGCTGTAGTTATTTTTATGAAATACTGCCACTCATATGCAGTGTTGTAGTACTTGAGTCCAGGACTCGGACTCGAGTCACAATTTTCGTGCCTCAGACATAACTCGAGTCACATTGGAAAACGACTCGGACTCGACCATGATGACTCGGACTCGAACATGTTGACTACCCGGTACAAGTTCGCCTATAAGCATAAGTACACCTTCGCGCGACTCATTTTTCTCATTCTTCGAAATAATACACAACGTTTCTCCTCTTTTTTTTGTTCATAGTGTCTGGTAAAACATACAACCACGCAACTACTGGGCATATCTCTGGCTTTTTGGACCACAACAAAATCTTCAAAAAACACCATCTAACAGAGACGGTTTTCCAAGTTTTTTGCGTGTAAACGTATGGAGCTAACAATCGTGTTGACTTCTCTTTCTCAGGATTGCGTCACGGGGTCACGCGCATATCATTAATACCTAATGAGCGTTTCAAAAAACCGCGAAAATCTCATTTTCAAATTTATCCACTTAAAACCGACAATTAAAAATAAAAATCCACGTCGGCAAGAGGGATGTTTGGACTATCGAAAAAAGCCTAACTGCTAGATTTTCCTTCAAGGGGGATTCTAGCTCTTTAAATAACAGCATACAGTGTTTCAACTTACCCCGCACCATGTTTCAACTTACCCTGTTTGTAGGTGGGGTGTGTCGGAACAGCTGACGTGGTCATGTTCAAGGTGGATTATAGGAGAAAATATCAACGAGTCTTAACATTTTATAGGCTCCACTTGTAGCCCAAATATGTATGCTGAAAGTGGTATAGTTGTTTGTTCTTTAATAAATTCTGTTAGTGTTTGAATGACGATTTTTTGAAAACTGTTCCAACTAACCCCACGCTCCCCTAGGCTTGGGCGACTCTACCCCTAGAACTATGGGGATATACATACATGCGTCCCCATAGGTACCCATAGATGCATGATGGCTGTGCAGCAACTTTAACTGATGGACATTGAAACATGGCTAGCGCAATAACCAGCTGCCTTAAACTTCGTCTGATAGTTCACGAGAACATTACCAAGCGTGTGTCTAGATGAGTTTTGGGCAACATTTTTCCATATAATCCATCTTAAATACACTTTTTCGCATGACATACCGTTGTCATTGGAATTTTGAGAATTAAATGGAAAAATGTTGCCAAAATTTCCTACACACACAAGGTAAGGTACTCATCAAAAACTATCCCACGAACTTTAGTGGGGATTGGGCAGCAGGTTATTGCGCTAGCCATGTTTTTATTGCTGTGCAGCCATATTGCTAAAACACGCATCTGCTTTAGAAAAGGGATATGTCCCCATAGTTCTAGGGGTAGGGCGACTCCGATTCCAAAAAGGAATCGCGATTCCATTCGGAATCGATTTAATTTTTCCCGAGAAACATCAAATATACCGAGCGTGTTTCAGTAGATGTATATTAACCGTACTATATATTGTACTGACGACTACCCAATTATTGGCCATGAAATGATGCCGGCCTGTGCCACACACACATTCTTAATATGTGGAGATTATCAGATGCCGAATACTTTATAGAAATCAAGTGTTTTGGCTTCCGAATTGCTCGGTAATTTCTAGAATCAGCAAGCTACATGTACCATAGGGGGCGTTCGAGATGCTGACACCAGGTAACACCAACTTACACCGGAGCGTTCTTTTAGCCATCACGTGTTACACGAGTCTGCCCCGGTGGCAGCCACCACTACCCGAGCTCGCGGGCGGGTCTGTGGTGTAAAGCAAGGTGTAATGACGTCACCTAGTAACCGCGAGTAGTCAAACATGGCGGACAGTTTGGAATCGTGACGTGAGTAGGAAGAAAAACACAGATTTATGACACAAAATAGAAGGGAATGGGGCTGTAAATACATTTTGCTGAATCAGTAGATGTCTGTGGGCATTGACAAAGTTTATTGCGGTACTTTAGGGCAACTATTTTTGCGTGGCGTCGGCTTCATTTTTCATCCTGAGTCAAACGATAACGACGTTTATAAGGCCCCACCCGGCAACAACCTTTGACCACGTGTTCCCAGAATTCAAAGCGAGACCATGTGTCGTTCGTTTTGCATCTTCTGGGGGCTTCCCCCGGTGTAAACCCCCTGTTACCCGGTGTAAGCGTCTCGAACGCCCCTAATGGATATCAAATCTAAATGAAAGGGGAATCGATTCCTCAAAAATATGAAATTGCGATTCCGATTCCCAAAGTGGAATCGCCAGCAGCACAGAGGTCATATTTGGCAAATGGCATGCATAACAAATAGCATTCGGTAAAATTAAATGGCATTGTGTTTTCCGTCCTAGGAGAAAGTGAGGACACTCGTAAACATGCTCGAGAAACGAGGCCAAAATGCCTACAGACACTTCCGCAGATGTCTTCTGGAAACAAACTACAACCATCTGGTTAAATTACTGGACGACACTCCCATTGATCCAGGTTTGTGTAAAGTCTGGCGTTTGACTGTTTTAAATTTGCTACACATTCACACATAGGATTGGGAAATTCAAACGAGTTTCCAACTTAAAGAATCGTGACCAGATTTTTACCAAAAAATATAGATTTTGTTGTAACTCAACAGTTGCATAAAATACCTCTGCGAAATACTATCCATAAGAAGAAAAAACAGGACATGTTGGATGCGGAAGCAAGAAAGGTTGGTGTAATCATTGCACTGCTTTTTGTAACCGGTTAAATTAATTTACAAAACATTGATGTTTTTACGATAACCTTAAAAATAGACGATTGAGAATGCGAAATTTCAGAATGGGAATGAGAAAAATATATGACACATGATATGGTTTAAAAATCTCAATACCCATGGAAAAAATTGGTGTCAAAAATTGTGATCTGGTCATGCTCCTTTAAAAAGCATGGATGACAAAGTAAAGGTTCTTTGTGTTGGTGCCTCTGCACTTAGGCCTATGATAAGTCGACAGCCAAAAAACAATGTGACAGATGTGGGCTCGTCCATTCTTTAGCGTCTCTGGGGGCTGCCATCTTGAACGGTCACGTGATCAGGGCTCGAACATAACAGTGGTCTGGTGGCCAAATGCCAGTCAAAACACTTGAAAAAGTGCGAGTGGACCAGTCAAGATAACCTGGAACTGTAAAAATTACATGTAAAATATGGAGGACCACTCACGATGCCAGCGGATCAGTCAAGATGTGACCATAGTGGTCCGGGTGGCCAGTGTTAAAAAGTTACGGGGAAGCCCTGACTCGGCTGGCTCTAATCACATGACTTGAAACCGGTTTCTGATTGGTTCAGACATATAACATGAGCAAACAGTTTGTCAATAGCTGCATGTCCACACATGCAAACGTTTCTGAAAAATTCAAGTTTGATCATGTTTTACATGTAAGGCCCGCTTCAAATGCCAAACTTCTGCTGTGTCTAATTCAAATAATGGCAAACAATTTAAATTAGACACGGCAGAAGTTTGGCGTTTGAAGCAACTGCCGCTCTTCTGCCGAAAGTTCGACAGGTCTTGCCACTTTTAACGACAATAGAGCGGCACGGCTTCAAACGGCGAAATTCTGCCGTGTCTAATTCAATTGGTACTTCCCAAATGAGAATTACAGTTGTGCCGTTTTAAAATGCACATGCGCCTACTACAGCCGTTTCAGAATGATTGATGTGTCTCATCTCCTGATCCGTCATCTTGAGAGAAAAAAAGCATTACTTTAGACAGAAAAATGGCATTTGAAGCAACTGCTGAATTTCTGCCGCTCTTTTGTCGACTCCAATACACGGCAGAAGTTCGGTGTTTGGGTAGGAATTTCATTACCGAAGGGGCACTTCCATTGGAAAATCAAAAAGTCTATGAGAGTATTGCAAAAGGGCAACAAGGCAAGACCAGGGGGCAACGGAGGCAGTGGCCTCAGTGAAATTCCCACACTACGGTTTGAAGCGGGACTAAGTGAAATGTTTGCCAGTGTATACAGGGCTTTACAAATAATTTTTAAAAAAACATCAGTTGGCAATTTCTCCCACAAAGCTACCATTTTACACGGGAAAGTCATGTGGTGTTTGTTACTATTGCTATCAACACTTTTAGTCAGATTTTCAACTCGTGAAGTAATATTGTGGGTCACAGTAGATGATGTAATGGGCCTTTAAATAACAATGAATGCGCAACAAAATTGGCTGTAAGCTGGTTTAATGTACTTCACTCAACTCAAAAACCAATATTTGTCATTCAATATGAAATCACGCATTTTATAAAATTCTGCATAAGAAGAGAAATACATGTACATGTTATCATTATGTAATGATGTTTTTGTTTTTCAATCATGTAATCTGTCTTTCAATGGATCATTATCTTTTCTCCTTTTTTTCATGCAGTTGACGAAGTGGATGCACAGCCAGACAATCTTCAAGTACGCGGCAACCCTCCTAATGTCCAACAAGTCCAACGCGGCGCCGACATGTATGGCCCAAGAAATGTAGAATATAACATAAATGGAGATAACAATTTCGCAGTAATTGGAGGAGCCAATGTGACAGTTAATAACTATAGGTAAACAGGGGGAGGGGGTGTTTTGAGGCAGAAGAATTTTAATGAGGTTCGTTTCTAGAATTTTTTAAGCTACAGACATTTTAAAATGACACTGACCAAGTGCGGGAGATTAAAGGCTCCATGATATGCTAAACAACTTTATGCCTACTCTTTGCTGCAGAGCGTGATCCAATTCTGTCCCTCACGCGTGAGGGACGAAATCAAGAGACAAATGCCTTTCCTTAGTCAACAACAAATGAAAACTAAATTGAACCTGTATGGTTACGTGCTACTGATCTTAATACACACACCCAGTTTATCACATGTTGAAATTGACTTTACATTTTTATGTGGAGGTTGTTTTTATGCGTGAGGGACGGATAATAAATAAAATTGACAAAAACTGCTATTTTTTAAATGCATTTTCAACTATTTCTTGAAAATGTGATGGCACAGTGTGCCCAGTCAAATTTATTATGTTAATGTTTGAAATATTATTGTAAAATATGGACATTTCTTTACTGAAATTGTGAAATTTTAATCTAGTGTTTACCAGTTTTGTATCACGCTCTGCATATGATGGATTACTTATTTAGTAAGACATTACTATACTGAAACGCAGAAGAAACTTACCACCTTTTAAACCTTCAAATAGCAACAATAACACTGCGTGTAGTAATGTGTGAACATATTTGTGGACAATAGTGTGTCTGAAGGTCACTTGATCCTTCAATGGTCACTTCATGGCACAGCTGTTTTGACCGTCAGTGATTAGCCAAGGGGTATGGGATGATTGTAATAAGCTGCACGTGATGTCTTGATGTTGGCTTTAAAAAGGCCAGTGCAAAATGGGCATTTCAAGCAACATGCCACGAATCCAGCAGCAATCCATCCAGTATGCGCCGACGATGCATTGCCTGTATTCAAATCAATGGTGGCCACACACGCTATTGAAAGGTGACTGACATTGCACCCTCTTCTGTTCTTTACTGTAGAACAAACTGATGAGATGGTGTATCTTGGTCAAAAACTTGACATGTCATCAATAAAATGCCAATGTTTCAATTAGCAATTGTTGGTTCCGATGTAAAATCAATAAAAGGTAGCCTTTTTAAACTTTGATGATTTCATTGCAGTAAACATGGTAAATTACAGAAAAAGGGCGCTGTTTGGGGTGCATCTCTATAGGAAGACGCAAGGGAAAAGTAAAGAAAAACATAAGACTTCAAGCTGGAGTTGTGGCAAATTCCTGCAGTTTCCACCCCCATTTTTGTCATGGCTTACAACAGGAAACATCCCAACTTGATAATCGTAAAGGCCTTTATATCGGAATTCGAACCCTGGTATGGTGTTTGTTACTTTGCCCAGTTGCACTACTATGATGCAACACCGAAAGAAAAATTGGGTCCATAGGGAAAACCTGAGGGAGTATACCAACTGTGCCTTATAGCTCAGCTGGTAGAGCATCTGCCCGGTGAGTCAGAGGTCTCGGGTTCGAATCCCGATAAGGCCCTCACTCTTTCTTCCCAAGTTTGGTTGTTTCGGCACCATACCAGATGTTGTGTTCGTTAACAGGAAACATGTAATACAAACTCACCAAGTTTGAGAAAAAGTGGAATCTTGTGTGCATAGTTTAATGCAATTTTCCTGTGTTTGCCTCTTGTGACATCACAACCTTGGTCATGAATATGCATATTACATTAGCATAAAAGCTAAAAACAAGCTCCAAATAGGATTTTTATGAATAACTGAGTAGAGTAGTTTCAAAGCATAAATTTCATTGATAAAAATCCCTAATCATGGACCCTTTAAGGATGTGAAATTTTTGCCTCAAATGTACATGTACTTAAGTATTTCTGAAGAGGCGCATAGTGAACTGACATGTGCACAGACGCAACGTCGTGAATATGTACATGTACGTACCATAAGTATCCATGGCCTTTGTACTCCCTTAAAGGCCACTAAATACACAGATAATACATGTACTGTAATAATTAATTGCATGTATGACTAAAATAGTTAATTTTATCAGTGATATTATTAAAAGAACACACCGGCTCACTGTTTACATAATTTAGTGATGTAACATCATTGACAATATTTTTGATGGTCGTTGTGAAAAAAGATCATCAAAATGTCACGTAATTAACTTTAAAAAAAGCTTAAAATTAACAAGAGGTTACAAGTCAGGTTATACGCCTTACCAGCCGTTGCAAATGACTTTGTCGCTCACGTTTCGCCCTTCTCCTGCCAGCATTTGCTTTGGATATCTCACATTTTCTTCTGATGATTTCACTGAACAGGCTTTTTTCATTTTCTTTGGAGGAGTTCACACCATAGTTTCTCACCAGAGCAACCGGCTGTTGTAACAGTTGGGTGTACAGAATAGAACGCCCTATGACAAAAGTTTTGTTACGAAACACACCTGGCAGTTCGTCTCCTCTGCCCCATCGCATGTTCAAAATACTTTCGGCCCCAAAATAAATTACAATAGACACTTCAAATCATTTTCAGCACCTGTATAATGTACTTTTTGTAAAATATTGTATATATATTTTTTTTTTTTTTACTGGACTCAGCACACATTTTCAAGTCCTTACTGTCCAAGTAAATCAGGACTCTAATCCTACAACGTTGTCATATAAACAAAAAACACTGAAAATGACACACATCTACGGAAAATTTCTCTGTTCTAAGATGACATAGGTTTGCTCATGAATATGGAAATTTGCATAAAAATAGAAAACTTATTCAAATAGCTAAAAGCATTATCAGATTCTCTGCCATGTATGATGTATCAGAACTTGTAAAACATAGGTCTATCATCTACCATACTTTCATGTAATAAAGTTTTTACAAAATCTTGACTTCCACTGCATACTTTACTTTTTTTCACATACATACTAGTCTTGGTGCAAGACGATACTGACCGCCGCGAGAGGGCGCCATACACTTTACTATGAGGACAGGAAACCAGTCTACGTCCGTGCCTGCAGTATCGTCTTGGGACAAATCCTGAATCGCTCGGGAAATTCCGAGCGCATTCCAAGCATTGCTCATTATGCCATGCATACCTATGACGTAGGGCTTATTAACATATTTCAAGCCGAGCGCTGTGAAGTCTGGTACCTGTACGTACGTCTTAATTATCAAACAGGAAAAGCACACGTTATCGCGTCAGACAAGTCCGTGCTTTATTTGTTTTTAAAAGAAAAAATATGAAAATGTGGCAATGGGGCCAGTTTTTTTCCCAATGGATTCAACGAACTTCGGCTTTGGTTTGTCGGCCCGGCAACCAAAGCCGTTATTTGGCTGAACCCGTACGCTGCAGAAACGTGTCTTTATTATGATTTCAGACTGCGAAAACCGTACGGCACTCGCTGGCTAGCTAGCGCTATACGCGGACGAGACTGCCATGGGTCCTGTGTTTGAAGAAAAAACATAATTTTTCTTACTACTAAAATCACGTTTCATCGCCAAATTTAAAGATAGTATACATGATTGGTAAACTGTTGCAAATAGTTTTATCCCCCTGTGTGATTGAAGATATGCATGATTAAAATTAACCTGAGCAAAAACCAGCTTCGAACTTCGTCTAACCATGGAGGAAGGAAAGTCTTTCCTTCCTCCATGGTCTAACTTTTGAGAAAACAGTCAAAAAAGGGTTTGCAGTCATTTCGCCCCAAAACCACTTTGCCCTGAACCATTTCGCCCTGAACCTTTTCGCCCTGAACCTCGGCCTGTGCACAAAGTGGTTTTGGAGCGAAGTAGCATGTGGGCGATGTAGTGTTTGGACGAAGTGATTTGGGGCGAAATGGCACTCAGGCAAAGTGGTTTGGCGGCGAAATGGCACTTGGGCGAAATGGTTTTGGGGCGAATTGAATTTTCGTCTCATGAGACGAAAACTAATTGTTTTACTGATTTCTCAAAGACTATAGCACTTCAGACAAAACCATTTCAGGGGAAGTTTTCTACGGTCATCGTGTTTATATTGTGTAAGTTAGGCGTAAATCTGTGAACATTTCTGATTTTCGAGAATTAGTGTCTACAAAAATGTTCTGATTTTTTTTAAAACAAAAGGTCATGCCTATTTGTTTCCGCAAATGATCGACGTCTCGCAGCAACTTCGGGAAAATCAAAAGTACAATGATGAAGAAAAATGATTCTCTAGCTACACACAAGTTACAACAGATTTTAGAAATACTTTGGTTGCAAAAATTAACCAAGCGGTTGCTGTGTTATGCTTGGTACAGTTCGTCCATCTCCGTGTGGAATATACAGTGAATTTACCACTAAAAATTATGACGCTGGCAAAGGGCAGGCTTTAATTTGTGGGCGACAAACAGCACCCGTAGCACACGTTTATTAGAATACAATTTTAAACAAATAGTATCCCCATGAACAGTAGACAGTTTCACAAATCTGTCTCGCAAACACGAACCTGGACACGATCGAACTTCTTTTATTTCAGTATGTTTAGCAGGCATCGCATTTTCATTATTCCCGGTCCGGCACACGCAAAATTCTGCAAAATGTGTGAAATGCCGTGCGGCACGTACAGAAACGGTCTCGAAATCGGTCGGAAAATTGCACTTTCTCTAAGAATGTAAGTCAGTCATTGTACCCAGCTAAAACATCGATAGGCTACTCTTGTACCTCAGATGTATTTGTGGCCATTTTGAGATTACAACAGTTGCTTTTTGGGGGCGTGTGTGGATCGGGAATTCCACCGCGGGGCGCGGGCCGCGCCAAGTATGTCTATAGCTCGGCAGCGGACAATCTGAGCCGTTCTTTTAAATTTTACGTTTATGATTCTCCCCAATTTGTAACACACTTGATTCGGGTATAACGTATACAAGTGGCTATCTTTTTTGGAGGATATATGGGACCATGATTTAGTAGGAAGGAAATAACCCTAGTTGTGCAGGCACAGAAAGTTGCCAGGCTGGCATGCTCATTATGTGGAACTCTGTTGACCTCTATAATGCATATGTATAAGCTTAGGTTAGAGGTCACACAGTGTCACATACCAACGTTCGACAAATGTCCCAAGACGATACTGGAGACTGGTGTGTATGCGCCCTCTCTTGGCGATTGTCGGTGAGTGTTGGTTATCGCGCAGTATCGTCTTGCACCAAGACTACATACATACATGTAAACATCGACATTATGTGCAGGTGGGTCATTCCATAAATACGGGACCCAGTGTCCCCCTTTACGCACGGACGTATATATAAATTCTGGACCCGCAATGAGCCCGATTATATGAAGTAACCGCGGCGCCAGACTATCGCCATTTTAGCGGGCCGGCTTTCGACAAAAAAACACGTGTAAAGGCATGGAAAATGTTGGTCTTCGCGGCACATTTTCACCATTTTTGAGCGACTTGATGATATTTCACGGTTTTCAGGTCAGTGGCCTTCTAGAAATTGTTGTATTAAGGGGACTGATACATAAATTGGTGGGTTAGCATTTTCGAAAAGTAAAGTTTGACGAGGTTTTGTGTTCGCTAAACCGACCGATCGTACGGTACACAGTCATGACAGTGTGTACCGAGTGCAGGTTAACTCGACCGTTTACCAACTCGACCGTCGTACCAACTCGACCGTTGTACGTTTAATTGCAGAAGTCAACTCGTCCGTTGAATTGGGAAGTTGATCGGTCATGTGATGACCAGAAATATTCTGGAGATGTGGCAATGTTGATTGCGAAAATAGAGCAATTTTAGCTGTAATGAATTTTATGTAGGCTACCTTGCATTTTTATTTTTTATGCAGGTGAACAAACAAGAATATGGAACAGCAAGCTATGCTACCACCGCCACCCAACCTATATAGTATATGGTCCTGTACTGAGTCAACATAGGATAACTCAAGCTTGGATGCCCTTAGCCCCGCGAGCAGTGCTTCGGGTGGGAAAACCCTCAGCCCTGTCGTCTAATATACCCAAAATCTGTGGCAAACTCACGCAAATGAAATTTGTCCCATGGCTCTGATATTTGCTCAATAGGTGCACTCACCCCAGTTTATAAATATTCCGAAGAGTACGCATCGATCCGATGTCTAGTTTCGGTGAAATCGTGGGGAAAGTTTGAGACCTTCCGTGCGATGAAATACCTTCTCTTTGACCAAAAATCAAATATCCGCATGCGCGAGAGCGGAGAGGTCAACACAATCTAGACTGGTTCGCTGTCCTCATATTTATTTCCCTTCATATCTTACGACGAAGGGAAGTAAATTGAGGATGTGGAACCAGTCTAGTGTTGACCTCTCCGCTCTCGCGCATGCGCATATTTGATTTTTGGTCAAAGAGAAGGTATTTCATCGCACGGAAGGTCTCAAACTTTCCCCACGATTTCACCGAAACTAGACATCGGATCGATGCGTACTCTTCGGAATATTTATAAACTGGGGTGAGTGCACCTATTGAGCAAATATCAGAGCCATGGGACAAATTTCATTTGCGTGAGTTTGCCACAGATTTTGGGTATATTAGACGACAGGGCTGAGGGTTTTCCCACCCGAAGCACTGCTCGCGGAGCTAGGATGCCCTCAACTGGTCCACCGGTACGTGTAGCATTCAAACCAACAGCGACATAGAGAGTCGTCGTTGGTGATCAAGGAGGCCATGGATCCAACGACATCAAAGAAAGCAAGTGAACTAAGTCCATCCAGATGAGGTACCTCTTCAAGCTGTGGTGGACAAGACATTGAGCTTTCTTTCAGCATGTCGGCATATGATCGGACTGGTTATCTGAAACCAAACGGCTCTTTTCAGAGCCATCCCACTTTACAAAAGAGATTGTATTCTAATGCCTGTTGCCTGAACCAAGATAGAACATTAAATAAGAGAAAGGGTCAACTCTTTTAAATTAAGATTTTATCAGATTGGGAAATAGATTTATACACAAATTATTTTAATTTGGGTACCAGTGGGTAAAATGTACATGTACTTTCATGGTGAATGCATAGTTCCGACCTGTCAATCAAGCCGGAACCGCCGACCAATCACAACAGACAGCGCCCACATAGGTCAAAGTGCATTGCATCACAACAATCACGCGATTTTCAGCCCATATACAGTTTGTACATGTTGTATGTGCCAGTGACCGGGTTAATTTTGGTTTCAATGTCGGGCGATTCGCTATACAAAGGTAGGAAAGCGCATTTCTAGTTATATTGTATTTTCGTGGAGCCTTTTAAACATGCAGCGCAAACAATTTTGCAAACTTATTTCGGAATTTGAAATTTTAGACAAAATAACTTTGGTTTCCTCCTAAAAGCATTACTAGTGAAACTTTGTTTTTGCATCATAAAAGTGTGATGAAAACACCGACAGACTAATTCAGAGTTTCTAGCTTCAAAATGACCAAGTCATGTAAAGTAGACATAAATATATGAAATGGGGATGGGGGGTGTGTCATGGGTTCGACTCCCACCCAAGCACATGAGTTTTTTGCGTGTATTAGGAATCGCACATAATATCGTGTTGATGTATTGAATACATGGGCAAGTTTGATATATTTGCAGTTTCTATTGTGCGGAAAGTTAATTAAGTTCACCAGATAAATGTTTGGAAAAAATACCTACTGGTACAGCATCAATGCCTGCACACGACATAAGTCAACTCGCCCCTTTACCAAAATGCGACTTGAACCGCGACTATAGGAAAACAAAATTTGGGTTCTACAAAATGGCAGAAATTCTTTTGACACAAAATAAAGTAATGTTGATCTTTATATTCTACTTTTTTATAATCTTTCCAGTCGTGTCCATTTCATTTTTATAGCCCAAAAGCATCCAAGGTCACAATTCTGTGTGTGTTACAGATCTTTTAATCAGAATTGTGACCTCGGAACAAACGCCATGTTAGCGTGTGTTAAAAAACGGGTGCGGAACCGCACATTTTGTGGCACAGTTCAGTGCTGCAGATCTGTTAACATCTTAAGCATCATGTTAACACGGTGTTTGTTCCGAGGTCATAATTCTGATTAAGCTAACAGATCCGTTACACTAAACAGTATAACACGCAACCCAGAGTTGTGACTATAGCCCTATGTACAGTGCAGAGAATTAACATGGTGTTAACATGGACATTCAGTTAGAGGTCGAGATTGATGCCATGTTAAACAGATATTTTAACACGTAACACACAGAATTGTGACCTCACCCATTATGCCCTTTAAAGATATACAGTCCATGGTTCTCCGCAAATTGGTTTTTTTTATCTCTAAACAAATTTGTAAAGCATTTACTTCAACGAAAAAAATCACACTTTGATCTTTAGACATCAGCAAACCTGTTTGGCACATACTGGCACTTTTGTAACCCGGTGTCATATGCTTTTGTATAAGGCAGGGCATAGCACTGTGACAATAGTGAAAACATTCGTTTATGATCGATACGTGTGCGTGTTGAAGAGAACAGCTTTTTTTACTTCATCCTACCGGATGTAACATGGCGGTTACCGACAGAATAGACTTGGCCTGATCCGCAGAGTGCAACACTTACTCTGAATTTGAAATTTTTATAAGCCATTGTTGTTTAAAACGGCCTCTATTATCATTATTGTCTTGGCCCAAAACTATTCTAGTCGATGGTTTGTTACACTCCTTTAGCAGTGCTTTGCGCGCGCCACTTTAGTTTGCCCGCTCCAACCACTGCTAAACTTCGCCGCAAATCCTGCGAAGCGCGTGGGTGTGACGTCACCCAAGACCGAGCCTGGATAACACTTGCCATGATTGGCTAGATTCTGTCACCTGACGTTGGTTCTGTCACATGACCTGCATCTGACACAGTAAAGATGGCTGCGCCCAGGTACGTCAACACTAACGTTGCTTTGCCCACTGTCGCGTCGACTTTTTTTGTCATTATTTCGTCCTGGTTGTTAGTGTGGTTTTACACAGTAAGTATTTGTTTCACGGACATCACTATTCCTTCACCGTGATCACTGTACATCCCTATAGAAAGGTGGGGAAATCACATTTTTCAAGCTCTTTTACCGCGAAATCATGTGTGTATGAAAAGCGCTGGAGATGAAGAATGGGTATTTTTTTCATATACATTGAACACGGATTTGGGTAAATTTATATGTTGGAATCGATAGCTTATTCAATTCTAAGATATACTTCCCACTGACACTTCCGTCGCAAATGTTGCATTTCTGAGATAAATAAATGTACTGCATAAAGTAATGCACAAAATGACGTGGCGAGCGGTCTGTGCTTAAGCGCGACAACAGAGGGCGCTGCGCGCGCGCGTGAATGGTTATCTTGTGCACTAACTGAAGGCAATTTGAGGAAGAAAACGTGATTTTTCTACAGAAAAGCAACATTTGCGACAAAAGTGCAAGTGGGAAGTATATCTTAAAATTACATTATGTAATTTCCTTAAAATCTTTGTTCAATGTATACGAAAAAAATTCCGAAGAATGCGGTGCAGTATGAAGCGCCCCCACAGAGATATATTACGCCAAGCCAGCGAATAATTCCTCAACTTCAAGTCTGATCAGTCTTAGTTCAACACGCTGTCTCGTTTTCTGCTAAACTATAAGCTTTGTCACAAAAGCCTAAATGCAGCAGGAGTACGTTGTCGTAGCACACGTGGGGGCACGCAACGTCGTTGTCAATGTAATAGCACACATTTACGCCTGGAATGAAAACTACGCACTCGACGAAGCTCACGAAGAGGAACTGATAATCATTTTTGTGTGCTAAAACAAACAAAGGGCATGTTTTTTACACTGAAATTTTGCACAAACACAGACAACAATCTCCCCAAACTGTCGCTGGTTTCACAAGTCTGTTTCGCAACACAAACTACCCTGTTTGGACCAGAAATCTCACCGTCAAACCAACATCTTGCTGTGTTCCAATTTAAATATTTAAAAAAAATTGTTTTAAAAATAAATATCGTCAGAGAGTATTCTTTATTTTCAGTATCTATACAAAAAGTTGGAATTGAACAATGCTGTTAAGGAGTTTAATTAATAATATTTCTTCATGATGTACTCTCTGCAACAGCAAAACCTTTTAATTGATGTGACTATTTATTCAGCAGATGGTTTTGCATGTACAGTGTATTATGGGTTACATTTTTGGCAATATTTACGTTTTTGAAATCCACCATTTCATATTTATCAGTTGTGTAGTGACTGTGTAAAGTTGTGTGACGGTGAATAAATAAAGAAAACCGTTAACAGTCTATCATTTTATGTCATGATGTGTTTCTGTGTCACAAAAACAAGACCATAATATATATTTTTCCCAAAGTGAGTTGGGCTGTTTATTTACATTTATTTGGGCAGATGTAAACATAGAGCAAGGAAACAGAAGATTGGGAAATAGAGTAGCTGACCTTTACTTAAATCTTGTGTACAACAAAGTAAAATCTTCAGATTTGAACTTGCAAATCCTTGCTGATCAAAACTTGATTAAATGCACGCCTGGCTTATTGGCTATGCTTTGAGTTTTAATAGCTTATTGGTTTTGATTTAGTGGGCCTTAATAATACTGTTCAAAGAAGAGAAATATAGATATTAAACAAAATAAGGTATGTGTACTTGAATTCGGGGCGATTCAATAAAGCTCTTTGCGTACAACTTAACCAACGCAAAATAGGTGGACCGTAAAGCAGTCTAATCTGGAACGAGCAATGACGTCATCGTTAGCCAATCAGACTACGGGAAACCAAACGGCGCCACGGCGGTAATTTTTGATTTCTGTTTTTTCGGAATGCCGTTAGATTTCGTTGGATCCCGACTGGACTAGACAAATGTACGTAGAATTTTCATTATTTATAGGTAGAATATTACATATTCTTTGTGTAGAAGGGAAACATGGACTGTTTTGAGTATTAGCAGTGGGAAATATTTGCCGATTTTTGGGGTGTGTTTCATCGTCTTTTTTTGCAAGCGTAAATTTCACTTCTCGCGCTGCGGACCGGCTGTATATATGCATATGCATGAACGTTAGGAGGCGCGGCGCGATACCCGATTGTGATTGGCTATCGTGCAACAATCCTAACGATTTTGTAAGCGGTGTGCTGATTGGCTTCGCAGGATTTGCGGCGAAGTTTAGCAGTGGTTGGAGCGGGCAAACTAAAGTGGCGCGCGCAAAGCACTGCTAAAGGAGTGTAATGGTTTGTGTACGCATTGGCCATTACCGGTAGTGCACCCTCTTGCAGCACTATAACAGACCAGCCCTTTGCTAGTCGAGCAATATCGACTAGATTAGTTTTGGGTCAAGACTATCTCTATTACTTGTAGTCAAGTCGCCAATATCGAGTCAGAGTCACAAGTCACTTGTTACAAAATATTTCAAGAGAATCTGCTATAGTTTTGTTCATCCTGAAAACAAGTTTGATGTCTTGTCCACCACAGTTTGAAGAGTTGCCTCTGGATGGACTTGCTTTTGTTGATGTCGTTGAATCCATGGCCTCCAACGATGATTCTCGCCAGTACCAACTCTAATGCTACACGTACCGATGGACCAGTTGGGGGCATCCGAGCTTATAATTGTCCTTCCATGTTGACTTAAATATAGGAGCATATAGGTTGTTGGTGGATGGCGGGGGAGCAGTAGCGTAGCCTGCTGTTCACCTGTATAAAAGAAAAAGGAAAGAATTCCGTTTACTAGTTGCCACTTATTCTCCTTATAAATATGACTTAAAGGAGTGTGACCAGATCACTTTTTTTTACCCATAACTCCCCGGGACTTTTCTTATGGGTCATGAGATTTTTATATCATAACATCCGTTATATTTTTCTGATTACGAAACTGAAACTCCCGCGCTTCTAGGCCGCATATTTCCGAGGATATCGTCGACAATCCACCGATTATTTGTAAACTAATTTTCCAGTATCAACGTTTATCACTGAAGGCCGACGATAGTTTTGTTCAATTTTTTACTGGAAATCGCGAATGTTTTCGGGTTTTTGGGACATGGGAGGTGTGTATGGGAGTTACTTGATAATATTGGTAAGTTACATCGAAAACTATTTTCCAGAAACTCTGGTCATGCTCCTTTAAAGCAGTATACATGTACATGATTGGTACCGGTATCTCGAAAATCAGAAATGTTCACAGATTTACGCCTAACTTACACAATATGACCGTAGAAAACGTCACCTCAAATGGTTGTCTAAAGTGCTATAGTCATGAGACGAAAATTCAAATCGCCCCAAAACCATTTCGCCAAAGTGCCATTTCGCCCCAAATCACTTCGTCTATAAACACTACATCACCCAAATGCTACTTCGCCACAAGCCGTGGTTCAGGGAGAAATGGTTCAGGGTGAAGTGGTTTTAGGACGAAATTACTGCAAATCCTTTTTTGACTGTTTTCTCAAAAGCTGTTTTTTTGCTCAGATTGGTTTTAATCAGGCATATCTTCAATCACACAGGGGGATAAAACTATTTGTAAATGTTTACCAATCATGTATACTATCTTTAAATAACCTCCGAAACATGTTAAAATTTTAAAGGGAGTACATGTGTACTAGTACGTCACTGGTTTACAGTCAACTCAACCGTTTGCCAACTAAGGGTTACACTATTATTTGCAATTTCACTTTATATCTTATCGAAAACTAATGTAAAAATTTATATGGATTCCCACACTAGACAAGCTATGCTTTTTGTGGGTTTCCACCATATTTACATGCAACAGTATTTAAAACTTACAACATAGTATTGTCAAAATAATAGATTACTGTGTGTGTAAATGCATATATGGAAATAAAGTGAAGTTGAATTGAACTACACTCGTACGTCGTACCAACTCGACAGTTTTGCGTACCACCTTTTTTGATCTTGTAACGCGCGATTTTGTGCCAAGCGAAAAAAAAAATCACATTATGTTTTATCAGTCAGTAAAGAAAAAAAAATCCAAAAACTTATTTTGCACCATGCCGCTACGAAAGATTTATATATATTGACGTGAATCTCCAGCCTGAAAAATCAGACGGAAGCGAAATTGTTGTGCCACCAATTTGCAGAAAGTTCATAGTTTCAGCTTGCGAGAAAAATTACAAGTAAATTGTAGACGTCATTATTTGTTAAACTTTGCAAAAATGTTGACTTGAGCAAAACGAGTTGGACTTTTCAAGTTTAAAAACGTACAACGGTCGAGTTGGTCCGAGTTGAGTTGGCAAACGGTCGAGTTGACCGAATTCGGTACACACCGTACGGTCGGTTACGCTACGATCGATTCGGTCGGTTTAGCGAACACAAAATCACGTAAAACTTTACTTTTTGAAAATGCTAATGTAACCGAGTTGGTTAAATAAAGATATAAAATAGGGATGGCGAACAGAGGCGTAAAATAATGCACGAAACAAATCTGTAATTCAAAAGTAGTGGGTTATTTATTTCAAAATGATTATTCTAACGTTTACAGTATTAGTTTATTTCACATTGTATTGCACGGTATATGCAAAACGAAACTAAACGAAACCAAACCAAACGAAACAAAACGGCAGTCATGTAGCATAGGCATAATGTTGATCAAGCTACAAGAAAGCAGAAAAAAAGGATTTTGAATAAAAAGGATTGAAAAGCAGCAAACGTATTCAAACATAATATATAAAATAAGCTACTTTTCAATTAAAGAAATAAACTCACTTAATAAATGATGACAGGCAGTAGTAGCAGCACCACGGCCCATGCACAGGCAGTGCACAGCCTGTGTTCCACCAGCAGCCAGAACAGAATAACTGCAGAACCTGGCCTGCACTCCCTTTATATAGGAACACAGACTGAGCACCTGGAATCTCAAGTATGCCAGAATACAAACAAAAGAATGTAGGCTAGCTCCTGCCACCTGCAGCCAGGGGACCCACTGTAAATGCAACTGTTCCTCACAAAAGAATTCCAGAAATTCCAAGGAACAATCGCACACAGTGGCACCCCCAACATGCAGATGGCAGAGCTTTAAAAAATTACCGTGACCAGACAAGCTGGCCTGGTCACACTCGCCCCTTGATTTTTAAAAAAAATCTTTTTAAGAAAATATATATATTAAATGGACATTTCTATGTAAGTTTGAACATGCAATTTATTGTCTGCGTCCCAAGCATATTTATGTTGAATAAGATTTGGCAATTTCATGTGCTTGTAAAACACTAAATTTGACATGATTCTGGGGTAACCAATCCTTAACTGTATAGCCATTGGACAAATCAGGTGTATCATAAAAGGTCGAGAGGCTGCGTACAATACGTCCACTTCCAGGATGTCCCTGGAAAATGCGAGTTTACCTATAAATGGACAAGTACAAATAATGCCTCCCAATTTGGCCTAAATATCACCAAAGCCCAATATTCCACAAATCTGGCTACTAAAAAGTATTTAAAATAATATTCTCAAACAGTCTATTTACAGACCGTAAAAAGGAATACATTTACTACATACTGTGATTGACAACACGTAGCTACAAATATTCGTATTTAAAAAGTCATTCCAATAAAAGGATCAATACAATCCCACAACCAACGTCAATACTCAATTCGGGCTTGCTAATTCCCGAGGCAATTGAGCAAAGACGAGGTTGAAATCGAGAATAAAATTACCACAATCGTGGTTTCAACCACACAGAAAATTAATGGCAAATACCTAAAAATCAGTACTACCGAATGAAGTGTTTAAAAGCATCTGGACCTTAGAAGAAAAAGCTTTTTTTTTTTAGTGGTTTCCCAGATATGTATAAAAACACGTGACATTAGCATTTGGTGAAACGGCACATATATGCACATTAGTTTTTGTAAGTTATTACCGTATATCCAACATTTATTATAAACTGCATAACAATTACTAAAATAAGATCTGGCATACTTGCAATCAACGTGTGCACGAGTCGTAGGCAGCCGCACAAATATCTGCAAAAATAAGAAAATCATATCTGCCGTTAAACAATACACAATACATTTCCACAAACACATCACAATATTAACATCAAAACTAACGAAAAAGAAAATTATACTGCGCGAGTTTTCTGCCCTGGCTGCCGAAGGTGGAATCCGGCTGCATAAACTTAGCCATGGTGCTTGCTCGAAGCTGCTCTTTCATGGATCCAGAGTTTCCAGACATCAGTCACCCCACAGGGACGTCCCGAGCATGCTGCAGAGAATCCGGTCTTGTTCAAGCCTCGGCTGTACCCAGATTGTCTACCGACTGCCGTTTTAATTTTGGTTTCGTTTAGTTTCGTTTTGCATATACCGTGCAATACAATGTGAAATAAACTAATACTGTAAACGTTAGAATAATCATTTTGAAATAAATAACCCACTACTTTTGAATTACAGATTTGTTTCGTGCATTATTTTACGCCTCTGTTCGCCATCCCTATTTTATATCTTTATTTAACCAACTCGGTTACAAATGGCGTAGTCGGCAGGGTTCGAACCGGGTGATGCACTTATTATTTCAATGATTTTGAAGAGTGGGATTTTATAAAATAATTATTAAAAAAAAAAAAAAAAAACGACTTAAATTAAAACGGCAGTCGGTAGACAATCTGGGTACAGCCGAGGCTTGAACAAGACCGGATTCTCTGCAGCATGCTCGGGACGTCCCTGTGGGGTGACTGATGTCTGGAAACTCTGGATCCATGAAAGAGCAGCTTCGAGCAAGCACCATGGCTAAGTTTATGCAGCCGGATTCCACCTTCGGCAGCCAGGGCAGAAAACTCGCGCAGTATAATTTTCTTTTTCGTTAGTTTTGATGTTAATATTGTGATGTGTTTGTGGAAATGTATTGTGTATTGTTTAACGGCAGATATGATTTTCTTATTTTTGCAGATATTTGTGCGGCTGCCTACGACTCGTGCACACGTTGATTGCAAGTATGCCAGATCTTATTTTAGTAATTGTTATGCAGTTTATAATAAATGTTGGATATACGGTAATAACTTACAAAAACTAATGTGCATATATGTGCCGTTTCACCAAATGCTAATGTCACGTGTTTTTATACATATCTGGGAAACCACTAAAAAAAAAAAGCTTTTTCTTCTAAGGTCCAGATGCTTTTAAACACTTCATTCGGTAGTACTGATTTTTAGGTATTTGCCATTAATTTTCTGTGTGGTTGAAACCACGATTGTGGTAATTTTATTCTCGATTTCAACCTCGTCTTTGCTCAATTGCCTCGGGAATTAGCAAGCCCGAATTGAGTATTGACGTTGGTTGTGGGATTGTATTGATCCTTTTATTGGAATGACTTTTTAAATACGAATATTTGTAGCTACGTGTTGTCAATCACAGTATGTAGTAAATGTATTCCTTTTTACGGTCTGTAAATAGACTGTTTGAGAATATTATTTTAAATACTTTTTAGTAGCCAGATTTGTGGAATATTGGGCTTTGGTGATATTTAGGCCAAATTGGGAGGCATTATTTGTACTTGTCCATTTAGAGGTAAACTCGCATTTTCCAGGGACATCCTGGAAGTGGACGTATTGTACGCAGCCTCTCGACCTTTTATGATACACCTGATTTGTCCAATGGCTATACAGTTAAGGATTGGTTACCCCAGAATCATGTCAAATTTAGTGTTTTACAAGCACATGAAATTGCCAAATCTTATTCAACATAAATATGCTTGGGACGCAGACAATAAATTGCATGTTCAAACTTACATAGAAATGTCCATTTAATATATATATTTTCTTAAAAAGATTTTTTTTAAAAATCAAGGGGCGAGTGTGACCAGGCCAGCTTGTCTGGTCACGGTAATTTTTTAAAGCTCTGCCATCTGCATGTTGGGGGTGCCACTGTGTGCGATTGTTCCTTGGAATTTCTGGAATTCTTTTGTGAGGAACAGTTGCATTTACAGTGGGTCCCCTGGCTGCAGGTGGCAGGAGCTAGCCTACATTCTTTTGTTTGTATTCTGGCATACTTGAGATTCCAGGTGCTCAGTCTGTGTTCCTATATAAAGGGAGTGCAGGCCAGGTTCTGCAGTTATTCTGTTCTGGCTGCTGGTGGAACACAGGCTGTGCACTGCCTGTGCATGGGCCGTGGTGCTGCTACTACTGCCTGTCATCATTTATTAAGTGAGTTTATTTCTTTAATTGAAAAGTAGCTTATTTTATATATTATGTTTGAATACGTTTGCTGCTTTTCAATCCTTTTTATTCAAAATCCTTTTTTTCTGCTTTCTTGTAGCTTGATCAACATTATGCCTATGCTACATGACTGCCGTTTTGTTTCGTTTGGTTACGTTTCGTTTCGTTTTATTACATATACGTTTGAGTACGTTTGATTTATTAATTACGCTAGAAATTGAAATTAAACAAAGGAAGTTGAAGCAAATTATAATTGTTTTGGTTTGCATGTTTTCCTTTTTGTGGAGCACCCTCTGTTTCCATTTATCTGTAAATATTATCATTTAATTGTACCACTTGGTTACACTAACACACGAATTTATGTATCAGTCCCTTTAATACAAGAATTTCTAGAAGGCCACTGACCTGAAAACTGTTAAATTTCATCAAGTCGCTCAAAAATGGTGAAAATGTACCACGAATACCAACATTTCCTATGCCTTTACACGTGTTATTTTGTCGAAACCCGGCCCGGTAAGATGGCGGCCGGTTGCGTCCAGCAAGACCTATGGAACCCTGCACGCATTGCTGGTCCAGAATTTATATATACGTCCGTGCCTTTACGTCGTGACACTTCCGGAGTTGATTTGTATACATACCGGTCTTCAGAGAACGGTTACCCTCAGCATATGAACAATATATGGCCTCGTAAATCGAACAACACCTTTGCCTGTTAATATTACCCAAAACATGACGAGAACGATTCAATAAACTGGCGCGATCTTCTAAATGCAAGTGTGACATTTTGAAATTTATATTGAAGAATTATTGAAATTTCGCTCATAATATAATTTGAATTTATAAGGTACAGGTTCTACAGGTGGGTAAAACCAGAAGCTACCTTTTCCAGAAAGAACCTGGTCAAAAAGACTTGAAATGTAATCGTAAGAATTTAAAAAATGCCCTGGTGTCCCCACTTACGTCGTTTAACAATTTCTCGAATATTATCAAAACTATGACACCAAGACATGTCTGGAAATTGTTTCAAATATCCTACCCTATTCAGAAGTTGCACGGAAATTTCTCCAAAATATTTTGGTAACTTTAAAAGGCCATTTTTACAAATGCATCAAAATGTCACACTTTGGCCCCCATATTTATGGAATGACCCATATACATTATTTTAAGTAAACTACATGCAATCTATTTCCAGCTTTTGTGCATACATGTATATGTATCATTACCTATTAAAAGTCGCTTCTCGCACAACCTGGGCCAAGTTTTTGTGACCAGTTCTACAAATCGGTGGTGGATCCAGGCTCATAAATTTCCGTGTGGTGTGCGGAAATTACAGACGGTATTCTTCCTCCATGGTATGAGTACCACCTGGAATTTCTGTCGTTTTCAGCATGTTCAGTGAGCCTGATTTCTAGTTGGGTCTTTCCAGAGTAAAGGGGGCATTTTGGCAACACAGATCATATTTTAAAGGAAATACCTTTGTCTGGTCTCAATTTTCAATTCAATTCAATAACATTTATTTCCATCATAATGGAGGCACATCCCTTAAAGCATAAGCTTGTGACGGGAGTGCCATACAACACTGTATACATAAACACTCTATATAAACAACAAAACATTATAGATCATGCGGTTTCACTATTCCATGTAGGTCTTATAATTCTATATAATTACTTTACAGTTGGCTTTCTATGAGGAGCATTTTCAGTTTATATTTGAACGTGTTTATTGAACGACAGCTACTTAAACAGGTCGGGAGGCTGTTCCAATGTTTTGGCCCTGTAAAGGAAACCGTATGTTGAAATATTGTTGTTCTAGAGAATGGTACATGACCTTTGAGGAGGATCGTGTGTTATAACTATGAATTGACCTATTAGTACAGAAAAGACTTTGCAGTACTGATGGCAGTTGATTATTAAAAAATTTAAACATCACTACATTTTGTTGAAACTTATTAATGTTCTCAAGAGTACGGAAGTTCAATTTCTGGAACAAGGGGGCGGTGTGTTCTCTGTAAGGCACCTTACTTATTATTCGTACAGCCTTCTTTTGTAGTTTGACCAGCCCCGCTAATCTGGATTTATAAGTATTAGCCCAAACAACATTACAATATGAGAAATATGGTAAAACTAGTGAACAATATAATGTACGCAATACACTAGGAGGCAAAGTGTGTTTAAGTCTACTTATAATGCCAATATTTTTTAGATATTTTGCTTTCTATTGCCTTTATGTGAAACTGCCAGGACAGATGTTCGTCAATGTCAATACCAAGAAATTTTGTGTGTGAAACTTTCTGAATATGTTGGTTGTTGATTTAAATTTGGCAATTACTGGGTCGTAACGAGCTTCGTTTATGGTCAAAAACAATACACTTACTTTTGCTTTGGTTAATAGAGAGTCGATTGGCTTGAAACCAGATCAAAACATTGCCCAGCTCTTTGTTAACTACGTGTATAATGTCATTAAGACTCTTGTTATTATTACAATAAAAAATGTTAGTGTCATCTGCAAAACAAGATAAACGATAAAACAGATGATGAGTTACATATATCGTTAATATAAAGAGAAAATAATAAGGGTCCAAGGAGAGACCCTTGAGGAACTCCACATGTAATGTCATTTATACTCGAGTTACTGGAACTAAACTTTGTGTATTGCTTTCTATCTTAGAGGTAACTACAAAACCATTCCAGTACATTTCCCCTAATTCCATAATGACATAATTTATCAAGCAAAGTTTTGTGATTGATCGTATCAAAAGATAATTTGTTTTCTCTGTTTAATGAGTTTAAAAGGTTATCAATCATTTCCGTAAATATCACTGTATTGGATTTTGGGGGGTTATAAATAACACCAACAACAATGTTTCTTTGACCAGAACGGGGTATTTCGATAAAAAGTGAATTGCATATGTCATTATTCAAGGATAAATCGCATCGTAATTTGAAGTCTAGAGACTCATGGATGTACAAGGCAACTCCCCCACCAACTTTACCATACCTATTATTTGCCACAGATTTGTATTCCCTGATTTCTAGTGGTGGGCTGTTATCATTCAGCCATGTTTCTGTAAAACCAAGGACAGAAAAATTGAACTTTAGGTGTTCAATGTAGTCCACAATAGCCTCAAAGTTCTTATTCAGACTTCTTGCATTAAAGGCAGTATACATCATTGGTAATCTCGAAATCAGAAATGTCCACAGATTTACGCCTAACTTACACAATATAAACATGATGACCGTAGAAAACTTCCCCTAAAATGATTTTGTCTGAAGTGCTATAGTCTTTGAGAAATGAGCAAAAGAAATAGTTTTCGTCTCATGAGACGAAAACTCGTTTTTTTTAAACATTTCGTTGAATGCTGCCCTCACACGACCGATATAATAGCGATAAGGTCAAGTCTGGTAACCAATGTGCATTGGTATTCCTTTGTACACAGACTAGGCAAATAGACTTTATAAACACAACATGACAACGGTTAGGCTGTGAGCATACCGGTTTGTTTTGCTGGAATTGTTGGCAAAATAATCATCGTGGCTGGTTTTTTTCCTCAAGGACCTGCGTAGGGGTTATGCCTGACAAGGTTTGGGTGAGTTTTAGGGGGAATTAGTGTGTCACGGTGAGAAAATGACACATTTGTTTTGTCCTGTTTTTGTGATGGCGTGTTCATGTTCTTAATGCTTCTCAGCTCGGGGGTCAGACAAGTCGACCGTTGAGACAACTCGACTCGAGACAAGTCGACCGTTGAGACAACTCGACCGTTCAGACAACTCGACCGTATGTGCGATAAATAGAAAGACAAGTAGACCGTTGAGACAAGTCGACCGTTGAGACAAGTCGACCGTTGAGACAAGTCGACCGTTGAGACAAGTCAAAGGGGAGAGGTGATGGTGCTTACCCATTCAGTGACACGGCCGTTCTGGTCGACATGTTTTTATTGTTTGAAAATAAAATATGTTATTTTAATTTCAAAATTTAAGTGTGTCCGCTGAGTTGTCTCAGCGGTCGACTTGTCTCGAGTCGAGATGTCTCAACGGTCGAGATGTCTCAACGGTCGACTTGTCTCAAGTCGAGTTGTCTCAACGGTCGACTTGTCTGACATCCCTCAGCTCTACTGGTGAAAAGACCACATCCCAATGAAAAATGATAAAGCAAGAGCTGAGATTATCTTAGCTAGTCTCCACTTATATTGAAAGGTTTACAGTCAACTCGACCGTTTGCCTGCCAACTCGACCGTCGTACCAACTCGACTTCACAGTCGAGTCGGTATTTTGTTAGTTTATGCCACAACTCGAATTTAAGGAAAATAACTATTGGAATCGATAGCTTTGACAATTTTAGAATAAGTTGCATTTCCGTCGCAAAAGCTTAGTTTTAGAGAAAAATCACGGGAAAAAATATTGCATATGATTGCACGCAAAGCGGCCGGCCATAAACCAAATGGATCATCGCGCTTGCCCTATTTCTTTACACACTGCTCGGCCGGCAGCAGTTTCACACACTTTTGTATGGAGGCGGGAGTGACAAAAACACAGAATTTTCATGGAAACGCAACATTTGCGACGGAAATGCCAATGGAAAAGGTATTTTAAAATCGTCCAAGTTATTGATTCCAATAATTATTTTCCTTAAATTCGAGTTGTGGCATAAACTAAAAAAATACCGTCGAGTCATGAACTCTACCGTTTGCCAACTGGAGCGTTGATAAGAATTTAGTACCGGCAAAAGTGGCACTAAAACTCTTGCCAAAAGTCTAAATGTCCCGGTAAATTCCTGACAAAGGTCGCTGCAAGTTGTCCCGGGTACGATTTGTCCTGTTTCCTGCGAATTCCACATTGGCAGGAGGCTTTCCAAGGCTGCGGAACTCTGTCTTCCGCATCATGGGTGAACATTTATATTTTCTACCGGAAATAGTAGCCTTGAATAGCCCTCATGCGCCAAAATATGAAGCACCCGAATCTTGAGTTTGCCTTGCGACATTGTATGCTTCTATCAGTTATATCGCCCTATATCATGATGCAGTGATTTAGTGTGTGTACAGGTACAAGGTACAGTGTTGGAGGTCTTGTTAAACAAATATGCATGTAGTATTACAAACCAGTACTTTTGTTTCATGTATTTTGTTGTCTTACCCAAGGTATAAAGTAATGAAATTAACGGCAAATAAAATACATTTTGATCTTGTTGCTGAACTTGCATATTTAGCCCTGGCAAGGAGGAAGTTAAGCCACACGTCTGAGGCATTTAAATTTGGCTGTTGAAAAATGGAACTGTCATATTGTAAAAATAACATTTAGGGTATTCTGACTGTAATAATATGTCAACTCATTCTGTTTTGGGGCAGAATGGTTTGTGACTGGTTTGTGACTGTGGCTCTAACCTCCAAATCGATGTCTTTCTGAAAAACATGGGACAAGGCAAAGTTGGAATCTTGCATGGTTTAACTTTTTGCTAACATGTTTTACTGTGCATTTAGGAGTTCTTCACCAAGCATTCCAGGACCAAGTTCATCTGCAGGACTAAAATTTGCCACATCCACCCCTGCACATCTATCCGGTGTAGCTCCCAGGTAAGACTATGAGTTGAAGAAAATCAGATAATGCCTTTTTTTCAGTAAACACTTAAAGGCGGTATACATGATTGGTAAACCATTACAAATAGGGTATTTTTTTCGTATACATTGAACAAAGATTTTAAGGAAATTACCTCCTGGAATCAACACATAATGTAATTTTAAGATATACTTCCCACTTGCACTTTTGTCGCAAATGTTGCTTTTCTGTAGAAAAATCATGTTTTCTTCCAAACAAATTGCCTTCAGTTAGTGCACAAGATAACCATTCACGCGCGCGCAGCGCCTTCTGTTGTCGCGCTTACGCACAGACCGCTCGCCACGTCATTTTGTGCATTACTTTATGCAGTAATTTTATCATTTATTTATCTCAGAAATGCAACATTTGCGACGGAAGTGTCAGTGGGAAGTATATCTTCGAATTAAATAAGCTATCGATTGCACTATATAACTTATACCACAAAAAATACCACAAATAGTTTTATCCCTCTGTGTCGTTATTAGATATTCATGATAAAAACCAACCTAAGCAAAAATAAGCTCTGTACTTCGTCTAACTTTTGAGAAAACTGTCAAAAAAGGGTTAACCGTCCCCAAAACCACTTCACCCTGATTCTACATGTACTTCATCCTAAACCACGGCCTGCACTCCAGTCCTGATTGCCTGTGCATGAAGTTGTTTTGGGGCAGACATAAGGAAAACGAATTAAGAATCATTGGTTAATATTTTCTAACAAGTCTACATGTTCACATTGCACTATGCACCTTTTTGGTTGGTGAATGCATAATTTAAATTAATTGAGTGGGATTGTGCTACAGTGATTGAAACACATAGCTGACAACAGTTCATTAAAAATTTATGGGTTTTTTCTTTGTAGTCCCATGATAGGTGTATCGCCTTTGAGAGCCAACAACATGGAGGAGAAATGGCCCACTCTACTGACAGGTATTGTCTTGTCTGTATTGTATCATGTTTATTCCAGTTTTGCTTATGGGGGCATGTACATGTAGTTTGTATGTGGGCATGTTCCATATTCGCTGAATTGGGCATGAGCACGTGCCAAGCTAAAAAGGGTTTAAAACTGTCCAGTCTTTGTCTTAAAAAAACTGTCTGATGTATATTTGTGTTTCGTAGGCTTTTATCGAGCACTTGGACCTCTAACTATATTTGAGAAATTGATATGAGGTATGCTTCAGCCAAGCTCTCTCGTTCTTTTAGCATTTGCCAGAGCTGAGTATTTCCAAATATATTGTCCCCTTACAGCTCAGGGGTGTCTGGAGTGGAACCCTTCCGAGAAAAAAAGACATCTGTCAGGTATGTAACTCAAAGGGCAAACTGTATTTAGGGTTGTTATAAAGAGTAGAATGCATGTGCTATGCATTTCATTCCAAGTCGGTGAACACATTGCAAAATTTGTCAGAGACACATCAGTCATTAGTGAATGCCGCCAAAAAATACAGGAATGTATGAGTGAATTTACCCCACATCCACTTTGCACCATTGCTAATATGCCCATCACTTCATCACCCCATCATCACTTTGCCACCTTGCCGAAACAAAATCTGCAATCGGGCCCTTACAAAGGCCAATTTAATCAGGATGTAAGGTACTTGCAATCCTTAACCCCGAGATTCCCGGGGGCCACTACTGTTTTTCCGCCCCGGGTTAAGACAAAATAAGACCGTTACCCCGGGGTTGGTTAACCCTGCCAGTGACTAGGATTAAGGAGGGTAATCTCGGGGTTAACGGCCAAAACCCCAGGGTTAGCATTGTAGAGGGAAACCAGGGGTAACATGTAAGGGTTCACAGGCAATTTCGGGGTTAGCGCGTGCTGCGCTGGAGTACATCATATAGTTACGCACGTGAATATTTTTGCTCTCCCAACAAAGGCATGGCTTCTAAAGCACCGCAAAGCTAAATTTATAACGAAAAAACAAATTTTTTGAATGAAGAAGAAAAGCTCTTCATTCAGGCACGGTCGATAGACAAGTTCAGTAACAACTCGATGGGACTACTCGAAAATCCGAATTAAAGATGTATCATGCAGATTTTTGTTCCTCCAATTTGTATACAGATACGAAAATGGTTTTTGCACCCCTAAAAAGTATGGGGTGTGTGCCCGCGCCTGCGCTAACCCACGGCAAGCTTATATGTGTATACCGTACACGTAATACAAACACTGTTCAAAACAGTCCCAAGGATCACCTTCTACGAGGGTTAATAAGTGAATTTTCCCGTACCTTTCAGGAGAAATGGATCAGGGGCCTACTCCACCATGTGTGTGGAAAACATGAATGGGCATTGGGTGGGTCTGTTGGGTTAGGTCAGTGTGAGCATGAGCCACTGGAAAAACCCTGGGAAGACTACCTGACACCAGGAGAAGCTCCCCATTCAGCACTGATGTCTATCACCATGGACAAGCGGTTCTTGAACACTGATAATACGAGGTCCTTGGAAATAATCTTGTATTATAACACCGCGTTTACACTCGAACGGGCGAAGGTGGATACAGATTCGGCATTTTTATTGCAACCGCAGAGCAAACCGCAAACTCGGCATTTTGCCATGTTTAGACTACAGTCAACCCACCTTTTGTGCCGAAAATACCGATGCCAGGGACCCTGGGGTGTGAAAGGTCAAAATTAGAGGTCATGAAAGCGCGCGCCCGATGTTGTTGTGTAATGATCGTGTGCACCGTCACACGTGGTGGGTGTCGTGAAAATCTACGCGTTATTACTGCGCTGCATGCTGCATGCAAAACTGTTCCTGTTGACGAAAATTCTGGAGTGATGTTGCCACTTTTGGCTATTTTACGGCGTAGATTTATGCAGAGAAGAAGTGCTTGTCAGTAGGACGAATTTTCAGTAGGACTAGGGTAGTTTTTGCCCAACAAAACTTGCCGTGAGCGATGTACTAGCAGTAGCACACCAGCACAGTAAGTGGCGTACATTCTATCACGCACGCCCACAAAATAAAGCGCGCCAAACGATGGCCTCCCGGATGTCGCCAAAGGAAATTGCCGAATCTGTATTCGGGTAGCGTTTACACTACAAGCGACCTTGACGATTGCGGAGTTGAACCCCGCAATTGGGGGGTTCAACCCTACCCCAAAGGCGAATCAGACCCGGGTCTGATCCGCCTTTTTCAATTCGCCTTTTGCGTTTACACTTAGTGCCTACCCGGCTTCAACTCTCCTTTTTGGAAATTGCGGAGTTCGATTCGCCTTTGCCGAATCGAGTGTAAACAGGGTGTAAGTCTAGAAAAAAAAATACTTTGGACTTAAACTTTTGCTTGTTATAGGCATTACTTTGTATTAACAGTGCTCTAATTATCAGTGTTTGACTGTATAATCTCTTTTCCTTTACACAATAACAGTACATGAACATATGCTTACAAAATCTTTGCTGTGCATCTTCGCCTCATGGAGCCAATGACACGCGCATGAAAGTCTTGTGGGATGTCATTCCACACCTGGACGAGATCTCTACCAAGCTGTTGCAGGTTTGTTGGCTGCTGAGGAAGATAATCGGCGCTCCATCTCATCCCAAACATGCTCAATGGCCTGATGACGGTCAGCTAAGAACAGACGCGGCATGATGTTTTGAGTACTGGACACAATCTTGCAAAATGCTCTTCTGGCATTTGGGTAGTCCTTTTATACGGCTTGCTAACGAGACCTGAACTTTATGGAATAACCTTTTTCATAACAATGTCAAAGAATATTGTCTGTGAATTTGGTGTTTATTTTCTACCTTCTTGAAAAAATACAGCAATTTTTACCATGCACAGTTTCTATTGTTGGAGAGTATGGTATATATATGTTATAACATGGGAAATTCTGGGTGTCCGTGCATGGTAATGATCGAGCTCTAGGGTTACAGTAAACTCTCATTATAGCTTTATTCAAGGGACCGGAATAATTTGAGCTTTATATCCAGAGAGTGCTTTATATCAGGGGTGTTATGACAAGAGTTTACTGTGTTATTTCACCCAGTCTAAGTTTTGCATACTTTTAGTCTTTGCCGTCGCTGATCTGGTAAATCGATGACTGGTTGGCCTTGTCTAACAGGTTGAAGAGCAGCTCTTCTGCCTCTAGGCCTTCTCTGGCCCTCCCCTGGCTGCCTTTTTAACCCCTTCCTCTGGAAGGCCTACCTCTCCCCTTCCCCCTTCCCCTTCCAGGACGGATTTAGCACCTTCAGGCTGCCAAGATAGGTACAGATTTATACATAATTCAATACAATTTTCCAGATGCAATTGATATGTGCATAAATCTACTCAAGTGAAAGCGCCACCCTTTGTGTGTTGACCATGTTGACTGTATAATACTAATTTGTGTTTCATATTTTCGGCTAATCAATATGGCAATTGACATCATACGTTCTTTTGCTTGGGACTGAACACAACATACATGTGTGGTATGTTGCCCGATCACCATTGATATGAAATACTATATGGTTATACCCCCTCAGGATTAATATTAACTGTGCCTTATAGCTCAGCTAGTACAGCATCTGTCTAGCGAGTCAGAGGTATCAGGTTCAAATCCTGATTAGGCCCTCACGATTTTTCTCTCATCTCAAGTTTGGTTGTTTCCTTGGGACTGATGATCTGGATTGCAATCAATAACCACTAATATTTAAAAATGTACAAGCACCTATCATGCCTATCTCAATAGACGTGTGTGACTAGGCCTATTTTCCGCAAAACAAACTAAATCGACATTTCCAGTGCACTAATCTACTGGGAGTGCACAAACTTTACACAGGAATGGGATTTTGTCACGAGCTTGAAGTTTAGTCCCATATGGAGCTTAGTAGACATTGTGAACCTTCTATCAAAAATATGAATGCAAGTCACTTTGTATGTAGGTTAGATAATGCATGGCAGATAGCTATACGCGCGTGGATTTTGAGCTTGCCGAAACTGTCTATTACCACCGAGTTTTTCCGAGCCGCATACGTTTCCCGTACGCGTGACATCATCGCAAGGGACCATGATACGCGTACGGGAAACGTATGCAGCTCGGAAAAATCGGGTGGTTGTATCAAAATGTTGCGTGTTTATTCAAGAAGTGAGCGAAAGTGTAGATGTACATAGGCCTATATTGATGTGAAATTCTCAGATTAATAACCACGCAATATTTTAGGACAATAACGGCCCGGTTTTTGACTTTTCTCAAAAGTTAGACGAAGTAAAGAGCTGATTTTTTTACTCGGGTTGTTTTTCAATCACACAGGGAGATTACACTATTTGACCAATCATGTATACTGCCTTTATTTGAAATAAACACAATTTAAGAAAAATAAAGAATGTCTTTGGTCTTTGTCTCTTTTTGTTAGCGGTGCAGAAGTACATGTAAGTGTTTTGTGAAATTAATTTACCACTTTTGTGAAAATGTCACAAAAATTGCCAATTCTACAAAACCGGCCGAGAGTTTAAAATTCACAAAAACATGCGTTTTTCAACAAACTCGTCACCTTGTTTTCACAAAAGTTGTAAAAAATTCATAAAACTTTTCAGTTGATCAGCTGATTTCCTCTTGTTTCCTCATATCCCATTGAAAATTGACTTCATGCACTAAATCTATGGAACATATGGCATAAAAATTCAAAGAAAAACATTACATTTTCACCCCTAAATTCATGTTTCCTCGCCATATTTACACTTTCTCACAGTGGGGTGTTATGTCATATTATGAAGGATTAGTGGCGCGGGTGTATGGTATTTATACGGAAAATAAAAAAAAATTCCTGCATTTTCCTCTTTTTTTTGTAATGACACACACATTTACTAAAAAACACGTACCGTGTACAACGAATACGGTTTACTATACTGTGCATGTGCCATATACTAGTACACTGTATACATAATTGACCTCGGCTGCCAACAGCCGGCCAACTAGCGCGCGTACAGACGGTGTCGGATTACGGGAGAGGCTATAAGCCAGGCACTCCATGCATGACCCGAATGCGGATCGCACAGTTCACAGCTGCAAGGGCCCGAATGTGGATGTGTATGCACCTGCACGTACACGATGTACATCAATTGGGTACATTCCTTCCATAACCATGACGGGTTCGTACACGGGCTGTGATGGGAAAGCACGGAGTGCCTGGCTTATAGCCTCAGCCGTCGGATTACTTGATTTGCGCACATATCAAACGGCTGTTGTATTAGAAGAAACTACGTAAACATGAAACAGTGCCTGCTTATCCCTGCAGTAATGTATTTTATCGCAAGAGGGCGCTAGTACAAAAACTCGCCTCGACATTTTGTTTCACACAATTTCGGAAGAAAAACGACACGGTTTTTCACTGTTTTCTCAAAAGTTTGACGAGGTATGGAGCTAGATTTTACTGAGGTTGGTTTTAATAATGCATATCTTTATTCATACAGGAAGATGACACTATATGACACTGTTTGTAAGGGCTTACCAATGATGTATACTGCCTTTAAGTGTGGAAAGGCTATTGTTGAGGGTTTTGCCTTTGTACTTGTTGAAACTGGTCACAGACACTATGAGCAAAAACATGTACATGTTCATTGTAACCCCATTGTTAGTAACAATGGTGTGTGCCCAATTTCCATTGTTAGACGTTCATAGTGAGAGTAGATAATCGGATGCAGATTGCTGATTACTTGAAAAAAAGTTGGCATCTGGATCAATATCATGGATTACCCGCAAAATCATTGTTAAAAATAAGAGGATTAAAATACAATCTATTAAGTCTTTCTGCATCTACTCTGTGGTCAGTTTGCTGTTCCATAAGTGCTAGGTAAAACTCTGTATCGTCTTTTAAATGATTGAATGGTAGGGCATGTTGTATACAAACACAAACACCGTTACACAAGTCACACATGTGTGTCATTGTTATCTACAAGTGGATGCATTATACGTGCAGATGACGCATTGAACCGTGGCATTTTCTAAAAAGCTCCCGGCTGTTAGGTTACCAGTTGATTTGAAAAAAACCGCGTTATTTGCCATTATTGTAGCGTAACACATTACACACATGTATTAGGAATTAACAAAGTATAAATGGAAGGGGGCAACATGATGGAGCCCCGCGAGAACCACAATGTCATGTAAATTTGCTATTCGGAACTTTCGAAAGATTTTACCTCAATACCTGCACCTTTAGCCCTATATATATATATGCACAAGCCTATGAACCTGATCTAAGGAAACAAAACAAGTTTTTTTTTCTTCGGAAATTTTTCCGCGCTATCAACGATTTCTTATTACATTTTCAATAGTGATTAATAGGCTGTCGTAAGAAAAAACAGAGTGCAGGCACTAAAGCAAAATCTTACCCTGATATGGCAATAAAGATGAACTAAAATAAAAGAAATAAGTTTCAGTTGTTCTGAAGATATAACTTAGGCCCAAAAAGGGTTACAAATAGTGTACAAATTTCCAATATACGCTCGTAACCGGGACGGACACTTATTACATTTTAGGCCCTCCCAGTTACGAGCGTACGTAGATTGGAAATTTGTACACAGTGTTTTTAGAAAGGCATGTTGTCGCACTATTTGTATCCCTTTTTGGGCCTAAGTATCTCTTTAGAACAACTGAAACTTATTTTTTAATTTGAGACCAGACAAACGTATTTTCTGGAAAATATGGTCTGTGTTGCCGAAATGCCCCCTTTACCGTGAAAAGACTCAGTTGTGGCACAGAATGTGTCAGAACCGACTCATGCATTTTCTCATGTTACAAAAATATTTATTGTATTCTTTTTCGTTTTGAAGTGTTAACATGTACTACTACCCTTCACAAATCACACACACAATAAAATTGTCGGTGCAAATTTTACTCAGCAATTTTTGTCCGACCTCTGTGTGTCGATAATTAACGCGCGGTATGGCGTAGACTTGCCCAAGCCTGAAGGCGGATACACACTATAGGCGGATACACACTATCGCGGAAAAATCACACTTTCGCGCTGCGCTCACCGCATTGCATGAGCCCCCAATCGCCGATCTTTCCAAAATAGAAAATTCCAGTTCTTGTATCTTGGGGCTTCTCTGGTACATCATTGGCTGCGCGCTGGAAAGGTCAGCGCACCGCGGTCAATGTTCAACAAATTTGAACTTTGACCCAGCTCGAAAACGTTTTGCGCGTTGCGATAGGCCGCGCACAAGCGGCAAACCAGTTTGTGTACAAACCAATGGCACAGTGTGATTTTTCCGCGATAGTGTGTATCCGCCTTCAAGGGGAGTTCACACTATTGCGGAAAAATCACACTGTTCCATTGGTTTGTACACAAACTAGTTTGCCGCTTGTGCGCGGCCTATCGCGACGCGCAAAACGTTTTGAGCTGGGTCAAAGTTCAAATTTAGTAAATTACGGGATATTTTGATGATCTTTTTTCACAACGACCATCAACAAAATATTGTCAATGCTGCAACATCACTAAATCATGTAAACAGTAGGCCGGTGTGTACCTTTAAATATCCGGTATTGTGCGTGCACGTACAACACGCATGCATTACGCGTAACGCGCGCGATCGTACAAAAACATCCCGACACACATCTAGAACGCAGTGAATGCACAACATAGCAAAACATAGCTCTGTGCACAAAATGTTGAGGACTCGGGTAACCAAAATGGAGATCCACTTTTTGTTTACCTCAACCTGAGGCTGTGATTGGTCAATTCCAAAATGGGCGGAGCCTACTGGATCGGTCTATTCCCCTTGCATACTAGTTCAGAATAACCTGACCTGTCTTATCGGTTTTGTACCGATTTTAGGAAGGTGAATTCCGTTACAAAGACGGACACATCCACTTCCACGGGTCGATGATTGTATCGACAGGGTGGGGAACGCCAAGTTTATGAGTACATATGAAAAAAAAATATAGACAGCCGACGTGTGACGTGTTGCCATGGCAATTGGATCTAAACTATAATGGCCGTCGAGAATTATAAATTCTCTTAGCATGAACATAGAAAGAGAATTGCTATCTCATTGTAAGTGTGAGAGCACCTGTTGTGGTGTTTTTAAGCCCGGCCCGCCGCACATTCGTGGCCGTTTGCTCAGCACTTGTGCGGTGGCTATTTTGCTGCATTTCTTGCCTCGCGAGGCCGTGAGCCAAAAATCTAACGTGTTTGATATTGTTTGCCTCGCGTGGCCAAAATCTCACGTGTGCGGGGGTGCCGGTGATGAGCCAAGTGCTGAGCTAAAATGAATGAACAAGTTTAATCGGAAGTCGAAATGCTCGGGTTTTGCGATGAAAGCAAGCCATGCCCATATTTAGTAATTCCCGGATATCGAAGTGCCAACCGAGCACGCATAATTCGGACATACACAGGTCACGAAAAATTGTGCTACAAAGTTCACAAAAACCCTGGAGATGTCTGTTATTCCGTGTCCTGGAAACAAGGATTCCAATGTGGGAATATGTTTACAGAAACGGCGAATTATTTTACCAGGAATACACTTTGCATACTAAAAGCCAACCGCGAACTCTGCACTCCGCGCCTAGCGCCTTTGTTTACCATTCATTCGTGCACAGCAGTTCTCAGGAACCGAAGCCGGGCCGAACCAGTTCGTTAAGCTTCGGTATGTTTATCCAGGCGTGGCCGCCGTGTGACGTTCAGTGTCATGCAAATTTAATCGGAAGTCGAAATGCTCGGGTTTTGCGATGAAAGCAAGCCATGCCCATATTTTAGTAATTCCCGGATATCGAAGTGCCAACCGAGCACGCTGGGTGGCGGATACTAGTAGGCCTCGGATTGAAGGGAGGGAAGCAAATTAATTGTCGAAGAAAACTGCCGCATTTGGACTTTCAAACAGCAAATTAGAGATGATAATTATACTAAATTGTGCAATTGGTGACCATTTTGTCTTTTTATTTACCTGGCAGTGTTTTAAATTTGCCCTGTTTTGTAGGCAAAGTAGGTATTTCATATGTACCACCCCTCCATATTATAATCGGCGAGCCCGCCAGCACCTGCAATCACACAACCCGTAGCTATGGATACGCGACCTCGGCTCTCGTATGACGTCAATCGGGCATTCCTTGTCTTTATTGTATCTAGTCACGTGATTCCTCCCCTTATACCGTTGCTTTGATTCGTGAATGGAACGAAATGAATAAATATATTCTGTTTTTCCTTTTCAACCAAAGCCATTCAGGTCTGCACCTTTTGTATGATAAAATACAGACACATAAACTGATTTTTCCTACACTCAAAAAAAATAGATTGACCTGAAGTGAATTTTAAACAGACAATGTTATTGTTGCATTTACGTTTTATATAATGGCGTTATACCAACTTGAAATGTTAACACGTTTTTCTGTGTGTTAACACGTTGGATTAGTAGAAGTAACAATGTTAAAAGCTAAGTTAACTTTATTTGTTATATTTGGGTAATAATTACTGAAATCATATTGTCGTCTCTTTTACAGTTTTTGTAAAGTAGGAAAAACAATATAGGCCTAAGTTAAACAAATAGTTTCAATAATTCAGTTAAAATCACTTATACAATTTTGTACTCCGTATGCACGTTACTAAGGTAATTCAACAGTGAAATGCACTAAAATTGAAATTAATATTATTAGTTCTACATGCATGTATCTAATGAATTTTACAATACTGTAAAGGCTGTGATTGGTCAATTCCAAAATGGGCGGAGCTTACTGGGTCAGTCTAATTAGTTCATGGGTTGATGCCGCACCCTTTGCAGATTACAAAACTTGCTGGGTCGTTCGCGTTTCTATCACACTGGCCTACCAATCTCGTTGGATCGGACGCACGATTTGGCGAATACGCTGGCGTACGTCGAATAAGTTATGGGTAAGTTTTGTATTTAAGTTAAGAGCACGCTGAAACACGCTGGTATACGTCGTAGTAAGGCGAGGTCGTCGAAAATTGTTGTGCATGCACAAACATTTTCGGCGTATGCCAGCGTGTGGCTCATAAGTGTGGGGTGTTATGGCCGAGCGGTCTAGTGCGTCGAACTTAAGTTCCTGTGCTAGTACTAGAATGTAGGTTCGATTCCGGGCCGCGACGGGTTGTGGCACCTGTGCCCTTGAGCAAGGCACTCAACCACACTTGCTCCCATTCCTGTAATTGGCGGTCCCTCCGCTGTTGGATGTGGTGAATAAATAAAATAAATAAGTTGCAGGTAAGTAATACGATCGTTGACACACGTTCACACACGTTACTTGTAAGTTACTCATAAGTCGAAATACGTCGAGATATAATGTCTAGCGTACCCAAAACTTATTTCTAACCTATGAGTAACGTGCTTTGAACCTATGTCGAACTTATCTCCAACGCATATTGAAGTATGTATATATTTAATCTATTTATGTACATGTCATTTATTTAAATACCAACCTGTAATTGGCGACTTGATCGCTGTTGGATTTGGTTAATAAATAAATAAATAAATACGTATTTGACGTGTTCCGTACGACCACAGAACTTACTGAACGTGTTGAACTTACCGAACTTACTGAACTTAATAGATCGGTCAAACACATTGAACGGTTCCACTAGACAACGCATAAAAACACGACAACGATGGACAATTTGCTGATAATATTTGGCAGGGTTCCACAACAATTTACAGTTTATTTTCGGTATCATGAAAAACTAGAGCCTTCTTTCTACAAGAATATTAAATAAAAAACTCCAAATTATCACAAATAGGCCTATCAGTGAAATTATACCACTTCACGCTCTTCGAGCTCGGCCTTGAATTTATCACTGGAAAATCTTGCCCAATCTTAACTATTTAGGGCGCACTTGAAAGCTTATGACACGATCCTTTCATTTCTGCTTGCGCGTTTTAGCTATGGTCGACAGTTTTGGGTCAAAACGAAGCTTTGAAACCGATTTTGTGAAACGCGCAACTTTCAACGAAAAATGGGAACGATTGTCTGTCTCCAGGTAAAATGGGAATGAAATCTGATAGTATTTTCCAGTAGAAATCGGGCCGAAAAATCTGGTATTTTGTGCTGCAAAGTTTTTAATTATTTTTTTCTCTGAACCTGTTGTTGTCATATTGTGTACTGTACCTACTGCTAAATAGCATCATCAGAACCTGAGAGATGACCCTTTTGCCCAAATTTGGGCCACTGTTTCACAAGAACTGAACATTATAGTATTATTTGTAACGCGCTTATATTTTTAATAAAGGCAGCAGACATTCATATAGGTTTATGTGAAAATGACACATCACATTGCCTCAGATCACCAAGAATAAGGCATACACACCTTCTTGAAATGTAGGCGATTTGGGCTTAAAGGTTGGCCTGTTTGTGAACTTACGGGCTTTTCTAATGCACTGTATTTAAAACATGAGGTGTATAACTTGGGAAAGAAACACTGATATGTAAAGTTTGGGTGATTTACTTCAAGGAAAAGAGCAAATAAGATATTTAAAGATATAATAGAAAGGTTTGTGTGAAATCACAATTGTTTATTTTTTTTGCCAATTATTAATTGTTGAATTTTTTCAACACTTTTTTGACCATAACTTGGGAACCCCTGTACCGATATTCAAAATTCAAAGTGTTTTGTAATCTACACAACCAGGTCCTGCAGGGGAATTGTAAAATGGATTTAAAGAAGCGCTTTTAATTTGTTCATCGTCCTGCTTAGTACTTGATTACACCCTTGGGGGACAATGATCGTAATATGACGAAACGCGTCTACTTCACATACTCAAAATGGCTTAAACTTCACTCTGTTGAATGAGTGGTCTATCTTGCGCTTATGCGGCGCTGTTAACGTTGGTGTTAACTAAACTTAGGAAGTAAGAAAAATCGCAAGGGCCTATACAAGGAGCCACTTTTTCTATCCCAAGTTTGGTTGTATCATTTCAATGGTGGATAGGCACCACACCAGATATTCAGTTAGCCTTTTTGAAGTATGGCGGACACAATAGGAGGGCGCACTTTGCAGTGGGTATAAAATCGACTAAAATGCAAAATAACTATTAATTTTATTTAAAATTTTGTCTATGTATTATAATTACAACATGTAAATCAAGTTTTTGGAAAGAAATACAATTGATAAAAAAAATCATACCCAAATGAAATTGCGCCCTCTCCTTTTGTTCCGCCATACTTCTAAAAGGCCTATTCAATATTTATCCACACTATAATCTGTTCGTGGTGGAACAGCAGTGTACTTGGCATTTTTCGTTTTGTTCCGCCGGGTGATTCAGATGAACATGTGCCAGGGTTTAACACAAATTCAAGCTACGTGGCAAGTTCCCAGTTAGTCTTCCATACAAACATCAGAAGTATTCAAAATAAGTATGATGAGCTCTCGGCTCTGTTGGAGGATGTTGGTGTAAATGTTCATATCATTGGTATTACTGAAACTAGGTTGAAAGGGAATCCTGTATTACTCTCCCTAAATGGCTATAATTGTGAATTTAAAAACAGACATGGACAAAAGGGTGGAGGGATTATTATGTATATTAATGAAGCTCCTATGTAAGGTGAGACCTGATTTTTGTTTTTCGGAAAATTGCGCCGAGTCACTGTTTATTGAAGTGTCAACAAATATAACGAAAAATATCATCGTGGGGTTAATTTATAGACCACCTATAGGCCAAATTTTTCCAACTTTAATGACGAACTTGAGGCAATTTTAGATAAAATATCCTTGGAAAACAAAACCTGCTACTTGCTTGGTGATTATAACATAAATCTCCTAAACTTTGAATCGCACAACGCAACTATGGAATTTTGAAACATTTTGTATTAATTTTCTATGCGTCCTTTAATTAATAAACCTACATGCATAACACCTACCACTGCTACGTTAATCGATAATATTTCTACGAATGTATTATGTGACCATGCATACCTCGAACAATTTCTTCTGACTGATATTATCGACCATTTACCAATCATAAGTTTCGGACCCAACATCACCAAAAATGGTAGAACAACGTATTATTGGACGCGAGATACATCTGAAACGAACATATCTTCTTTTGTCAGGGAGCTGATGGGGTCTGTTAATTGGAAGGTAATTGTTGATGGAATTGATACAAATCATTGTTATACAGAGTTTATTACCAAAGTAATCACATTATATGATCAATGCATCCCACTTAAACGCGTTAAAAGTGCAAAGAGGAAGAATCAACCATGGCTTATTAACCCTGAGGCGCCCCATGTGACGTATATGTCGCATACATTTAAAAAAAAACATAAACAAATAACGCGACGCTTACTTTTAAAAAAATAACCACCAACGCCCAGAGTGACACCCCTGTAACATAATAGCGCCCTCTGTTGGTTATTACTGTGGAGTACGAGTACGCTCGAGACCATGAGCTTTTCTATGTGGCAGTATCGAAGACATTACGATCAACAAAAAGACCCAAATTCGGTGCAATTTTTCTCCAACATTTAGGTAAGTACCATGCATAAATAATATATGAAAATAAACTGTAGATTCTAAAGAGTATGTAGAACCTTGATTTTTCTGCTGAAAGTGTTTTATACGCTGGTAATATAGGCAAAACAATCGTTGTTACACCGGTGTCACATTGGGCATGGGTCTGTCCACAGTAATGGGGTACATTTCTGTAACATTCAAGATCTTAGGTCCCAGTTCACTTCAAATGTCTTAATTTTATCTTTAAATTATCAAGCTCAACTGAGCAAATAACTTTTTCACCAAGGAGTAAGAAAAATAGTCCTACAACATACATTTGTGAAAACCTCGTGCACAAATTTTCCTATTACGCATGTAACAAAGACGGAAAAAAAATGTCACAAAATTGTCTGTCCACGTTACATGCGTAATAGGAAAATTTGTGCACTTGCTTTTCAAAAATGTATGTTGTGGCAGAAATTTTTTACTTTTTTGGGCAAAAGTTATCTCCTGAGAACAAAACAAGAACATTTCTTTAATTCTGAGATAAACTAATGACATCTGAAAGGAATTATTGACTTATTTTTCAAATGTACCCTATTACTGTGGACAGACCCAAATCGCTATATGCAATCGTTGTGTACATGTACATATGCAGGAATCAGGTCAAGTCGCCCCCTGGCCGAGTCGCCCCTTACCTACTCGCCCCTTTCCAAGTCGCCCCCTGACCGAGTCGCCCCCTGGCCGAGTCGCCCCTTACCAAGTCGCCCCCTGGACCCAATTATGTAAAGAGGCCAATCGCGAATTTGAAAGTGTTTGGCGAAGTGGCGTTTGGCAAAGTGGCGCCGGCCGGGCCGCGGATCGTGATCGTAATCGTAATCGTAAAACTTCGCGCGTTCGCGTTCGGGCCACTTTTTGCAATCGGGCCAGGGGGCGAGTAGGTAAGGGGCGAGTCGGTCAGGGGGCGACTCGGTCAGGGGGCGACTTGGAAAGGGGCGAGTAGGTAAGGGGCGACTCGGCCAGGGGGCGACTTGACCTACAATCCATATGCATATACACGTGTGCATACACGCCGTGCATAGCCATAGGCCTAATGGGCCTAATGCATTGAATATGCATTCACGCAGTGTGATTTTTGCTCACTGTGTTACTATACAGACTCATGTTCTTGGACATTAATTGATTCATAAAATGGCACAACTATAGAATACAGGGCCCACTATACTTCAATCTTAACGTCTCCGGAGACGGAGTCACCGTCACGCACTGACGCACATTCATATATTGCGCCCTCTCTCGAATGAAATCAAAACATTCGCAGACGTCTCCCGTCTCCGCGTCTCCGCGTCACCAGATACCCTCTTGCCCAGAATAATCGAGTCACACACGTCACGCACTTACACATTCATATATTGCGCCCTCTTTAGAATGAATTAACTGTTCAAGCCTATATTGCGCCCTCTTTGGAATGAACTGTTCAAGCGGCGCGCTCGGAAACGATCCCGTCGCCGGAGACGGAGTCGCGCACTTCTTTTATTTTAATTACCGACGAACTAATCTCCCTCCCCCCATGGCGGCACGAGAGGGATGTTTTAAAAAAGGTAAATAAAGACCGGAAACAGTGACGTTTTTATTCAAAGTATTTTGGTGTCCAGAGAGGGCGCTTTTCTTTTAATTACCGACAGGATACCCCCACAGTGGATACCCCCCTCGAATTCAAAACATTCACAGCCGTCTCCCGTCTCCGCGTCTCCAGAGACACTCTTGCCCAGAAAAATGGCGGCACGAGAGGGATGTTTTTAAAAAGGTAAATAAAGACAGGAAACAGTGACGTTTTTATTCAAAGTACTTTGGTGTCCAGAGAGGGCGCTTTTCTTTTAATTACCGACGGGATACCCCCCTCGAATTCAAAACATTCACAGCCGTCTCCCGTCTCCCGTCTCCGCGTCCCGCGTCTCCAGAGACACTCTTGCCCAGAAAAATGGCGGCACGAGAAGGATGTTTTTAAAAAGGTAAATAAAGACAGGAAACAGTGACGTTTTTATTCAAAGTAGCCTACTTTGGTGTCCAGAGAGGGCGCTTTTCTTTTAATTACCGACGGGATACCCCCCTCGAATTCAAAACATTCACAGCCGTCTCCCGTCTCCCGTCTCCGCGTCCCGCGTCTCCAGAGACACTCTTGCCCAGAAAAATGGCGGCACGAGAAGGATGTTTTTAAAAAGGTAAATAAAGACAGGAAACAGTGACGTTTTTATTCAAAGTAGCCTACTTTGGTGTCCAGAGAGGGCGCTTTTCTTTTAATTACCGACGGGATACCCCCCTCGAATTCAAAACATTCACAGCCGTCTCCACGTCTCCGCGTCTCCAGAGACACTCTTTCCCAGAAAAATGGCGGCACGAGAGGGATGTTTTTAAAAAGGTAAATAAAGACTGGAAACAGTGACGTTTTTATTCAAAGTATTTTGGTGTCCAGAGAGGGCGCTTTTCTTTTAATTACCGACCGGATACCCCCCTCGAATTCAAAACATTCACAGCCGTCTCCCGTCTCCGCGTCTCCAGAGACACTCTTGCCCAGAAAAATGGCGGCACGAGAAGGATGTTTTTAAAAAGGTAAATAAAGACAGGACACAGTGACGTTTTTATTCAAAGTAGCCTACTTTGGTGTCCAGAGAGGGCGCTTTTCTTTTAATTACCGACGGGATACCCCCCTCGAATTCAAAACATTCACAGCCGTCTCCCGTCTCCGCGTCTCCGCGTCTCCAGAGACACTCTTGCCCAGAATAATGGCGGCACGTGAGGGATGTTTTTAAAAAGGTAAATAAAGACAGGAAAAAGTGACGTTTTTATTCAAAGTACTTCGGTGTCCAGAAAGGGCGCTTTTCTTTTAATTATCGACCGGATACGCCCCTCCAATTCAAAACTTTCACAGCCGTCTCCCGTCTCCGCGTCTCCAGAGACCCTCTTGCCAAGAAAAATGGCGGCACGAGAGGGATGTTTTTAAAAAGGTAAATAAAGACAGGAAACAGTGACGTTTTTATTCAAAGTACTTCGGTGTCCAGAGAGGGCGCTTTTCTTTTAATTACCGACCGGATACCCTCCTCGAATTCAAAACATTCACAGCCGTCTCCCGTCTCCGCCTCTCCAGAGACACTCTTGCCCAGAAAAATGGCGGCACGAGAGGGATGTTTTTAAAAAGGTAAATAAAGACCGGAAACAGTGACGTTTTTATTCAAAGTATTTTGGTGTCCAGAGAGGGCGCTTTTCTTTTAATTACCGACCGGATACCCCCCTCGAATTCAAAACATTCACAGCCGTCTCCCGTCTCCGCGTCTCCAGAGACACTCTTGCCCAGAAAAATGGCGGCACGAGAAGGATGTTTTTAAAAAGGTAAATAAAGACAGGACACAGTGACGTTTTTATTCAAAGTAGCCTACTTTGGTGTCCAGAGAGGGCGCTTTTCTTTTAATTACCGACGGGATACCCCCCTCGAATTCAAAACATTCACAGCCGTCTCCCGTCTCCGCGTCTCCGCGTCTCCAGAGACACTCTTGCCCAGAATAATGGCGGCACGTGAGGGATGTTTTTAAAAAGGTAAATAAAGACAGGAAAAAGTGACGTTTTTATTCAAAGTACTTCGGTGTCCAGAAAGGGCGCTTTTCTTTTAATTATCGACCGGATACGCCCCTCCAATTCAAAACTTTCACAGCCGTCTCCCGTCTCCGCGTCTCCAGAGACCCTCTTGCCAAGAAAAATGGCGGCACGAGAGGGATGTTTTTAAAAAGGTAAATAAAGACAGGAAACAGTGACGTTTTTATTCAAAGTACTTCGGTGTCCAGAGAGGGCGCTTTTCTTTTAATTACCGACCGGATACCCTCCTCGAATTCAAAACATTCACAGCCGTCTCCCGTCTCCGCCTCTCCAGAGACACTCTTGCCCAGAAAAATGGCGGCACGAGAGGGATGTTTTTAAAAAGGTAAATAAAGACCGGAAACAGTGACGTTTTTATTCAAAGTATTTTGGTGTCCAGAGAGGGCGCTTTTCTTTTAATTACCGACCGGATACCCCCCTCGAATTCAAAACATTCACAGCCGTCTCCCGTCTCCGCGTCTCCGCGTCTCCAGAGACACGGCACGAGAGGGATGTTTTAAAAAAGGTAAATAAAGACCGGAAACAGTGACGTTTTTATTAAAAGAATTTTGGTGTCCAGAGAGGGCGCTTTTCTTTTAATTACCGACCGGATACCCCCCTCGAATTCAAAACATTCACAGCCGTCTCCCGTCTCTGCGTCTCCGCGTCTCCAGAGACTCTCTTGCCAAGAAAAATGGCGGCACGAGAGGTATGTTTTTTAAAAGGTAAATAAAGACAGGAAGCAGTGACGTTTTTATTCAAAGTACTTCGGTGTCCAGAGAGGGCGCTTTTCTTTTAATTATCGACCGGATACGCCCCTCCAATTCAAAACATTCACAGCCGTCTCCCGTCTCCGCGTCTCCAGAGACCCTCTTGCCAAGAAAAATGGCGGCACGAGAGGGATGTTTTTAAAAAGGTAAATAAAGACAGGAAACAGTGACGTTTTTATTCAAAGTACTTCGGTGTCCAGAGAGGGCGCTTTTCTTTTAATTACCGACCGGATACCCTCCTCGAATTCAAAACATTCACAGCCGTCTCCCGTCTCCGCGTCTCCGCCTCTCCAGAGACACTCTTGCCCAGAAAAATGGCGGCACGAGAGGGATGTTTTTAAAAAGGTAAATAAAGACCGGAAACAGTGACGTTTTTATTCAAAGTATTTTGGTGTCCAGAGAGGGCGCTTTTCTTTTAATTACCGACCGGATACCCCCCTCGAATTCAAAACATTCACAGCCGTCTCCCGTCTCCGCGTCTCCAGAGACACGGCACGAGAGGGATGTTTTTAAAAAGGTAAATAAAGACCGGAAACAGTGACGTTTTTATTCAAAGAATTTTGGTGTCCAGAGAGGGCGCTTTTCTTTTAATTACCGACCGGATACCCCCCTCGAATTCAAAACATTCACAGCCGTCTCCCGTCTCCGCGTCTCCGCGTCTCCAGAGACTCTCTTGCCAAGAAAAATGGCGGCACGAGAGGTATGTTTTTTAAAAGGTAAATAAAGACAGGAAGCAGTGACGTTTTTATTCAAAGTACTTCGGTGTCCAGAGAGGGCGCTTTTCTTTTAATTACCGACCGGATACCCCCCTCCAATTCAAAACATTCACAGCCGTCTTCAGAGTGTCCCTTCTCGGACACTTTGTAATTCAGAGATTTTTTATAAAAGTACAATAAAGCCCGATAACAATTCCGGTAACGAATTCACGGCACATTGGTGCTTTCGACCACCAGAGGGCGCTCATCTCCCGTCTCCCGTATCGCCGTCTCTGCTAGATGTTCGATCACATCGTCTACGACGTCTCCATTCAACTTTGAAAAGGTGCTGTCACGTGGGCCCTGTATTCTATAGTTACTCCCATAAAATACCTGTAACATTGCTACAGACATGACAGAAGGGTAGACTATTTCTTGATAATTGATTTCAGTTTCCCCTTCCTTTTTTGTTTTAGAGCATGGTGAAGCAAATGTGAACTAGGCTTCATATAGCGGTGTTGCAAGCACTGGATCCGACCGGACTGCACCAGAGTGATGATTGACGTAGCAGTCAAGCCGCGCTCTAGTAAAATCAGGAAGGGACCTGTGGATGATGTCCAGATCAACATGCTCGTTGGCCGAAAAAAAGTGGACAAGCGAGGCCGATGTAAACTATGCCAAGTCAATAATACGAACACCTTGTGTGAAAAGTGCAATGTCAGACTGTTTTGTTGAGGAAAGAAACTGCGGTATTTTTTTCGTATACATTGAACAAAGATTTTAAGGAAATTACCTCCTGGAATCAACACATAATGTAATTTTAAGATATACTTCCCAGTTCCCACTTGCACTTTTGTTGCTTTTCTGTAGAAAAATCACGTTTTCTTCCTCAAAAATTGCCTTCAGTTAGTGCACAAGATAACCATTCACGCGTGTGCGCAGCGCCCTCTGTTGTCGCGCTTACGCACAGACCGCTCGCCACGTCATTTTGTGCATTACTTTATGCAGTAATTTTATCATTTATTTATCTCAGAAATGCAACATTTGCGACGGAAGTGTCAGTGGGAAGTATATCTTAGAATTGAATAAGCTATCGATTCCAACATATAAATTTACCCAAATCCGTGTTCAATGTATATGAAAAAAATACCGAAACTGCTTACCGTGTGTAACACGCCGCATGTAACACGCCGCATGTAACACGCCGCATGTAACACGCCGCATGTAACACGCCGCATGTAACACGCCGCATGTAACACGCCACATGTAACATACAGCGTGTAACATACAGCGTGAAACATGCCGCGTGAAACATGATGCCGCGTCTAATATAATGCATGTAACATAATGCGTGTAACATAATACATAATACGTGTAACATAATACATGTAACATAATACATGTAACATAACGTGTGCCATAACGTGTGCCATCTGTGGGGCTTCCCCCAGGAATTCTTTGCAATTTGACATAGATTTGAATCGGGGTATCATGTTTGATTACAGCGGAGATCCGTCACTTACATGTATCATAAGAAAGTAGGAAAACATATGGAGGGGGCCGGGAGGGGGAAGGGGGGTGGTGGTGGGGGTTGGCCAAGCCCTTGTTAAATGTATTTGCAGTGTTCAAGTTATTCAACATTTTACACATACTGGTAAAAAAGCATGTTCAAAAGTTGTTTTCAAGAGCTTGCAACTGGGAAGAATCATGTTACATTGGCACCATTGTAGACTTTTGGGTGCACAATGACCCAATGTGACACGTGTGTCACATTCCGAAAGTAAGGTCAAACGGGGTCATGTGCATAAAATTACCTGGAAACTGGTTTATTGTATCCCAAATAAACTTGTTAATGACCAAAAATATTTTTTATTTCGTCTTTAACTTGTTCTGGGCTCCCTAGGGTTAAAGGCACAGGCTCGTCAGCAATGCGCGCCCGCCAAATGTGTGCCACGCAATACGCAGCTCCGTAGCAAAGGCATAGAGCTGCGTGTTTCGAGCACGAATTTGGCGGGCGTGCATTGCTGACGAGCCTGTGCCTTTAAAGGGTTATTAAAATCTATCAAACGCAAAATAAACTCTATAAAAAAATTCTCAGTAATCCCTGCATTTCAACAAGAAAGATGTATAATGCATATCGTAATACCCTAACTAAATTGATTCGAACTGCAAACTAAGAAACAATATTTTGCGGACACATTTCCAAGACATAAAAAAACGTGGGAAAACTATAAATATAGCCCTCAATAAAAAATAAACGAAACCCAAACATCAATTAATTGCAGATGGCTTTAATAATTTCTTTGTTAATATAGGTTTAAATTTGGCATCTTCCTCGATCCAATATTGATCCCATTAGTTACATTAAACACGATTCCTCGCATTCGTTTTTTTCTAGCTCTAATAACAAAAGAAGAACTTATGAATTGCAGTAATAAATTACCGTCTAATAAAAGTCCAGGCTATGATAATTTAAGTGGCTGCATTATCAAAAGAATAGCACCCATTATAATTGATCCCTTGTTGAAAATCTGTAATTCTTCCATAAGCACCGGTATAGTCCCTGATGAAATGAAAATTGCCCGTGTTGTTCCGGTTTTCAAGTCAGGTGTAACAAAGTATGGACGAACCAGACAAGAAGAGGCTACGGAAGAACCGCCCTGCCTTAGTTCAGGACATTGAGCCCTCCAAAATCATTGACCACCTTATAGCAGCTGATGTGTTTGATCCCGCTATGGCTGAAGAAATTACATCACAACCCACTCGGCAGGTAAGTATGTAGTGCAGTACATGTACCCGGTAGGGGAGCGTTGGGTTGATTGGAACATGTTGTATATGTTAAAACATTGATAGTTTCTTCCACGGCTGTACCGTAGTTATTTTTATGAAATAGTGCCACTCATGTTGCTATTATACCAACAGCCCTGTGGCATATTTCCAACATGCTACATGTACAATCCAATTGAAATGAGAAAGGAATGTTAGTTTTGTCAACGTTTAAGTAATTTTTTCACCATTCAAAAATGTTGTTTTATGCTAATGATGTTCATAAATTCACTTGACTAGTTTGAGTTTTTTAGGGTCTAGTAGTACTAAGCTACAAATTGAGGTTAAACTAAAGAAATGCGTATTAAGCTTGCAAATGTCAAATGGGCCAGAAGGTTTACCGTACAAAGATAGTTGGAACAACATTAGGGGGTTAGTTGGAACATGTTTCAACTAACCCTAACATTTATAGGTGAATGTAGTGCCTTTTGTAGAGAAGTTTTACTTTAGTTTCTCACATTTTGTGCAAGGGGATAACATTTTGCTGTTCACTTGTTTAGTAATCTATGAATTAACTTGTACAGCTCGGCCTATAGGCCTACATTTTATTCCTGGTTCCCCAAAAGAGGAAAATTTAAAGGCGAAATATTGTAAGATATTTTACTTCTCATCTTAACCATAATTAGCACATTCATTTGGCTTATTAGTTCTGGTTTTAATGTATAGAGACCCTGCATATTCTTCATCTATTGTACATGTGAAGTGTATGGCTGAGAATGTTTTATTATTAATGTTTAAAAGATAGAGTTCAAGAAGACCAAATTTCAAAATGTATAAAGTTTACAATCTAAACTTTTAAATCAGGATGTTTTATGGTTAATTTTTAACAATGGTTAACATATCAAGTTAAAAAGGTAAAACAGTTGCATTATAAGTGAGCAGAAAGCCATCTTAACCGCTTGATGCATAAATTGTTTTGGTGCTCTTGTTTTGTCTAGTTGCTAATGACCCCCCTGTACCTCAAAGGGTTAATAAGCACCCCCTAATTACAGCTAATGTGTCTGACATGCTGATTAGGTTGATTATAGAAGTTATAGTAGTTTTTAAATGACAGCATACAGTGTTTCAACTTACCCTGTAGGTGGGGTGAGTCGGAACAGCTGACATGTTCAACGAGTCTCAACATTTTATAGGCTCCATTTGTAGCCCACATATGTATGCTTAAAGTGGTATAGTTGTTTGTTCTTTAAGAAATTCTGAAAACTGTTCCAACTAACCCCACGCTCCTCTAGGCTTGGGCGACTCTACCCCTAGAACTATGGGGATATATATAGATACATATGTATCCCCATACATAGGTACCCATAGACACCTGATGGCTGTGCAGCAACTTTAACTGGTGGATATTGAAACATGGCTAGCGCAATAACCTGCTGCCTTAAACTTCGTCTGATAGTTCATGAGAACCTTACCAAGCGTGTGTCTAGATGGGTTTTGGGCAACATTTTTCCACATAATCCATCTTAAATGTATACATCATTGGTAATCTCGAAAATCAGAAATGTTCACAGATTTACGCCTAACTTACACAATATAAACATGATGACCGTAGAAAACATCCCCTGAAATGGTTTTGTCTGAACTGCTATAGTCTTTGAGAAATGAGTTAAACAATTAGTTTTCGTCTCATGAGACGAAAATTCAATTCGTCCCAAATTACTTCGCCCAAGTGCCATTTCGCCCTAAATTACTTCGTCCAAACACTACATCGCCCAAATGCCACTTGGCCCCAAAACCACTTCGTGCACAACCCGTGGTTCAGGGCGAAATAACTGCAAACCCTTTTTTGACTGTTTTCTCGAAAGTTTGACGAAGTACGGAGATGGTTTTTGCTCAAGTTGGTTTTAATCATGCATATCTTCAATCACACGGGGGGATAAAACTATTTGTAACAGTTTACCAATCATGTATACTATCTTTAAATGCACTTTTTTGCATAACATACCGTTGTCATTGGATTTTTGAGAATTAAATGGAAAAATTATGCCTAAATTTCCTACACACGCAAAATAAGGTACTCATCAAGAACTATCAGACACATGTCAGACGAACTTTGGTGGGGATTGGGCAGCAGGTTATTCCGCTAGCAATGTTTTTATGTCCACCTGTTAAAATTGCTGTGCGGCCATATTGCTAAAACACGCATCTGCCTTTGAACTTAAGGGATATATGTCCCCATAGTTCTAGGGGTAGGGCGACTCTAGCATTTTTGGTGTCGACTTCGATTTCAAAAAGCAATCGTGATTCTATTCGGAACCGATTTCATTTTTCCCGAGAAACATAAAATATACTGAGCGTGTTTCAGTAGATGTATATTAACCGTACTATATATTGTACTGACGACTACCAAATTATTATTGGCACCGAACGGCACCAAATGTCCATGAGATGATGCCGGCCTGTGCCACACACACATTCCTAATATGTAGAGATTATCAGATGTAATTTCTAGAATCAGCAAGCTACCAATGGAAATCAAATCTAAATAAAAGGGGAATCGATTCCTCAAAAATATGGAATTGCGATTCCGATTCCCAAAGTGGAATCGATTTTTCTCGACTCTGGCGTGGAATCGCCCAAGCCAATCGCCAGCAGCACAGGGGTCATATTTGGCAAATGGCATGCATAACAAATACCATTCGGTAAAATTAAATGGCAATGTGTTTTCCGTCCTAGGAGAAAGTGAGGACACTCGTAAACATGCTCGAGAAACGAGGCCAAAATGCCTACAGACGCTTCCGCAGATGTCTTCTGGAAACAAACTACAACCATCTGGTTAAATTACTGGACAGCACTCACATTGATCCAGGTTTGTGTAAAGTCAAGCTAAAAATAGCCGTCTAGTTTTAACTGTTCAAAATTGGCTACACATTCACACAGTGGATTGGGAAATTCAAAAGAGTTTACCATTTAAAGAAGCGTGACCAGATTTTTACCAAAAAATAAACAGTTGCATAAAATACCTCCGCGAAATACTATCCATGAGAAGAAAAACAGGAAATTTGCAATCCCCAATTTGGACATGTATTGTTGGATGCGGAAGCAAAAAAAGATTGGTGCAATCATTGCACTGCTTTATGTAACCGGATAAATTAATTTACAAAACATTGATGGTTTTTTTACGATAACCTTGAAAATATACGATTCAGAATGGGAATAAAAAAATATGACACATGATTTGGTGTCAAAAATGTGATCTGGTCACGCTCCTTTAAAAAGCATGGATGACAAAGTAAAGGTTCTTTGTGTTGGTGCCTCTGCACTTAGGCCTATGATAAGTCGACAGCCAAAAAACAATGTGACAGATGTGGGCTCGTCCATTCTTTAGCGTCTCTGGGGGCTGCCATCTTGAACGGTCACGTGATCAGGGCTCGAACATAACAGTGGTCTGGTGGCCAAATGCCAGTCAAAACACTTGAAAAAGTGCGAGTGGACCAGTCAAGATAACCTGGAACTGTAAAAATTACAGGACCACTCACGATGCCAGCGGATCAGTCAAGATGTGACCATAGTGGTCCGGGTGGCCAGTGTTAAAAAGTTACGGGGAAGCCCTGACTCGGCTGGCTCTAATCACATGACTTGAAACCGGTTTCTGATTGGTTCAGACATATAACATGAGCAAACAGTTTGTCAATAGCTGCATGTCCACACATGCAAACGTTTCTGAAAAATTCAAGTTTGATCATGTTTTACATGTAAGGCCCGCTTCAAATGCCAAACTTCTGCTGTGTCTAATTCAAATAATGGCAAAAAATTTAAATTAGACACGGCAGAAGTTTGGCGTTTGAAGCAACTGCCGCTCTTCTGCCGAAAGTTCGACAGGTCTTGCCACTTTTAACGACAATAGAGCGGCACGGCTTCAAACGGCGAAATTCTGCCGTGTCTAATTCAATTGGTACGTCCCAAATGAGAATTACAGTTGTGCCGTCTTAAAATGCACATGCGCCTACTACAGCCGTTTCAGAATGATTGATGTTCAGAATCATCTCCTGATCCGTCATCTTGAGAGAAAAAAAGCATTACTTTAGACAGAAAAATGGCATTTGAAGCAACTGCCGAATTTTTGCCACTCTTTTGTCGACTCCAATACATGGCAGAAGTTCGGTGTTTGGGTAGGAATTTCATTACCGAAGGGGCACTTCCATTGGAAAATCAAAAAGTCTATGAGAGTATTGCAAAAGGGCAACAAGGCAAGACCAGGGGGCAACGGAGGCAGTGGCCTCAGTGAAATTCCCACACTACGGTTTGAAGCGGGACTAAGTGAAATGTTTGCCAGTGTATACAGGGCTTTACAAATAATTTTTTAAAAAACATCAGTTGGCAATTTCTCCCACAAAGCTACCATTTTACACGGGAAAGTCATGTGGTGTTTGTTACTATTGCTATCAACACTTTTAGTCAGATTTTCAACTCGTGAAGTAATATTGTGGGTCACAGTAGATGATGTAATGGGCCTTTAAATAACACTGAATGCGCAACAAAATTGGCTGTAAGCTGGTTTAATGTACTTCACTCAACTCAAAAACCAATATTTGTCATTCAATATGAAATCACGCATTTTATAAAATTCTGCATAAGAAGAGATGTACATGTTATCATTATGTAATGATGTTTTTGTTTTTCAATCATGTTATCTGTCTTTCAGTGGATCATCATCTTTTCTCCTTTTTTTCATGCAGTTGACGAAGTGGATGCACAGCCAGACAATCTTCAAGTACGCGGCAACCCTCCTAATGTCCAACAAGTCCAACGCGGCGCCGACATGTATGGCCCAAGAAATGTAGAATATAACATAAATGGAGTTAACAATTTCGCAATAATTGGAGGAGCCAATGTGACAGTTAATAACTATAGGTAAACAGGGGGAGGGTGTTTTCAGGCAGAAGAATTTTAATGAGGTTTGTTTCTAGAATTTTTAAGCTACAGACATTTTAAAATGACACTGACCAAGTGCGGGAGATTAAAGGCTCCATGATATGCTAAACAACTTTATGCCTACTCTTTGCTGCAGAGCGTGATCCAATTCTGTCCCTCACGCGTGAGGGACGAAATCAAGAGACAAATGCCTTTCCTTAGTCAACAACAAATGAAAACTGAATTGAACCTGTATGGTTACGTGCTACTGATCTTAATACACACACCCAGTTTATCACATGTTGAAATTGACTTTACATTTTTATGTGGAGGTTGTTTTTATGCGTGAGGGACGGATAATAAATAAAATTGACAAAAACTGCTATTTTTTAAATGCATTTTCAACTATTTCTTGAAAATGTGATGGCACAGTGTGCCCAGTCAAATTTATTATGTTAATGTTTGAAATATTATTGTAAAATATGGACATTTCTTTACTGAAATTGTGAAATTTTAATCTAGTGTTTACCAGTTTTGTATCACGCTCTGCATATGATGGATTACTTATTTAGTAAGACATTACTATACTGAAACGCAGAAGAAACTTACCACCTTTTAAACCTTCAAATAGCAACAATAACACTGCGTGTAGTAATGTGTGAACATATTTGTGGACAATAGTGTGTCTGAAGGTCACTTGATCCTTCAATGGTCACTTCATGGCACAGCTGTTTTGACCGTCAGTGATTAGCCAAGGGGTATGGGATGATTGTAATAAGCTGCACGTGATGTCTTGATGTTGGCTTTAAAAAGGCCAGTGCAAAATGGGCATTTCAAGCAACATGCCACGAATCCAGCAGCAATCCATCCAGTATGCGCCGACGATGCACTGCCTGTATTCAAATCAATGGTGGCCACACACGCTATTGAAAGGTGACTGACATTGCACCCTCTTCTGTTCTTTACTGTAGAACAAACTGATGAGATGGTGTATCTTGGTCAAAAACTTGACATGTCATCAATAAAATGCCAATGTTTCAATTAGCAATTGTTGGTTTCGATGTAAAATCAATAAAAGGTAGCCTTTTTAAACTTTGATGATTTCATTGCAGTAAACATGGTAAATTACAGAAAAAGGGCGCTGTTTGGGGTGCATCTCTATAGGAAGACGCAAGGGAAAAGTAAAGAAAAACATAAGACTTCAAGCTGGAGTTGTGGCAAATTCCTGCAGTTTCCACCCCCATTTTTGTCATGGCTTACAACAGGAAACATCCCAACTTGGTAATCGTAAAGGCCTTTATATCGGAATTTGAACTCTGGTATGGTGTTTGTTACTTTGCCCAGTTGCGCTACTATGATGCAACACCGAGAGAAAAATTGGGTCCATAGGGAAAACCTGAGGGAGTATACCAACTGTGCCTTATAGCTAAGCTGGTAGAGCATCTGCCTAGTGAGTCAGAGGTCTCTCTAACCAAGTTTGGTCGTTTCATTTCAATGGTGATTAGGCACCACACCAGATGTTGTGTTCGTTAACAGGAAACATGTAAAACAAACTCAAACAGCCATGGATTACAAAAGTTTGAAAAAAAGTGCAATCTTGTGTGCATAGTTTAATGCAATTTTTCTGTGTTTGCCTCTTGTGACATCACAACCTTGGTCATGAATATGCATATTGACATTAGCATAAAAGCTAAAAACCTTTGTTTTAACCCCAAAAACAAGCTCCAAATAGGATTTTTATGAATAACTGAGTGAGTAGTTTCATAGCGTAGATTTCATTGATAAAAATCCCTAATCATGGGCCCTTTAAGGATATGAAATTTTTGCCTTAAATGTACATGTACTTAAGTATTTCTGATCATGAAGAGGCGCATTGTGAACTGACATGTCACGTACGTTCACTTCCTATCCAGCATGCGTGCATACTAATTTGCATATTATGCATGAGCTTGGATAAATCGAGGTTATGTAGTATAAACAAAAACGTCCCCTACACAAGTTCTGTCAAGCCTAGACTTATTGTTTTGACGACTACAGGGTTTAAACCTTTGTTTGCTGCAAATATTTCACAAAAAATTAGAATCCTTTCAATATTTTAGGTTGTTTTTGTGAACAAACCTAATGATTTCAAAGTTGGAAAATGGCACTTTTTTGGCAAATTTGGACCTTCATAATTTTTTTCTAGGAGTTTTCCAATGATTCTCGAAGGTAGATTTAGATGACGGAAGACGTAAAGAATTTCGATAAGTTTTGATTTGTGGTGCATGAATATTGTGAGAAAATGAGCAGATTGAACGTTTGAGCCCTTGTTAAGGGGGCAGATATTTGACAAACGGATGAAAATGTCCACTTTATCATGTCATGTAGGTATGGTATTATCGTAATGTATTAAAAAAATTGGGTGTTTTTAGCCCATGTTATATACCTATCCCTATATATCCTGTATATATATATCCTGTAAATATTTTTTGGTGCAAAAAATCTACAATGTCGTCAAGTTAAATACCGATTAATGTCAGATTTTAAAATAGCGAAAATTACAAATTCGAATTTGCTGCAGAGTACGAAGCAAAACATGCAGCATTTCCTGGACGCCGTCTTGGTAGCTAAGAACATAAGACTGGGATCCGTTCTGCAGAAGGTCAGGTTCCCGCAGCACCTGTACTATTACTAATTGTGCACGCCGCACCAGAACGAAACGTCATGAATTTTTGGACGTGAATATGTACATGTACGTACCATAAGTATCCATGGCCTTTGCCACTATGTACTGTAATAATTAATTGCATGTATGACTAAAATAGTTAATTTTATCAGTGCTATTATTAAAGAAACACACCGGCTCACTGTTTACATAATTTGTGATGTAACATCATTGACAATATTCATCAAAATGTCATGTAATTAACTTTAAAAAATGTCAAAAGTCAGGTTATACACCTCACCAGTCGTTGCAACTATCGCACACGTTTCGCCCTTTTCCTGGCAGCATTTGCTTTGGATACCTCGCATTTTCTTCTGATGATTTCAAACCGTAGTTTTTCTCACCAGAGCAACTGGCTGTTGTAACAGTTGGGTGTAAAGAATAGAACGCCCTATGACAAACGTTTTGTTACGAAACACACGCAGTCTCCCCTGCTCCTATCGCATGTTCAAAATAAATTACAATAGACACTTCAAATCATTTTCGGCACCTGTATAATGTACTTTTTGTAAATTATTGTATATATATTTGTTTTTTTACTGGACTCGGCACACATTTTCAAGTCCTTACTGTCCAAGTAAATCGGGACTCTAATCCTACAACGTTGTCATTATATTTAAAGAAACACTAACAATGACACAAATCTACGGAATATTTCTCTGTTGTAAGATGACATGGGTTTGCTCATGAATATGGAAATTTGCATAAAAATAGAAAACTTATTCAAATAGCTAAAAGCATTATACGATGTATCAGAACTTGTAAAACATAGGTCTATCATCTACATGTACCATACTTTCATGTAATAAAGTTTTTACAAAATCTTGGAATATGTAAACATGAACATTTTGTGCAATCTATTTTCAGCTTTTGTGCATACATGTATATGTATCATTAACTATTATAAGTCACTTCTCGCACAACCTGGGCCAAGTTTTTGTGACCAGTTGTACAAATCGGTGGTGGATCCAGGCTCATTAAATCTCCGCGTGGTGTGCGGAAATTACAGACGGTATGAGTACCACCTGGAATTTCTGCTGTTTTCATACTTCAGCGAGCCTGGATCCGCAACTGATTTCTAGTTGGGTCTTTCCACAGTAAAGGGGGCATTTGGGCAACACGGACCATATTTTAAAGGAAATACCTTTGTCCGGTCTCAAAATAAAATAAATAAGTTTCAGTTGTTCTGAAGAGATAACTTGGGCCCAAAAAGGGTTACAAATAGTGTGACAACATGCCTTTCTAAAAACCCTGTGTACAAATTTCCAATATACGCTCGTAACCGGGACGGACACTTGTGTTACATTTTAGGCCGTCCCAGTTACGAGCGTACGTAGATTGGAAATTTGTACAGTGTTTTTAGAAAGGCATGTTGTCACATTATTTGTAACCTTTTTTGTGCCCGAGTATCTCTTTAGAACAACTGAAACTTTTTTATTATTTCAAGACCAGACAAAGTTATTTTCTGGAAAATATGGTCTGTGTTGTCAAAATGCCCCCTTTACTGTGGAAAGGCTCAGTTATGGAACAGAATGTGTGGTAAGCGACTCATTTTCTCAGAACACGTTACAAAGATTTTTTTTTTTTTCTGTTTTGAAGAGTTAACATTACTACCAGTTATACTTGTACGTGTACTACCCTTCACAAATCACACACACATACATAAAATTGTGGGTGCCAAGAGCAATTTCACTCTTACCCTTTTGTCGGACCACTGTGTTCTTAAGTAGTATGTTGGTCAACCACAAAGTTTTTAATCAAAAAACGGTGCTTCTGCGCAATAAATTAAAGGTGCATGACCCAGTGTTTACGAGTACAAGAAAACAAATTTTTTTACACTGGGCTGGTACAAAATAATTGGTGCCTTAAAGGGGCTATGTCACAGTTTGCGCATGTGCAGCAAAACTTGAAAAAGTTGGGCTAACTTTTTCAAATTTTGTCGCCGGGTTTTGCATATTCTATTCAATCTTTGCCATCCCTTATAATTCTTTAGTTATTTTGACAGTGGTGTACTTGTCAACGTCCAAGATGTCCTAATGCATTACTTTTTACTTCAAATCACACTGTTTGCTGTATTTTTAAGCCGTCAAACATCGACATCTGCGGCCGTCGTTAAAAAGAGAGGTTTTTTATCCCATCAAAAAACTCGACAAAACATGGCAGAAACGGCATCGAATGATATGAATGACATGGTTGGATACAGCAATATGTTTAACCTTGTTTTCCATCAAAACTGACATGCTTACAAATGTATTTGGTCCTGACAGCAATTTGACAGCATATCTTCTGTCCTTGGAAAGACACCGTGGCCGCCACCGCTGTACAATTTTGTTTTTCCAGACATTGATCGCGCGATGCCAAATCGAACAAATGCGCGCACCTGATGTACAATGTACGGTAGTTGAATTCTGCGTATTGTAAACACTCATGAACGAACACACTGCCCATGTGGCACGTGCTAAGCACACGCACCAATGGCGTTGTGTAACAAAATTGCACTAAATTCATCTGAGCCCACACGTATGTCAAAATATGAAAGGATTTGGCGCATGCGCAAACCGTGACACAGCCCCTTTAAAGGGACACACTGGCTTACTGTTTACATAATGTAGCAATCTAGCATCCTTAACCTGTTGACCATTATTTTTCGATGGTCGTTGTGAAAAAAAATTATCAAAATGTCACGTAATTACTAGAAATTTTTAAAATTAACAAAAGAGACCAAATGTTGGGCTATACGCTTTACCAGCCGTACGGCGATGTACTATGTATCATTAATTTATTCAATTAAATAATATTAGATAATCGATCCGTGAACTTTTTCAAAATTTTCCGCCCCATTTTTTGCAGTGTTATTTATCAAAATCAGTATATCCGAACCTAAAGTTGTTCAGGGTGTACTTCCCGCTTGTGTGCTATGTTTTTGATTCTTTCAGCAGCCTTCTTCGATGCCGAATCAGCCGCCTCATATTGAACATTTGATGGCACACCGCTATTTTTCAGGATGGACCAGTTTAATGTATTTTTTTCTTGGCCCTTGCTTCCTCTTACCTCAGAATAACATGGTAAAATCTATTGTTATTCTTTTGATGCGAACTGATTCTTAGTACAAGTTGGAAATCCAAAGTTCACTATTAAATAAAATTACAAAAACATTTGGCATAGATAGACGGCAAGACAATTTTTACATGCGTTATCAGCATAAATCATCTGTGTTCATTTATAAATAACTACATTTTAATTACAATGCATTGTAGTGCTTACATTTAGTCGGCCGCAGCCTATTTCACAAAACATTACTCTCACGAAGGGGTGCTAATCTAAATTGGGACCAATCCTATGATCAAATTCATCAAGCTTATGACACACGTAAAATGCATCTTACATGTAACTTAGGATCATATTTTTTTTATAAAACACCTGAATAAATCCCCGTGATCTGATTGGTGCGTTGTTGGTCACATGCCATTTATTATTTGGAATAACCCACGCACTATGGAATATCCACTCGAACTACACGTTGCGCGCAAAAAGTAGGCACGGATGGTTAACTACACGTTGCATGTTAAAGCGGGCACAGTCATCGCGAGCTAGCCAGACACAATGGCGGGAGATTCAACACCAATTTGTAAGTTCAAATGACGGGAATTTATTCTGGTTTTTTATAAAACAAATAATTTTTAAAATTTGGCTTCGCCTCGTGGAATAGAACATTGAATTTGTCACCATGAAATTATTTTTACTATTGCACTCATTAACATATATTATTTGTATAATAACTGATTTCAATAAAGTACGACCACTGCGACTAGCCTCGTAAAAGATGTTTGTTAAAATTGATCCTGTACAGGTACATGTAAGGTGCATCTTAGCTGCTAAGATCAATCTTACGGTTAGAACTCATCTTAACCACTTCGTGACGGGGAACTGCATATATGCAGAACTTTCTAAGTGTGAGTGTCTTGGGGGCGGTTATACAGAATTAGCCCATGAATTAGACCAGGGCAGAGCTGGTCTCTTATCTCGTTGGCTTAGGGTCAAGTCAGTTTTTGGCTTTTGACCCGTGACTTGACTCTGGAGAAAATGACTTGTGACTGGACTTGGGAAATAAGATTGATTTACGACTTGAAATAAAAACTAGTCATGAAGTCTCCAGCCCCAGAGACATGACATGGTTGATTACACTGCTCTGTGCTCAGTCATGTGTGACCGTAAATTGGATTTCGTGGTGTCATAAGAAAGAGGACATCATTAGCTAATAGATGGTGGTTGCCAATTTCCAAAATATTTAGCCATCTCCACGAAATTAACAAATTAATCTCGGTTCCCTTTTTTTAAAAACACACTGCATAACCAAAACTGCTAGTGCAGTCTCCCGCTCCACCAAGTGGTTCAGAGCGTGTTAAGATTTTTCCACAAATTGGATTTCATTTTTAACCTAACAATCATTTAAAACACCTCCCCAAAATGCTACGCATTTGCACGGCACGGATATCGAGCTCGCTATGTGTACATGTAAGCACTAAACACGTAGTGAAATTTCGGATTTCTAGTATTTTCCCTAAATTTTCGTTGCGTTTACGTAGCCAGGTTGAAAAGGGTGTGAATTATGAATGTTTACAAACTTTGTGCATTTCAAAGCTTTGGATTAAAAGTAAAATTAATATCAAAGCCGTGTTGTGCAGGATAGTTTTCCCGCTGTCGGAAATAGACGGTTTTTAGCTAACACGCTGTGGTTTTGAAGTTACGAAACCACAGAAATGCCACTAACGGTTACGGACAGCTAAATGTATGCGTATCCGTCGACTTGCGAAACCTCCCTAATGAGAAAAATGTGGCAAATGATATGGTATCAAATCCCAACACCCATGGGAAAAAAATGTGCTCTGGACACGCTCCTGTCCTATGGAAAATCATGTACAAATTGGGGGATTTGGTACCGTTAGGGTTAAGACAAGTTCTGTTAACCACTTCGTGACGGCTAGGCATTTTCCAATTCATTTTCCTGGAGCGGGAGACTGCACTAGCAGTTTTGGTTATGCAGTATCTCTGGGGCTGGAGACTAGTTTTTATGGTATTTTTTTTGTATACATTGAACAAAGATTTTAAGGAAATTACCTCCTGGAATCAACACATAATGTAATTTTAAGATATACTTCCCACTTGCACTTTTGTCGCAAATGTTGCTTTTCTTCTTCAAAAATTGCCTTCAGTTAGTGCACAAGATAACCATTCATGCGCGCGCAGCGCCCTCTGTCGTCGCGCTTACGCACAGACCGCTCGCCACGTCATTTTGTGCATTACTTCATGCAGTAATTTTATCATTTATTTGCGACGGAAGTGTCAGTGGGAAGTATATCTTAGAATTGAATAAGCTATCGATTCCAATATATAATTTCACCGAAATCCATGTTCAATGTATATGAAAAAAATCCGTTTTTATTTCAAGTCGTACTTCAAAAGTCCAGTCACAAGTCATTTTCTCCAGAGTCGAGTCACAGGTCAAAACCAAAAACTGACTTGACCCCAATCCAACAAGATAATAGTGACCAGCTCTGCCCTGGTCTAATTCATGGGCTAATTCTGTATAACCGCCCCCAAGACACTCGCACTTAGAACTGCATATGCAGTTCCCCGTTGTTAAATCAACCACTGGAGTGACTTACTGTACCCCAACAAACTCGGTAATTGGAGGAGCATTCACCATCAGGTCTTCATATTCTTTGATGAACAGCTTGAGGCGGTTGAAATACCCACTCTCATGATACGGCAACTGATGATCTTGTAGGTACTTCTTGACAACCGGCCGTATCTTCAGACACATGTTGTCAGAAAGGTGCGGAAAGAGATGGTGCTCTACGTGGCATGCGATCAGAGAGTGGCCGAAATTCCAGTCCAGCAAGAGATTGTGGGATAGATTCAGGACACCGGAAGACATCATGAAGAGGCGAGGCGGACGACCGTCGGGGGAGTACATCGGCAGGCCAATGTGTTGGAAGATGTTCGTGTGTATGTAAGGAACTTCCATCACTGCACGGGATGCGAAGAGGCTCATAACAGCCGCTTTCAATGATAGATCCGAAATATAGACCAGTAGAGAGATGTGGGCAGCTAGGCCTAGGCCAACAACTGTGGCGCACTGCAATGCCGACTTATACTTCCTGTCCTGAAGAAGCACATTTATGGCCATCATAGGCGTGAAGACTGGGAGGGTAAGAGGGGCCACAAACATGTAGATCCAGCAAGGTAGGAACGGAACTCGCCAGGTACTCGAGTCACCCAACCCGATGATGTTGGTGTACGGATGATGAATCTTGATGTGACTAGCAGTAGAATACTCCACCGTGAATGACCCGCAAAACTCAACGAAAAAGTGCTTCCAAAATCGACCAGCAAGCTTGGAATCGCAGAGAGCATTGTGAGTGGCCAGATGAGCCATCTTGGTTTTGACCATGCCGTAGTACAACCCCAACAGCAGAAGACCAGCTAGAAAAGGGGGCCAGGTCAGACAACGAAGGAGTGGGAGACTCAGAGGTACCAGGGCGAATCCTGAAGCACAAATGCACCAGTCGACCCCGTAGAGATCCCACCAGCTTGCTTTACTCTGCACATCTTTGACTGCACTGGTCAGCTCACTCAAGCTAGCCTTATTACCGGTACCTGGATAAACAGGGGCGCTCTCATCAGAGACTTTGGCTCCATTCATTTGCATTCTTTGCTTGGGTTCCATGATGTTGTACTTTTGCATCAGATCTGGCACAAAAAAAAATACCATATAACAATCACTTCACATTGTACAAAATAAACATTCCACATGTAGGCCTAGTTCAAGTTTGTGTAATTTTGTTTTTACAATTTTTGCATAGTCTGATTATATAGTCCAGCTGCTAAAACATCCGTCTACTGTGTCAGAGGTCGATTGAATCCCGATGTAAGTTTGTCCATAAAAACGAAAGCCAATTAAAGTGTGACATTTTGTAAAAACAGCATGTCCAAGTTACCATTTTGTTTTTTAAGCAAATTCCCGTGCAATTTCGTGCAGACGCCCTATGAGGCCAACTGGTGGTCTCAAAACATGGTATTGCATTTGTCGGTATTTTTTCGTTCACATTGAACACGGATTTTGGTAAATTTATTGGAATCAATAGCATATTCAATTCTAAGATATACTTCCCACTTGCACTTCTGTCTGAAAAAAATTGCATTTCTGAGATAAATAAATGATAAAATTACTCTATAAAGTAATGCACAAAATTAAGGCGTGAGTGGTCCTTTGTAAACGCAATAGCAGAGGGCGCTCCGTGCACGCATGAATGGTTATCTTGTGCATTTAATAACTGAATGCAATTTTTGAAGGAGAAAATGTGATTTTTCGACAGAAAAGCAACATTTGCGACAAAAGTGCAAGTGGGAAGTATATCTTAGAATTAAATAAGCTATCGATTCCAATAGGCCTATATTAATTTACCAAAATCCATGTTTAATTTGAATGGAAAAAAATACCCAGTTCTTCTTCACTGATTGGGATTGGCTATCACGTGAGCATGGCCTATGGTGAGCTCAACAAACCCTAGACATGGGATAAACCCTTCAATGAGAAACTTCCCTCCCAGAGATCACTCAAGATATGATCCCAACCCCTGCCCGGCTTTCCCCAGAAGCGAAGAATCCTTGCTAGTAACACTAGGCCCCTAGGCTCGGCCCTATAACAAACAAATCTGTGTTTCATGCAAGAAAGAGACCGGGCCACGAAAGATAGCCAGAATGTTCGCCCCAATCATGTTCTCTTTTTATTAAAAAAACAAAAGTCTTCCGAGACCTGAGAAGATAACCAGCCTTGGTAGGAAGATACAGTAGGTCTATAAAACTGCCAACTGGTGTTGTTAGAATGTTAGAACTGACAGTGCACAATCTGGCACGAAAGAAACGTCATGAACACCGATTATATGGTTTATTTCGCTCACTTGTCTAGTCTTGACAGGCCAGGCGCGGCTAGGCAGGTCGATCAGCTGTATGTATCCCACAAGCAGAGGGCGGGCTTCGCGTCTACCAGTGGCGCGCGCTATGCGTGGCAAAGGGACTCGCCCCTAACGCCCTATACCTAGTAGTACTCAACACACTCTTCCCTTTTGTTAACGCACCAACTTAGTCCCCCTAA